>BJEL01000077.1:1705000-2905000 GCA_019972355.1 Drosophila kohkoa
CTAAATGTGTGTATATATACTATATATGTATAACAATTACAATTACAAAATACACGACACGACATTACATGTGAGGCGATGTGGAAGGCGGGTGATGGGAATGGGAATGGGAATGAGGAGGGTAAATAGGGAGGGGAAAGGGAGATGGGAGATGGGAGGTGGGAGTTGGACAACAGCAATGATAATAATAATAATAACTCATACATATGTAGAGAGACTATGCGCAATCTGTTGCTATATAGTAGTATAAAGATAAAAGTTTGTATAATTTACGCTTTAAATACATTTAGATGTAGAGATGTATGTGTATAGTATATGTGTATGTTTTGGGTGTGAGTGTGAGTGTGTGTGTGTGTGTCTGTATTATGGTTTATGCATATCATAAATGTTTCGACTTAAACAACTAGAAAACATCATTATCAGCAGCATTTATCATAATCCTTATCTGCATCATCATCAGCATCTTTATCGTTATCGTTATCATTTTCTTTTTCATTTTCTTTTTATCCGTTTTCATTATACATACAAATAGCTTTAATTTTAATAAACTTTATACGTTTCGTTTTTGCGCATTGTTATTGTTGGGAAGAGAGGAGCGTATCCGAAATTCCTTCTCGATCCACGGCTTTGATAAAGTTGAATATAAAGCATTTATAAATTCATAACTTAGTAATTTCTTAGGACACTTTTTGCGAAACACAAAATATGTAAGCATCTTTGCATAAATATACGTACTTATAATTTATTGTTTTTTGTTATTTTTGTTATGTTTTTTATTTAGTTTAATTTACTTTGCTTGCGTTTAAGTGCTTTATCATTGCGTTTCAGCAAATCTTAGGCCAGAATGTCTACGAAGGCAACGTGCGCCGATTTTTTTTCTTCTTTTTCTTTTTCTTGTGTTTGTTTTGTTTTTTTGTTTTCTCATTTGTTTTGCGATTACCATTTCCAAGTTGTAGTTTAAGTATCAGTTTACAAAATTGCAGTTGCTTGCAGATTAATTTCATCATAATCGATTATTAAAGAGTGTGTTTAAAGTGTGTGTGTGTGTGTGTGTGTGTGTTCTATATCATAGATTAATCATTACAGTAGTTGCTAATTGTAATAAGGACGACGGCATTGTAGGAATTGTTTTATGCACAAAGCAATTAGTTTTTAGTTGCTGCTTTTATGTTTTGCTTTTAAGTCTATATAGAAATATATATCCATATATATTCTTGTGTGTGTGTACGTTTGTTATACGCTGGTGTTTATCATCGTTTTTTTTTTTTTGTGGTTCAACTTGGTCTGGTTTTAGCTTTCCGATTACTGCTTCACTGTGCTCTGCTTGCTGTGCTTGTTATGTTTGTTTGGTTGATTGATTGGTTGGTTGCTTGCTTTATTTGCTTGATTGATTGATCGGATTGATTATTGCTGCTTACTGCTTGCCGCTGCTGCTTCTGCTGCTGCTGCTATTTAGTATCTGCTATTGTTGAACTGTGAATTCACCGCCGAACTGACTGCTGAGGAGGCCGCCTCCTGGACATGCTGATTGCGCAGAAACTCTGTGGTAAACTCAGCCTTGGCCTTGTCCATGCTGGCGCCAGTGCTGCGATAAATCGAATGGATCTTCATGATCATCAGCACATTGGCGCCCGCAGTGATGGCGAACGAGAACGCTATGATCAGCAGCAACAGGCCGACAACGATGCCCGCAGCTGTGCTATCGAACTGCGAGATGGCCGTGATGAAGCCACAGTAGCCCAGCTGATTGAAGCCAACGGCCTGGATGACCGTGTAAACCGTTTGAAAGAAGTACACGAAAAAGAAGACCATAAAATTGAAGCTTGAATCGTTGCGGAATGCCTTATAAGCCGGCCGAAACCTGCAAAACGTCAATAAGAAAGAGATGAAATATTGTGTGGAAGAGAGAGAGAGCGAGGTGGAAGGCACAACTTTATCGACTCACCAGCACACGTAGGAGGCGGGCGTGAAGAGCACAGTGTAGAAGATGGCCAAGAACAGATTGGAAATGTTGCCCGCATGGAAGAGCAAGATGAGACCTCCAATAATGTTGGCGCACAGCGTCATAGTGTAGACTAAAGAGAAATAAGAGAAGAAATAAAGAGAGAAAGGTTAATAGAAAACTAATTGAAATTAATTAAATTTATTTAGCATGCTGACGGAATGCTAAGCGAGTGGGAAAAGCTTCAAATATATACTTTGCACAAAGTCCGCTTACTATCAACGCAAATCTTACTAGCTATATAAATATCAGATCTCCAGCTGTCTTCTTTTAGTTTCTGGGTTTAGAGTTTAAGCAGTTAATCAGTCAATTAGGAATTCACTTATAGTTGAAATAAATAAGTTCCCATATTTTACATAAGACTAACATATGATCGTCCCGGTGTTGAAATGCAAACGAAATACTATGAGGATAAACAAATCTTCCCTAATAAACATTGTGCTCGAATTTCAGCATCCGAATATAAACATAAATCAATTTACATTTGGGAAAACTTCCAACTTATAAGCTAAGCAAATCTTCTGAGCTTTGCTGATCTCCAGCACGTGCTATTTGGTTGCTGGGTTCATAGTTCAGCCAGGATCAAGTTTCTTTTATAAGTAAACTATACCTATAATCGTCACCATCATCGTTCACTCATAGTGTTCAAAAGCTTGCCGATTATAAAGGCCAATGATGACTAATGCGGTCTTATCAGTATTGGCTTCCCAATATACATACGTATATATGGGTATATAGAGAGTAATATAACAAAGACGCTGGCGATAATAACAATAATAAATATATGGAATGGCAATGCTTACACATCCAGATGTAGTACAAGTGCTTGACCAGCTTTTGGAACTCGGGCGGAATTTCGACCTCAAAGTCTTGATAGAAGCAAGGCTTCAAGCAGAAGTTATCGGGCAACGGCGGCCAATTGTTCAACTGTGGCACGTTGCCCTGCAGCTGCTGTTCGCGTCGATCCAGTTCGGCGGCCTTGCGATCGAGTTCCTCCTGGCGACGCTGTAAGAAATGCAACAGAATGTGAATATGAGTGTGGATGTGGGTGTGGGTGTCAAATGCGAGACAGAGACGGAGAGAGACGGACAAATATGTGGCAAGCCACAGCAATGCAGCAATGCAACAAAACCGCATATTTGTGTAATGCGAGTCGTCGTCGTCGTCGTCGTTGTCGTGATTGTCGGCGTCGTTGCTCTAACTGGAGCACTGCTCTCAATTACCTGCAGCTCCTCCGATGTGATCTGTATGCTGGTGCTGGGCGCCGATGCGCCCAACGAACTTGGCTGCGGGGGCGGCACATTCTGTGACAGCGGCTGCACCACGGCCGCCGTGTTCGTGGAGTTGATCTGCAGCTGTGGCTTCGCCTGCTCCTCGAACGGATTGTAATCCTCCAGCGACACGTTGGTGGACATGCGTGTCGCCTGCTGTATGGCGGGATCCTAATGCAAACGAAATACATAGAAGGAGAACTTTAGTCATTTTAGCTTGAAGCAGCAATGTGTAGGCGGCTCACACACACACACTACGACACACACTTATATACACACATATGCACAAGTTGTGTCGTCGTTGCAGCTAAAACACTCATCCACTAACACACACTCACACAAAACACACACACACACTGTCGAGCAGTTCTATGCGTGTCGTGTATGTGTGTCGGGTTGTTGTCAACTCTTCTTACCGCAAATGGATTATCCAAATCGAAATTGGGCTCGCCAAATAGATTTTTATCGGGACGGTTGCCTGACATTGTTATTGTTACTGTTGTCGTTTGTAGTCGTTACTTCTTGTTCTTCTGTTTTTGTGCCACACGACTTTTGCACTTTTGTTTTTTTTTTTTTTGTTCGCCCAAATTATTTTTCTGCTGTCTTTTCTATTTTCCTATTTTTTTCTTTTTGCTTTTGAGTGACGATTTTTCGGAATTTGATGTGACCAGTTGCGCGATTCAATGTGACCAGTTTGATGTATGGGATTGTGTGTGACCGCATGCGCTAAGTGGTTTAATACGAATGCAACAATTAACCGATTTCACGATAGCTAACTACGAGAACTATCGCATATCAATATATCGGATTATCGATATAAAGCACATACTTCTATGCAACAAAGAGAAAAACCATCGCATTGTGTGATTATCGATAAATGTAAATTCAAAAATGGCAATTTTCATAACGTACAGAAACTTTTATTCATTAAAGTACAGCTTAACACTTGCACACGCACTTGATGTACTTGGAAGACAAAATGACGCTGGATGCGCGCACATTTGTAAAGATATACTCATTACATTCATATACATATACAAAAAATTATGCTTATAGATACAAAAATATTAATTATTACATACAATATATATTTATTATAAGCTACACACGTACGTGTTACATGCTACAATAAATTAACTCTTTATTGTTCTCCACCTGTCTTCTCTTCTCTTCTCTCCTTTCCACTCCTCTCCTCTCCATCGCTTTATATATTTATGCTGCTTTCGAAATTGGCGCACCAAATACATCGTCGTACTTTGACGCATTTTGACTCTATACAATTGTTTATAAGTTGTATATGTGTTTAATGTAACTATATATAGCGCTACATAGACTATGAACTAATGTTTTTAGCTTTTCTTCATTTTTTTTTCGGTTTTTTTGAATTGTTTTGTAAAGTAAAAAAAAATGTATGTATAGATATAGAAGTTATATTTAATTGTTGTATGTGTATGTGTGGGGGTAATTTAGCTTTCGAGAGCGAGACAAACGACAAAAATAGAAATAAATTATTATTGCAATACATAAACTATATATTTATACTTTTGCAACTTGTCCCGTTGCTTCGTGGCTAATCGTAAGGTTGACAGTACTACAGTTCAAACAGCTGGAGAAGGAGACATTCGAAATTCGACCTAACCCGACCTCTGTTGCTGTCTGTTGTCTGATGTCTTTTTCTTTTGATCTTTTTGTCTGTTTGTTTTGTGATTTCTAAACGAATATTGCTTTCAAAGTTGCTGTTGTTGTTCGCTTCATTTGTTGCTGTTGTTGTTGTTGTTGTTGATGTTGCTTTCCTCGTTGCTTTCGTTATAAGCTGCATTTCGTTGTCGATGTCGCTCCACTGACTGCTCTGTCTCCGCCTAATAATTATACGGTCCGTATTGGGAGCCATGATAGTAGGGACCCGGATAGATTTGTGGCTGCGCATAGTTGGCGTAGGGTGGATACGGAGGCTGCTTTTGCGAGTACACTGCACAAAACAGAAAACAAGAAAAACAGTTAATACAACTGACAATTTCGATTCACTTTCGTTATTTCGTTATTTACCTGGCATCAGATATTGCAGATTCAGTTGCTCCTCCTTCTCGCGCTCATTGCGCAGACAGACAGCGGCGCCGGACAATAGAATGGCAGCCAAGAGACAAGTGCCAATGCCTGTCCAGGCCACAATATACGACCAATCATAGACGACCTTTGTGTTGTCGCGCAGCACCTAAAAGATGACAGATTTCGATAGCATTAACATAATCAAATCGGTCAACTTTGGTCATCTTCACATACTGTATTCCATTGCTGGAAGTAATCCTCGCCCACAACCTTCTCCTTCTCAAAGAACTCAACAGTATGCCAGAGACCCATGGCGCCAGCAGCCAACAGACATGTGACCAGCAGCAGTATCGATGTGGCAGTTATGGCACCCGATGATCGCTTCCAGCAGCCCGACAATCCCGTCCAGAACGCACAGAAGATCGTCACGAAGCTGATGATGAACAGCGCAATGCAGGAGCGAGCCAAATGCAGTCTCGATGTGGCATCCTCATTCGATATCTTGTCGTCCTCCACTTGCGGGAAATAGTCAATGTTCGAGCAGTGTGTCTCAATCGGCGACAAATACGTGGGAACTAATGGAATACAATTCAGAAAATTAATCAATATGAGATTTTTATATTTGAGACATTAGTCAAACGTATTTTTCTAAATATTCTGAATATTTCTTAAACATACAGCTGTGCCCATTGAAATAGCAGTGCGACAGAGAAAAGACTATGTAACCGTTTTTTTTGGTTATTCCTTTTTGTTAGTTGATCGCTAGCACATTGTTTTTGTAAAATAAAGCATAAAGATAAGAAAACAGCAAAAACCCCGTTAGATTTGATCAGTTTTTCTGAAATTTTGATATTTTTACCCAAGTGCACCACTTTTGGGCTGAACATTAGAATAGCAGTTTTTTCTTTTCTTCCACTAAAAAAGCCGAAATTGTTTTTAATTTTATGAAAAGTGAGTTTAATTTGGTTTATTATTGTAGTTTATACAAAAATGCACTATAACTATAAAAAAAAATTTAATTTTAGTGTGTAAAGGACCTAACTGGTCCAATGTAGAGAGGAGGTCCTTTCTTGAGCTTAGGAAGGAGCAAAATTGTATAAAAAAGTTCTGTGTCGCCTAAAATGTTTTACCAAAATGGTTTTCAATGACATAAATTATAAATCAAAGCCTGAAAACCGTGGTGCGATACAAAAAACCACAATTTTAGAGGACCGATGCATAGTGCTCTTCAGCTAAACTAATCCTTTTGCATCCTCTAGGGATATTAAAGCAGGGCTGAGTTGGGGAATCAGTGAAGTGGCTATTGGCCGAAGACTGGTGGATACAAATTTGAATACCCGAAGTCCAGAAAAGGTGCAATTACTTGGTTATAGACATCTCAAAGCGAGGTGGGAGTTTGCCAAGCGCCACTTGAACTGGCCATTTTCCAAATGGCGTAATATCCTTTGGACAAATGCGTCTAAACTGGTGTTAATTATTAGAAAAGTTCAAGACAATATGTCCGTTGACCACCAAACACCTAAAATGACCTAAACCATACCCTTAAGACCGCTAAACATGGTGGTCTTAAAATCACGATATGGGCATGTTTCTCATACAGTGGTGTGGGACCTATAAATATGATCGATGAGATCATAGACCAAGAAATCTTTGAAAATATATTAAGAAACATCATGCTAAAGTATTCTCAGGATGAAATGCCCCTTCAATATGGACTTTTCAGCAGAGCCACGAAACCTAAACACACCGGCCAACTGGTCACGGAGTGGTTTGGTCATGAAAAAACTGATGTAATGCCATGTCAGCACAGTTCCCGGATTTAAATCCAATTGGGAACTGATGGAGGACTTCAAGCATTATGTTGCCAAGAAATCCCCGACATCTAAGCCACACCTTTGACAAGTTGTACAGGAGGTATAGGGCCAGAATCCCTGCAAGCGTTGCGAGGACGTGGTGGACTCCATGCCACGTAGCTGTGAGGCTCTAATAGCCAATAAAGGCTACACAACAAATTATAAGGTCGTATTCAACTCGAAATTTAGAAGGATTAAGTTATTTATAAGATTTTTTGAAATTTATTACATTTTTGTTTTTTCACTGCTATTTCAATGGTCTTCATAATACGGACATTTTCATATGTTAACATCCACATTCGGAAAAATATTGAATTATCCAAAATGAAAAATATGTTTAATTATCGCAAATTAAATATATTAAGCTGTTATAAAAAAATTTTGTCTCGAAGTTGTGTTTATAATAATATTTTTCAACTTTAAATGTGTAGGTCGTCTGCACTGCTATTTCAATGGGCACAGCTGTATATTATAAGGTAAGGTAACAATAAGGTAATAGGCACATCTCTAAAATATTTCTTGAACTTATATGATGCATTATTCTATAAGCACAACACAAATAGTTGTTTTATAAAGCAACTTATTTAAAAAAAAAAATTTCAAAATATATCAAGAAATTTGTAGACTAAAAAGATAGCATATATATTATTAATAGGTATATTCTTCTAACAAGAACAAACTGTTGCTTCGATTTAGTTTCAAAATCGTACAAATATATTGATGTGATATGATATTTGACGAATTTCTAGAGAGTATAGCTAAGCGAACCGACTTAATTTAGGAAATAATTAAAGTACAACTAAAAATAAGCAACAAGTTTCATTTTCATTATAAAGTGAATAATCTTTTTTTTATAAATAGTTTTAATCTATTCATTTCTTAGCTGTAGAACTAATTCAAAAATACTCAATTCTTGTATTCAGTTAGTATATCTTAATGAAATAACGAAGTGTAGGATTTAGTTGACCGATCGGAACCATTAAAAGCAAATTTAATTTTCACTTTTTAATTTTTGTGCGAATATCCAAAATAAATGAATAATATACATATTTGTTGACTAATAAACTTGAAGCTGTAACATACATATATAGACGAATTTTAATGTCAAAATCTTAATAATACGATTGACTATTGAATAATAACATAAGTCGATACATAGATTAATTTCTTTATCAATATCTTAATTATATTACTATATGATATAGTTAACCGATTTCAGCAAGCTTTATTTGGGGCGAATTAGTTGGGTTTACCTGCTGATGCTGGTGGTCGCTCCTTGGGATAGCATATCCTGAACAATCCGCGGGTTCTCGTATAGTAATAATACTTCACATTCATGTTATGCAGCAGCGACTCTGCATCCGAGTGCTTGGCGGCAAAGGCCTAAAGGGAAATACAAGAAAACGAGTTTAGACATCAGGTTAGCCTTCTCCAAAGATTAAACATTATATCGACATTATGCGCAGATACACCAACAACAAAATTGGAGGGGGTTGGAGAGGGGGAAGGTGTAGAGAGACACAGACATTTACACATACATATAATGCGTATCATTGCCACCTGCTTTGGGTTGCTTTGTTTATCAGCGAACAGGTAACTCACGACAATCTAAAGATCGACAATCGAGATCGATCTCATCGAGAACCAGTTCCGCATGTGGGCGTCGCAACAAAACATTTTGCTTACGATTTCAACTAGACTCTTTTGTATTTGTGTGTACAACATTTATTATTACTACTATTATTATTATTATTATTAATGTGATGATTGTCGACTGCTGACTGCTGACTGTCGACTGTCGATCATCATCCGGTCATCTTTCGTCTTAATGATACACGGATGTTACTAACTATAGCTCTCTGACAATGGGCCCCATCTGTGTTACAAACACTACTAAATACTGAGAAGTATGTGTGATCAGATCATGTGGCAAATAAACACGTTCCGACGTTCTCATACGTCATTATATACAATAGTCGTAGTACTAGTGCATGTAAAACTCATTGCGAGACTTCAAACCGAAGGTTTTCTCTCTCTTAATCTGTCTCCACTCCATTGTTAAGATGAGAACTCAGCTAATCATTTTGGAGGTCACAGTTGCTAACTCTCTCATGCGAGAAATCGAATCTGAAGCTGACATCTTCTGCATTTGAAAGTCATTTCACGAAACTTTCGTTATCGGTCGCAGCCGTTGATCTAGGTCAATCTTAGATTAGTTTTGTCAAAATTCGATCAGTTTTGATCTAGAAAGGTGCAGAAAGCGTTGCTCTACCTTGCTTTCCACGCTTTTATCTTTTATCTCAAAGAGTTCAATTTCAAATCTTTTAAATTAAATAATATTTTATGCCCTTGTCTTGTGTCTTAAAAACTTTCTTAAGCGTTGTTATTAGTGTTTAGTTTAAAAAATTTCAAATGACACGACTCTTCATTCCCCACAATTGTACTAGAACCGAGTGTTACTTAAAATCTTTCCCAACCTGTACTTAGACTTAAAGAGATTATTCCAAAAAAACGTTTTCAATTGATCAATAAGGGAGGGCTTTTAGACTTGACAAGCTTTCCTTACATCTTACTATCTTGATCTTATTAGTGTTTCATTCTGTTCCATTTCATTCCATTATATTCCATTTCATTCTTTTATATTCTATACTATTCCATTCCATTTCATTCCATTCTATCCCGTTTCATTCCATCTCATTTTATTCTATATACCATTTCATTCCAATCTATTCCAATTTATTCCTTTATATTCCATTTCATTCCATTCTATTCCATCTCATTTTATTCTATAAACCACTTCATTCCAATCTATTCCATTTTATTCCTTTATATTCCATTTCATTCCATTCATTCCATCGCATTTTATTCTATATACCACTTCATTCCAATCTATTCCATGTTATTCCATTATATTCCATTTCATTCCATTCCCTTTAATTAGACTTGAAGTGTTCCCTAGAAGTTTTCTCCATTGATCTCATCATGTGTTTAATTTTCAATCTTTGAAATGATATGATATGATTTGAAGAGCGTGCAGATTAAAAACTTTATCAGTTGATCTTTAAAATGATATGATACTCTATAACCTACACTTAAAAGTGGTTATTAGACGAGAAGTGTGTGCTTTAAAAGCTTTTTCCACTTGATCTCCTCAGAGCTTTCACAGAGCCTACAAAGAAACGACCTTCGAGCTTTCCTCGGCCTATTCGACTTGCCCAGTTGTGCGTAACCCCAGCAATTAGCTGACTATGCCAAGTCGAGAGATGGGAGTTGGGAGATGAGAAATGGTCTCGTTTTGCAGGAGCTCTAAGCTCTAAGCTCTGCTCTGCGGCCTGCTGCACACGACTAATTCCATCGACTCGCTCTCCAGCTGAATGGTTTTCTAATGCTTGCAACAAATTTGCTGCAACTGCAAGTTGCCAAGCAGCCATAAATTAAACGATTCGAAGTGCCATGACCAGCGTGGAGAAGGAGAAGGAGGAGGAGGAGGCGGCGTCCACAGTTGGGAGCCCTTAATTGACAAGACTTTCATAAGAAAGTTACAAAATTAATCCGCTGTGGAAGGCAATGCGCTAATAAAAGACCAGTACAGACAACCCAATACAACTAAACACAACAAAACACAACACAAGACAAGACAAGACCTGACCAATGTTAAGCGAGGCGCGTCAAGCATTTCATAAGAGATCTCTGTTGGGCGATGGGCGATGGGCAACACCTTCCAGTTCCCAGTTCGGGTTTGTTGCTTTTTCTCTTTGCTTTTCCTTTTCTTTTTCCATAAAAAATGTTGTTGTTGTTGTTGTTTTTTATTATTATGATTTTGAACTCAGCCCTCGGTTTGGTGTGTGTTGCGTAAGCGAAAAACCTTTTTCACAAGCATCCAAAAATAATTTACATAAGTCGAGTTCTCCAGTTCCGATTGCGAGTTTTCAATACGAGTATGAGACCGACTCGGGCCCCAGAGTTTTGTCGATGAAAACACAAATTTGTAAACTTTTCTTTCGTTTCATTGTTATTTAAGTACCGGACATAAAGTAAAACACGTTTCGCGTTTATTTTTTATTTTACTTTTTTTTTTTTTTTTGGTTGGTGGCAGACAAAACACTTTTCTCTTTTCACAGACAGAAAGAGAGGGATAGTGAGGCAGGGGCAGGGGCAGAGGTTCAGAAAGTCGCCACTCAAGTAGCTGATTAACATTTTCCCAAAATGAAACACACCAAATGTAGAATCTCATGTGGCAAACGCGAAACGTGTGAAACGTGATTCCATTTCAAATTGTTGAATATTTTGTATTTTGTGACTCAGCCCCCCTAAAAAAAAGAGGGCCAAATACTCGTGTCCAACTACGTGTTCTTCAATCGACAGCTTAAGATTAGAGACGATCGAAGACTATTTAATATTTGGCAAAGTCAATCTTCAAATTAGATCACGTCTCGTTTCGGAGTTAGAAGATAAGAAATCTTTTCTTAAGTTTCTTAGTTCCCCAATTTAGTCGCTTTTCATTAATCTTGCATAATTTGAGCTTTTTATTAGAACTACTTAGCATGCGATCTTCGTTTATGATCTACCATTAAAACGTATTTGATTTATATTTAAGTTTTATTTGCATAAATTTAAACACTGAAATCTATCTGAAAGCGTTCAAGGCATTGCAATCTTTATGTTGGCAATAAAGTTGCTTCTATTTTCGAATTCGAGTTTGAATTTAGGGTTTATTTCAAGTCTGCAAAACTAATAAATGTAATTTAAGACGATCTTTAATCTTAAATGGAATCGAAGACTAAATATATAGACTGCAATATCGGATTGATCAATTAACGAACAAACAATCTTACTAGCAATGTCTCAGCTTACATATACTATTGTATATAGGCTTATTTCGATCTTAAAGTAAATCGAATGCTAAAGAAATTCAAATATATAGTCTGCAATATGGTAACGATCAATCAACTAACAAACGATCTTGCCAGCAAAGTCTTAACTTACATATAGAGGTTTATTTTAAGACTGCAAAACTCTTATATGAATATTAAGCCGATCTTCAATCTTAAATGGAATCGAAGACTAAATATATAGTCTGCAATATCGGATCGATCAATCAACGAACAAACGATCTTGCCAGCAATGTCTCAGCTTACATATACTATTGTATATAGGCTTCTTTCGATCTTAAAGTAAATCGAATGCTAAAAAAATGCAAATATATAGTCTGCAATATGGTAACGATCAATCAACTAACAAACGATCTTGCCAGCAATGTCTCAACTTACAAATAGAGGTTTATTTTAAGACTGCAAAACTCTTATATGAATATTAAGCCGATCTTCAATCTTAAATGGAATCGAAGACTAAATATATAGTCTGCAATATCGGATCGATCAATCAACGAACAAACGATCTTGCCAGCAATGTCTCAGCTTACATATCAGGAAGCAAAAGCAAAAGCTTTCCAGACAAGTTCCAGAGATTGTACAGACCCTAAGCAAGTACGCAATATATATGCACTATATACACATGTGTGTCTACAGTTGTGCAGGGTCTATTGTTACCAGTTTTGCAGTTGCCAGATCATAGACAGCAAGCACATGGCGCCTGGGCAGCTGCGACTCTAGCTTTAGCTCTAGCTGATATTAATAAGGCACAACTATTTTTATGACACGGCCAAACGAGTTTCTGCGACGTCAGACAGAGAGCCAGAGAGAGAGAGAGGGAGACGGGGAGATGAGCGGATGTTGGTGATTAGCCAATCGACGGCGATAAAAGCCAAGTCAAGTCTGGGAAACAAGCAACTGGCAAACTGGATCAGTTCTACGTGGTGCAGGATGCCAAGCTTGATCCAAGGCCGCAAAAAGATACAGTATGACACCAGCGAAATAACTCTCAAGATAGAGCGAGAGAGAGAGAGAGAGACACCAACTAAGAAAGAGAGAGAGAGAGAGCTTCCAAATGCAGGCGACACATTTTTTGGGTGCGGCATATTAGAAAACTGAGCAACAAAAAAAAAAAACAAAAAAAAAACATATGTATATGTATGTATAAACACTCCCAATATTGTCGCTGGCTTCGTCTCTGAATAATTTATTTGGCTTGGAATGCATGGCAATTATTTTTGGTGCACACATTTTTTAGCTGGTTGTCGTTTCTCGTTTTTTTTTTGTTTTGTTTTTATGTTTGACTTGGCTTGACTTTGTTTTATAACTCTGCCATTCGAGAGTCTAGTTGTTGTTTGACTCTGCAAAGGTCGTGGGAGCGCGACATTGACAATAGATCTTCCACTTGAATCGCATCTTTACCTCCACACGCGCAGACAATGTGCGTACTTTGGACTCAAATTCCAAGCAGCAAATCGAAGCAGCAATAAACACCATAATTATAACGAGTTAACATCTTCGATACGGAAGTCGGCGCCAAATTTGCGCAAATTTGAAACAAATCAAAAAAACAGCAGCAATGAACAACAACAACAAAAAATGAATAAAAAGCCATTAAACACAAACTCAAACTCCCAAACGATTCAATTTCAATTATATGTTTGTTCAACCCAAAAAAAAAAAAAAAATCATAGAAGAGATACAAAAAGAAAAGCAACAAAATTGCTTATCGAGGCATGTGTTTTTTTTTTTTGGTTTGTGGTTTTTTTGTAGGAAGCGAAAGCGTTTGAAATCGCACACTCAAGTGACCAAAATAATTACGATTGAAGAGATGTGTGTGTGAGAAATATTGGAATCTGGGGAATCTTGAGAACATCGCATGCTTATGATAATGATGACCATAGCGAAAGCTCTAAACGTGCCAAAAACGGAAAATACAAAAAGAAATACAAAATTACTAATAGCACAATTCTGTTTTTTTTGGGTCTTGGCAGCATTTCACTGCGGAAATAAGAGTGCAGAAGTTGAAGCATTGTTACCTAACTGTAACATAACCTAACAGCAACGGGAATTACCAACATTCCTTTTGGGGCGTGGTCATTGGAGTTGGCCAAGACCAGGTGCTGATTAAGTCAGTCGCCACTTGCCACTTGCCAGTTGTCAGCTGAAACCCAACGCCAAATGCAATTCACTTTATGCAAATGCGTTAAGCGCGGTTCTCGTCAGGGAGAACGCTGAGAGAGAGGCTGACAAAGGGGGAACTTATAGAGGTGATATACCATTTTGGAATTTCACATGATGTCAGCAAAATAAAATACAATTTAACCAGTTAATGATGCGCAGCGCAGACATTCTCGCAAATTCAAACGTCGTCGCTTGTTGACGCTTCACAAATGAATTTATGAGATTTATTAATAATCAATTAGTTAGTAGAGGAAACTTCTAACTACTAGATACCCTACGATTATTATTGTATGTGCTCAGAAAATATTATCCAATATATGTCTATCAATGACATTAAAATTAGCAGAATCTTAAGGTTTATATAGTTAATTCGAACTACCTTTTGTCTTTTGTCAATAGATCTTTTCAATATCTTAAAAGAATCTTATAAAAGAGTCGAAACAACTTTCGGTATATACATAAAATTGCTTCTTATCATGAAATCTTCACAAAACTTTTAGAATATTCTTTGATCCTTACCAACGGACTTTGCTGAAACTTGTAGCATATTTGGAACATACATTTATAAAGTATCAAATCTACACAGATATCCATCTTTGATTTTAGCAGCCCTGAGAAACTTTGAAGTATACACAAAACAAAAAAAAAGGGAAAAAGAGAAACACAAATGAAATCTTAGCTTGATTGCGGTCGTTGGGTCGTTGCTTTTGCTGTTTCAGCTTTAAGTGCTGGTCACACTTGGCGTATGAGCAATTTGGCAAAAGCTTAATTAATCTCAGGGTGTCTCAAATTAACATGTGTTTCGCTGCTTTCGTCTTGACAAATCAAAGCGCTTAGTAAGCGTAAACATACGACACGAAATTCATTCATTGAAAAGCAAATGAAAGAAACGAGACGAGACGAGACGGCGGAGAGAAAAAAAAAAGCATTGCGCCAATCCCAAAACTAACTACTAAAGCAACCAAAGACAAAGACAAAGACTGATGAAAACGTCATGTGGAAAAAAGGTAAAAACAACAAGTCAGTAAGTACAACAGCAGCTTTTCATTTCTATTCATTTCTCATTACGTTTCTTCGGGGTCCCCGCGAAGACAACACACACACACAATAAAAAAAGTTGACGATCGTTGCAATGCCCGTAAGACAACAATGCGAGGCAGCACCAAATGCGAGGTGGGTAGCTCCTCTTTCCTCTTTCCCCTCTCCCCTCTCCACTCCCACTGCTCTCATCACACACATGGCGCTTGCAATGCTGCAGCGGCAACGAAACGAAATGAAATGAAAGAAAAGAAATGGGAAAAAAAAGAAAACAAGCAAAACGAAGACAGTAAGTGCAATGGATAGAAGGGTTTTCTCTTTTAACGAGCCAACGAACGAAACAAACGAAACGAAATGAATCGAACCGAGCCAAACAAGTGAACAAGCTAAGCAAAAAAAAAAAAAAAAAATAAAAAAAAACCCAACAAAAAAATGCTGGCCAAAAGCGCAGTTTCATCAATTGGATTGGCGGGCAATCGGACTGGATCGTGAATCGGGGATTGTGGATTCAACTGCGACTTGGCTTTGACAAAATAAGAAAACAAACAATAAGCAAGACAGCGACAAGTGACACTGATCAACTGCTTTATACCCGGTACATGAGATTGCAAAGTACTTCCAGGTTTGGGGTATATACAAAAAAAATTGAAGGTTGCTAAATATATCAGTATGCTTCCATGCAAACAGCAAAATAAAATTAAAAATTACTTCAATTTCTCTCCAACTTTTTAACACCCCAAGAAGCCCCTCAAAATGTGCCGGGTATATTGACAACGAAGACGGCGACGACAAGCTCTGTCTTAGGGCTGCCGGCGATCCAATCCGATCCGATCCGATTCGAGCCGAGTCGGTTTAGGAACGATACAACGGGTATTGCATACCAATTTTGAGCAACTTGAAAACGCGAAACGAGTGAAAACTCAAAACCAGTTTTGTTTGCCACAACACAACACACATATCTATCTATAAGCTTCCTCCGTTCTCTCTCTCGCTCACGACAGCTACTAAAAACCAGAAAGAATCAAAAGAGGAAGAAGAAGCATCAGTGGTAGAAGTAGAAGCAAAAAGAAGCAGACAACAAAACAAGAAGTTGTTGTTGTTGCTGTAGTTGAAGTTCTTGTTTTCTATGAAGCGCTTGAACTTTGTTTGAACGCAACACAAAGCAGCCAAAGAGAAAGAGAGAGAGAGAGAGCGCAATTGTATTTTGCTGATAACAGTAATCCGCCAAGATGGAGTTCTAAGAACACAATGAAATAAAGCCACCACAAAGAACAAACGAAAAACAACAACAACAAAAATCTGTTAGTTTCTGCGCTAAACGTAATGCTTTTTACATAATTGTGCATAAACTAGACTTAAAAATAGAATAATAATAACCATAACCTCACTTGCTGTTTCAGGTTATTCGAAAGTTAAACATCCCCCCATTGTAGTTGCTCAGGTAGTTGGAATCCATTAGTCATGCAACCTGCCAGCTGTAGATCTGATCGAACCAATTGAATTTGACACGGATAATGCCATCGATATGCCAACTGTTAATTACACACAAATGTATGTATGTACAATATATTTTCAAAGGGTTCTAATCTTTTTTATAAGTGTGTGAGTGAGAACAACTGCATCATTAATTATCAAAATGCATTTGAGAAAGCTCAGCTTCTTGCTTCACTCGCTCTTCTCTACTTGGATTGTAAAGCGAGCTGGCAACGCTGCAGCGCTGTTAGGATTAACCTTTAAGCGAGCGCGCCAAGTAGCCCAAACGTCAAACGGCAAAGCCAAAGTCGCAAAACGTGCAAATATTTTCAGCACACGCTGTTTAACTTGCTCAGGTATGCGAGGTATGTACACTTTGAGCACACACACACACACACATGAAGTTAATTTAGGCGCTCTCCCTCAACTTGGCTCTCTTCTATTCTCCCTCTCTCCGTTTCGATTGCTCTCTGTCGCATTAGTGCAGCCACAAGTGCTATTTGCTGTTGTTGTTGTTGTTGTTTTCATGTGTATTACATGCAAAATGAGAAATTGCCGCTGCTGAAGCTACTGCCGTGGCTTCTTCTGCAGCTCCCTCAACGCCTTCTTCTGCTTCTTCTTCTTCTTTTGTATGCCGCCTCTGTTCCCAGCTGGCGCGTCGCATCGCTTGGCTTGGCTAAGCGCTCGCGTAGAAAGTTTTAGCGTTAACGGACAAGCAACCGAACCCCCCGCCGCTGCCAACTCCCCCAGCCCATTCATATGATCGTGCTGTAGTTGTTGTTGCTGTTATTGTTGCTGTTTGCTTTCGACCTTTCTTCTTTTCATATGCCTCACACGCTGCGCCATGCCCTTATTTCTTCTGTTACTGTTACTGCTCTCGCTATCTCTGTCTCTGTCTCTGTGGCTGCCGAAGTCAACGTCGCAGTCGCAGTCGCTGCCACCGACGTTCAACATTGCAGCGAACAGTGCTTGCAAGGCACAGTGGGACACAACGTTCATTATCTAGGTAACTTTGAAATGCTCCAATGCCCGCCAAAACTGGTGTAATTGCTGTAATTGTACCAACTTCACTAATTGTACAACCCCGTTTGCAACACGTTTGGACATGTTCGCAGCTAGCTGATCCCCGTTTCAGTTAGGTGTCGGTTACGCGTACAAACCAAAACAATTTCATATTTCTCCAACTTGTGTGGGCAGCACTTGCGGTTCTGTTGTCGTTTTCAATTGTCACTGTACTCGGCATGATCGTAAACAGTAATAATATATCTAAAGACGAATACAATACAAATAAAAACCAGTAACAAAAAAATATTACTTAAAAAAAAACAGGCAAATAAACGCAAATTACAAAAAAAGAACCTTGTGAAACCGAAATCAATTTGTATGCCAAATTTGGGCGAGCTACTATATACTACATGTGGGCAGTCGACACAACACAATAGAAGTGTCTATGACCAGCATAACAATTTGTGCATTATGTTTTTTACCAAAGCATACATTTAAGAAACTTCTTTAATAAAAATTGTTAAATTTTGTATAAGCAATTGAAACTTCATGTTTGAATTTCACGCTATTAAGTACTGTGTACAAATTATTTTTATTTGAGTACTTGCAACACTTTAATTAAAAATAAAGTGACGAAGAGCCTATTAACCTTTTTATTTTTTATATGAAACCTAAAATATATGGTAAAATAACAAATTTGTTCTTAATCCATATAATACTTCATAGTTTAGATCCCCAATAATACCCCTTCAGACTATTTTTGTTTGTTTATAAAGTATATTGAATTAAATGAAGTGCTGTAACTTTTATTATATGGTTTGTTAAATAACACCTCAATGAAATAGTAAATTGAATAATAATAAAACTTGTAAACTATTCTTTTCGAATTTCATAACTGGATATTATGTCTGTGCCCATTGTAGCTCAGTAGTTTGTGACTTCCACTTTGGCTTCTTCTTTATTTTTGACTATGGCTTGTGTACTATTATACTTCTCTCTGAAGCCGAGGCCTTGATTCGATTGAACCTATTGTCTTACGTCTTTTTAAGCGGGGGTGTGAGATACAAGATACACACACACACACACACGCATACAAAGTTGTGTATGCATAACAAGATATAATGGGAGATTGAAGATGCATATAAGATATGAGAGAACTGCACTGCTGTCATTTTGTTGACGCTTTACACTAACCTGTATCTGATTGCGTCTGACATCATAATGCAGCCAATTGTCTGTGGAGAAGGCGATCGCGAGCAGCGCTGTGGCGATGATAGCGCAGATCGTCGCTATCGATAGCGTTACAGCCGAGCAGGGCATTTTGAATAATGAATATTGTTTTCGCTGTTAATGCGTGTCTGGGCTGCTCTGTTGCAGCTATTAATGCACTGTTAAAGCTCCTTTTGCTGATCTGTTAATGCACTGTTAAAGCTGATGCTTCTGCTGCTGCTGCTGCTGTTGCTTCTGTTCTGTTATGTTGATGTTAATGTTGCCCGAAAAACGGTTATTTCTCTGGCGTTGCGTCTTCGATGATATTCCGCACGAAAAAAATACGGTTGTTGCTTTTTGTTGCTATTGCTATTGCTATTGTTGCTTTTGTGTTCACAGCTAGCTTCTTCTGCCTTGCTTGTGATGCCCAGCAACCAGTTAGCTGCTCTGCTACGGCAGCGACGACACAGAAAAAAAAAAATCACGAAAAAAAATAAATACGTGTATAATGATTTAGCAAGCAGCAGCAACGGCAAACGGCAAATAGCAAACGGGAATGAGCCGCAGCCAAAGTAAAGACAGGCACAGTAACCGACACACGCACACGCACACACTCACGTAGTGCACAGAAATAGAAACAAATACCACACGCACACACTGAGACACGTTTAAAGACGTTGCTAATGCGACAAACGAAACAGCGACAAACTGCGCTCAAGACAACGTTCGCCAGCGGACTGAACGCCAAAACTCTGAGCCAAGTTTCAACAGCTTAGCTCAACGACGAACAAACGAACGTCGCTGTCGCTGTCGCCGTTGACGTCGACGTCTGCGCAGACAGCGACTGCGACTGAAAATGCAACCCGGCTCTTCTACCTGCTGGATAAGACAGCGCACAACAACGACAACAACAACAACTACGGCTGACAAACAAGAAGAAAATCACAAAAACAATGTTCACTCGATCGTTGTTGGTTTCGTTGGCGACGACGACGATGACGGCGTTTTTGGACTTGCTTTTGTTGTAACAGCCTGTTGATATTTTTCTTGTTTTGCTGGATCAGGAGCAGGGTGAACTATAAAATACACAGCAACAAATTCATGAAACTCCGTAGATTTGTATAAAGGCTGGAATTATTTTAGTAGGTTCAGAGTTTATTGTTCACTTTCTAATCAAGAAATCAATTTACATGTGTTTATTTAAGTAGCTTAATAGTTTATTGTTCACTTTCTAATTAATAAGCCAAAAATCGCAAAACATCATTAGAATTGTTTCTGTTTAACAAATTAAATTCATGTTGTTACTTTCATAAAATTGTTGGACCTTTCTGTCTTGATTTATTGAAATTATTACTTTTTTTTTGTTTTTATGGGTTTCGTTATATTATTTCAAATTATTCACATTACCATATTCACATCAGCGACTGTACACAGTAATAAATTAACTAAAACAAATTCATATTTTTTTACATCTTCATTTTTGAATGCATAAATAATTTAATACCACATTTATAGTCGACTTTATTAATATTTATTGCCTGATATATTTTTTATTAAGTTGTTTATATCTTAATAAAATGTTGCTGTTTTAATTTGTGGCTTAAAAACATTTAATTTATGTGTGGAAGCTTTATAGGCATTCTTTTAAATAAAATCTTCGAATCAAATTAATTGTTAATGGCATTTCCGATTAAAATTTGCAACGGAAAAGAATTATATTGTATTAAAGTATTTGGAAAGTATTTCTCGCAGTGTAATTCCAAATAAAGTAATGGCGTTGCAGCTGTATGCAGCAAGAGATGCTGCGGCTGCGCAGTTGGCGTCGACGTCGATGTCGCTGCCAGACGGCGCAGGTAAGCAACAACTCGCAGCACAGCAAGTGGTATGTGTTTCTTCAAGTGTGTGTGCATATGTATGTGTGTGTGTATGTGTGTGTGTGTTTGGCATTGGCATGCCGTTTCTCAGTTGTTGCTATTGTTGTTGTCATCAGTAGTTTTATAGTTGTCTTCTATTTTGGGTTTTTAGTTATTGCGTGGGTTTTTTCTCAATTGCATTTTTGGGCGCGCTCTCGATGCCAATGCATCTGTGTATATGTGTGTGTGTGTGCATAGATCTGTGTGAGTGTATTCTTGGTCAAATACCAGAATTACCTAGATAAATACATACATAAGTATCAAACAAAATATGTAAGAATGCGACTGTTGAGTATGCTCGACGTAAGGTTACCAGATGATCTTAGCGTAACTAAACTATATAAAATATGTTTTTCAATAATATTCTATATTATATTCAGTTTTTTCTTGAACTCTAATGATTAAATTTAGGGATTACATAGCCAGTATATATTATTTTGCTAAAAAAAAATAAATAAAATTTAATATCAATATAATAATTACTTAATATTTATATTATTTCTCTCAAATACGACTATGGTAATAAATTACTTAAAACTGCTCATTATTATTGATGAAGGCAATCATACATGAACTTCAAAATCAAAGTTAATATGGATATTTAGTTAGCTACATTATTTAAAATATTTTTAAATTACTAGTATTATATTACATATTACTATAGATCGTTTGACTTTTATTGTCAGTTTATTAATAATATTTATGAAAACTTTACTAAAACATTTATTATGATTTTCTACTTTCTATATGGTGAGATGGAATTGTAAAGCTGGATAAATCTTTTTATGGATCACAATTAATATAAATTATATAAAACTAATACAATTTTTATTAATTGCGATTGCCACTAACAGTTAATACCCCTCTGGCATTTTGATAGCGGGTATAACAACAGTATGAAACAGGATAGGCGCAAGTCTCAATTGTCGCTGCTAAAGTTGTTGTTGTTGTTGTTGTTTCTGTTGTTGCTTTTGACGCTGGCCAAAACATGTCTGTGCCTGTCTGTCAGTCACTCAGTCAAGCAGTCTGTCCATGTGTCTGTGTGCTTGTCAATTTGTCCATAGTTCGTTTTCTTTTCGCATGCCGTTTGCATTCCACAGCGTCGAGTTTGTGGTAAGTACAAAGTTGTTGTTGTTGTTGCCAGTTTTGGCTTGTTGTTGCTATGGCTGTGGCTGTGGCTGCTTGATTATTATGTATGCGATGGGGGCAGTATTAAATGCCACATTTTAGCACAAATATTATTAAATATTTGACAACGAAAGTGAGAGCGCGACAAGTGAAAAGACTTCCGTTGCACAGAGAATCGCTAATATGTACGATTATTGGTTAAGCTTCCAATTCGTCTGTCCGGCTGTTCCACTGTCTTTCCATTCCATAAACAGCTCCCAGCCAGACGCGTTTTTGTAATTTTAATAACTTTGCATTGTTTGGCCATTGGACAAATACAAAACGTGTTCGTTGTTGCCTTTTGCTCGGCAGTGAAAGTAACAGGTGACCGCAACGGTCAACGCCGAAAACGTCGCGCGTCGCGTTGCGTCGCTGTCAATGCCTTCAAAAGCAGACGCAAGCACACACACACACGCACAAACAACACTCTTGTCAGTGTGTGCGTTGTTGACCCTTGACGCTTGCGCATGAAAGTCGCCAAAGCGCTGTCCAGGCGTGTGAAAGAGAGAACGTCTGTCTCCGCAAATTTCTACAACTCTCAAGCGATCAATGTTAAAAATTAATTGACAGTTAATTGCAATAATTTAACACTTAGATGAAGAAATCTATTTCCATGTTTTGTTTTAAACATGCTTTTTTAAATTTAAACAATTATATGCAAGGTGTGTCGATAGCATTGTCGATAAATCTTCGATTTGTTTGCATACTTATCAGCGCATGCCATACTAATCGCACTGCAATTTATCCATAACTTGTAGTATATTTTGGTATATTTTTCGTCCAAAAGAAGGAACTTTTTTGAACTTCGCGCATCGGTCACGCTGATGTCGTATTTTGGAAATTCAACAATTGGAATTTGTTGACAATAATTGAGGTTTCACGTTGTGAGGCGCCTCAAAATGCCGCCCCACTATGAGCGCTGTGGCGAGATCGTGTGGCAGTGCAAACGCGCGTCACGCAGCTTCGCCTTCAAGTGCATCTACTGTGATCATCAAGCGAGCGCCTTTCACAACTTTAAACGACATTTGGAGACACAACATGCTGAGGAGATCAAGATCGAAATCGATGTGACAGAATCAACGGCAATGCGCCAAACACGAAGCAAGCAATGCGAGCCTATTGCTACAGCAGAAGCAGAGCCGTTAACTGAACCTGTAAAGTTGGAGGAGATGGATCCATTGGACTGTCAGGAGGAAGCGTCTGAATCGGATGTAGAAGCGGAGCAGCTGTTCGATATGTCCAGCTACAGTGAGAGTGAAAGCGAAGACGCCGTTGGGCAGCAGATGGACATTGCGGTGAGTTGCAGCTTGTAGTTAGTGAAATTGCTGCATAAACTGAACACTGAACACTTCACCGCAGTCCACAGATATCTCACACTTTTGGCTGAAAGAGCATCCCATAATGCACGCTCTGATCGCACAGTACAAGGCAGCCCAGCTGCTGTGGGATCGCGGTCTGCTCGAGTATCGCAACTACAAGAAACGTGGCGAGGCCTGTGAAAAGATTGCCAAACAGTTGAATGCAGAATTTGAGCAGCAATTCAAGCCACAGCAGATTAACGAACTGACGAAGCAGCTGCGAACCGTCTACGCCGATGAACAGCGTCGCAGGCAGCGGCAGCCAGCGGACGCTGACACTGCTGACGTCTGGTACTGCCAAGCGCTGAGCTTTTTGGGCGAGAATGCGCTCCGGAAAGCGAACCACACGCTGAATGCAGCGTTGCCGGTGCCACAGTTGACGGCGGAGCAGAATGTGAAGTTCATTGAGCTGTATCAACGCTGCCAGCGTCTGTGGGATATGCAGGACTTGACCTGCCGCCTGCGGCATGTGCGTGTGGAGGCTAAAAACAAGTTACTGCAACTGTGCCGCACCGAGTTGCAGCTCACGCTACAGCCGTCGCAACTGCAGCGCTACATCAAGCACATGCGACGCTCGTTTCTGCAGGAGAAGTCGCGTCGCTACGAGTGCAAGCGCAAAGGACTGACGTACAAGGCACGCGGCGGTTGCTATCAGCAGCAGCTGCAATTTCTCGACGCGCACTTGCCACCATTTCAGTGCCAGCATTGCGATCAGCTGCTGAACAGCATGGATCGCTACAAGGTACATTTGGCGGAGCATGACGGCAGTCTGCCGTTTATGTGTCCGTTCTGTGATCGCGGCTTCACGCGCAGCGACAACTGCATCATCCATGTACGCCGGCACACGCAGGACTTTACGCAGACGTGCGACGAGTGCGGCAAACGTTTCGCCAACACCACGGATCTGCAGGTGCATCGACGTCAGCACACCGGCGAGAAGCCCTATTGCTGCGACGTCTGCGGCCGTCGCTTTGCCACCTGTTCGTTCTTTGAGCGCCACAAGCGACGCCACGAACGACGTCCAGTGGGCAAGTGTCAGGTGTGCGGGAAGATCTTCTACGAGAGGACACGACTCAACGATCACATGAAGGGACATCTCAATGTGCGCGACAAGGTGTGCGATGTGTGCAACAAGGCGTTCACCAGCGCCAAGTATTTGCGCCAGCACAAGGAGATTCATGCCGCACTCAAGCGCTACAGCTGCAAGGTCTGTGGCAAGCGATTCGCTCAATATGCCGGACTCAAAGGACACATGAAGTCGCATTGCGGTTCAGTTCGCAAGGAGAAGGAAAATGAGGTGGAGGAGCAATTGGAGGTGGTGAAAGAAGACACTTCTTTAGCATCCCAACCAAATGCTATCAATTAAGTTGTATAGCAAATGTTGCATTTAACTGCAATTCCCAAATCTATAGCATACTTCTTAGAGCTATAATCAAAGAGAAGCCATGAAGGCAACATTGTTTAATTTTGAGTAATGACTCATGTCCTCAAAAGAACTGAAAATTCTGCCATTGTGATTGATGAATAATTTATCACTTAGTAAGTTTGAAAAACCAATGCCATTCTGAATTAATTCCAAGTGTAAAAAAATAACAAAGAAAGTTGTACAGGATCGAATTTGAAATTGATATACTGATCAATGAATGTCCCATTTGCTTTAAATAGAAATTATGTGCTCAATCTTAGCTAACGCACTTAAGTAAATTACATTTATACTAAAAGCAAATAGTGAAATTTACCCAGAAACACACAATAGATATCGATCGAAACTATCATCCTGTAAATAAGTATTCCACAAATTAATTATACCACAAATCTTTTTAAAACTTTTCTAAAGCATCAAATGATATACTGTATAATATAAATAGTTTCTTCTATATATAATTGTGAATCAAATTATGTAAATCGCAAAATGGAGTTTATTTACTCAAATACTCGATTTATCTTAAAAATATGTATAAATATTAGATTAAGCGCATAAAGAGTTTATTTTTATCGACTCGGCAACAAAATATATACAAAGTTAGAAAACTGTAGTTAAACCCACAACACAGCTGTTAAGTTACACCACTTATCTGCTCAGCAAAAGTGTTGTACAATCAGAGTGACGTTTGAAATAAAAATAAATCGAAAAATGATTTCAACTTCAATTGGGCATTTCAGATAATTGCATAGCTCTGTGGAATTATTCGCTGCATAGAAACTGCTTTGCCTAGCGTCAAGCAGTGCATCGGAAGTTAAGCTGGCGCCATCTAGTGCGCATGGTCAAATGCTGCCGCTAATGTAAATGAGAAGTGCATCTGTGTGCAGGACAGATAAGAGCTGATCTCTCTTTACCTGTCTCTCTCTCTCACTCTCAATAGATATCTCCTCGCTTAATGGGGATGCAGATGTAAAGCAGAACTTTTTACAAGATACTTTCAGTTAAAATTTCCAAATATCAATGCAATTATATATCGAATTTACAGGGTATACAATAGTTAAACATACTCGCCGGCCGCTGACGCTTCAGCGATAGTACAATACATATGCAGAGGGGTTTTATCTTATCGCAGAGGCGCAACCGGGACACAACCGTTGCCGATAAGAGTCCACAGCTCACTAAGAAACTCCAGAACAATTGGCATTCGCAGTTGGTCAAAGCAAGTGGCGAGTGAAGAGTGGAGACCGGAGAGCGGAGAGTAGCGACAAAGTGAAATGCGAGCTGCCTGTGAAATATAAGCACAACAACTCTCCCACTGCGTCATAGTTTGGCATATTTCTGGAATGCAGCAACCCGCATAAAAAAATAAGAAAAATAGCAACAAAAATAATAATAATAATAAAGAGAAGAGAAGAAACAACAATCACTTGTTGGAATATAGGCGCAGGCATCGCCATCGACTGTGGTCAAGCCAGTAACAACAATAACAATAACAATAACAGTGGCTACTGCAATTTGCACAGTGGTGCAAAGTTACACACATACGCACACACACACTCACGTAGTGAACGGAAATTGGCACTTGGCAAGGGGAACTAAGGGAGCGGCTGTGGAGGTATGCACATGGAATAATACCTTAACAATCGTCGCAGCTACAGTGAAACCTCCAATTATAGTGATATGCTTAATTCATATGCTTTGAGTGAAATGATGTAATTTTAATTGAAAGTCACTTTTCTCAAAGATTTAAATTCTTAGTCGAATAATGCATATGCTAACAGTGAAACCCTGGTAGTCTAATAATGAAATACGTGCATACAGTGAAACCTTTTCAAATTCATTTAAAAGTTAAAAAAAAAAACATTTAAAATTAACTTATCTACAGTGAAATTTAATAGATTAACAAAAGCGCAGCTCTAAAAATATTTCTACACTTTAACTAACAATAAAGAATAAATGTTCAGAAAAAAATTGGTGAGGAATTGAAAGATTTGCGGAATTTATTTAATTTAACAAGGTTAGATATAATTAAAACACTAAGTTTTGGCTCAGATTTTTCGAATATTTTGACAACATGAATTTAGCAGAAATCAAATATATTTAATTTGCAATTTTTGATTAAGCAACATTTAGAAAAGAAGTTTCTTGAATAAACTGCAGAAATAGAATTAAATTTGTACTTCCATATATTTGTTGACTATTGAAATAAAATTAGATCTATACATGTTTGTACTTTCAGAGTTAATAGTTAGTTTTAGAGAAAAAAGCGACTTGAATAATTGCACTATAGGCATGCTTCACTGTAGCAATTGTATGGCCTTATATTTATATGGTTGCCTTTTCCTTTAATCCTAAAAAAATGTGCAACTTTTAGAGGAAAGAAGTGACTTGAATTGAAATAAATACGTGTTTGTAGGTAGTGGGTGCACTGTAGTCAGGCTTCACTGTAGCAATTGTATGGCCTTATATTTATATGGTTGCCTCTTCCTTTAATCCTAAAAAATGTGCAACTTTTAGAGGAAAGAAGTGACTTGAATTTAAATAAATATGTGTTTGTAGGTAGTGGGTACACTGTAGTCAGGCTTCACTGTAGCAATTGTATGGCCTTATATTTATATGGTTGCCTTTTCCGCACACAGTCCGCACCAAGTCGATAAGTCATCTGTGGTCTGTCGATTGTCGATTCTCCGTCATCGTCGACGTCTGTCTGACGTCATCTCGACACTTGCAACTGAAGAAGCAAAGGGCGAAAGGAGGCGACCAAGGCGGAGGCGTGCCTGTCACACATGATCGCACAGTAAGAATAACGCAACAAAGAATTCGATAAGTCGAGTCGATAAATCCGAGAGCCGAGTTCGACTCCCGAACCGAGTCCAACTTGAAAGCAAGATAAACGACGAACGAACTGCGACTGCATCCGAAGCTGAGACCGCAGCTGCGGCTCTGAGAGAGAGGAGGCATGCAGGCAAAGGCGAGCTATGGCCAACCAGTGACGCCTGGCACGCCAGACTCGACGCACATTATCATTGGAGCAGCCGGCTACGTAGCCCACGAGCGTCGTCAACCCACCAAAAGTCTCATGAATTGCTTTCGGGATCGCTCAACGCCCACATCGTCCACGGCAGCCGCGTATGTGCGCTCGCCGAGCACCACAGCGCACCTGGAGGGGCAGGGGAGCGGCAGCAACATTGGCTCCACCACCACACTGGACATGGTTGGCCTCACGACCGCAGCTGGACGACCCGAGGCTGTTGTGTTGTTGCGTGAACTGCGCAGCAAGCCAAACAAATTGACGCTGCTCAAGAGCAGCAGCACCCGGGATCTGACGCGTCTGCTGTTGGACGAATCCACCGTCTTGGTATCGAATACCAGCCTGGACATGTGCTCCTCCTCCAATTCCAACTCCAACTCGTCGGCTGGGAGTCCGGCCCAACAGCCGCGCAGCAACAGTCGCGAGTGCTGCGTCAGTTGCTCGAAGCGTTGGCACAATCTGAAGCAGCGAATGCACACACTGGAGCAGGATCTGCTGGCGCAGTCCAGCTACAGCCAGGAGCTGGAGGCCAAGCTGGCCGTGATGAGTAGCCAGCTGCACGAACTACTCCAGGAGAGACGTCAGCTGCCGCCGCCGCCGGTGCCGCCACATGCGCCGACATCCAATCTGGGGAAGCGGGCAGCTATAGCGCCGGTGCGTCCATCGCGTCTGACCGCATGGATGAATCTGTCCAACTGGTGGAAGAGTCGACCCAGCGTGGAAACGTTGCGCGAGCAACGCATCTTCTTCGACGAGCCGTGCTTCGACACCGAACTGGAGCTGGTGCTCAAGCACGATCAGCATCGTACCGTGCCCCGGATCGTCGTCGATTGCTGTGACCTCATCGAGCACAAGTATCGACGCTCGACGCAGCCGATCGAGGGCGTCTACCGTCAGTGCGGTGACTACAACAAAATCCAGACGCTGCGCTTCAACATCGATGCCAACGACTACGACGCACTGCGTCAACCGGGCGTCGATATACACACTCTAACCGGGGTGCTTAAGCTCTTTCTGCGCGAGATCAAGAGTCCGCTGGTCAGCGTGAACGAGGCCAAGACCTTCATTGGTCCCTCCAATCAGTGGCGTAAGTAGATAATGGATGGATGATCTGGATGACTATAGTGTTGATCCAATCCAATTTATACACTTCAATTCCCACACTTAGTGCTCACCGAGCTGCACCACAAGCTGGACATACTGAAGAGACTGATTCGCTCGCTGCCAGAGATCAATCGCGACACCATGGATTACCTCTTTGCACACTTTAATCGGTGAGTTGAAAGTCCACCGTCCGATCGGTAGAACGAAAATAAGATATATACATACATACTCGTAGATAGAACACTATGAGTTATTTACATAAGAAACTGCGTTCCATTTGGACAGACGAGGATTGAATTACAGTCGTTCGTTCTGCCTGATTAAATGTTTTAATTACAT
This sequence comes from Drosophila kohkoa, assembly GCA_019972355.1. NCBI lineage: Eukaryota > Metazoa > Arthropoda > Insecta > Diptera > Drosophilidae > Drosophila > Drosophila kohkoa. The sequence goes on from BJEL01000077.1 coordinate 1,734,288, forward strand.
TTGAGCAAAAGTTAGAGAACAAAAAAACTACTATACTCGTATAATACAGAAAGTACTAACAAAAAGAGGTGACTTTAGAGAACGCACCAAGAAATTTTCAATTAACGTTATTAAATAACATATTTTGTGAATCAGTTGCATCAATAATATAATGGAAAGTAAATTGTATTTTCGAAACCATTATTAATTTAAACGATTTTGCAATTTTATTTAGTTTTGTAGTTTATGGAAATTATTTTAAGCTTTCGACTCACCTCAGTTGAGAAATTGCACGCTATTATCGTGTTATCGATCAGTAGACTATTAATGAAATGTGGCAACACCGCAAGCAAAGTACAGTTTACGGTTGACACAAATTTGTAACATTTTATTTTTATACCAGTTACCCATAGAATAGAAATTTATGTAGCAGGCAAAACAAAAAAATTTCAGAGCTTATAAAGTATATATATTCTTGATCACCGTTAACAGCCGAGACTATATAGCCATGTCCGTCTGTCTGTATGAACACCTAGATCTCAAAGACTATACGAGCTGAAAATATAATTTAAATTATACTCCGCTCCCGCAAATCAATGAAAAATAAATAACATGTTGGCAAGCAATGAAGCTAGAGATTTCTGTTCATAATAATAATAATAACTGTAGTCTTTATGATCCTGAAGAATTGGTTGCGATCAGATAATTGTTGAAGTTATTAAATAAATGCTATTCTTTGCCTGATAATCTGGTATATTTTGCACACTATGGGATATTTTGAATGTAGTACTTTATGAATATAGCAACACTCGGTATATTTTTAGTATATTTTAAAATGAATATCGTACTATTTTGCTTTTATTATCTCATAGTCGACCACACTCGACTCTTTGCGGTTTATTAATAATATTGAATACAAAAATTAGTCAAGTAATATATATATATATGGTATATTTTGCACACTATGGGATATTTTGAATGTAGTACTTTATGAATATAGTAACATTCGGTATATTTTTAGTATATGTATTTTAAAATGAATATCGTACTATTTTGGTTTTATTATCTCATAGTCGAGCACTCTTTGCGGTAAATTACATCGCGGTTTATTAATAATTTTGAATACAAAAATTAGTCAAGTAAGTGTGAGCGAGAATAACAACTTTAGATCGAATAGAGTATTAAGATAGGTTTTGCTTTGTATATTGAAATTGCGCAACTAATCGGTTATATTTAACTTTCAGTCTCACCAAGGTGCCGCTGCAGCAGATAAGCCCCGAGACGTTATCGATATCGATATCACCATCGATATTTCACACTGTGCCTCAGGGCGCGCATGTCCAGGATATCCAGGAACTGTTGCGCGAAGGCGAAACCCTCGCCGATTGTGTGCGTCTAATGATCGAGTACCAGGCCCGCATATTCGAGTAAGTGGACGTGGGAGTGGGCGTGGTCATGTTCGTGTTCGTACCTGGTGCTGGATAAAAATATGCGACATGTAAATTGTTGGTGATGGTTGCCTCCCCCTCTCTCCCCATCGCTTCAAATGCTCATCAAAAATGCTGCCTCCAAAAAAAATTCCAAACTTGTCTCGAAATCGTTGTTAATTAACTCGCTCCCCCACCGTCCCCCCAAAAACAACACTCCCATCCACCGTCCCATCTTAATGTTCCTCCTTCCCTCCGCTCCTCTCCGCCCTGCTCTGCTCCTCGTCTTCCACACAGATGCACGGCCGATCGTCGCCGGAAGCGTCTCAGCATGCGCAACTTGAAGAAGACGCTATCCCAGCCGGATTTATTCCACAACTTATTCTAATTCCGATTGGGGATTGGGGAATCGATGCCAGCAGTGCCAGAGCTCAACGTGACCAATACGCTACGCATTAAGTACTCGGTATATAACTATTGTACATAACTTTTACGATTTTATGCTGTACATAAATACAAAATATTGAATACATATTATATATATTATATAACTGCATACTATAGACGGATATTTTCTTGTTCATCAATTTATTGTTACCCTATATAACATGATTTTCCACTCATCCAACTGTTTTCCTCTTCATAAGTTTAATGTCAAATAAATCGAAATACATTTATATTAAGCTTTTACCTTTTATTTCATAAGGAGTAGTTGAATTTATCAAATCAAATGATATGCAATAAAAGTCATTTAAAAATAGGTTTACACTTAAATATTTTCGAAAATTAACTATATCATAAAATACAGATCGGTTAGTATAAAAAAAAGGCGCTAAACTAATTGCAATAAATAATATATATGATATATACAAAAACCATGGCTTGATGCAGATAAGAAACGAGAACGAGAGAGATGGCCTGAGAAAGGAGACAGCAACAGCGGCGATAACATCTGAAGTTCACAGAGTGCACAATACAATATAATATATATAAACAATCTGTAGTTATGTATGTATATATATATATATATATAATTTTATTTCGAACATCTGCATAACATTTGCAATTATTTGTTGTGGGGGGAATAAGAGAGGGGAAGTTGGGGGAGGGAAGAACCAATGATTTGTTTAACATAGTTGTACAGTCTACGGGTCTCTAGAACTACCATATAATATTTGAAATACCAACTGGCGTGCCCTACATGTGTAAGTATATATATGTATATATGAATTTGTAAATGTATATGTATTTGTATTTGTATTTGTATGTATATGTGTATGTCTATATCAGTGTTTGTATATTTCGGTTTATTGTTTATTGAAATACTTTCGCTTGACTTGTTCAGCGCATTAACATTAGACTAAGTAACTAAAAACTATGTTTCGCATTCATTTTGCATAATATATAGTATATATATATATATATCTATTATTTTACTCTTTAAACATTGAGTGAGAGTGGGGTGTATACATATATATATATAGATAGCTTGGGGAAATTGGGGAATTTCAATTGATTTATTTATTGATGTGTGTACGACATTCAATTGAAAAAATTAAAAATAATAATGACAAACATTTCGTTCACGATCACAATGCTGGGTAATTCATTTGTATTTGTATCAATAATGTGTACGTATGTATAAATATATATATTATAAATGATTCAGAGATAACTGAATGCATATACATACGTACAATACATATGTATGGTAAATATAATATACTATACATATTTTGTGTGTTTAAGTAATCAAAATCAGTAGATACATATTATTCAAAGGCACAGGAATCTATACACGCACACACACACACACACACATCTGGGCTGAGGTCTTTTAAGAACATACATAGATATATTATATATTGTATGTAAAACTGAATTTCAATTTCAATCTGAATGTGAATTCGAAAACGAAAACGAATCGAACTGAGCTGACAAATGAATAAACGTGCTGCTGCTTGACAGTGTGTTATTCATGTTATTCATTCACACACACACATCGATAAGTACATTTCGATAAGTTAACGCTAATTAAACGTAATTTGAATTATTTAGATTATTGCTTAGCACTCCGCATAATGCTACGAATGCTACATGGGAAGGGCGTGGGTGGGCTGACTACTTAAAGAATGGATTCTTGGAGGCCGACGATTTCATGGTGCACAAGATCTGACGCTCCAGTTGGAAGTCGTAGTCCAACGTCTTCAGCAGCGTGGAAATTTCAGGCAATGTGGGCAACTATTGTTGTTAGCGAAAGAAAGAAAAAGAGATTCGATTTCAGTTACGATGTTGACACACATTTCCAATCAGTATGCACAATACTCACATCAGTCATTGGCTGGCTGCGCTGTAGCATAGCGTGCATGGTGAATGGCACGCCTTCCAGTTCTGTATAGGTGCCCAGAGTGCCAGTGCCGCCATAGTTGCCATTTCGCCCCCCACTTCCACCTCCACCTCCACCTGCAGCGGCTGTTGCTGGACGCGGTGGCGCTGGTCGCTGTGGCGAATTGATTTGAAAGTGCGCCTGTATCTCTTCGTAGTCATGGTGCTCAGCTGTTGCAGGCACCTGTGGCAGCTGAAATGGATTATTATTATTTGATTATAATGACGAATACGAATTCTTTTAGCAGCTTGAAAAGCCTTTAATTACTTAACTATTTTCATAAATACATTTTCTTTTCAATATCATCTTAAATTTCTTTATATTAATGTCTGTATATACAATCATTAACGCTTAAGCAGAAATCTAATGATTTTTACTCCTCTATATTAGAAAACGCTGTCTGTGGTTAATGTCTTGGAAAAGCACTGTTTCAATTTACTACTAATCTAATTTACTAATCACGCTAACATTTTGTATACTATTCAAACTGTGATACAATAATTATTATTTGTGCTGAGACGTTATAAATATTAAAGTGTTCTAAGATTCATGTAGATGTGTATACAGTCATTTACCCTTAATCAGAAGTTATCTTATGTCCTGCATTTCAAATACATGCTATGGTTATTGTCTTGGTTTAGCTTAACAAAGAAATACACGTTGTCATTTAATTTACTATTTCAATTGTGGTACAATAATTACTATTTTTGCTCCTTTAAATGATATAAATATTGAAGTTTTCATAGATTCATTGGTGTATACAGTCAATCACCCTCAATCACAAATATCTAATGATCTATACTCCTATATACAATAATATAAAATACATGTCATACACGCTGACATTTAACTTGCTATTTAAACTGTGATACAATAATAACTGTGTAATAATAATTAATTCTGCTCCTTTTAATGCTATAAATAAATTTGTATACAAATTGTTACATCACAGCTAGTTTTATTTAGTTTAGTGAGCCAGGACAAAGTCACGCACGCTTGTTAAATACTCGTATTGTAAACATACAAGTATGTCGCATCAAAATTCAATTTGATCCACACTCACCGGTCCGCGTGAATTACGTTGGCCGTGTAAATTGAGACGATTGAGCGCCTGTTCCACCTCACAGCTGTTGCCGCTTGCCACAGAAAGTGGCACCGGCGGTGGCAGACGCACTGGAATCGCACCGGTTTTGTAGCAGATCAAAACACCATTTATGTCGCCAGCGAGCTTGAAGCCATCGGGCGCTATCTTCAGCTTGGAGCAGAGTATTACATCGGTGACCGCATGCGTGACTGTGCCGCGTTTTGACAACTTGTAGGCGATTTGCCGCTTGCGCCACGCCTTCTGATCGCTGTCCGCAGTGCGCGACAATAGCGAGAACTCCTTGGGCGGCGGCACTTTCTCGGCAATGACTCTGTGTGTGTGCGTGGAAAAGGGCAAATGCATTTAATTAACCATTGACGGGTTTAATTAGTTGACTTTACTTACTTTAGCGTCTCCACAACGTAGTCGGGCAGACCCTCGGACTTTGATAGGCAGAGATAGCGCGTGGTCTGGCGGCCAAAGAGAATGTTGTAATCACGCCACAGATCTGCATCGGCATCCTGATCATAAGTCCGATGTATGGCATTGAAGTTCTTCGGGCAGCTGAAATCATTTTTGTAATTTGTATGTATAAGTAACTGCGAAATAATCTGCAAGTGATCTCCGCTTACCGCTCAAAGTCCTCGACAATGTGCAGCGAGGTGATGGGTCGATTGTCCGGCAAAAAGCTCATGATGGAGTTGAACACATTCATGGGACTGCTCGCAGTGCCATTGAGCACTGCTCCAGCTGCGGCTCCAGCGGCCGTTGTATTTGTGATTGGCGGTGGGGAGCCAAGCAAGGCGGTGGCATTGGCCAGCGAGGAGTTGCCGCCACCGATGGCTGTGGTGGCGCCACTTTGAATGTGCTTGCCGGCCTTGTTCATGTCCAGATAACCGCTACTGCTGCTGCTGCTGCTGTTGCTGTTGCTCCAGCTGACACTTGACTATCGTTGTCGTGCTTCTTTCTGCTTTCTGCTTATTCCTACAAACAAACGAGTAAAAGCAAATAAACAATCGAAATGTATGCGCATAAAGAATTAGTGAGTTTTGACACATTACTCATACGCCGCGTTGTACGCTGTGTGTTTCCAATCGACAGCAGTTCGAATTTCAATTAAACGACCTTTGTGGGCAATTCCCAAATCGTGATTCACGCTTAACGCAAACGCCACAAGAAACCAGAAACCAGAAACCAGAAACATACAGAAACTGCACTTTGTTGCCATTTTAAAAACTTTAGTGGCTCTCTTGAGGCTACTAACACAATTTGCTTACATTGCTCGCCCTCATCGAAATCTGTGAAATGTCGAGAGTTTCTCTTTTCACATTCACAACAACATCAGCACCCACGAATCAACGTAAGTGAGCAAAGCAAAGTATTCGATTGCAGAATACCCGGTAAGCATGTTGTAAATGCTCTATAATAAATTAGATATAACTGAATAAATTTTCATTTTATTTTACCAGAATTGAGATCGTTTGTAAACAACAAATTTTGTAAGTTTTTATAATTTTTTTTTTTAATTTGCGTAAATTGTTTTTTTGTGCTTTTTCTATTATTCTCCTCATTAAATATGTAAAAGTATAAATAAAAGATTAAATTACTTCACTTTTCGATGTTAGATAATTATTAAACACATCAAAATTGTACTAAATATTGTTAACGAATGTTGCTTACGAAATAACGAAATTACTTTGCTACAGAAAGAGCATACCCTGTCCCTATCCATAGGTAGCCGGGTATAACAAAAATAAAAATAAACACACGCATTTATGCATTCCTGTGTGCTTTTGGCTATCAATCATTCGCTTTACGGCTTTCTTATCTCACTCCCGACAAAGTTAACACCATTTTAAATGCCACCGCGACCCAAATATAATTCTCTTTCCGGTTATATTTTTAGAACATTTACCAAGCCAACGCCAAAAGCACGAGCTCAAAAGATACAAAAAAAACACAACACAAACAAACAAAAAAAAACCTGCTTGCAATTTTCATCTAGAAAAATCTCTCGAAATGATTCTTCACATTCTTCTCAGCGACCTGCGTTGACCACACTCATCAAAAAACAAAGTGACCAAAGAGAGCAACAACAATTCCTTGAGTCATAGACAATTGGTGAAATTGTTTTATTCTTCGTTTTTTCGTGGTGTATTGACCCCAAGTTGCAAGTTCATTCATGGAATTCTCAATCAAAGGCAATAAAAATAGCATTAAGGCAATAAATTGATATAAACAACGCGAGGGCATTTGCACTTCGGTGTTGCTTAGTAAGCAATTACATTGATACCTCTAACAGAAGCAATAATAACATAATTGGCGATTTTGCTTAGATAAGAACTGAAATCGTGTAAACATTGCCAACTATTCGAAAGCTCATGTGTGTGAGTGGCTGTGTGTGTGTGTGTGTATTGACTAAGAGAAAGAAGAAGAGCATGCGGAAGGGAAGTAGATAATAAATTTGGAGAGCAGCAACAGCTTCGAATATACCCACATTCTAAGCGGTAGAAGGGTATGCTCAGTTGCTGTAGCAACGAATGTAAACAGTTAGTTTTAAATGTAAAAGTTTTTGTACCTTTGCACTAATTTAGGTAGAAATTTGAAATCCATTGCTTAGCAGGTATCTCGTAGTCAAGCACACTGTCTTAACTTTCCTACTATTATTATTATTTTGTTTTTGATAGAACTGATAAGAGTCAGGAGTCAAGGTGTTAATAAAACAAGTGATAAACTCACACACATCCACCAGCATTAATAGAGCAGACGCTTTGAGTCATCATCACAATGAAACTGATACATTTCGCAATCGCAGCGATTTCATACAGATGGACAGCGCTAAGAAGACTTGACCAAAAACAACAACTTGCATAGCGTCGGTGTGTGGGGGGAGATTTGGACAGCCAGCGACAAGTGCGAAACAAAGAGAAAACAACTACAAGAATAAAGAAAACAAACTGCAGTACGTGACAAGGGCAGTGCAAGGAAGACAGACAGACTGTAAGACAGCAAAGACAAGCACAGCAAAAGCAGCAGCAGCAGCAGCAGCAGCAGTTACAAAAGCAAATAGTACAATAATAATACCAACTCACTCGCACTCCCGTTTACTCACGACACCCGCTCTCTCCTACTTATGCACATACGCACACACACTCTGCTATATACACATATTTATGGATGTGTGGCTACACTCTCAACTCACAAATATTTCAAGTTTTGAGAGAAAAAGAAAGAAAAAACAAAAACGAACACAGAATTAGGCGCATTTCGCAATGGGCACAACACGAAAATAGAAACGTTTTTAGTGCCGGTTTTGTGGCGCATACAAATCAAATCATAAACGCAAATTGCATGCCACTTAATTGAAAATGAAAGGCAGCAAGCAGTGCAGTCGGCGGGCAGCGCAGTCGGCATTGTTGGCGGCAGCATCAGAACTCCATTTCACACACACACACAATTTATGAACTCTGCATATTTGTTGTATACTCATAATTAGCATTCGTTGCCGTTGCTGCAGCGAGTTTCTTACAATATTGGAATTGAACTTTCAGTGCTGCGCTCTACTGCTAGTGCTCTGAGAACAATAACAATTGCAGCAGACAATAACAATACCATTAATTTAATTGCTGTGGATGTTTTGAATGAGCCGTTCAATTTTGTACATACCTTTTACAATATTTTGAACCTGGCATACAAATTACATTAAATAGTACACTTATTTGTTGCCTTGTTGCTATTTTTAATTCACAAATTGCTGCACTTTTTTCGATAGAACATTCACAGCAACAACACAATACACCAACAAAAAAAAACAATGAGATTTGTACACAGCACCCGCCGCCCGTACAACCGTCAGCTGTGGATAATTAAAATTAACTAACGCCAGTGTGACCATATGTCCTTTCGTAAAAGTTACCAAGAAACTGGCTTTTTTGATATTCTATTTCGATAAGAAAGTTTCGTTAAGTTTCAAGAGGATATTTGCTTAAAGGATACTTACTGTTAATACGGCTCTCTTGACTTTATTTCCATTACCATAAAGCATAATTTGCACCTGCTGCTAGAAATCTAAGAAAAAAAAAATGAATTCGCAATAAAGTGTATGAACCACTGATAAATCAATAGTATGACCTTAAGTGATTATTTCTCGCATCGATAGGCTGTGTAAATCGAAACGGAAATATAAAAGAGCAAGAAATAAAAATATTAAATAAAAAATTAATATTATTATTCCTAGCCTGCAAAAACTCTTGGTATTTCCCACGAAAAATCGATAAAAATTGCGAAAATATCGATGACTTTGTATTTCTTCACCTTTTTGTCATCACTAATCAGATGCTTTTGCATCGGTGCAATAGAGTATTTATTTTTGTTAAACAATAAATTCAAGTATGGAGAAAACTGAAGCAGTCACAATACCCAACATCGATGCATATCGCCGATTACTTAATAAAGCAGTGTCTCAACTGCTACTCGACAAAGGAGCCGCCACAGCCAGTAATCAATGCCTCGAGACGCTCACGCAAATGATGCAGGCGCGTAAGTTGATCTAATCAAATGTTGAATTAAAACACAAACTCGTTAGGTTAACAATAATCAATTTGCAGTGATAGTCGAGGTGGGGAATTCATCACACAATTACTGTGAACTGGCTGGACGAACCATGCCCACAGTGGGGGACGTCAGCATTGCGCTAATCAACATGGGCATCAGCATCAGCGGCTTGGAACCGTATATCCGACGCGTAAATCATGTATCAATTCCACTACCATCACAGCAGACCCAACAGCGTCAACTGAGTTTGCTGCAGGCTGGCAGCAAGGCTGCCCATCCGCATTACGTGCCCAGCTATTTCCCAGCGATGCCCGATCCTCATGCTTACATTAGGACGCCAACGCATAAACAGCCTGTTACGGAATACGAGGCAATTCGCGAGAAGGCCGCTAGCCAGAAGCGGGATGTGGAGAAGGCGTTAACCAAATTTCTGTGCAAAACATCTGAAACGGTTAATCTCTTTCCCACCGAGGACAATATGTTTCCACGTAAGCATTGGCAACATTCTTCCTATTTAAAATGTCCTAATTATTTGCATTTGTCAATAGTGATTGCCTGCAGACCAAGATTTCCGCCCTATCTCGCTGCCCTGAATCCCACAGATCAAGTATTTGACTTTGAGGAGCTGGAGTACCACTACTTGGTGGCCAATCGGACAGAGGATGCGCCCAGCAAAGGTATATTTCTATTGCCCTATTGCAACAATTTTTAAAACTTTCCTTTTTTGGCAGAGGATGGTGAGGAAGGTGACAGTGAGAATGAGGACGATGGCGACAAGTCCAAGGAGGAAAAGCTCGAGCTGGAGATTAAGCCCAATTCGACCACGAACAAAGCGATCTTGGAAAATCCCAACATTGACAATCCCTATCTACGAGCTGCAACATTGCCCAAGAGAGCGAAACTGAATCCCGAAAGCGGCGCCGACACACGGAATATAATGCCGGCTCGGCAACAAACTCCAACTGCATCGACAGCATCAACTACACCGACACCCGCTCCAGCTCCAACACCCTCGATTTTAGAAATTACAAAAGCGTAATGTTCATTAATATCAATTGTATTTTAGGTAGTCTCGTAAGCAAAATTTTATTTTTTGAATAAATGTATCGATAACAACTATCGTTATGCATACAGCTCAGATGTTCAAGCGGCCGGTATCCGCGTGACCATTTTGCTTATTTATTTATTTGCTTACAACTGCACATTGTATTTTTAAGAACAAATCCTGCAAAAATTAACTTGTTGCTGCTAATAGTAACAGAATTATTTCTTAACTTTAATAATTCTTATTAGACTTCAAATTTATGAATAACCAACGGTGAACTTGGTATATTTCATAAAGCCGCTTGGTATTTTTAACCGGTCCATCTGCGGTCACACTGACAGCATGCCTTCCAATTGTGCATTTGCCTGCTGAGTTTTATTGTTATTTATTATTATTGTTAAAAGCTTATTATAACATAAATAATAGTTGAACTGCTGTTGTGCCTTGTATAATTGATTGGAGCAATCCACACATACCAACGGGAAGCGCAACAACTTTGGCAATATGAATTTCCTGCGACAAACTTTTAACGTTACGAAACAATTGACGGCACAGGGTAAGTTGCAAGCAAGTTAAAAACTAATACAATTCTATCTACATATGTACATATGTATAGAGTCTGTTTTGGCCGATGTTTCTGCAAACACACACGCCTTGTTTATTTGCACATCATCTTCGTCGTTAGCAGCCACCGGCGCATGTTTGTTTCCCCTCTTGACTATCAATGATGTGCTCTCATGTCTCATGTTTATCTAGCGATCCTTTCGCCCAATCCATGTGGACGATGATTTGTATAAATTGTGTTTGCTTTCGATTTCAACTCTTTTCCGTTCCCCTTTTTCTGTATGCGCGTGGTCGGCACACTTATTTTCAAGGCCAGTTCATTTGTCGCAAGTCCTGTGAATATTTTCATAGGACTTTTCTCATCAAAAGCGGCGAGTATTTTTAATTAAAACTATGGCCATCTAACGTGACATTTCCCGACAACAATGGGAATTTGCATGACCCATAATCACCACCAACAATAAAAAGGGACACAGGTGTCACAATGCGTCCAGCTTGCGGACTGTTTTTGGTGATCGCTATTGTGCAGCGTTATGGTAATTATTACCTGTATGTACAGTATGTCAAGAAACTCTTTACACACTGAAAAAAACACATATTTTTTGACTTTGCATGCAAAAATAACGCCTTTAGTTATTATTTTTCAATATTTTTTTAATGCAGATCTAATATTTAGTAATTTTCAAATTAATATGTACAAAAATAAAAACAATACAACGAAAGGGAAAATTTTAAATCAACAAAATATGAGTTTACACATTTTTGACACTGTCAAGAAAGTGTTTACACACTTTAGTTTTCGATTCTGTTTTGTTCTATTTTTAGAAAAAACTGTACTTTATTGTTATCTATGCTTATGCACTATTCGCAATTTTTGCATTCCTTTTCATTCAATTGCGAAATCTTGCTACGTACTTGTCAAAAAGTTGATTTTTAAATTATTTGACATGCGTGGAGCTGGTTTGACTTTTGACGTTACCCAATTGACTTATTGTAGTCACCAAATTGGAAAATCTGTGGCTTAGCTAGTGGAGCTTATTGGGGTATCGCAAAAAATAATTTATAATGCTCCAAATCGAGCCGAAAATGAAGACAAACTGCAAGCAAAGTGTGGAAATGGTCGAAAAATGGATATTGACGAGCGGGCAGACCGCCTTATTATGGGCATGGTTCGTCAAAACCCAAATTTTGATCAGAACCCATGCCGAGGAGTTGGAAGAAGAGTGTGACACGGTCGATTCGCATGAAACCATCCGCCAAATAATTCTGCGGAACAAATACTCTTCAACCGTTGCAACGGTTGCGCGCAAGAAACCGCTGCTTTCGAAAGTAAATGTTGAAAACGCTTAAGTTTTGGCTTTTAACATGAGAATCACGCCGGACAACTATTAGGATGACGTCGTATTCCATGTCCAAACCAAAAAAATGCTATACTACAATGATGGACCAACTAGAGTATGCCACAAGCCGTTAACAGCCTTACATCAGCGCAACATCATTCTGACAGTAAAATTGGGAAAATAGTATTTGTTCCGCAGAATTAGTTGGCGGATGGTTTCATGCGAATCGACCGTGTCACACTCTTCTTCCAACTCCTCGGCATGGGTTCTGATCAAAATTTGGGTTTTGACGAACCATGCCCATAATAAGGCGGTCTGCCCGCTCGTCAATATCCATTTTTCGACCATTTCCACACTTTGCTTGCAGTTTGTCTTCATTTTCGGCTCGATTTGGAGCATTATAAATTATTTTTTGCGATACCCCAATAAGCTCCACTAGCTAAGCCACAGATTTTCCAATTTGGTGACTACAATAAGTCAATTGGGTAACGTCAAAAGTCAAACCAGCTCCACGCATGTCAAATAATTTAAAAATCAACTTTTTGACAAGTACGTAGCAAGATTTCGCAATTGAATGAAAAGGAATGCAAAAATTGCGAATAGTGCATAAGCATAGATAACAATAAAGTACAGTTTTTTCTAAAAATAGAACAAAACAGAATCGAAAACTAAAGTGTGTAAACACTTTCTTGACAGTGTCAAAAATGTGTAAACTCATATTTTGTTGATTTAAAATTTTCCCTTTCGTTGTATTGTTTTTATTTTTGTACATATTAATTTGAAAATTACTAAATATTAGATCTGCATTAAAAAAATATTGAAAAATAATAACTAAAGGCGTTATTTTTGCATGCAAAGTCAAAAAATATGTGTTTTTTTCAGTGTGTAAAGAGTTTCTTGACATACTGTATGCGTGTGTGTGTGTGTGGCATTTAATTAAAATCTTTGTCCTTTTTTAGTAGAAGAGTGCTTGATCTGCTGCTGTCAATGGTAAATCATTGGATGCGGGAGTTTGATGGGAATGCGCAGAGACAATGAAAGCAAAACCCCTTGTCAGTCATTCAGCATAAAAGGCTTGAGAGTGACCCATAGCCACATCGAAATCAAAGTCCATATCCATATCCTTTTGTGCATTGCGCGTCATTTGGTTGCAATTATTTGGTGAAGCAAATGCATCGACTGCAGCAGCAGCAGCAGCAGCATAACAATTATTTTGCGATTTTCACAGAGATTACCCACAACAAAAGGCCAGTGGGCATTGTCAGTGTGCCAACTGTCCTGGCTGACCCTTTTGTCTATTCTTTGTGACTATGTACATACGAGTAGATGTGTGCGTGTGTGTTGTCCATCAGTCTGTCCCGCTGTCAAATGCTTTAAGCCGCCCGCAATGTGCGCAAATAGTTGTATATTTAATTCGTACAGTTGTGTTGGCATCTAATCAGTTCTTTTTTCATTCTTTTTTTTGTTTTTGCAGTCCTGCAGAGCAGCTACAACAATTGTGCTGCCGCAGCTTGGCGAGGCATGGCCTCGTTAAATCAAATGCATCGCACGGGTCCACACATCAAGAAGCGTCCGCCACGTCAGCCACTGGACGGAAAACCCTTTGCCAAGGGCGTTGTGCTCAAGACGCTGATCAAGAAGCCGAAGAAGCCCAATTCAGCGAATCGTAAATGCGTGCTTGTCCGCTTATCCACCGGCAAAGAGATGGTCGCCTATATTCCGGGCATTGGACACAATCTGCAGGAGCATAACATTGTTCTGTGCCGTGTGGGACGATTGCAGGATGTGCCCGGCGTGAAGCTGAAGGCGGTGCGCGGTGTCTACGATCTGGCGCATGTCATCAAGAAGGGCCAATAAATAGACAGACTCTTAATCATGTGTAGTGTACAATTCTCTCGTTTCATTTACATTTACTTTGTATAAAGCTAAACAATTGCCCAATTATTCAATCGCAATGCCCAACTTTGTTATTGTTTGCTTGTGGCAAGTGCTAGAGAAGTAGTTATTTTCTTTTTATGGAAAATTATGCAGCTCAGCCGGATTAGTGTAAGTAGCCTGAGACAACATACACACACACACACACACACATGCTGGGTGAGGACTCACTTCACTTCAGCTCTTCGTCTTGTCGTAGTCGTAATCTTAAGTCAACAGCACAAAAGGCGGGGCCGTCTCAACCCAATGCAAAAGGATCTTTACTGAGAGAGAGAGTTTTGTGTAAAATCAAGTTGTAACTGCATTTTTACGCTTTAACTGGCAAATCCCTTTTAAGAATCGTGCTGGGCATTCTTTAGTCTTTTTACTTTTTAACAGAATTGTACAAATTTTATGCCAAATAATCGTTAACTGAAATCGTTAACGGGGCGTCGCCGTCTTCACAGTGCGCCGAGCAAAAACTGATCATTGAATTTGGCACCTTAAATGATTATGCACGCTACCTTATTGGGTAGCTGGGTATTAACTGAAATACTATATATGACGATGTATTCGTTATGAGCGCCAACAGGTAAATTCATCTTTATGCATATTGGCAATTTCCTAAGAGTGACCAAAATAACATAATAATAATAAATAAAATTATTAGTGTTAAAGGCACTCCAAAGTATAGTTTGTTTTTTAGTTTTTAAACGTTTGCTGGCTTTTTAAACTAAAAATACGTGTTTTTGTTGATAGATCAACATAGTTCTATATTATATAATATATTGACTACTCGACTGCTTAGAAATTCTTACACCAAAAAAAATTGTCTAAATTCTAAAATAAATTTTGATTGCTGTGTTAAATTTCAGAACTTAAATATATATATTTAACAATATTTAATATTTTTTGTAGGTTCTTAAGTACATATTTAATAATTTTGTAATATTTAATACAGCAATTCAATTGCAAGAGACATTCTTCATTTCCATTTCCGAGTGAGTTAAAATTTTATAAAGTAATCAAACGATTATTGCATGAAATTATTTTGACGTACGTATTAACTATGCAGCACTATTAAAAAAATAATAATTTTGGCAGATCACAGTCGATTACCAATAAACCATTTTAAAATTATAAAGTATATTGGATTTTTTCCCCATTTATTAAATTCAAAAATATTTTATTTTTATATTGGCCAATATTATACATTTTTTGCATTTGAAATGCGAGTTGCCGTTGCATGCTGATAGCGATATTTATCGATATCTTTATCGAGGGGAACCCAATCTGGGGTCACTTGCTCAACACGTTGCGCAACAGTTACGCAGCGTAAATAAAAATGGCGTCGTAGACAAAATGGCCGCTGAAGAAGAAGTAAGTTGAACAAAGATGAAAATCGGATATTTCTTGAAGCTGCAGCCATGTTATTAGTGTCAAACTAAGGAATTTGCGAAAATATTGAAACTATTCAAATCATTTTGCTGGTCTTGGAATATTCGAATATATGTTGAGGTCTGAACGTGCAACTTTGTCAAGTTGTATACCTCAAAATGTGCCACATAGCACTTTTGCGAACCTTTCTTCTGGGTAGTGAGAACGAAAAACTCTTTCATGTCGGCGTCCATCAAAATGCCAACGGATGCTAACGGTTAACCGTTAGCCAGACATACGGAAACACAGTTAAACAAACAAACAAACAAATGCACAGCGTTCCTAAGATCGTTTTATGTTAGCCGACGACGACGACGACGACATTGCGGTCTCATGGTCAGCGCTGACCACGAGAAAATCCTTTTGGTCCTTGGCCAAAGTCGAGGCGACAGTCGGGGTCAACAATGCCCAAGCTGCTCCTGCTGCCTGATTGAGCCATTATGACAGCAGTCTTCGAAGATAAAGATAAAGACGAACGTCGAACGACGAACGACGAAGACGGTGACAATTTAGTTTTATTGTTCTTGTGGTGCTGTCCTATTGTTTTAGCATCGTTCGCTGATTTTGTGCTGAGTCAAGTTGGCTAACATGCTGCCAAATGCCTTTGTCCTCAAGCGTGCATAATTTTTATCAATAAAAATGTCATTGCTCACTCATATGTTTAAGGATAAATCCATGTATCTACATACGATTGCCACTAATCATGACATAGGACACGTTGACACTTCCGTTGAACCCAAAGCGTCTTTGTTTTTTTTTTGTTTTTTCGTAATAACTGTAAAATTTGTTAAATGATAAATGATTGGATGGACACGGCTTGGTCAGTCCAAGATTCCCACAGCTCACCAGCAGTCTCGAATACTATAATACTATATGTATTATAGTTATTCTTTTCAGGTCTCGATTCACTTTGAAAGATGCGCGTGTGAACATTATTAACATTCATTTTAATTTCAATAAACGTATTTATAATTAAGCATAATCAACAGTCAAATGTTATTCAATAATTATACTAAATGTATTAGAATTCCTAATTTGCAAATCAATCTGTTCATCATTTGTTTTGAATAATTAGCAATCAATAAATTGTGATTTGTTGAATACAATCTGTTCTACATATATTGTTAAACTATTAAATGCAAAAAAAATCGTTTAGCCTTGCACTCCTCTTCATAATAAAGTTACGATATTACGACAAAGAAACTTACGATATTCGAACTTTGCTTGTAAAATTTAATATAGAAACAACAAAGTAAATTGAATTGTTAGTAAACTAATATATTAAAAGTATACAGCGAAAAAAGTACGTAAAATTTCAAATATGTTGCATATAATTTTTCTAGATATTTTTGTGACTTGGCCCATTTTCTTTCATTATCATTTATGTCCTTTGAGTTGCCCTTAAAAAAATGCTTACCTAGTAAATTATAAGATATATTTTAATTTATCTTCAATCTCAGCATTACAAGTTAAAAACTTTTGCAGTCATTTACTTAAATATTGATTACTAGAAACTAATAAAAAACATAACAATTATCGATTATCGAATGTGAAGATTGCTTTAATAATTTCGTCTGTCAGAGACCAGAAACTGCTTTTTCATGCGAGTGCAATTTCTGGAATCCCTAATTGCGAATGTCCTGGCGAATTTATGGTCCGAGTTTGAATCTGGGGAAGATTGTTAAACATTTTGTTTAATTTTTGACACGTGCGCTAGGCTTTGGGGTTGGTCGCTTAGTTGCTCGGTTATTCGGTTATTCGGTTGCATGAATACTTATGAGATGAGAAACGCAACCCTGTCGTAGTTGCTCGTGCGGCAATTTCAACCCTTTTGGGGAGTTGTACAACCCTTGTCGTAACAGCAGAGAGTTGACCACAAAATGGAGTTACTTTTGCGTTTGATTTATATTCGCATTGAAATGGCGTTTATTACTGGCAATATTATTGATCTTTATTTTTTTGTATTTGTATTCCTTGGGGACCGATCTTGAAGACGAAAAAAGAAACAAAGGACAAAACAATGGAAACCCATCTAATTACGATTGTTCTTTGTGTTTGTAGTTTACAAGAATCGATCGTAATCCAAGTGTCAAGTCAAATAATGATGCATAACTCTGGGAGGAGGCAAACACAAGTGTTAGATGCGGCAAATCAGATAATCCATAACGTACAACATTATTTTACTTTACAACATTATTTTACTTGTAAAAAAGAGCAGAAAAAAAAAAACGAGATCAAACTGGCATTCAGATGAAATGTCAAGAGATCTCCGAAGATGGCCAACAAACAACGGGCGGGCGTTAACCACACAAAAGGACGATCGTGTGCCAGCAGCCAATTGTCTATCTCTATCTCTCTCTTTCTATTGAGTTCTTCATCTTCTTGTGGCTGTGTTGCCCTCCCTTAGGAGTGTGTGCGTGTGTGTTGTTGTTGGCCACGTGTAGCGCACACTCCAATGGCAATGAAGCATCTAGGGTGCATGACCAGGTGCAAAATGCAACTAGCTCTCCTCGAATGGGGCTTGATTTCAACCCTTTTGCTGATCGTGCCGATCGTGGGCCCTGATTTCATCCTGATTCGCCAGCAGGCGACACACCTTTATCGCTGTTGACATATCATAGAAATGGCAAAAATTCCAGACGGCGATTTAAAAAAAAATGTGTTTGCTCATCGCCATAATCCTTGATGGGGCGGCACGATCGATCAGGCGTTTGATGATCACACGCCTAGCGTTCGCCAAGCACGTGTCCAACTTTGAGAACATTTTATGCGCCGATCTAATAGATTATATTTGTCATCGTAAGCAAGTTGTCTATGTTAGCGTAAACTAGACTTCATTTTGTAACTCTCACTGAAGTGATCTTGTGCTTCATTTGTATTTCTAATTTAAATGTGCTGTATTGCTTATCATCTGATCATCGTTTTATTTTGCATTACTTACTCAAATTTTTCGATCCCACTGATTCAATTTGAAATCAAAGTTCGCTTCTTATACCAGCTACCCATAGATTAGAAAGGGTATTATAAGTATCCGAATTTTGAATTACACTGAAAGTATTGCACTAAAATGAAGAAAATCCGATATTTAATAAATGATGCACTAATATCAATTATGCAATCATGTGCAATGTTTTTAAGTTAAGAGATCTTGGACAAATGAAGTCTATATAGCGATTTAATTACATTTATATGAAACTATCTTGGGGGCGTTATGAAATCTACATAAATGTAATTATAGACAATTTCCTTAATATTTATTTAATATCTATATCTTACATATTTGTTGTCTGGGCTTATTTTAATCATAATAATCTTCAAATTGCAAAGCCAACATCGCGCCTCAATCAACTCTGGCTTTAAGAAGAAGAATCTTGCTACACAGTTGATAATCCCGCTGATCAGGCTGCTCAAGTAGTTTGCCAATTGAAGATCAGAGTGATCCTTTGATAGAGTCCGTCATGCAAAGGCGCAAGGTCGCGCCCTTCACAAGACTTCTGGCTTTAAGGGGGCTTGAGAGAGGATGGCAGAGGGATGCAGTAAACGAGCGTTAGTCTAGTCCAAAATGACAAAAAAAAAAAAAATGTAGAGCTAATAATCCCGCTGATCAGGGTGCTTAAGTAATTTTGCAATTGACCTACAAATTTGCCTAAGCCACACAGAGGAATGAGGAATGAGAGTCTGGCATTGTACAAGCTAAGGAACTGTAACTGTAACAGTAACAGTTAGAGTAACTGTTGCTGTTGGCAGTAATCGCCGGATTTACGTGAAACTTTTGCAATAAGTAGCGCATAACAATAAATTGAAACTTGGCCGAACTATTTGGCAATATACGAGCAGAATTCTGGTGGCCTAATCTTAAGTACGCGCCTTGATCCGGGGCTCGCTCCCCGGTTTTGGTTTTCTTCAGTCCTGAGCGTAATCTGAGATTAAATTAAAATGTCGCAGGCGCGCATTCATAATCGGGCCAAGCAATACAGCACAGGCAGAGAGGCATAACTCTAAATCCCGTAAATCCTGTCCAGTCCGCGAGCCTAATCCTTTCGTCAAAAACCAAGCGAATGCTACCTGAGTGCAGCGAGGCGAGGTTGCATGCAACTGGCGCGCTCGCTACACACGAATCAACCTGATTAAAATTGTATTTTTCCCAAATTTATGGGATTAAGTTCCGTTCAAGTTCCTTTAACTCGTTTAAGCTACCGGATTTAGTTCAAGTGCGACCTGCATGTCTCATGGCTCACAATCTTCGCTGACTAGGCTAGGCAACTCACTGAGCCGCCTCTGATCCGATTTTTATTGGGCTGGCTTAATTAGCACAATTGTTTACAAAATTTACCTTTCGTCATGCTGCGACCCATTTGCTCGCCTTCACCGATGTCTGTCGAATCCCGCACAACTACTAATATACCATACCATCTATATGTACATATGTGTATGTATGAAATCGTAGGCTCGCACACGCCCACGCCCACAGCTCGAGGGCAGGCAAAACGTGTGAAGCGAGCAGCTTGAAATTCTATTTAAAAATTAGTCTAATCCACGGGCCAACACACTACCGAACGAACACATCTCACTATCATCGGCCTGACCTGTCTGTCTGTCTCACCTTGTATTATTCTCTTGATTCCCACTCCCTCAATTTCTATAACCTTGCCTTGCCCTGCCCTGCCTTGCCTCACATTCCCGTTAAATGCCATGCAATTAGCCTATGCAAATATCGCCGAACCACAGAACCCACAGCAGCACACAATGGACTCTCTCTTGCTCTACAAAAGGAGCGTGGTTCTTTTTATTGGCCCATATTCCTTTTTTATAGATCATCATTTATGTAATACTCGTCGCATTTATCAACGAAAATATGTTCTAAGTTTATCAATTAGCACTTAAATGCTAACTTACCTAAGACGTCAATTCAATTGTTCGCTTTAGTTTTATTTTATCCAGCATTTTTTTTTGTTTTACAAGATAGAAGTAAGTAAGCGTCAGAATTCGATAGTAATTATATCATTATGGAACACATCTTTAATGCGCATAAGTCCAACAATCACATTTAAACAAGTAAGAACGCTACAGTGAAAGCTACCCATTTTGAATAAAATCAATATATTTTGCGGTATTTTTCTCAAAATATACCGAATATACTGCAAAAATACTAAAAATATACCACATGGTATATTTGGTATATCGATATTGTACCGCATTCAAAATATACCATAGACGGCACAATATACCAGATTGTCAGCCAAAGCAACTAAGACCCCTAATATGTAAGCGCTTTTGACAATTTTTATTTGATCGCAACCAAATTTTCAGAAATCATAACTACTATAGTAATTAGTGTATATACTAAAATTCGCAGCTGTAGCTTTAAAATTACGCTTGTTATTCGATTTTTTTGATTTGCGGGGGCGGAGGTGGGCGTGGCAAAATTTGAAACAAACTTTATATGCGTGCAAACATAACAAATGCTGTCGAAATAAAATTATAGCTCTATCTTTTATAGTCTCTGAGATCCAGTGTTTCATACGGACAGACGGACAGACGAACATGGCTAGATCGTCTCGGCTGTTGACGTTGATCAAGAATATACAAGTATATACTTTATAGAGTCGGAGATGCCTCCTTCTACCTGTTACATACATTTCCTGTCGGCACAAAGTTATAATACCCTTCTACCCTATGGGTAGCGGGTATAAAAAAAACGCAATGCTTTTTAATGATTATCAAAGCAACAAAAATTTATAAATGAATAAACACAATTTGTTATATATCAGCTAGTTTATACTTCAGTAAGTGAATTCATACTTAAACAGAGACAAGGTTTATAAACATACTAACGCTACAAAAAGTTAGTTAAACATTGCGAATTTCTTTCTTTATGGTACTGTCGCTAAATAAGGAGAATATGCCGCTAAGTGAGATGCATAATCTAAAATACATCAATGGCGAACGAAAATCATGCGAATTGCAGCTGAGCTTTTAAAGCGTCAATTTCAAAAGGATTAGAACATTTAAGTTACATATATTGCATTTATGAAAGAAATCTAAATAAATAAAACTGGAAATATTAAATGCCAAAGGATCAGAGTAACGTGAGTTCTTTATTTTGTGATTATTAAAGAAGGAGAATATGCCGCTAAGTGAGATGTACTTCTAATCTAAAATACATTGAGGACAAACAAAGACTGATGATTGAAAGCTCTTAATGCGCATGCACAACAGAGCTTTGTAAGTGCAAATTTCAAATGGAGCCTGAACAAACATTGCATAATGTTATTGATAAAAAAACAAAATAAAGGTATTGCAATGTAGATCGTAGATCAAAACTAAATAAGAGTTGAAATAGTAAATGACAAGGGAATATAGTTATTTGTTTTCTTTATTGTTTGATTAACAAATAAGTAAAAATTGCCGCTAAGTGAATTTTAGTACTGCATACAAAGTGGCCGTTATAGGCGTACTTACATCTCTGTGGCTAATAACTTTTATTTTCATTAAAAAATGAGAAAGATGAACCGAATTAAAAGCTCTCAATGCTTATTCGTAGTTGAGTTTTTGGAAGCGAAAATTTCGAATTGAGCAAGAAAAGATTGTGTTAAACATATGCAATTAAGTTACATGTATTGCATTTTTGGATTTTATAGATCGTTTTTTATACGAATACATCTAAATAAATAAAACGTGATATAGTAAATGCCAAGTATCTTTTCATTACTTCGGATGGAGAATATGCCGCTAAGTGCATTTTGCTAATACATCAAAGAGTGACCGTTAATAGAGATTTAGGCGTGTGACTTAGAACTTTTAGAATGGGACAGTTGAACGTGAATTGAAAGCTTTCAATGTTCATGCGCAGTCGAGCATTCGAAAGCTACGATTGTGCAAAATGAAGCAAGAGTCGACGTTGCATGTGAGTAAGTCGTGTGGATGTGAGCCCATTGAAATATGCATGTGTTGACGTTGACGCACGGAAATGCGCAGCTGTAAAGGCTTAAGAGGCACGCGGGGCATGCCAAGGGCATGTCATGGGCATGTCATGGGCATGGGCATGGACATTGGCGCCTATGTCGATGGATGTGGTTACTACTAGGAAGCAGTCTTCCTAGTTGACTGGCTGGCCACAGCAATTTTGCGCTTAAGCAAATAAAAACAAATATTGATTTTGAAAAACGAAAAACAAACGGAGTGAGTAAATTTCCAAGTCGAGAAAAAGGGCCTGTTGGCCATAGAAAAACAAATCGCTTGTATGTACAACGATGCATTTGTTGATCCATCGTTGAGAAACACGTGCCCACTTAATATATCTAGATGTTGAAAACAACTCGCAACGAACATTGAGAGAAGAAGAACGAAGAATCGGAAACGTTTCATTAATAGATGTGTATTAGAAAAACAACACAAGATTTTCAAGTTGTCTCTCTCTCTCTCTATCTCTTTGAGAAATTGTTGTTTCCCCTACATAAAGTTGCAATATGTTGTGTATTAGAACCCATTTCTATTCCCAAACCGAATCCCAAACCCAATGCATGTCCCTTAGAGCTCATTGAGCGCGTGCGCGAGTTACGAATACGCCCCCTCGAGATTAATGAGAATCCCTGAGAATGTGTGTGTGTGTGTGTGTGTGTGTTTGCCTCGTTTGTTTATTCACTGCAGAAGAGTAACGAACGAATACTGAATAACATTCGAGAATTGTGAATCCGCATCCGAATCCTTTCACTGGACACCAACACATGTCCATGGCCATGGGTTTCAGCTGCTGACCACACTGAACACTGGACATTGGACTCATTAAGCTGCATTCCACTTAACCATGAGTCGGCCTTTTTTCCGGTTCGAACTGTGATGATAAATGACTCGTGGTAACTCGGCTTCTACTGCAGCGAGTGAGCTGAAATTTGACAACTAACTCTGTGCGACATATATTCGAAAATCGTAGCGAAATCTTGGTGAAATAGTGAAAGAGCTTCTCATCAGCCTTATGCATTTCCTATGAACTCTACAAACTAGGCTAACTGCTAACTGCTGTTCGAGAGCAGCGCTACAATTAGTGACAGTCCTTGTACTCGTTCTCAACCGATGTGGCTGTGGCTCGTGTGTCCATAACAATTCCACAGTAAGTGGTCCCCAGACCCATTTCTTCCAGCACTTTTCTAATTATGCGTTGTCAAATTGAGCGCCTCAAATGTCACTGAGAACGCAACATGAAGCGAACACATTTCGCTTGCCAAATGCAAATGCATAAGATGTGAGATGTGAGATTAATTAATCAAACTGGCAATTTGTAGAACCGGAACCAATGATCATTAGCACCAAAGAAAGGCAGCAAACCAGCGAAGGAAGCCAGTGGGAGATCGATTGCGTACAGTCTACAGTGCTTTCCTTCTCACATGGGAAAATCCTAAACCTTTCACGCTAATAGCTCATTCTTTGAATAGTGAAAGTTGCTGCCAATCACTAAGTGGCTATACAGAAGGAAAAAGTGATGTTCTAGAAACGAGAATCTAAATCTTCAGTTAGACAACATTTCGATCTTAAAGAAAACTTCCTGCAACAAGATTGGAAAGTTCGCTTAGTTTAGTTTTTCATTCATTGCTTTATGATTGAAAATGTTGTGTAGGATCGAAAAACTTTCAGATTCAAGCCGTTTGTTCTTATTTCTTACAACATAAATTTAAAATCTTGGCTGGGCGAATATCTTAACTCCCTTCTACTAATTATAGAACCAAATTTCTGGTACGTTCGCTATCAATGTATGTTGTGTAGTCGTTAACTCTGAGACCAAACTTTATTCGGTTTTAATATGAAGTTCAAATGTTACGATTTTAACTAATATTAAAACAAAGTGTAACTACTTTATATATGTAAATGGTAAATAGTGTATAAAAATAATAAAATATAAAAATAAAATAAGGCATAAAATGGAATGTTTGTTCTTGATTTGAAATTTTGTATTCTGAGTTCAATTTTGGCAGTTTTGCATTCTTGTAATATGAATATGTCTGTACTTGAATTTCAAATGAATGGTCAATCTAGAATTAATGTAGAATTTAAAAAACTGTGTTTTTAGAATGTGTCTTTTGGTTTACATTTTTAAATAATAGTTATCTAAATTCAATATTTATCTTGATTTTATAATTTTGGGAAGTTTGGAAATATATGTACAAGATTATTAAGTGGTACTACGACTATTCTCCCCAATTTTGTTGGCACTTGCTCTCATAGTCTCTGAGATCTAATTCTTTCTGAAGACGGACGGACAGACAGACAGACCAAGAAGTCTAGTATAATGCATTGGCTGTGAACATCCTTTCTTTTCTAGGGGTCAAAGATGCTGCCTACTGCTTGTTAAATGCAGCATCGATTCGCACCAATATATGATACTTTTGTACCCTTTGAAAAGCGGATATAAGCAGGTCCAAACTCTTTTTATTCAATGCGCCTGAGTGCTCTATTTTGTTGGGCAAAACAAATAATGTATTTACTCGTGATTATGGCAAAAAGATAAGCAACGAAAGGGAAACGATTTCAGATCGGGGATGGGGGGGAAAAGGAAGAGCAGGAAGTGCGGACCGAGCTGCGATCTATGATCTATGGTAAGAAGAAAAAACCGCATCAATTCCACTTGCTTGGCCACAAAATTATGGCTGCCCGCTGTCCGACGATTATCTTCTAATGTTGACCAAATTTACCTTGCTCAAATTTCTAGCTTATTGACAAATATTTTTCTAGATCATTTTCATTCACTCTCCGCCTCGTTGTCTCACCTATCGATGTCAACAAAAAGAGGATGACAGTTGGCTCAGCAATTATGCTACAAGGCTCAAAAGGACAATCTTCGAAATGCGTTCAAGTTGAAATCTTTTATGGAACTCATGGCAATCTGTCATACTATATATTTTAAACAACTCTTTATCGAGCATTTAGTTTTTCTTGGAAATACAAAAATTAGCTTTAGAATTTATTTGGATACAACATTTTTGTTAATCTTGCAAGCATATGAAATTATTGAAAAGCAATGATATCCAAGTTACTAAGAAATAATATATTTAGCAACATTTTTTAGTACTTGAAAATTTAATTAAACATTTTAATAATTTTCACCCTTTGATTATATGTAGGTAACAACAAAATATTTAAGCTCTAGTTGCATTTATTTTGATTTCATATTTCGTCGAATTACTAAAGTAAAGGATATTAATGTCATCAATAGTATTAAAGTAAAATATTCATAAATTCAATAGTTTAATTATAGTTTAATAACCCGAAATATTTTTTTCTCTCCTTTTATTTACAATCTGTCTGTTTAGGCGATAAGGAAATTGTATAATTATTATTAAATTAACAGAAATATCAGTTTTCCAATGAGCCTTCCTATTTTATATGACATCTTTTCAGTTGGTTGGATTTATCTATCGAGGAGTTAGCTGTGAACAAATGGAGTTTAAGAGTATGTTAAATATAGTTCTTAATTGTTCATTCGAATATATTTTACACTTATCATTCCTCGCTTTACTTGATTTTGATCCAATTTTTTTAAATATCAATTTACCTTACTGTAAGCTTGATTCAAAGTTTTTAAGTTGTATCTTTTCAGTCTTCTTACTGTTCAATTGTTGTCTAAATTATTTTCGTGAAACTCGAAACATTGTTCAAAATCGAACTATTTAAAGCATTGTAAATTCTCTCTTAAAACGTTTCCATATCGTTTCATCATCAACACATTTTTGCTAAATATTTTACCATACTATGTTTATAAATAGTGAATACAATAGTTTTATAGGTGGCCAAGAGGCAGCTAGGGGGAAGAGGGAGAGAAGCACAGCAGACATGTCTGCACATCAAATCGATTGCCACTCGCCTCAGTCTGGCTCAATGCGACCTGTTAGGGGATGTGTGGGAGTCAAGATGGTATCAGGATCTGGCCATGGAAATGGAGATGGAGATGGCAGTGGAAGTGGAAGTGAAAGGGAAAGTATTGCTGGTGTGGGCAACCCAATTTTGGCCAACTAATTCTGTGGATGTCTGTGCTATAAATGTGTCAACGCGCCAAATTGATGAATACGCTCGCAGTGACCACACAGACAACAAAAGGTCAACCATAAGGCTGCAACCCAAAAGCCAATCCACGCCCCCGCCCCCATGACGCGACTCGGCCACCCCCAAAGTGCGAACGTCATCGTCATCGGATGTGTGGCGAAATAGGCAAAAGGGTTGACGCTGGGAATTGACAACAATTGTTGGCAATTGCCAAAAGTGACCAAAACAGCGGTCAGCATTGCGGCTGCTTCACCACAAAGTGACCCACACCACACCACAATTACAGACACAACAACAACCACAACCACAACGCATCGCATTGCCTTATTATACCCTGTACTTATTAAAAATGGGTTACAAGTGGGTGTATTAGCTGTGCCATAATTCGAGGAAGTGAAAGCATAAATGTTTTCCAAATTTTCAATCCGTCTGTCCGCGTTTTTGAGGTACATTTCAATAACTTCGACAAATTTGATATAAAAATATTTTAGATTCACATAAACATTCTAAATTAGTTTCAAAATAGATAACTAGCATCTGTTTCGCAAAAAGTAATGAAAATAATATAATTCAGGAGCATTTTCATCTTACTTCATTATTCTGTTTTGTTCTTACGTTCGTTCTTTTCTCTGTGCAAAGTAGTATTTAAAAAAAACTGAATATAACTGAATATACCAAATTAAACTACCAATGATCGCAATTGAGTATCTTATTTAATATTTAATGTACGAGCAAGTTTAAGACTGAAGATATTGACTAATTTCTGAACCAATTTAGTCTAGTAATTATCTGTTTTCTTTCTTTCTGTACTTTCTATACTTATCTTCAGAACTGTGAATCATATTTATTTTTATTAATAATAATTATTATATTTTTTTTTGTTAACTTCTAAATCAATTTAGTTTACTAATTATTTTTTGAACTTTCTATAGTTATGGTCACAATAGCTTTTTCAACTACACAACATATTTAATATTATAATTCAACTCTTAGCAGCTCTCAAACTTTCCCCTTTCAATTCCCTCCAGGGTATCAAGTAGTCGATCGTCTCTAGCATGCCTTAAAGATTCTTACTTGTTAATCATGACACTAGCATCCGGTTTGTTATCATTAAGCAACAAACCGTGGCAGTCCGTGGCAACCCTTGCAGTGTGTGTCCCTCTGGCTGTGCTGTGAGATCTGGGTCGGGGTCGGGGTCGAACTCTTTGACGGGGTTTGTCCGCATAATGAAAATGCCTGCGTTGTGATGCGATGCTGTCTCCTGTCGCCTGTCTCCTGTTATTTATTTATTAAATGTGAGCCCATCTAACCAGCCCCCAGTCTAACAGCTAACCATGCACCCACACAAACACATACACACACAATACTGCTGGACAATGGACGAGAGTCGAGGGAAAAGGAGATGGAGTTGGAGTTGGAGTTGAAGTTGAAGAGAGAAAATGAAGCAGAGGGTCAGCTGGCACAGCTGTCACATTTTCCCTAAGCCCCTTGCAACGCATCTTTAATGAAGTCGCCTCTGTGGCTGAAACTCGTTTTCACAAAATGAAGTTAAAGTGGCGATGGCTCTTTGCTCTTTGCTTTGCTTGTGGTGGTTGTTGTGAGAGTTGCGAGTTGAGAGTTGCCTCTCATCTCTGGCATCTCTGGTGGTTGCTGCAGTCACGCTGATTGGCTGTCTTCGCAGCTCTTTGATTGCGTTTGCCAGTTTACGATATTCAGGCTATACGATCAACGCAACAAAGCAGCAGCGAATGCAACGCAAAATGGCGCAACAATCGATAATCGTCGAATGCGGCAATCAAAATGGAGTCTGATCATTTCATAGAACATGGCGCAAATCAGCGCTGAGAGCATTGTTTAATAGGTCCATTGGATAACTTTGCTTAAGATGTTACTGTACATAGTCTGTACATATAGTATATATGTAAGTATACATTATTTACAATTTATCTAGCGATAATAATTAACTTCTATGGCTTAGGATAATAACAGTATAAACATACACTGTTCGCCATTTAAATAGGACACCTTTAAAGTCGATTTTCTATAGTTAATTGCTGCCAAACGAAACCATCTAGAAAAATCATTTTTGCTCACATAAAGTGCAAACAATTTTACATTCTTGGAATATACTAAAAAGAGCAAAGAATGTTTGCCCACAGATAATAAATGCAATTTCGTTTTCAAGTTATAAGCAGTACTTTCGAGAATTAAAAAACAGTATAATTTCACAATTTTAGAGATTTTATTTATTTTTCTTATACTTAAATATATTTTGTTTGTTTTGTTAAAGAAGTTGGCAAATTGCACAAGAATCTTTTAAATTAGTTTTATATTGCATTAAATGTGCATCAAAATCGAAAAAAATGCGCAACTGCGGAGTAAATTATTAGAAGTTATTGAATGGTGAACATTTACTAAAATAAGTATGTCTTAATTTCTATAGTGATTAATTTATGGATACATTTTCTCAACTAATATATGAGCAATGAATTGTAAACCTTTTAAGTCTGACTTGCATTATATACATAGTAAGTATTTAAAAGGAATTTGACTTTAATAATTGAATACTTTAACGACACAAATTTAATGCTATTATAGTGAACAAACAATCTGACATTCTAAGTTATAATACTTAGCATTTTATGATGCTTAATAAATATGCACTTCTGTAAGTAAATGTTAGTGCATATCATAATTAGTTTTTCCGACATGCCGACAAACAAATATTACCTCAATCGACTATGATAAAAAGCTAAGAAAATTGATGCTTAAAAGCTCATTAATATGATGCTTAATTCGCTTTCAAAGTGTGAGTGCGCGTTTACATCGCGTATCGCGTATCGAACATCGAAGATTTCGACTCAACTTTATAGTTGGCTTTGTGACAAAAGTCAGCGCGGCAATTGACAAGCCAGAGGCTGTTGTGTCTGCCATTTTGAGAGTCTTTAAGCACTGGCTTAAAAAGACTTCTAAGTCGAGGGACTACGAGGTGTCGAGACCTCGACTGCGGCTTTGGGTCAGAGTGCAGAGTGCAGATCGCAGAGGATTGACGATGCACTTGTGCGTGGATTACGCGACATCCTCACGTAATATTATGTGAGATTAACTCTACGTAGTCACAGTCAGTCTCAGTCTCAGTCTCAGGATTCGTAAAGTACCTGTAGCTGAAGCTAAAGATGTAGCTGTACCTGTTGCTTAGCCAAATATTTGCATTTGACTTCCACGAATCGAGTGGAAAACGAAGACTTCGTCGTCGTCGTCAAATATTATCAAATGATATTTAATATTTTATGTGTTATTTTTTTCTCTCTCATAATTTTTGCAAGAAATGGTGAACAATGGTGAAACAGTTGTTGATACTGACGCACATTTTGCCACCTATAAAACTCGACTGACAAAAGGCTTAAACCGCTTAAAGACCGTTTAATCTCATGGATTTCAGTTACACACTTTCGAGTTTTTAGTTTCGTGTGAAAGGTGGCAAAAAAATATCAGGAAAATGAGGAAGGAAGCAATGGAATTAAACGTAAAACGGAACTCAACTCTCTCATCATCAGCATACAATGAGAAGCGAAGAAGTTGGCCAGCGGCTTTAGAGGGTTAATGCTCATATTACGAGTTGGCAGCTCACAATTGACAGTTGGCAGTTCACAGTTCACAATTGACAGTTGACAGTGGCCAGGAGTCAGTCGAATGGCCAAAAAGAGTTATGTGGAACGGGGCTTAACGCCTAAGGCCTCCTAGTTTTTTTTTGTTTTCGATTCTTATCGCACGCTTCCGCAAAGCGAGAGAGAGAGAGAGAGAGAGAATGAGAGAGATCAAGAGATGTGCACTCGATGTGACTGAAGATCGTGCGAATTGACAATTGACACAATTACCCAAAAGAGAGGACTCGAGAACCGTAACGTGCTACGGTAAACCGCTGTCACCACTGACAACACAATTGTCCTGGCCAACAAAAAAGGCAACGGGTTCTGTTCTTCTACTTCTTCTGTGCCTTACTCCTTCCTCCAAACCGAAATGGGGTTTTGTAGGCGGATTTGCGTCGTTGACAACAATGCGACGAGACAAAACAAAATCAAACAACAGTAACAGTAAAGGCAAAAGGTGTTAAAGGTTTTTGAGAGAGCCGCTTGATAGATTGTGCGAGCGAATTCCAAATATCAACTCGCATCTCCGTTCCCATCCTCAATTTCACTGTCCATTCCCGTTCCTATTCCCATTCCCGTTCCCATTCCCATTACCGATTTCCTATTCAGTTTCGCATTTAGCTTCATAAAACTACTCAATAACTCTTTTTATGTGGGCCTGGCCACACTCCTACTTTGATTAACTCTTCAGCACGGCCTTCGTGACAGCTCGACATCTAACGGCTTATGACAATGGCTGCTGGCAGCTAATCAACGTCGAAATGCATAAAATTAAGTGAGCCACCGCGAAGGTCGTCGGTACGAGGGACGAGGGGGAACATCAATTCTATTCCTTTCCATTCTTTTATATTCCATTCTATTCTATTCTATTCTATTTCTATTGCTGTGTGCTGAGTTATTAGAAATATTTCACATTTGATTTGAAATTACAGTTGCAATTGCAGCTCACACCATCAGCATAACTGTACCTCACTCCATCTCTATCTATCTTGACTATTCGCTCGCTCTCACTCTCTCTGGTATTTCTCTTTCCCTTTCGTTTGCTCAACTAACAGTTCTCACACACATTGATGCGAGTGCGTCCATTTGGCGACAGACAATGCCCCTAAACGTTGACAGTTCATCAAAACGAATGATGCATGCAAAATGCATATTGCTCATACAAATCCAACAAAAAAATAGAAGAAGAAGAAGAAAAATACCCTACACTTTCTCAGGCATCTTTAATTATTTGCAAAATTATGCTTTATAATTTACAAATTTATTATTAATTAACGTCTTCTTCGGCTTAGAATTTACCAATTACAAAAATCTTAAATAATTAATAAATATATTATGTTAAACAATTGGCTCATCAATTCTTAATTGTTATTATTTTACTAATGTCTAAGATTAAACTTTAAAAAATATATACATCAATCTTAACTTCTACTTAAATGATTTGTATTGATGTTTCTTCAAATTAAGATTGAATAATTCGAAAATATCTAACTAAGTACAATCAAAATTAATCGCATTTTAATAATTCCTTTAAGCATTTACTTACACAAAAAAGGTTTTTTTTTTGGTGGAACTTATCAATTTAGTTAGTCTTACACAAACAATATTATTACACTAAAGAATTAAATTGTATACTGAGAGAAAATAATCTATATTGAAAAGTATGTTAGATCGCAAATCTTGATTGAAGATTTTTTCGATTCTAAAAAAATATGTGTTTGAAATATGAAAAATTCTTTAATTTTGACTTCTTGGTTCAATTTTCGGATTTTTCTATTCTCAAATCAATATTATAATCTTGAATTTCAAGATTGAGCAATCTGGAATTTCTTGGTTGAATTTTGACATCATATAATGTTGATTCAATATTTTTTGTTTTATTTTAGCACGTTTTTTTCTTTTAGTATATATAATTAGTAAATATAATTATATAATTAGATTGTGATATTCATAACAATTACTTGTACAGAAAGTTCTTGAAACACATAGTGTAGCGCATTCCGTAGTCGGTTAAATTGCAGCGAACCCGTTGCCTCGCATCTTTGACTTTGTCTTTGATGCACCATGAAATGTTGCATTCCTTGTGCGTCTTTGTGCGTGCATTTCCAACAAATGTGTGCGATGGGCGTTGACACACACACAAACTGCAACTCCTACTCCTCCCAAGTCGTGGTCCTTGGCCCGAAGGATGTGACTGTATCTCCTTTTGTTGTAGTTGTAGTTGTCGTTGTAGTTGTAGTTGTGTGGGGAAGAGAGGCGTCACCGTTGCCAAACAACAGTTACAATGCATTCGGCGTAAGGAAGTAGCCAGTTAGTTGTGCCCATTTAAATAGTGCTCACAAAACTATTCAGACTTGACTTGGACTTGACTTTTATGGGACTTGGGTGGGCCACAACCACAACGCATCCATCATGATGAGGATCGGAAGTGGAAGTCGTCGTATTGAACTCGCTCGCTTATCGCCTGAGAAAGTTCAACTCTTTTCTAATATTTACTCATCGATTAGCTGACACTCATTGTCTCGCATTTGTTTGCTGGACAAACTTGAACTTGTCTCTCGCATAATCGCGACTAATGAGCGAGGTCGCAAATGCAAGCGCAAATGTCTTAATGTCTCGCGTCTAGACCTGAACCTCAACCTGGAATGTCATCAAAACCACAATAATTGGCATTGTAATGCAATACGACCATTAGAGAGTGAGACTGGCAGGATTTATGTATCTGGGTTAATTTTGGGATATCGATGATTTATCTGTGCGCTTCGTTGCATGGCAAACAACAAAAAAAAATCATGAATGAAAAACTTGGAGTTGTCTGCTGTCAATTAAAAAATGCCATAATTGAGCAGCATTCTGCTGGGATTATGCAGAGATCTCGTCTCTCGTCTCTCTTCCTCTCCATCTCCATCTCTCTGTATAGGATAACAATTAGCCAAAGGATTTGGCCAGGACGGAAGCTAAACACAGTACCGTACTTAACTTGTGTCTTTTCTTTAGTTTTTTTTTGTCAGTCTTGAGTTTTAGGTTTTAGTCTTTCTGCTATTTGTGTTGTCCACTTCCGTGTGACGGAAGTGTTCTCCAAGGGTTCGTTCGACTTAACCTGTCTTCTAGATATGTATATATGTATATCTCTTAGCCTCGATCTCTGTGTGTGTGTGTGTGTCTGTGTTGCCATTATCTGCGGCAAGTGTTGTCCGTTGTCTCTGTTGTTGTCTGACTGTCTTCTGTTTTCACTGTTCACTGTTTGTGCATTTTGCATGCGAAAACAAACAAGGTGAAGCAGACAGACTTTTCGGCCAGATAGCCATTTGGCCCAATGTCTGTGTTAGTCTTTTGCCACCGAACACACAAAAATGCACTCCACTCCAAACTCGGATGCGGACACGTGTAATCCCCGGTCATTTCCTCGACCCGTTCGAACCATTCCAAGCACCTGAACAGCGAGTAACTACTTCCTCATTAGCATGCAAGCTGTGCTCTTCAAAACTGAATAACTCAATTGTCTGATAGGCTTAGACGACTACCAAAGGCATCTAAACACAACACAACGGAACGGAACGGAACCATCTTCATTAGTTTGCCATTCTTAAGGAATATTGAATGCGGAAACTGCATAAGTCCAAATGAGCTCACTCAAAAATTAAGCAAATTGAATTATATTTGAAATCAACACATTTTTTCTGCACTTCTGAAGTTCCTTTGTTCAATGATTTACTTCTATGTTGTAGTTAACGATTTTGATTAAGGTAACATATAAGGTTTATCAATTCGATGATTAGATCTCACTAAAAATATTATTTTTTAAATGATTTAAAATGTAAGTTCTATTTTATTATTAAGCCACTTCCATTGCGAGACCAAAACTAATTCGTTGCAACCCTACGACGCGTAGGTATTGCGTTGGCAACCCTACCACAAGGTCCTCTATAGGGAAGTTGAAAGAAATCAGCTCATGTCGTGGGCCGTAATAAAAAGATTGACAAACTATTAAGGCATTCAAATAGAAGGCAAGGAGTTAAAGGCCAATATCTTGGCCAAATTCTAAGAAGCTAACGTTATAGAGAGAAAAAGAGAAGACTTGGAATCGAACCAAATGACCAAATAACCAAATAACCAAAGACCAATAACTGCAAAACCCCTTTCAGTCAATTAGTCGCTGATTTTCTTTGTGACGTTTTGCTGCTTTTTGGCCGAAATTATAAAAATGCATCCACAATGAAAAAGGGCACAAGGCAAGAACCCTTTTTATCCCTTTTATCACTACCAACTAACCGGACAGCCAGGCAACGAAGCAACCGCGAGTCCCAAACAAAACGCGTTACACGTTTTACGATGTTTTAAAAAATAAAACGGCAAGAAAGAAAGAAAAGTTGAGGAAAACTTGGTTTGCAGTTCGCACGAAGTTTCCATTATGCAATAAAAAAGAAAGGAGAAGAAAAAAAAACGCTTCATGTTTATTTAGTTGTTTTTATTGTCACTGTTTTTTTGGGCAATAGAGACTAATGTGCAAGCAGATATGTGAAGCAGCAACCCGTTCGGAGCGCCTTACCTGCTGTTCGTTTTTTGTGCTTACGCATAAAAAAATGCTCAAGGTCGCAAGGGCGAAGGGCGAAGGAGGTAAAGGATTGCACAAATATTGCATCTTTGTTCGCGGCCAAAAAACGGCGGCCAACTCATTATATTATCATCGTTTTTA
Organism: Drosophila kohkoa; assembly: GCA_019972355.1. Lineage (NCBI taxonomy): Eukaryota > Metazoa > Arthropoda > Insecta > Diptera > Drosophilidae > Drosophila > Drosophila kohkoa. Next base: position 1,769,398 of record BJEL01000077.1, read on the forward strand.
TGGCATCTGTTTTCACTATATAGTATGTTGTATATGTTTTTTAGACGTAAGGGTTTGCCTCGTTTTTTTCGCTGAATCTGAATCTGGATTTTACTGCGAAAACTGCAACTCTTTGGCGCGTCTTTTTATGACAGCCACCGTCAGGTAAAGGTCAGACTCAATGACGGATTTTTGGCCTGTGTGTGTGTGTGAGGGTGAGTGTGAGTGTGTGCAGTTGTGGGTGAATGTGTGTTTTAGTTTAATCCACCATTTTTACGGTTGGATTAGCAACGGATTAGCATAAGTTCGCGGTTTTTTTTTTGCCGAAAAGAGATAAGAGTGCTATGCAAATTCTTTTTTGCGGCACTTTTTTCAATGGACCATTAAAAAGTGAATGAGATGTGAAATTCGAGGGATATGAACTTGATTCATAAGCGAAAATGATTGAGCTAGCGATTTGGGAAATGGGTTCAAGAATTTGAATTTGTTTCTTTTTTCTTTTACATTTTTGATTTATTCATTTTGTTTGATGAGCTGAAGTTGAAGTTGAAGTGGAGCTGAGCAATCTATTTGCACACTTTAGGAGACTCGGCCCAAAGTACTTCCTGCTGCACTGTCGCGACATTGTATAAATGTTGAGTCGCAGCTCTTGAAAATCGAATGCAAGGCAAGGCAAGGCAAGGCAAGCAAAGCGACCGTTAGGCCAAACAGTTAAGTAAAGTTAAACAAAGGCTTAGACTATCCCACGCTCAACTCTATACGACAGAGAGAGAGACAGAGAGAGTAGAGTCGTAGAAGGCAGGGCGGGAAGGATGTGCCGGATGAGTGATGTGTAAATACTCGGGACACTTGTTGTCGTTGCCATGTTTTGGCGACATCAATCGATAATCAAAATCGGTGAAAGGATGCCTTTGACCTTGCCATGCGACGCACAACACTTCCAGGAACGCCTGCGCTCTCGGAGCCGCCACAGCAGGAGGAACATAACATCGCATCGCATCGCAAATATCGCGCATAATGGACAGTTGAAGGATTGGAAAAGAAATGCGCTAACGCGCGAAAGGCTCGCCAACCTAATTTTCATAATTTGTCACGCACAATCATTTGTGCAAGATCCGCACAAAATTCGCAAACATGCATGTCTATGTATGTGTGTCTGTGTGTGTGTGTGTGTGTGTGTGTGTGCGTTGAGCCAAAGGCGGGGCTGGTCAGCAAAAGGATTTGAAGACAAAAGCGCAAAACAAACGGATTTAACTATTCCCAACCCTTGGCTTCAGCACCCTATGCTATCCCTCTCTCTCTCTTTCTCACTCGTTCACTCGCCTTCTCTCTTCGTCGTTGTCTCGGTTGCATTTCCAAACTCCCTGCTGTGGCCAGTTTGCAGCCTGAAAAGCATGATTTGCCGTAATTACTCGTTCTTCCACAACTAATATACATATTTGCAACAATTTTCTCGACTTTACTGAAATTACTTCAAAACTTCAAAACTAAAGTGTTCTAACCCAACAATGAACACATTTTATAATGTCAAATGTTTTATTTTTGTTCCTGAAGTTTTCAACTCTTTTACATTTATAAGAATAAGTCAATCAAATGAATTAGGCAAGTGAATGCTTATTAATTATTTACTTTGATTTTAAGCAATGATTTTATAATGCTAAATGTTTTCGTTTTTTTACATTTACATTTGTATAAATCAATACAATTATTTAGGCAAATGAACGTTAAATTTTTATTTACTTTGAGTTTAAACAAGTTCCCTTACTCAATGCTATATATGTGCATATATCTTTACTTTTCTTTAAAGCCAATCTTAATATCCTTATACACAATTTAATACAATTTTACCACAAACAAAAGTGAAATTAAAGACTCGAAATTTTTAAATTGTATTATAGTAAAATATCTCTACTTATAGGTGTATTCTTTAAAATATCAATACTATATAATGGTCCCTTTTTGTATATTCATTTTTGTTAATTGATTGTTAGATTTGGTACTGCTATTTCAAAGTACACAGCTTTATGTGTTCGATGTGATATTTTTATTTTAGTAAACAGATTTATAACATATACAAGAATCTTATATAGATTTCTCAAAACTTAAAAATGTTATCCTTTTTATAATTTATAGTATGTTTGCATCACAAATAATGTTGTTTGGGTTCTACTAACATATGCGAAATCATAGAAGATTTCGAGGAATCGATTCAAAGGAATCTAATTTATGTAATTATAGGAAACTTGATTTGAAATTACTCTGTTATGATATTAACAAACGTAATTGAAATTATTATTATGTCAGTGATTCTTGGTATTATTAATCTTGTTTTGTTGTTAACAAACACAATAACTTCAATCTCTATATATAAATAGCAAATATACTTGTAAAATTCAAGTTCCTAACTCTATCCCTCAACCCATTTGTATGGCAATTAGTTAAATTCGTGCCATAAACAAACATTGATATTTTTAGGCTGAAACTAAAAACTGTTTCCCAAAAAAACTTCGCTAAATACTGTAATACGTGAAATGGGCTAAGAACAATGCAATAGTCTAACAAATAACACAAAAATGTTCGCGAAAAGTGCATAAAACTAATGCAAAAATAAGAAAGAAATCAGGAATCGGAATCGGAATAGGAATAGGAATAGGAGTAGGACAAATGAGCAGAGAAAAGGAAAGGGCCTGGGAGATGTGCCAGAAGCGGGCAAACCTCAACAACCCTCGTAAAACCCTTTGATGAAGCAGCAACAGCAACGGCAACAGCAGTCAAAGCAGCAGCAGGGCGTGTGAGAGGGAGAGCGAGCGAGTAAAGGGAGATGCAGAGAGCGACTCACCCCTTTGGCTTTGTGTGCGTGTGTGTGTGTGTGTGCGTTCGACTACCTGCCATGGTCCGCCATTGCGATTCGTCTGTGGTGGCGTGGTGTGAGTGAGTGTGAGGGCAGATGAATGAAGCGAGCGGCAGAGGCTGCTGCGTCGGCGTATAAAAGGCGAGCGCAACGTGCAGTCGAAATCAGTTAGCGTTCGACAACGTCAGCGTAGACACACACAACACAGACAATTCGAGTCAGAGTCAGAGTCCGAGTTCGAGTTCGAGTCCGAGTCACTTGCCAACTGTTTGAGCTACGCTTTGGATTAGCTGCAGCAACAACGATAACAATACCGATACCGATAACAACTTCCACACACAGCACACATTCAACGACAGCAAGAATCATGCTGATGCACGAGAAACTCATGGCCGGGCAGTTCTTCGATCTCAAGACTGGTAAGTTTAGCCACGCCCCCGCTCTCTGCAATTTCGCCAGCATACTAAGACCCTCTTTTTGCTCTCTTCCTCTCCCTCTCCCTTTTCCGAACAGATCGCAAGCCAATGCTACATCATCATCACCACCATCAGCATCATCATCATCAGCTGCAACACAGCCAATTGCAGCAGTCGCATCAACTGCATCACCATCAACAGCAGCAGCATCTGCAACAGCAACAGCAACAACATCTTCAACATCATCAGCAGCAGCAATCACAAGCGCTGCCAAAAATGGATTTGTATGCCGCCTATGCCTATCAACAACAGTTGCTGGGTAGCGCTGCCGCAGCCGCTGCTCTCAGTCAGCAACAGCAACAGCAACAACAGCAGCCAGCCGTTGAGGTGCTGGACTTGTCGCGTCGCTGCGACAGCGTGGAGACGCCACGCAAGACGCCTTCGCCGTATCAGACCAACTACAGTTATGGCAGCGGCTCGCCCGCCGCCTCGCCCACAGCAGCCATCCCCAGCAATCTGTTGTACTCCGCCCAAGCAGCAGTTGCCCAACAACAACAACAGCAGCAGCAGCAGCAACAGCAACAACAACAGCAGCTGGCCACACTCTATCCTGCCTTGTACTATGGCGTCAAGCAGGAGCCCAGCCAGTCGTCCACAGCCAAGTCAACAGCCACAGCCACCGCCACCGCCACAGCCACCGCCAGTTTGCTGCAAACGTTTGCTGCCGCTTCGGCTGCAGCAGCAGCAGCGGCTGCTGCCTCGGCGGGTGCGTTGCCATTGTCGCCACGTCCCGCCAGCAATGCGAGCACCATGCAAATCGATGTGCTCGAGCCACCGCAATCGCCTCCAGCGCCAACCAGCACCAACAACAACAACAACTGCAACAGCAACACAAGCACACCAACCAGCAGCACAACAGCAACATCGCTGGCCAACAGCAGCAACAACACAGCAACTGTGGCTGCCGATTGCAAGAGCACACGCCCCTTCAAGGCCTTTCCACGTGATCCACTGGTGATTGCGGCCAACTTCGCTGCCACCGATGTGCTGCTCGATAATCCCCGCGTGGAACGCTACACGGAGTATCGCAAGCGTGTGCTCGAGCAAATCCGCAGCTCCAATGGCGGCTCACGCACCGTGACGAACCCCAAGATGCGACGCACCAACTCGCGCAGCGGCAGCGTCAACGAGGGCAGCTCCTCGAACAACAACAGCGAGAGCGAGGATCGTGCGGCAGCCGAAGAGTCGAGCGATTGTGATTCGCATGCCGGTGGCAACTATGAGAAGCTGTCGACAAACTCTGGCAACTCTGGCTCATCGACAATCAGCAGCTCGGCAGCAACAGCGGCTGCTGCTGCAGCGGGCAACTTGAGCGCCATCATGGGCGGCGGACCCGGCCAGGTGAAGGATGCCGCCTACTATGAGCGACGCCGCAAGAACAATGCGGCGGCCAAGAAATCGCGCGATCGTCGTCGCATCAAGGAGGATGAGATTGCCATTCGGGCTGCGTACTTGGAGCGTCAGAACATTGAGTTGTTGTGCCAGATCGATGCGCTCAAGGCGCAACTGGCCGCCTTTACCGCCAAGGTGGCGGTCTAAGGGGGGGCAGCGATAACACACACGACGATCGATAACAATATCGATCACGATACGCTGCTTGTTGCGTTGAACGCCTGCGAGTCCAACTTTCATTCTTTTTTTTTTTGCTTTTTACTGCGTCAAAGGGGCAGCTTATCTGTGAATAATTTCAAACTTCAACTTCACACACACACACACACAAACACAAACACACACACACAAACTAATCATAATCATAGTAGCGCAATAAGCACATTTTTTTTCTCATTCTCTTCATGCATTTAAGTACTTTAAGTTCTTGCGTTTGTAAAATGTAGTTTGTAAGCGATTCTCGCAAAATCTCACCAGTTAATTAATATGTACATGTATATGCGAATCACTCTGCATACCTAATTATCCCATTTGTATAGTACAAGCTAGTTAGTAAGTGATATTTTTTTCATATCCTATAAGAAATAATAAACAACAATTGAAAACTAAAATTGCAAATTGTATTTATAATTAATATTCTGGTCAAGTGAATAGATCTTAATATAAATATCGTAAAAAAAACGAATGAATAATTTTCTCTCAATGATCTTTGGGCTCGTTATCACAATGCCGCTTGTAACGAACATTTTCATGTTTGCGTGGCGCCATCTGTTGTACACGCAACTAGCCGAAGTTTTGTAACAATCAGCTTAATTACTGTTACAGGTGCTTGATGAGTGACAGAATTTAAAAACCAAATGTAACGCATTTTAGCATTCTGTTTTCATTTTAATTTTTATTTCATTGTTTGCATTATTTTTTCTTTTGACATTTTTTGTTTTTGTTGTTTTCGGCGGGTTTCTTTTTGTTTGATATTAGTTTTTTTAAGTTAGTGTGTTTATATATTTAATATGTGCTTGTGTAGGTTGCATTTTGTTGCTTGTTCTTGTTATTATTAATTCTATTTCAATTTTTGATTAAAGTCGTTTATTAATATATAGTTAGTTAACATATATTTATATCCAAATCAGTGTAAATATATTGTTGTTGTTACATTTGTTGTTGAACTCTGCCTTTTGGCCAAACTGTTGTCTTGCCAACACACTGTTGTCCTTCTTACTACTGATGTTGTTGACTCTTGCTGTTGATGTTGTTGCTGTTGCTGTCAGTTTTCTTTTGCGATGTTGCTGATGATGTTCTTTTTCATGCGATCCTGTTCATGTATTTGCCCCTGCCTAGAGTCGCCTCGAAGGCCAACAGATCACTCTGCATATTCATCTCATCTTGGCGAACCATCTGAAAAACGAAATGGAAAGAAAATTCCTATATAATAACCAGTCAGTTATTATACATATTTATATACTATTTACCGCCTCGCGTCGACGACGCTCCTGCTCGGCTTGCCGCTGCAACGCACGCGCAGCAGTCACGCGAGACTGCGGCAAATCCTGTTCCTGACCGGACGATGCCTTGATGTCCTCCAGTCGAGATGTTTGTGGCTGTGATCTCCTGACAACAAATGGGAACAAGTTGCACATTAGATCGATTAACTTCTCATCGTTAAAATAGTAATTGAGTTATATAGAACAAATAAGAAAGTGCCAAAAATTGATCAAAAACTTGGCCTATAACGTGTTTTTGATTATTGTGATGATATTTTTCTTACCGTCCGCTTTCTGCTGCCACGAAGGCTGCATGTTGAGCCTGGCCATTGCCGGTGCCTTGATATCCTTTGCCTGGAGTTGTTTTGCTCCTTGTGACAGGCCCATTGCCAATGCCGCTGTTGCTGCTGGCGGCAACAGACATGCGACGCGTGCGTGGCTGCTCCTTTTCGGCCCCCTCCCATTGGTGTTTCTTCACCTTCTCAGCCGAATCGAGCAACTTGAGGCGATCGAGTTCTTGGGCTATGTTGCGGTCATCCTTCAAATTTCGCTCGTTGGCCATCTTAAGGTTCTGAGCAGAGCCAGCGTTAGCGTTAGCAGCCGCATGCATCTTTAAATCGGAAGTCGATTGCTGTGGCGGTAACATCTTCTGCTGCTGTCGGTGTTGTTGCTGTTGCTGCTGCTGCAGCTGCTTTTGACGATGTTGTTGCAAATGCTGCTGCTGCTGATGTTGCTGCGAATACAAATGATGTTGATGCTGCAACTGTTGTTGCTGATGCGGTTGCTGATGCGGTTTCTGCTGCTGTTGCAGACCAAATGGTTGCCAGTTACCCGTCTGCTGCTGCTGCTGATGTTGCTGCGAATACAAATGATGTTGATGCTGCAACTGTTGTTGCTGATGCGGTTGCTGATGCGGTTTCTGCTGCTGTTGCAAACCAAATGGTTGCCAGTTACCCGTCTGCTGCTGCTGTTGCTGTTTACCAGTCTGTCGCTGTTCTTGCTGCTGCTGCTGATGTTGCTGCGAATACAAATGATGTTGATGCTGCAACTGTTGTTGCTGATGCGGTTGCTGTTGCGGTTTCTGCTGTTGTTGCAGACCAAATGGTTGCTGCTGTTGCCGGTTACCCATCGGCTGCTGTTGCTGATGTTGCTGATGCGGTTGCTGTTGCAGTTTCTGCTGTTGTTGCAGACCAAATGGTTGCTGCTGTTGCCGGTTACCCATCGGCTGCTGTTGCTGATGCTGCTGATGCGGTTGCTGTTGCAGTTTCTGCTGTTGTTGCAGACCAAATGGTTGCTGCTGTTGCCGGTTACCCATCGGCTGCTGTTGCTGCTGCTGCTGATGCGGTTGCTGTTGCGGTTTCTGCTGTTGTTGCAGACCAAATGGTTGCTGCTGTTGCTGGTTACCCATCGGCTGCTGTTGCTGATGCTGATGCGGTTGCTGTTGCGGTTTCTGCTGTTGTTGCAGACCAAATGGTTGCTGCTGTTGCCGGTTACCCATCGGCTGCTGTTGCTGATGCGGTTGCTGTTGCAGTTTCTGCTGTTGTTGCAGACCAAATGGTTGCTGCTGTTGCTGGTTACCCATCGGCTGCTGTTGCTGATGTTGCTGATGCGGTTGCTGTTGCAGTTTCTGCTGTTGTTGCAGACCAAAAGGTTGCTGCTGTTGCTGGTTACCCATCGGCTGCTGTTGCTGATGTTGCTGATGCGGTTGCTGTTGCAGTTTCTGCTGTTGTTGCAGACCAAATGGTTGCTGCTGTTGCTGGTTACCCATCGGCTGCTGTTGCTGATGCTGCTGATGCGGTTGCTGTTGCGGTTTCTGCTGTTGTTGCAGACCAAATGGTTGCTGCTGTTGCTGGTTACCCATCGGCTGCTGTTGCTGATGTTGCTGATGCGGTTGCTGTTGCAGTTTCTGTTGTTGTTGCAGACCAAATGGTTGCTGCTGTTGCCGGTTACCCATCGGCTGCTGTTGCTGCTGTTGCTGATGTTGCTGATGCGGTTGCTGTTGCAGTTTCTGCTGTTGTTGCAGACCAAATGGTTGCTGCTGTTGCCGGTTACCCATCGGCTGCTGTTGCTGATGTTGCTGATGCGGTTGCTGTTGCGGTTTCTGCTGTTGCTGCAGACCAAATGGTTGCTGCTGTTGCCGGTTACCCATCGGCTGCTGTTGCTGATGTTGCTGATGCGGTTGCTGTTGCGGTATCTGCTGTTGTTGCAGACCAAATGGTTGCTGCTGTTGCCGGTTACCCATCGGCTGCTGTTGCTGATGTTGCTGATGCGGTTGCTGTTGCGGTTTCTGCTGTTGCTGCAGACCAAATGGTTGCTGCTGTTGCCGGTTACCCATCGGCTGCTGCTGCTGCTGCAACTGTTGTTGCTGATGCGGTTGCTGTTGCGGTTTCTGCTGCTGTTGCAGACCATATTGTTGCTGCTGTTGCTGGTTACCCATCGGCTGCTGTTGCTGATGTTGCTGATGCAGTTTCTGCTGTTGCTGCAGACCAAATGGTTGCTGCTGTTGCCGGTTACCCGTCGGCTGCTGCTGCTGTTGCTGTTGCATTAAATGCGAATGGTGGGACATTAAAAAGCCTGCACTGTTGCTGTTGTGTTGTGTTGTGTTGTGTTGTGTTGTGTTGTGAAATCGTGGTATTTAAACAAACGGACGAACGGACTTAGCTAGTGATGATTTGAAATATATGTATAAACTTTGTGGGATTCTTACCTTTTTTACGTAAATTATAGTATTATTGCAGTTGTTGTTTGTTTTTGTATTTGTTTTTAAGAGGATTTCGATATTTGTTATTTGCTTAGATCTACTTACATTGCTTCCATTTGAATCAAGTGTTTTCTTCTTGTGTGCTACCGGTTCAACATCATCGCCTGAAATTTAAAGAAATTATAATAAAGTACATGATGTTCGAAATACCAAAACAATATTATACAAGTGTTACGCAAAGTTCAAAATAAACATTGAAAAAATGGTCAAAAGAAGTGCAAAATGAAAGAGCAAATAATGTGGGTATGATGGATGAAAGAAATGGATGTCTTTAATTCAAATGAGTGAATTAGTTTGCTGCATTTGGTGTTTTTTGAATAATTTATTTTAATTTCTATAATTAATGAAAGCAAATGCAAAAGAGCATGGAGAATGAATGGGAGTGAAATGCTTGCCCAAAAAAGTATGCTACAAAATGTGTCGGATTTGTGGCTGAGCGCTTGAGTGTGTCGAAAGCTGACTGCTATGGACAAGCCCAATGAATTATAAAACTCTAATTGGAAGATGGCGAAAACTGTTGATGACTTGCATAAATTGTAAAATTAAAATAGGTAGATATATATGTACACGATATTGATGTTTGGCTTTGATCTATTAGTGCGTGTGTAGGACAGTCAATTGTAAATTTCTACTTTGATTTTGTTTGTTGCTTTGCAGAGAACTACAAAAAAAATTGCAAAATGCAAAACAGAAAAACGCATTAAGTCTGCAAAAGCGGAGCATTCCATCTAAAAGTTGTTGTTCTTTGTGGTCTCGGTTTAGTTACAAACTTACAATTTGGTTTACGTGCTCTTTTGCGCATATACGATGCCACATAGCTTTCAAGCTCACGAAGCGTCGACGGCTTTAGTGTCTCGAAATCGACCTCAACCTCATCCGGATTTGAGTCGCGCAGCGATGGCTCCCGTTTCTGAATTATGTGCAACACACGTCCCAGTTTGTCCACTGTTTTGAATAGATAACAAATTGAAGTATGAATGAACACAAAAAAAAGATATTTCGTCACTCTTACCTGGCATCTTATGAATGTCGAGCGAGAGCTTTAGTTTCTCATCGTACGACATGGGCTTGGCGGTGGCCTCATCATTCTCCTGCGAATCAGAGTTCATCAACTGGCTGGACTTCTTTTTGCTGCCGTCACGCTCACTGACAGTTCCAGTTTCGGTGCTGGTGCTACTCTTCTTTTTCTCTTTGCGCTTCCTTTTGGTGTCATTTTTCACCTTTCTGGCGGCCATCTCCTCGAGCAATTTGTCGATCTCCTTCTTTACTTCCTGCGCCTCTGCTTCAAGGGCTTTTATCTTGGCATTGCGCTCTTTAGAGGTAATTGATTCGTTATCCGAGTCACTTGTATCACTTGAATCGCTGGACAAATGCGAGAAATTTGCTTTCGGATCAAAGAATGCCATACTTATTAAAAATAAAGACGATATCGAAGACGAGGGTGACGATGCGAGAGGTTTGAAAGTAAACGTTCACACAAAAAACGTAGCACAAAATCAAAAAGAAAAAGTTATAGCTTTAAGAAGTAAATCTTTTTTCACTGCTTCTAAGCAACAATGACACTTTTGACAGTCAGCATCAATGACACTTTTGACAGACAGCAACAATGTCACTTTTGACAGACAACGAACAAATGACAGAAAAATATGGCTTGCTTAGAGATAAATTATTGCTAGCTCTTAAAATGATTATTTGAAACTTTTAAGCGTTCGTTACGAGTTTAGCAACAACTAATTATACAAATCTTGGCGAGATCCAAGGTGAAATACCAGACGAACATAGCACATTTCTGTTGGCCTAGTAGAAAATTAAAAGCTTCGGTAATTCTGGATAGGATTTCTTAAAAAACACCCCGTGGAGCGAGTGAAGTAACAGGCGAACATAATTGAGCAGCAAGTGGATTAATCTCAAAATGCAACCTAATATGCCTTGCTGCCATTGGTCAGTTTTTCAGATCGTGTACTCTTGTATGTGGAGCTTAAGAGCGGGAGTACGAGAGCGTGCATCTGATGGACTAGACTTAAAACACGTGACGGAAGTAACTTTGTCTGCAACCACCACCTAAACACTTCTGTTGGCCTAGTAGAAATAAAAGAAAATGATCAATATTCTGGACAGGATTTCAAAGTTAGATGTCACGTGGAGCATCTGCAGTTCCAGGCGAACGTTTATAATGAGTGAGTGGATTCGACCTGCAGGAACTGCGAAAATTCGTTACGAACGCCCAAAAGTATTAAATCATCAAGTGAAATACCAGGCCAACATAAATAAGCAGGAAGCAATGGTAGTCAATGAAAGGCAATTGCACCACGTTCTCTAGTCGTGAGAGATTCACTAAGCTCTCAGTTCCTGCAGGTCGAATCCACTTAGTCATTAAAAATGTTCGCCTGGAACTTCAGATGCTCCACGTGGCATTTTACTAGAAATCCTGTCCAGAATTTTGATAATTTTCTTTTATTTCTACTTGGCCAACAGAAGTGCTTAGGAGGTGGCTGTAGACAAAGTTACTTTCGTCACGTGTTTTAAGTCTAGTCCATCAGATGCACGGTCTCGTACTCCCGCTCTTAGGCTCCACATACAAGAGCACACGATCTGAGGAACTGACCAATGACAGCAAAGCATATTAGGTTGCATTTCGAGATTAATCTTCTTGCTACTCTTATTATGTTCGATTGGTATTTCACAAGGGATCTCGTCAATATTGGCTTAAGTTTGGGGGACTTTTAACTCGTCAAATCATCAAGTGAAATACCAGGCCAACATAAAACAGCAGCAAGCAATGATAGTCAATGAAAATGAATTACACCACGTGCTCTAGCTGTGAGATCACAGAATTTTTGCAGTTCCTGCAGGGCAAATCCACTTACTAATTAATTATGTTTGCCTGGTACTTCAATTGCTTCACATGGCATCTAACTTTGAAATCCTGTCCAGAATTTTAATAATTTTCTCTTATTGTACTAGGTCAACAGAAGTGTTTAGGAGGTGGCTGTAGACAAAGTTACTTGAGCCACATGTAGCAAGAGATCCGCGCTCTCGTACTCCCGGTCTTAGGCTCCACGTACAAGAGCACGCGTCCTAAGAAATTGATCAATGGCAGCAAGGCATATTTGGTTGCATTTCTAGGTGAATCTTCTTGCTGCTCAATTATGTTCGCCTGGTACTTCAGTTGCTCCAAATTGAATTTTTTTGTCGTTGTTGCGAACTCGGCGCCGTCAACCGAAGAAGGGAGGGAGGGAGGTAGGTGGGAAGAGGGGAATCACCTACTAATGGTGCCAAGTATTTCAGGACTGATTGGATGACTTTGCATTTTTCCCTATGGCAAACACCTATGGGAAACACCAGTCCTATGCAAAAATTTTGAATATTAATTAAATTTAAGTAACTGCTGATATTACGTCTTACTGTAGCCTAAAAATATATAAAGTTGGCTTCTTCTTGATTATATATTCTTAGTCAATATGGCGATATGGCCTGATTTTCTGTATTATTGCTTGCTGCTGATTTATGCTCGCCTGGTATTTCACTTGATTTAGTACTTTTTGGCGTTCGTAACGATTTTAAAGCTCTCACTCTGCCTTCTTCTCTCTTTGCTCGTCGCTTCTCGCTTCCTTAATATTATATATGAATCCATATATCAATCAACTTCAGTTGCAGGCGAAATATAATAATCAAATATAACGCATTTTTTATTCTGTTTTCATTTCGATTTTTATTTTGTTGTTCGTTTTTTTTTTTTTGTGTTGTTATTTTTTTTGTTCTTGTTGCTTTCATCGGCCTCGTTCATCATTTTCTTTCATTCTCGTTCATTCTCACATATTAATACTAAGTGTACGCATTAAAGATAAAATATGTGTTAATTGTTAATGTTCATATCATTCATTAATTGGTAGGTTCACTAAAAATGTTAAGTTTTGTTTTTGTTGTTTTTTTTTTTGTTTTTGTTTTTCATTCATTTCCTTCAATTATATAATATTACATGCTAGTCTTACTGAACGCTTGCATCGTCTCAATTTGTATTTGTTTTTCGGTTCTCGATTTTTTTTGTTTTGTTTTCTGTTTGTGTTATATTATTTTCATTTAGTTAATTACTTTACATAATTAGTATATACTTGTGTGTGTATGTGGTTCCATTTCGCATTTAAATAGTAATTATGTATGTTATGTATTTTTGTTACTTGTTAGTTTGCTTCTTGTGTTTTATTGAGTTTCTTTTATTTTCTTTATATAAGGCTAAATCGTTTACTAAATTGATTTTTCGCTATATGTTTGTGTATGTTAATAGATGTGTGTGTGGGTGTGTGTGTATGCATGTATGTTACATCTCCTAAACTTGGTTCACGTTCGCTCAAGTTATTTAACAAAATGTTGACAACAATTAATTGCTAAAAATGCCAGACCAGCGAATATGCGGTTGGCCCATGGACAAGGCTACAATTTCTCAATTAGTTTGATGCGCATTCGTCTCTCGTACGTACAACATACATATATACTCTATGTGCTTGTATGTATGCACTATGTATGTATGTATGCATTTCTGTTAAAATACAAGGTAGTAAGTATAAGAGTTTATGTATGTATGTATGTATGGTATGGATAGTAAGGAAAACTGTTTTCATTTATTTTTGTTGTTTTTTTTTCTTGTTTTTGTATCTTTATTTTTTTTTTAGGTTTTTTCGTAAATTTATTTTGTTTTTTTTTTATGTATGTATATTTTTCTTTTAATGATATTTTTCTTTTATTCTCAATTAAATGCTAAAATTAATTATACAAAAAAAAAGTTGTGTATTTATATAAATGTATCGATATATATGTATATGTATAGATATATATATCTGTTTATATAGTATATATATATGTATATAATGTGTATGTTTATAAAGAGAAAGGGTGTACATATATCTAAAAAGAAAGCTAATTTACACAAATACAAGTGACATTTTAAGGGATAACAACATAAGTATAGAGGGCGTGTACTAGGGCGGTACTGTATGTGTGTGTGTGTGTGTGTGTGTGTGTGAGGAAAAGGGATAGATGGTTGTTGATTATTCGCACGCACAGGCAGACAGACATTTAGACCACCTGATCGATTATATACAAACACACTTACACATGCACTTAAGAACAAAATGCAGCTGTAGACAAAGTAAAATGGAAAACAAGAGAAAAGAAAAACATATGCAAAGTGTCGTATACACCCCAGCCCCCGCCCCCGCCCCCACGATTCTAAACGCTAAACACTATAACTATAATTTAGCATAATTATACAAGTTGAATTTTCACTAAATCATGTGCATTATACAAATATTCTTGGACCGCATTGCAATTGCGTCATTATTTTCACTTTCACTTTCCGATTCCGTTTTCGATTTCGATTCTGCGCTTCTTGTTCTTCCTCGTCTTCGTCTTCGTATTCGTTTGTTTATTATTACTTTTGTGTTTTTGTTTCATTTGCTGAGCGCGCCACTAAGCCACACACTGGTTACATTAACTAAATATATTTTTGTATATATGTATGTATACAATATGTATATATGGATGTATAGCAAACAGTATATATGTATGTATACATATGTAAGAGATAAAATGGTATTGGTGTTTGAATTGCTATTGATATTGGTCTGGTTATGGTCTCTGCTATTGCTATTGTTATTCATAGTCATATAGTAGTATTATGTACATGTTTTGTTTTTGTTTTTGTTATTTATTCGCTTCAACTGAAGAGCTTAATGGAAGTACATTCACATTCACATTCACATCCTTGCACATTTCTGTTTTCTGTGCAGCTATGCAGTATAAGAGACACGGTATAAGAGAAATGTCCTCAACGCCAAGCTACTACGATACTATTTATTGATCCTAATTTCAAAAGTTGCAAAATGTAGAAAAATAACTATTTCATTTTTCACCCCCTCCCCACCCCACCCCACACACAAAACCCCAGTTGACGATTCGAATTCGATTCGAGGTGTATCGTTATCGTAATCGGTATCGTTATCTAAGGGAAATGTCTCTATGACTTTGAGCATCATATTCTATGGCAGCTAGTAGGCTATAAAAGCTATACGTATGTATGTATGTATGTTCTCTTTGTTGATTTATGCAGATGCAACAAATAACTTTGAATAACCAGAAATAAAAAACAAGAGTGGGGAGTTCTATTTACATATTGCATGCATCGATTATATAACGATTCATTCACGGCAGAGGAGTTGAAATTAAAATGAAAGAAACGTGATTTGGCTAAACAAATAATTTATGAACGGCTCTCTGTTGTTGTTGCGTCTTCCAGTTGTTGGATGTGATGAAGTTTCTGTTGTTTTTTTTGTTTTTTTTTTGCATTCTGTTCTTTTATTCTAGTTTTATTTGTATCACACTCACACACACACACACTTGCACACACGCACATACGCTCAAGATAAATGATGTAAGAGATGTATGAATTATTTGACTTTGTTTCAATAAACAATTTGCAATACTACTTAAGAACTACATTTTTGTTGTCTTCTCTTTATTGTGTTTTGTCTATGTATCAGTGTGTGTGTGTGTGAATATGTGTTGCTTATTAATTACAATTGATAAATTACAAATTTGTTGTTGTTGTCGTCTAATGCTGTCACAATATGATGTACATTTATTTTCTACCGCTTGCGTGGCCAATTTTCCCCCCGTGTGTGTGTGTCAAACAGTGATGCCAAAATATTTTCCATAAAATAAAAGGAATGAAAAAGAAGACAAACAATTATTGATTTTTATCGTCATTTGATCGCCATTAAAATGCACAGCCAATGAATAAATATATGATTAATCAAACTTGTGTGTTTTGAGTGATCAACTGGCTGAACTTTAAACATAGTTAACGCAGCTTTCTTTCAAGATTTCACTATGCTGAACACGATGCCCTTTGCACGGATTCGATGTCGTCATGTGTTGCCCACGTATTTGATCTATTGTGCAATAATATATGCGACAATTTGTAATAGGCTCGGCTCGATTCGTCTCAACACATCGACAACACATTATAAAATCTGGCAGTTGATCGTTTCGAGATCGAGATAATAGTGCGCACAAATAGCGAGATGCCAAGCTGTTTTTTCGAAGAATATTTTGTAAAACAAATTGTTTCATAATATACAATTGATAAATTATCTAATTCTAATAAAAAAGGGTTACAGATTTTCATGTAGGCGATGTTTGATATTATTCCCAGACTAAAATATTTGAAGACGGGAAAAATCTGTCCGGAAAAGGGTCAAATTGGCATCACTGGTGTCCAAAAACTATACAATCAATTAAATTAGGTTTAAAAATTGGACTTCTCTTATTATTTTGTTGTTGTTAATGTTGATGTTGTTTGTATATATGCACTTATAACATTAAATTAGGTAACAATTCTAAAAAAAAAAAAAAAAATTAATCGTATTGGTTGTTCTTTATCATAATATTAGAACTTAAACGCCTACAAATCAATAATCAATATTACAATTTATATATATTAATAGATTATAAATGTATATTAATAATAATGTATAAAAAAAACTACTTGGTTTTTTCCTTTTTTTGTTTTATTTTTGTTTTGTTTTGTTTCGTTTTGTTTTTGTGTTTAGTGTAACCAAAGGAAATATGCCTTCTTTGTTAGGATTTGTTTTCCGCTCTTTCTTTCGCTTTCTCTTGCTGTTTCTGTTTGTGTTTTTCTGTTGAAGACACGAAATCGTCGTCGTCTACTTCATCTTCGTATTTATTGCTCTGATTGTGTTACATTTTGTTGCTATTTGTTGTGTCTACTTGATTGCTTTATGCGTTTCCTCATGATGTTGTGTGCGCGCGTTTTTCTATTCATGAGGAAACGCCTAATGCATATGCGAAACATACATGGTGTTTTTTTTTGTTGTTGTTTTTGTTGTTGTTGTTTTTGTTGTTGCTAGTGTTTATACTCGCTAATTGTAGTACGTATTTGAATACCTATGTATGTATCGCTTAAGGTGTAACGTATAATTACGATTAGACCATTGCTTATGCCTAACAACTGTTGTTGTCGTTGTCGTTGTCGACGTGTTGATGTTTGCGCGTCTAATGTGTAAATATGTATTGCTGTTGTCGCTGTTGTAGTTGTAGTTGTTGTTGTTGTTGCTGTTGCTGTTGTTGTTGAAGTGCCAGCTCTGCTTTTTGATCAGGCTGTTGTCCTTCTTGATACTCATATTCTTACTCATAAGTTGTTGACTCTTGCTGTCACTTTCCTTTGCGATGATGCTGATGATGTTCTTTACCATGCGATCGACGCTTATGCGAATTCGACGAATGTGATTTGGCGACTGAGCTGCCGCTGTTGCTGTTCGATTTGGATTTGCTGTTATGATTGTAGTTGTTGCTGGTGTTGGTGTTGCTATTGTTGTTGTTGCTATTGTTGGTAGAGGACGACACAGCCGTCACGGCCGTTGCCTACAGCGTCTCCTCGAAGGCGGCCATTAGATCACTCTGCATATTCATGTCAATTTGGCCAGCCAGCTAAAAAGGAATTTTCGGAGAATGAAAACGAGCTCAGTTGAAAGTATATTGTTGTGTATTATTTACCGCCTCGCGTCGACGACGCTCCTGCTCGGCTTTCCGCTGCTCCGCACGCTTAGCAGCCGCGCGATCCTGCGGCGATTGCTGGGCCGGCGAATTCTGTCCCTGACCGGGCGATGCTTTGATGTCCTCCAGCCGCGATATTTGCGGTTGTGAATCATGCACGCTTTTCCTGATGACAACACAAATGCAAAGAGTTACATTATTAAGTTATAATTGATATACAACAGATTAGAAAGACGCTTGTTCACAGATTGTTGCTCAATAATTAGAACAAACGTGTTTCTCTGATGTGATGTCGTGATGTTTTTCTTACCGTCCGCTTTCCATGGTGCCCAGCGGCGAAGCAGCGAGCGCCGCTGCTGTTGCGGCAGCTGTGGCCTGTGCAGCGGCAACTGCTGCCACGGCGGCTGCATGTTGCGCCTGGGCATTGCTGGTCGCCTGATGCCCGTTGCCGGGAGCCGTGCCGCCCATTGTGGCAGCCCCAAGGCCAATGCCGCTGCCACCGCCACCGCTATTGCCACCTTGGCTATTGGAGCCGGTGATGAGGCCACTGCCACCGCCGCCGCCACCGCCGCCGCCCAGGCTGCTGTTGCTGTTGCTGCTGGCAGCGCCGCTGCCGACACCGCTGTTGCTGTTGCTGCTGACATTGATGAGGGCGCTGCTGCTGAGGCTGCCGCCGCTGTTGGCGCCACCCAGAGTGCCGCCGCTGCCGCTGCCCGCACTGCCAGGTCCGTTGCTGTTGATGGAGTTGCTGCTGTTGTTGCCACCGCTGCCGCTGCCAATGCGCGACGCATCCGTTGCGCTGCTGCCGCCGCCGCCGCCGCGCTCCCGATCGCCGCTGCTGCTCTGCTGCTGTGCCGTCGACTGTGACGAGGCATTGCCAACGCCGCTGCCGCCAGCGCCGCCGCCAGCATTGTTGCTGTTGTGACTGGAGGCAACACCGCTGCCCGCTGTGGCAGCCGCTGCCGCTGCTGCGGCCACTGCGGCCGATTGTGTGGTAACTGCGGCTGCTGCAGCTGCTGCTGCCGCTGCGGCTGCTGCTGTGGCCGCTGCCGAGGACGATGATGATGACGATGAGGAGGAGGACTTGTGATGCTTGCGTTGCTGCTCCTTTTCGGCTGCCTCCTTTTGATGCTTCTTCTCCTTCTCGGCCGCCTCGAGCAACTTGAGGCGATCGCGTTCTTTCGCCTTGTTTCGGAACTGCTGGAATGAGTCCATTGCTGGTTTCGCCTTGCTCGACGTTGTCGCCGTGTTCTGCGGCGAACTCGCCGATGCCAGCGACGACCATGAGCTGGCATTCTTCAGATTCGGCTCGGCGGCCATCTTAAAGCCTTGCGCAAAGCCAGCGTTGCCAGCCGCATGCATCTTTAGATCGGAGGGTGATTGCTGTGGCGGCAACACCTTCTGATGCTGTTGCTGCTGCTGCTGCTGTTGTTGTTGCTGATGTTGTTGTTGCAACTGCTGCTTGTCGGGCGGACTGGGCATCATGGATTCGATGGGTTTGGGTATGATTAGCATTTTGTTGGCCGCTTGACTGCCCTGTAGCTGCTGCACCAACTGTTGCTGTTGCTGCGCCAACTGTTGCTGCTGCTGTTGCTGCAGCTGGTGATGCTGTTGTTGCTGCTGCAAGTGCTGCTGCTGCTGTTGCAGATGCTGTTGATGCTGCAACTGCTGCTGCTGTTGCTGCTGTTGTTGCTGCTGCTGCTGCTGTTGTTGCTGGTGATCGTTATCCTTGTGCTTGTTGCTCGTCACATTGCTCATCATGAGCTGATCGAGCAGCGTCGCTGACATTGTGAGATTATCAAAGCCTGGCATACCACTAAAGTCTGGCACATTGTAGCCATTGTTGTGCGCCTGTTGCTGCTGTTGCTGCTGCTGCTGCTGTGACTGATGGCCATGCTGCTGGCCATGTTGCTGCTGCTTTTGATAAGCTGTGGCTGTCGCAATATCCAGATTAAAGATGGTATTGTTTAGCAGATGATTACCATTCATTCCAGCCATATTCTCAGCTCCCTTCGTCAGCAACTCTGTCATATAATCAATGTGTTGCTGCTGCTGCTGCTGCTGTTGCTGCTGCTGCTGTTGTTGATGCGGCTGCTGTTGCTGTTGCAGGCCAAACTGTTGCTGTTGTTGCTGGTTACCCGTCTGTTGCTGCTGCTGATGCATTAAATGCGAATGGTGGGACATTAAAAAGTTATCCTCCAGCGAAGATTTGCCCGTGGAGAAGGCGCTGCTCTCCATGGAGGCGAGCGACTCCTCCACAGGATCATCGAATTGCGGTATTTGCTTGAGGCCCGCGGCCAGCGAATCGCTTGACAATGCATCGCCGCCGGTGCCAAGTGTTCCCGCTGCTGCTGCTCCAGCTGCTGTTGTGTTGCTGTGTGTGCCAGTGTTGCTGTTGCTGTTGTTATTGTTACTGTTGCTGTTATTGTTGTTGTTTGTGTTGGTGCTGTTGTTATTGTTGGCGGTGGCACCGCTTGAGGCCAAGGCGGCGCTTAACGCCGCATGATGGTCACTCATCTCGGGCTGCTTGTGCAGATTGCTGGCAATCCGTATGCCACCAATGCTGCCCGACGACGCTGCCGCTGCAGCTGCTGCTGCTGAGCCACCATAAGCATGCGGAGGCAAACCTCCAGCTGCAGCTGCTCCTGCGCCACCAGCCAACGCCTTGCCACCGCCAGCAAGCAGCTCGTTAACGCCAGCAGCTCCAGTTGCGTGGCCATTCTTATGATGCACCTGCTGCTGCTGTTGTTGCTGCTGCTGCTGCTGGGCATGCAACATGTTGCCACTGCCATAGCTGCCAGCCGGCGCTGTCTTGTTGTTGTTATTCAGCATGGCTGCCGCAGCCAATGGATTCACATTGTCCAGTAAGTCTAAACAAGTTACACACGCGACACATTCAGCGGAGGATTGGAGAGGAAAGAGAGACACAAAGTGATATACAGAGTTAGTCACAATTTGAGATGATCGCATCCGACTTATATATACTCTAGCAGAGAATACTCTCACTTTCAATTCTGTAACTAACTAGCTAGCTAACATCAACAGAATCAAATTCAACATTTTATTGCTAACAAATTCATTTTTCGTTTACGAGTATATCCTAAATAACCTACGAAAAGCAGCTTTGAAAACTGCGCTAGCATTACGAAAATAAGTTCAATTAAAACAGAATATTCCTTGGCTATCTAATTGATGATAGAGATAGACAGGTTGCTTTTGGGCAACGGAAGTGGTTCAAACACTTTTATTCAAAGTTGAATTTTCATGAAAGTTGAGGCAGTATTTTAATTGCATTTAATATTAATTCAAAAATAGCTAGTCTTTTATAATTATACCAGGTGTACCGGTATGAAATGAGCCACTAGATAGAAATGTCTCGTTAGGGAACATTTGTTGTGAATGAGCCTTTATTAAATTGATTGCTATGACATCTGTGAAACATATTTAGTATGTATACAAGTCATTGAACAGACAACAATATATTTTTTAATCGTGTTAAAAATGTCGAATTTTGTGCCAGAAAGTGATGATTTGCGGAACGCATACTTAGAAAACCAGAAAAGTGTGGTGTACTACGAGCTCCTAAAACCTGGTGAAACCGTTAATACTGATCGCTACCGACAACAAGTGATCAATTTGAACCATGCATTGATCGAGAAACGACCAGAATGGGCCAAGGTAATTTTGCTCCATGACAATTCACCTGCCCACAAAGCAAAACTGGTTCAGGATACAATCAAAACACTTGGCTGGGAGCTGCTACTCCACCCGCTGTATTCACCAGACTTGGCTCCTTCCGACTACCATTTGTTTTGCATCGATGGGACACGCATTGGCTGAGCAGCAGTTTGATTCCTACGAGGAGGTCGAAAATTGGGTGTCTGATTGGTTTGCTTTAAAAGACGAACAATTTTATTGGCGTGGTATCCACAAATTGCCAGAAAGGTGGTCGAAATGTGTAGAAAACAATTGCCAATACTTTGAATAAAATGTTTTTTACTTTCCCATTAATAATTAGTTTTTTATGTTCACAAAAAAAAAGCTCATTTCATACCGGTACACCTGATACATATAATTTTTATAATGAATCTGTACTGTGGATCTAAAGCCCTGTTCTCAGATGAACTAAATAAATGATATTTCGCATTCCTATATACAAAGGATGTATGTATAATATTTCGCAAGTTGTTCACAAGTTCACAAGAAAATGCCTTCTTATTGTTTTTAGCATTTCGTAAACATCCTAAAGGCTATGTACAATTAAGCCTTATCGTTTCTGCTAGAGTATTTAATCTTCGGCATGCCATTGTGCTCTTGTTGTACTCACTCATTTGTGATGTGGGCGTATTGGCCGACACTCGACTGTGCACGGCCGACATCATCTGTTCCACACGATCCAGTTCCATTCTCGAGTTGCCGCCAGTAACGGACAGACTGAGCAAATTGCTGACCAAGCTGGGATTATTATTTACCTGTGAGTGTTGCCAGTTACCAGTTACCAGTCGATGGGATAGTACACAGAAACACACATGAGGCGAGACAAATTTGAAATTAAATTTGAATTAATAGGAGCAAAAAAAAATGATATTAATAATACTGACAAGAGGGGAGACGCACACAGTTTGGGTTAGATGAATGTTTTATTCGTATTCGTAACAACCTACTATTAAAAACACAATCGAAGTTTTCTACAAAATTTCTTCATTTCGATTTAGAATACTATTATATCTATCCCTATATTGAAGCATTGTTTAACATTGTTTTAAAATTACATTATTTACGTTAAAGAAAGACGAAAGTTACAGTCAAGATTTGACTTAAATAGACCCTTCAACTTCTATTGGACATCTCGTCGTATCGCTATTAAATTTCATTCATTTATATCGACATAAAATATGACTAATACATATGAATCGACTTAATTGACGCATTTGTTAAGTTATCATCAAACATTTTCAAAACTACCTCTTTAGTTATTATTTTTATAGAATTGGGTAGATTTATTTAAAGTCGGGTTAGATAACGGTATCTCAAGGTATTAATACGGACAGGCTCGTGATGTACACATTACAAACACTTTGATATTAACACATTTAATAGACCCTTATTACTTTAAAAGTAAAGGGTCTAAAAATCTTAAGACGATTATTTTTCAAGTTTTCCAAAAAAAAAGGCAAACTATTTTACTCAATGATTGATAAGTGTTCCCCCTCTTGTAAAGAATATTTAATAGACCCCTAAGACTTAAAAAGTGAAGGGTCGAAAAATCAGAAGGATACTTTACTATATGATCGATCAGTGTTCCCCACTCTTGTAGAGAAGAGTATTGTTGTAGTGTTGTGAGCATTGTTTATAGTGCATTTGTATTTATTTTGAAGGGAATTTCGAAATTTGTTATTAGTTTAGAGCTACTTACATTGCTTCCATTTGAATCACGTGATTTTTTCTTGCGCGGTGGCCGTTCAATATCCTCGCCTGAAATTTTATGAAATTACAATAAGCAATAAGTAAATGATGTGCAAAATACAACATATACATATTTATAGAGGTGTTAAGCAAAAATCAAGAAAAACATTGAAAAATGTTAAGAGGTGCAAAATGAAAAAGAGAAAATAACGTGGGGTGGGGTATGGATTAATAATAATTGACGAAACGAATGGAGATGATTGTAATTGAAATGGGTTAGTTAATTTTTCAAATAATTGATTCCCAGAAAGTTGGATGAATGAATGAATGAATGGATGGATGGATGGATGGGTGCACTTATGGTAGAATATAAAGAAAAAGAAGTTAAGAACGTGTTCTTGGTTCAAGAAATACCTCTTATGACAATTGTGGATCGCTGAAACCAATGTGAAGCAATTGTGGTACGGGCGGACAGCGGTAGTTGCGAATGTGTGATTACCGTTACTCACTCTTTCTCCCTCTCTCTCTCTTTCTTTTTCTCCCATTCTTACCCTCCCTATTTCCCTTAATTTCCCTCTCTAGCTGGAAATGTAAGAAAAATGGCGCGACAAAATTCCCTTTTTTTGGTGGGGAATTCGAGCGAGGGAGGGGAGCTAGGGGGGAGGTGACCAACCAACCTTTTGTTTTCCAAAATACATCTCAGTAACATATAATATAATAATTGTTGTAATTGATATATATATAATATTCGTTGTGATATTTTTTCATGTTGTTTGTTTTTTATGGGGTTCTTTTTCTTTATATGTAGTTTATATTTTTCAGTATTTTTTCAAGAGTTTCTTCTGTAAAAGCAAAAAATCCACACCAAAAAAAAATAGCAGAAACAAAATAATTTGGAATGAAGAAACACGCAGTTGTTTTTGGATTTTTTTTGTTTCTTTTTAATAAACGTTTCTTTGTGGTTGTTGTTGTTGTTGTTGAATGCATTGCCTTTGTTGTTGTTGCGCAGCATTTTTCTTGTTTTTTCTCATTCATTAACTTATTTGTTTTGTTTTTTTTTTTGTTTCTTAGCAGCTGCCGTTTAATATTAAATATTATTTTTACTATAAATATTTTTAGATATAAGTTTGATGCGTGTGTGTGTGTGTATGTCTGTGTCTGTATATGTTGGTGTAATGCTTTCTTATCATCATTTTACGCTAAGTATATCTGTGTGTGTGTGTGTGTCTGTCTGCCTGTCTGTATGTGTGTGTGGGTGTGTGTGTTTGCTGTATTTGCATTTGTGCGTTTTGCTTAGTAAGTTTCCTGCCCTCTTCTTCTTCCTCTTCAACTTCGTCTAATAATTTTCATGCCTTGCGTCGCCTTTAGCTAAGATTTTTTCTATTTATATTTTACTCGATTTTATTTTATTTTATATTTATTTTTATAATTTGGCTTTGTATCCATTCTCATAAGTATGTATGTGTGGGTGTGTCGTCTGTGTGAGTGTGTGTGTGTGTGTGTTTTGAGGAGCATTACAACAGCAGCTCCAGTTTTAAACCGTCTTTATCTTTTTTGATGAAACCAAAAATGCGTTTATTTTTTTTTTGTTTTTAATAACTTTTTTTTAAGTTTTTTTTTTTATTTTTACAAGACTTTGAGCGTGTTTACATGTATGTGTAAGTTGTTGTTTTGGTTTTCCTCTTTCTCTCTTTCAGTTTTTTTTTTGTTTTGTGTTTTAAATATAATCATGTTTTGTTGCTGTTGTTGTTGTTGTTAAGTCTTCTTTTCAACTAGTTTTAAACAAAAGTGACTTAAATAGTGGAGGGAGGGGGTAGGGTAAATAGAAAACAATTATTGGCAGGGGAACTAATTGGGTTGTTAAGGCTTTTCTGGGCTCTTGGCTCTCTCGATCTCTGGATCTCTTGGCATACAGCGATGCGAATAAAATCAATTCAAAATTAAATTGTTTGCGCATTTTTTCGATCGTTTTGTTTTGTTTTTTTTTTTTCTTTTTTTTTTGTTGCCTTTCATCAAAATAAATAACAAACAGCAAAAGCAAATAGAATTACAAAAAAAAAAAAAAGAAATTTAACAAAAATCAAAAAACAAATAGAAAAACACTTAAGAGCATAAGACTGTTGTTGTTATAAATATGCGTGTAAGTGTGTATGTGTGTGTGTGTGTGTGTGTGTGTGTATTTTTATATGTGTGTGTTTGAATGTGTTTGTGTCTTCTATCAGCTAAATACAAAGCACACGCTCCAAAAAAGAGTTTGCAATTTTTTGTTTTCTTTATTTTGTTTAACGTTGATTTTTCTTTTGTTTCTTGTTTTTTGTTTTGTTTTTATTGCTGTTTTGTTGTGTTTAAAATTAATGTTGAAACATGGTGTTTGTTGTTGCTGTTTTTATTTGTATTTGTATTTGTATTTGTATTTATATTATTATTGTTGCTGTTGTTTTGTTTTCGTTTTCGTTTCTTTTCTTTTTGCTGTTTATTTAATTTAATATTAAAAAATTTTATATATTTAAATTTATTTAATGCAATTTGTTTGTTTACTTTTTAATCATTTCTATATTTTTCTTTTCCATTTTTCCATTTTTTTTTCTCAGTTTTCATTTTTTTTATTTAGTTTATTTTATTTTTATTTTTTTTTTTTTTTTTTTTGAAAAAACGTGCAAACAATGTGTAAAGGGGAAAGCCGACAGCCGAAAAATAAATAATAAAATGCTTTCGAAATACATTTAATTATTCGTTTTCATTATACCTCTCCCTCTCTCCTTCTTTCTCTCTGATCGCACACATATGCATATGTGTACATAGATGTGATAGATGTGAGCATGCAAAGAGGCAAAAAACAAACTCAATGCATGTGTGGTCTAGAACTCTCCTCTCTCTGTCTCTCTCTCTCTCACTGTTTTAGTTTCTTCTCTCCCTATATATGTATGTGTGTCTGACAGTATTTGCTTTTGTTTTCAATTTGTTGCAGTCTGTATGTAAGGGTCTGTCAATTATTTTCAATTATTTTTTTGTTCTTTTCTTTTTCTTTTTTTTTTAATTGCTTTTTCTTTTCGTTGTTTTTTTTTTTTGTAAGTTTGGTGTTGTGGTTCCGCATAAGAAGAGTTGACACATCTCGTTACGTAAATGACGTAGTTGTAGTTGTAGTTGGTGTTGTTTCTTTTCTTGTTGTTGTAGTTGTTCATCGCTTGTTCTTGTTGTAGTTTTATAAATATTATTGTTTTATATATATATATATACATAGATACATAGACATAAGTTGATAATTGCATCCCTATAAGCCACTTTTGAACTGCCTAACGATCTTGATCTCCTAGTTTCCATTAATCTCTACACGTAGTAACAGTTACTTGTTCTTCTTCTTGTTGTTGTGTGTGTAAACGGTGTATGTGTTTGTGTGTGTGTGTGTGTGTGTGGGTGTTATGTGTATTACGTATTTCGCGCTAGTTCACTAAACGACATTGGAAGTCTTCATCAGGTCTATTTCACTTTGTTGTTTTTGTTTTGGAAGTGTTTGATCAAAATTTGAACAACAGTTCACTAAAAAAGAAAATTAATTACGAATAAATCATAAAAAAAAAACGAGATGACATCAGCGAAAAAGGCAAAAAAAAAAAAAAAACAAAACTCATTTCATTCCGTTCCGTTTCATTCTGCAATATTCCCTCCTCGGACACCGATACACTGCTTACAAGCAGTCCACGTCAAAAGCAAAGCAGCAACAGAAGGAAGCAGTGCGCAGGGCGCAGTTTGTGTGTTAATAATTTCAACAAAAATAAGCTCACAGTGGCTTTTGTTATAATTGTTGTGTGTAACAAACAAAAACAAACAATAGCACGTTTGAGAACCCATACTTGACTTTAAATCTTGTGTGATGGGTGCGCGTGTATGTGTTTTGTGTTCAAAATGAATTCCTATATGTTAACTCTTTCGCTTCCTACTTCTTGATAACACCATCCCTCTCACTCCCCCATTCCCTCATTCCCTTCCCATCCTGCTGTTTCATTGAAATGTTTACGATGCTGTTACCGTCGTCATTTTTGTTGTTGTTCTTACAATTCATTAAATAGTAATTTACGTATTCGCTATTTTTGTAATATTTTGTGGTTGTTGGATGTTGCTTTTGTGGTTCTTTTAGTTTTTGTTTTTTTTTTTTTTTGTGAGTGTTTTCATAATCATACTTTCTTATTTTTACACATTGTCTGCAAGTGTATTTTTTAAATATCAAATTCAATTTCAATTATTTACTTTTTTTGTTTTTTGCTTTTTTGTTTTGGTTTTCTTATATGGTCGTATTGCTTGTTTCATCATTTATTTCTATTTATTTTAATGCACATTTGGAATTGAGTGTGATTTGTTGCATTTCATTGGTGTTTTTTTTTTTTTTGATTTAGTTAATTTCTATTATTTATTTTGGGGTTGTTTACTTTTAAAAGTTATGAGATATACATCATATACCCTAATCATGAAATATATAGTATATAGAAATATATATTTTTGAATATATGTACAATATATATGCTGCTTTCACTTCAATATCTCCCTACCATTCTTCTTCTTCTGTCCGTATGCGAATGGAATGCAATGCGATGAGCATGTAGAGTATTTCGAATACGAGTGAAATGTGTATGCCCAAAAAAGTATGCTACGAAATGAGTTCCATTTGTGGGTGGGTGCGTGTGTGTGTGTCAAAAGCTGACCGCTACGAACGAACCCAGTGAATGAGAAAAATCGAATTGGAAGGCGACAAATACGAAACGGACTTGCATAAATTATTGTGATGTAAAATATTTGGTTGGTAAATGAAAAAGAAAGTGTTCTAATGCAAAATATTATATTATATTGAGTAGTTGAATGATCACGCACAACAATAACAATTAAATAAATGTTTGCAAATTATAAAATATAAACATACATATATTGATATGGTATGACGTCTAACGCGATAATACTCGGCACAAATGATAGCAGATGAAGATAAATAAATTAATGCCACATTAGTATTATTCTGAGTAGGTTTGATTGAAGTATGATTGATGGTTGACTGTTGACTGAGAACTGAGAAGAGCAAAGCATATTCTTAATCTGTCTGATAACAGGAGCATACAATGCATACACATTTAGGGAGAACTTTCAAAAAATTGCACAACAAATAGAATAGATAGATATATAGATAGACGATGATTCGAGTTTGATCTATTAAATGATTGATTATATGATTGCGGGTGGTGTGCGTGTGTTGTAGTTGTGTGTAGTTGTTCGTAGAACTCTATGCACTACTGAATGAATGGTAAGACTCTTGGTCTGTCATATACACATATACAAATATATATAGATATAAAATCTGTATATATTCGTATATATTCTGTATATATTCATATGTTGAATGATCATTCATGCATTCTATAGTCTCTGTGTGGTTCTCTCTTAATATTTGCTTGATATTTTATGTAATTTTTTTTGTTTTTTAAATTCCTTTTTTGTTATACATATAGTATAAATACCTTATTTGGTTTGTTTTGCTTAGATTGATTGATTACTTAGTTGGTTGCTTGAGTGACTGATTGATTGATTGATTGATTGGTTGGTTGGTTGGTTGGTTGGTTGGTTGGTAGAGTGGTTGTGGTTCATTACTTGCTTTTTCAGATTGGCTGCCCCCAATACACAATTGCTTCACGATTTTTTTCAGCATATTCTCATAATAATCATATAATAATATTGGTAATAATAATGGTTTTTTTTTCGTTTTTTTTTTTTTTGTTTTTTCAAAAGACTTAAAAGTTATTAGAGCTTCCGATTCGTAAGCTTCTATTTCATTTTTTCATGAATTTTCTTCTTTTTTCTATTCTTTAAGATAGTACGTAAAACTTGTTGGTTGATGTTGTTGTTCTTGTTCTTTGTTGTTGAAGTTGGTTAACTTTTTTTTGTTATAACTGTGTTGTTATTGTTGCAGACATACAAATATGTACGCAGACATCCAAATATATTCGTATAATCGTATATATTTGAATGTATATCGTACATATTGTAGTAAAGTTGCATACATAATATATGGATACATACATATATGAATGTATATAGATATATGTATGTAAATATATATATGCATCTACATGTATATATAAACAAGTTTTTCATTTGTTTTTGTTTTGTTTTTCATTAAAAATACAATTCGTTTAATACCTAGAAAATGCTTAAATATAATATCTATATGCATATACATATATAATAAGGTATATATATACGTATAACTAGACCTAAATAGTATTTATATATGTATAGAGAAATATATATATACATATACATATATATCTCAATAATATATCATATTTCCAGTTGTTGTGTGAGCGTATGTTTGTGTGTGTGTGTATGTCTGTATGTGTGTGTATATTTTTGTATCGGTATCGGTATCTGTCTGTATGTGTGTGTGTGACATTCATAAATTTAGCTAGTTAAAAATGAATTATGAAATTGCAATTCGGGAAAGGTTGAAGATTGAAGACATTTTTTGCTGTGTGCCATTTTTCCGAGATAATCTTGAAAGTTGTTGTTGGTTTTCACTAATCGTCAGCATTATATAGCAACAATTTGTTTGACAAATTCAAATGCTGTCAATGCAATTTAACTATGATCTTTTTGTTTTCAAGAATATTCCATGATTTGCAGTTTGCATTGAGATTTTCGGACTTTTTTTTCTTTCTTTAAACAGAAACAAAACAATGGAAACAATAAGCCTTTTATTTAGCGTTTTACCCAAATTTCATAGATATTAAGAATTTTGTATAGTTTTATTTAAGTAAACGCATATTGCACTTTGTCTTGAACTTAGTTCTGGGCATTATTAAAAAGAGTGAACGTTTAAATAATGTATGCATATATATAATAGATATATATATATAAAAAAAAAAAAAAAAAAAAAAATTTGTTGATTTTGTCAGATTTCTCAGAAAATGGCACAAAATTTCCAATTTTAATTTCGAATTGAACTTTTAGGATTTCAGGACTTTCACTCTAATGCGATTATAGAGGGGGGCGTGGGGACGATGCACACACGCACACACACACACATACATGCTCATGTGTCTCGAGTCGGTCACACACGAAAATCAAAAAGTAAAATTGTGTAAAGTATATGTCTAGTATGTATATGTATGTATGTGTGTCGTGTGGTGTCGTGTGTGTGAGTTAAAATTAATCGTAATAATCATGTAAAAAAAAAAACAACATAACAACACTGCACTAAAGCGGCATCTAGCGCATGGCTCACATACTAACGCTCTCTCTCTCTCTTTCTTTCTATCGCTGACTTTCTATCTCGCTCTAAGGTTCCCTATGTGTATAGCTCTCTCTCTCTCTCTCTTTCTCCCCCTCTCTGTCTATTCCATTCACAACTTACACGCGCCCAAAATTTGTAAATTTTTTCATCCTGTTTTGATCTAGACCTTAGTGACAAAATTTATCAACTAAAATAAACACATATATATATATATAAATATATATATTTAGTTCTATATACATATGCAAATATGAACTATACATCAGATATATATATGGATGTATAGTGTCCTACAGAAAAAGTGGATTAAACCAAAAATTACTATATACTTTTAACTCTGTTCAATTCGTTCGCTTCTCACTAATTAAACTCCTAGATATTTTATAATCATAATATATATATATATTTGTATGTATAAATATGAATACACAGTGAAAACTCTCTTAGACGGACATTCATTGTTGAGGACAACTATCGTCCGCCCAAGGCGAGTGACCGGTTAAAAACAACTATGTTCAATTTGTTTGATATTTATATAATTATTGTTGTAAATAGAATTGCAAATAAATAATCGACAAAAAAATAATTTTAATGTATTTACTATCAGAAAAAATGAATTTCTGCAATATTACACAAAATTATCTTCTTTGGCATCGCCAATATTGCGGCTATATATCTAGAATATATTTTTCTACGTTCTTTATTAATTCACATGTTTAAATCCAAAATTTGTTTATCACGGTATGATTGCAAGAAATTTGTGTCCAGCCAAGGAAGGGTTTTCATTTCGATTTTCTGCTCCGATTTGTCTCAGTCCCAGAGAAGTGTCCGCTCTAAGGGAGTTTTCACTGTATTCTCATTACTCGGATACTCTACTTATAAAAACATTTTGCAACATCTTGTTATCTTATTCAATACGGACTATACACATTTCTCTCTTTTCTTCTTCCCTCTATTTGCTAGATTCTCTGTTCAATTATTTGTGTGTGTGTGTGTGTGTGTGTGTGTGTGTGTGTATGTGTGTGAGTGGCTTTTGCCATTCCACTGTTTCCGTTTGACTTCGTACTGTTTTTAGCGAGCTTGGCTTACACAAAAGAACTTTGGGAGTTAACTGATGATGATTTCTCTCTCGACTTTCGACTACTTTTTCAACTTATGGTTGTAATTAGTTAAAATTTAAATTATCATAATCATAGACATAATAATAATAATCATAAGTAATAAAAAAAAAATGGATTTATTTATATAGAATAAATGTAATTGTAGTTGTAGTTGTTGTTGCTGTTGTTCTTCTTTCAACTCTTAAGCACACGCATATATGTAATACATATACGATAATGTGTGTATGCATGTGTGTGTGTGTGTGTGTGTGTGTGTATGTATGTGTAGGTGCGTCTATGTGTGTGTGTGTGTTGTGTGTGTGTGTGTCTATGTTCTGGTTTGTTTGATTTCCTTTCCATCTTTTCATTTGTTGTTCTCTTCAAATCGTAAAACTTTCGTTTCGCATATAGATGTATATATATGTATATATATATATGTATATATAGGTTTTTGTTTTGTTGAGGGGAGGGGCATTTAGAAAAAAAAAAACAAACAAACAAACAAACAAAACGGCGTCCTAACCTGCTTCACTATCGCTCGAGTCACTCGAACTGCTATCACTCGAACTCGAGGACGATGAATCGCTGGAACTTGAACTAGATGACACAGGATTTGCTGGCTGCACAGCTTCAACTTTGCTCGATGTCGTTTCATCTGCGGGACGAGAGAAGGAGACGTTAGAACAGGAAACAGAGAATGGGTACAGTTGGTGGGTACTGAATTCGTCACTTACCTTTCTTGGCTGTTTTCTTGCTAGCGCCCAATTGGCCGGTGACATCTTGCAATCGCTTTTCCAGCTCCTGTTTCTTCTCCGCCATTTGCTCATCCTTTGATTTACCGGAAGGCTTTTTATCTGTAATCAGAAGCGTTCACAAATTTAGACTTGTTTGCCATCCATTTTACAACCATTTTCGCATAGCTGTTAGTGAGTTGAGACAGCCGTATATACACACAAATTTATATATATATATATATATATACTATATATATATATAGAAGCCAAATAGATAGAATTTACTATATAGATAGACGCAGGATAAGGCGGATAAGAGGGAGATAATGAGGGATAAATGAGCTCATCCAATGGAAATTCCAACAAGAAGATAGAATTAGTTGAAAGAGAATCAGAATCAAAATCACAATCGCAATCGCTATCGAAATACAGCATGCTCGAGTCAACATTTGAGAAATTCAAACATTCACAACAATCTAGGTATTTATCTTGATTCATCAATCCGTCATTATCATTATATTATGTGAGGATGCATGCATTATTATTATTAATGTTTACTAGTCTACTTATTTTTACAACATTCCATTTTTGATTTCGATTTGTTTAACTAATGGAAGAATGATAGATATAGACGCAGACAAAAAAGATTTAACGAGAAATAAACATGTATACAGAGAAAATTAAGATATTTTTCTTCTTTTGATTTTGGTTTTGTTTTGTTTTGTT
Organism: Drosophila kohkoa; assembly: GCA_019972355.1. Taxonomy (NCBI): domain Eukaryota; kingdom Metazoa; phylum Arthropoda; class Insecta; order Diptera; family Drosophilidae; genus Drosophila; species Drosophila kohkoa. Next base: position 1,802,145 of record BJEL01000077.1, read on the forward strand.
TTTGGTTTATGAGAGTTTAGCTAACTAAACATGACCACTAAAGTAAATTTGCATAGATATAATGTCAATTATGAAAATTTGGAAAAAATCGTTTGTAAAATAATCTCTTTTTAAGTTTGGCTTTCTTGATTTTTTTTTGTTTTTTTTTTTTGTTTGTTGCTTTGCGATAAACTACAAAAAAATTGTAAAATGCAAAACAGCAAAACGCGCTAACGCAACGCAACAAAATGTTGTTTGTTGTTGCATTAAATATGCAAGAGAGAGAAAAAAAAAAGAAAACGTATTCGTTTTGATTGAGATAATTGAGCGCAATGAGGAGCATTGCATCTAATTGTTCTTGTTGTTGTAGTTGTTGTTGTTGTTGTTTGTGGTCTCGGTTTAGTTACAAACTTACAATATGGCTTACGTGTTTTTTTGCGCAAACACGACGCCACATAGCTTTCAAGCTCGCGCAGCGTCGACGGCTTTAGTGTCTCGAAATCGATCTCAATCTCATCCGGATTTGAGTCGCGCAGCGATGGCTCCCGATTCTGAATTATGTGCACCACACGTCCCAGTTTGTCACCTGTTTTGGATAGATAACAAGTTGAAGTATGAATGAACACAACAAAAAAACAAAAAGATATGTATATAGTATTTCATCACTCTTACCTGGCAGCTTATTAATGTCGAGCGAGAGCTGTCGCTTCTCATCGTACGACATGGGCTTAGCGGTGTCCTCCTCCTCTGAATCGAAGTTCATCACCTGGCTGGGCTTCTTTTTGCTGCTGCCGCGCGCACCGGCTCCGCCGCCAGCGCCACCAGCTCCACCAGCACCGCCGCCTCCGCCACCAGCTCCAGCGCCGGCACTGCTGCTGCTCTTGCCGCGTTTCGCATTGGCACCGCCGCCGCCGCCGCCACCACCGCCGCCGGACGCACCGCTGCCCGCACCCACAGCGGCGCCTGCACCAGCAGATGCGCCGCCTGGCGCTCCGCCAGCCGAGACACCGGCGCTGCCCTTTGCGCCACGCTGACCCTTTAGCTTAGCACCTTTACTGCCGCTGCTGCCACCGCCTCCAGTACCGCCGCCAGCGCCAGCCGCTGCTCCAGCCGCCAGGGCGGCCAATGCATTAGCCGCCGCCTTGCCACCGCCCGCAGAGACGCCGCCAGCTGCATTGACGCTGCCAGCGCCGTAGCCACCAGGTCCACCGCCTGGTGCGCCGCCCGACAACTGTATGGCCAGGGCCAGATCGTGCGGATGATGCAGTCCCGAGGCGCCGCCCACACCGGCGGGCACGCCTCCAGCGCCGGCGCCCACCAGCGACCCGCTGAGCAGGGCGGACAAATTGGCCGCATTTGCAGCGCCGCTGGCATTGAGCGCCGCCACATTGCCGGGCATCGAGACGCCACCGTGGGCGCCCGCATTGCCAGCACTTTGGGCATGCGAATGATTGCCACTGCCAGGACCGCCGGCGCCGCCGACACCGCTGGCGCCCGTTGAGCCCATGCTCTTCTTTTTCCCCTTGAGTTTCTTTTTGGCCTTCTTTTTGGCGGACGCCTCCTCGACCAGTTTGCGTATCTCCTCCTGCAGTCCCAGCAGCTTCGATTCGAGCATTTTCAGCTTCGCATTGCGCTCCTCATCGGAATTCGATTCGTTTTCCGTGTCGCTCGAGTCCTCGCTGGACGAATCGCTGGCATCGTGCTTCGTGGTGCTCGTGTAGCCATGATGATGATGATGCGAGGCATTTGCCACCGCCTCATCGGGTATGTTGGCATACCGCATCTCGAACACATCCTGCAGCTTGCGACCCATCGCAACGACATCATGATCTGGCGGATTATATTTGTAGCAGTTGGTGAATATCAATCGCACATCGGATGCAAATTCCGGCGCGCTCTTGTATTCACGATTGTCCATTTTACGCTTCACCGTCCCAAGATCCATCGGTTTCTTGATGATGTCGTGATAGTCGTGCAGTCCCAACAGCTCCGCGTCGACCGGCTTGTAGAAGGGCCAAGCGTAGCCGGAGTGTTTCTTCGAGAACAGCTCCTTGAGTATCTCGTTGCATGACTTGAGTGCGTCCGACAGCTTCTCCTTGGACTTGGCCCCAGCCACACCGCCCACGGCACCGCCGGCCCCAAGACCAGCCACGCCAGCGACGCCCATTGGCGACATTGGATAGCCCGAGCCCTGGAATGTAAGATCCTGATATTCAGAATTTTCGGCCCAAATTCAGTTTCAGGTGGTTGTTGTTGTTGTTGTTCGGAGGTGGATATCGTTGTTGTTGTTGTTGATGATGAAGATGAAGACGATGACCGAGGAGGATGATGACGGTGATGCAGCAGCGCACGATGTTCGAACGTAAAACGTTAACGAATGGAACGGAAAGAAACACACAAAAAAAAGAAAAGAAAAAAGCAAAGCGCAAATGGGTTAGACGCAATTCAATTATATATATGTTTGCAGTTTTAAAAGTGTTGATAGAATTGTTTATAGAATTTTTAATAGCAACACTCTCTCGAGAATGTCTTGGAATGTCAATTTGGAAAAAGTCGTGTTATTATTTCTTCCTCCAAAGAAACTATTCATAGCTCGAACCTAGACTTCAAATACATTTTCATTCATCTGCAGATTGCAATTGTATGATCTCAAAAATAAAATAAAAAATAAAGTGTAAAAGTGTAAAAGGCAAAGGCAGCGTTCAATACATGATTTGATTAATATTGCTGTTGTTGTTGTTGTTGTTGTGATCTGTGTAAGGTGTGTGTGTGTATGTGTATTTAGTGTGTTGGGTGTATTTAGTGTGTTGGTGTAAACAAAGAACCCAGGAGTGCATAGTTAGCAGGAACGAGAAACCAAAGTCCTATATTCAAAAAGTAGTTCGTAACATTCGACTGCACAAGACCCTTTTATGATCAGATCCTGAATATCAAATAAAACGGAAGTGTTTAAAAAACAAATAAAGAACTCAAAAGTGCACAGCTAGCAGAAACGAGAAATTTAAGTCCCATATTCAAAAAGTAACTTTATAACATTCGACTGAGAGACCCTTTTATGCTCGAATACAAAATTTCAACAAAAACGGAAAAGTTTATTAAAAAAAATACAAAAAAAAAACAAGGCTTTATATTACGTTACTAAACTAATGTGCTGAGATTTATATATGGGTAATTCTCTGAAGGAATTTAAACATAAACTGAAAACTTTTGAAAAATAAGTGAAGGTTTAGCACTATACTATTTTCCATTTTACGATTTGCAATCATCTTTGAACAGAAAAATAATTCGAAAATCATTCTTCTAATTAATGTGTTAATCAAGAACTATAAGATGCATCTTTACTTTAAATAAAATAAAAGGTTTCGGGTTTGGGAGTATGTTTGTTTCAGGCAACATTTTTGTTAGAGAATTACGCACATATTTGTACCTCGGACTGAGAATAGAAAGCGAGAGTTATATGCCTTCTGTATGCTATGTTTAGTATTCCTGACATGAATGAACCCTTTGGGTTCTACAGATATCAAATACACATTTTGCAAGATTTTGAAACACACACACGCACACAACTGAATACAATACAATACACACTGAATAGTAAACGCGTCTCAACTGAGGACACACGCAAAGAAACGTCTGACAATTGCCTCTTACCTTCTTGCCAATTACCTGACGATTCGATTCCCGCCGCGTCGCAATTTTGGCCGCCTTCGAGTCCATTTGGGCATAGGGCGATTCAAACGCGTTCGCTGTCGGCGTTGTGGTGTCCGCCTTCCGTTTCACGCCCTTCTTCATCTTGGCCGGCTGCTGTGGCGGTATCACGGCATCGACGACACCAACGCCGACGCCGCCGGTGCTATTCACATACGCCTGCACCGCATTGGCCGCTGACACGGCAGACGTTGGTATTGTAACGCCACCGGCTCCGCCACCGCCGCCCGCAGAGCCCGCTGCAAGTGCTGCGGCGGCGGCAGCAGCTGCCGCTTGGGCAGCAACCGCTGCGGCTGCAGCGTTGCCATCGACCAGCAGCGAGCTGCTGTTCAACGATGTCTGTTGTTGGGCGCCACCAGCTCCATAGCCGGCACCGCCGCTCTGCGCAGGATTTAAGAGGCTGGCCATGGCATTGAGCGCCGCATTTGTTGCACCGCCGCCGCCACCCGTCGCCGCCATTGCCGTGGTCGTTGTATTCGTGCTGCCCGGCACCGTGTGCGGTGGCATTGTGCTGATCGGTGGTATGCTCGGTGCCATGCCACCGGCCGTCGATGAAACCATGCCGCCAATTGCGGATACGGGTCGTGAGGCTGCTGCTGCTGCTGCCGCGGCTGCAGCGGCGGCGGCGGCGGCTGCTACCGCCGATGTGGGTGTTGCTACCGCTGTCGCCGCTGATTGTGATAGGCCGCCGCCGCCCATCGTAGGCAACTGTGTGGAGGATTGTGCTGAGGATTTGCCACCCGGCGCCGATGGTGTGCTGCTCGCTGTCGATGTTGGGGCCACCGCCGATGTGGTCGATGCGGCAGCGGCTGCAACACCGCTGCTGCTGCCACCACTGCTGCTTGCCACCTTCGGGGCGGGAGGTGCGCGCGCCTTTTTCTTGCCACCCTTGGCCGTCACCGGCTCCAGTTCGAGCTCCTCCTTGGGCATCAATTCAATCTTCTGCAGAAATACCTTCTCCAATGTTTGGGCCATCACAACGACATCCTCGCCGGGCTTATTGTACACGTAGCAGTTGGTGAACATCGTATTGAAATCGTGTATGGCCTCCTTGGCCGTCCAATAGTAGTTGTTCTCCAGACGCTTCTTGATCGTGCCCATGTCCATTGGCTGTTTGATGATCTTGTGATAGTCGGGCAGGTTGAGTTTCTTGGCGTCGACAGGCTGTTGAAAGGGCCACGAGAAGTGATGCTTCCATATCACCTTCATCACCGTTTTCATGATGTATTGCAATTGATTTGTATTGCGTCCGGGTCGCTCCTGAGGCGGCACAACCGGTGGCTGTACGATGCCATTGATGGGCTCCACAACGGGCTCATAACGTGGCGGTGGTTCGTTGGATGACATTGTTGTAGTTGCGCTTATCCTTGTTAATTACAAATTTAGTATTGATAATTATTGTATTGGGGATGTTTTGTTGGTGTTGGGTGTTGACGTTGACGTTGACGCTGGAGTTGCAAATTTGTTGCTCTTCTGCTGCAGTTAACAGTTAACAGATATAGGTAAGATCATCAACTAATCAACCACTTCAAGCTAAAGTTCAAGTTTTTGCTGCTCCTCGAATTGACTGAGACGGCCGACGTACACACACACAACGCACACACGCCCGGGGCCGTCTCGTCCTGGTCTAGCGTCCTGTTTTCGTACACCCGCTCAAAGGAGCCAATGATGTGCTGCTCTGACTGTGATGCTGCTGCTGCTATTCCTGCAGCTCCTGCTGCAGCAATTGCTGCTCCTCTGATTGCTGATGGTTCGTTTATTGCTGTTGCAACTGCTGATACTACTGCTGCTGCTCCTGCTCCTGCTGATGGTGCAGACGTGCTCCAATCTTGCTGCTGCTTCGTCAACGGCTGCTGTTTGGTTTTGTGTCCGTTGCATGCTCAGCAAATTCTTGTCAACTGTGGACAGAGAGTGAGGGAGAGAGAAATGTATTGCATATACTTTAGTTTCTCAAGTTTTCGAATCTAGCTTATTTACTTACCACCACTTGCCGGTGTCGTGGCGCTGCTCCTCCAGATGGTCAGTTGGTTTTAATTGCTAGTTGGCATTTTATGGGCCAGCTTTGGAACTGCGGCGAGCTGATGCTGTTACTTCTTCTTCTAGTTGCACCTCCAGCTGTTAGTTTTCTTTTTAATTACGTTGTTATTGTTGTTGTTGTTGTAATTGGTCGGATCACTTAGCAAATGCAGCGAAACTGTAACAAAAATTAAAAGAGAGTTGGCATTATATTAAACTGTTGCAATTTGCACTGAAAAACAGTTTTTATATTTTCTGTTTTTGACACAATGTAAACAGAACTAGTGTTCTCTTTTATTTTTTTAAATACCGGCCGGCCAAAATCGAATCGAATAAATCGAGCGACGACCAACAAAAATCCGAATGCAATAGCAGCGGCTTCGGCTTTTCTTGTCACTTTTTTTTTCAATAGTTAAAATAATTGTTCGTTCACAAACACACATACATACACACAGTTATATGTTGTTGCATTTGTTGGGCAGAGGAGCGCGAAATTAAATTTTGTTATTTCGTTACATAAACAACAAAATGCCAGCTACAATGTGCAGTTAAAATAAACAAAATACAAACACACACATAGACACGCACGCTCGCACACTGTTTTTCGATTCTCGCGTCTTCTTCCCGCGTTTCGTTGTACATGCAAAATGCAAAAACGAACTAAGTGGCAACAACAAAACAACACACTGCAATTTTTGATTTGCTTCTGCCGTATTTCTATGACAATTTTTCATTTACACACGCTGCTGCTGCTGTTGCAGCTGCTGTTGCTTCTTCTTCAACTTTTTTTTTTTTGTATTACGCTTTGGCTTGGCCTTTATTTTTCTTTTTTGTTTTTTCGTATCACTGCGAGAGTGTGTTTATCTCAATGTGTGTGTGTTTGTGTGTAGTTACTTTGCCGCCGTTTTGGCACTTACGGACGGCAACAGCGCACAAACAGCACAGTTCGAAAAGAGCGGCGAGACAACTTTCGAAATTCGAAAATGAGAGCGAGAGCGCGGCACACTTACACAAGCAAAAAAAAAAGATACAAGCCGTACATAGAGCTGTCCCGTTTTCACACATGTCTGGCTTTCAAATGGTGTTCGGCAGCAGCAGGCGCATTGAAATAAAATTCATTTTAGCAAAGCAACCAAGCAACTGACTAAAAGCAGAACGTTCTAGCAGCAACTACAAAAATATTAAGCAAATTAATTTGCGATATTCGACATCCAACACTTTTCCGATAAATTTAACAAATTGCAATGAGTGAAAAAATGCGCTAGGAACATTCATCAATGTAGCTACACGTATATGTGTGTGCGCACACACACAGCTGTAAGGCGCTGAATGGCACGCCTGGGTCTGTGTATTGGTGATGATGGGAGAAATTCACCACGCCGCCAACTTAACTTGGTTATGTTCCGTTTCATCAGCAGTAGCAACATGATTCATGCATAATAAAATCTCTTTGTTTGTTGTTGTTGCACTTTACAGCTTCAAACATACATATATACAAACGTAAGCGCAAGAAAACAAAAAAGGCATACGTAATTTGGGTTTTAACACCCTCACAATTACTAACTGGCGAAGGATGGGTAACAAATGAGCAAGGGGGATTCTCTCTGAAACATCGATGGCCGCTAAACCCACACATACGTTGCTCATTCCACGCGTAATTCTTGCACTCACAGACATATACTTCTATTTGCCCGCACAGTGGTTTAAGCCAAGCAACTTCTGCTTTATATAAATTCCATACAAATGGTAAACAATGTAATTCGCAAAACGCATAAGTATTATTTAATGGCAAATACATCGTGCATTTAATTCGTTTATTGCCGGCCGGCATATCTCACATTTTTTTGGGCTTTCACCTTCGAAAAACAACTTCGAAAAAATATACATAAACAAAAAAAATCTCAAATGCATAAATTAATTGCGTAAAATTTGCAACTTAAACCACTGTTAACATGCTTGCTACTTTGCTTTTGATCTGTATTTGCCCGACTGTAACTTGCGGTTACGGTTTGTTGCCGACCGCTCAAAAAAAATTCAGTGACGCGAAATGAAAAACGGAAGAACATAGAAATAATAACAACACAACGCACACTTAGAGTCGTCAACAAATGACGTATGCATTTTGACCGTCATACAATGCATATTTTTATAACGCGCAATTATTTGTGTTTTGTTAAGAAACACAAAAAAAAATAAGTAAATAAATAAAAAAAAAAAACGCCAACGCAAGTCAAATGCAGTAGCCACAGAGCAGACGACGATTTGTGCTCTCTCTATCGTCTCTCGCTCTCCATCTTCATCTCTCATTTGCACTATCTCATTCATTCTCACAACAAAACAAAACATTTACTGACAACTCATACACACACAAACACACTCACATACACGCGCGCATACACACACAGCCATCACGAACAGCAAACGTGCTGATGTCCGCGCTGCGCTGTTGTAATTATGTAGTACAGTAGACGACTTTGAGTTTTCAACAAAAATTTTACGTAGAACGCAACAACACAACATCCAGCAACACGAACGTGAGCTTGTTCGTGTGTTTCGGCAGAGAGCCGAGCCGAGACCCGATGGCCGAGGCGCGCAAGTGTTCGTCGCACTTCGTGTTTGCATTTGTGTATGTAACGGACCGCGCCATACATTCGCGTGTGAATATGAATTCAAGGCAAACACGATGACGTCGAATTAGGGAAGAAGAAGCGGCCGCTAGCAATGGCATGCATTCGACTCTGTGGGCGCCGCAAATGGGCAACGGGTGGGGGTTGTGGTGAAAAAGAGAAGCGGCAAAAAAGAGAAATACTAACATGTAATTAATTTCGCTGGAGTAATGTAAAAACGTTTATTCGATTTATCAAGTACAGACGATGGCAAGAATGATTTGTATACACACACACACACAGAACGACGATGCCATGAGTTAGTTTATCAACAAAAGGTCAACCATAGTGTGTTGTGTTCTGTTCTCGCATCGTCACTTGCTGCAAAAGCAAAATAAATGTGCGTTAAAAATACGCGCAGACGACGTACAAGAATTTCATTCAAACTCAAGAAGCGCACAAACAACACATTCATTAATTATTATTTTTTGCGCCTTCATGCACTTGAACTACGCGCAAAAAAAGCATTTATTTAAATAAATAAAATACAAGTGATCCACACGCACGCACACAGACAGAATGTCGTGACTGAGCACTTAGGGCATCTAGCTTGAGTTAGAGCGAGACAACACAGTGCGCTACGTAATACGTATTCCAAATGCAAATATGGCGGCACGGCAGCGGCACGAGACACACACACACACATACACAAATAGCAGAGAGAGAGCCGCAAAGCGAGAGAACTTTGTTGGTTTGAGTGTCTCTTTTTTCGATTCTAGAGTTCGAAAGTGAAAAAGGCAGGCGGCAAAAGCAGCAACTGTTACTGTTGTTGTTGCTGTTATGGTGGTGGTGTTCGCTGTATCTGCAAGTATGTACCGACTACGTCACGAGTCGAGTCGAAGTGTCGAATTGAATCAAAGAGAAGAGCGTGGAATGCTGCGCTGCCGCTGCGCCTCTAGGTTAATAAATCGTGCTAATAGTGGCACGAATTTAAAGCCGGTTTATAGCCAACTGCAGCATCTGCAGTCGACGTTGACAGCAAGCAGCAAAAGCATCAATGAAATTCCACATCACCTCCCCAAAACTCACCCACTTTGCTCCCTTCTAATAAGAAATCAAAACCCACACAAAGGAAATTGAATTTATCAGATACACGATACAAAAACAGAAACAGTCCAAAATGTATCACAGCTAAAGATATTTAATTTTGCGCGCCAAATGCAATTGTCACACATACAAACTTACACACACGCACACACACTGACACAGACAGAAAGACGTCATGAGATGAAGAACCGGCAAAATTAGCACATTAATCGTACACGACGCAAAAAGCCGGCCACATTTTTGTTTACACTTTTTGGTTGTGATTAGATCTTGCATTCCCTCTTCCGATAAATAAGATATGACATCAAACCTATCGAATTGAGTTGCATTCTAAATAACGTAAAAATCGCCACTTAACACTTCAACTTCTCTTCTATAAATATTCGAATATGCAGACACAAATTCAAAGTAAACAAAACAATTCTTGATTCTGCTATTAATTATAATTGACAATCTTATATCGAAGGGTAACGAAGAAATAGAACGAAGAAAAAGAACGAAACGCAGCTGCTATACAATTCTTTACTTTACTACTTCTCTTCTGACCCAAAGGGTTGCTAGTAGTTGAGGGCGCGCGTGCAACAAATGTGCTGCAAATATCAAAGGCGACACTGTGTCCTCGAATATAAAACAAAATAATTAAATAGCAACAGTTTTCAGCATTAGAAAACTCGATCGATCGATAAATTAGCACTTGTTTTCCTTGTTGTTTCAAGAGAAAATATAATAAGAGGGCGGAGAGAAGGTAGAAACGCGCGATACTTCTTTGAGTGGGGCATGCGCCACGTGCGACATGCTGTTAGTTGAGTTGCATTCATTTTGGAGGCGAATTCACTTACATTTGATTTTTGTTATTGTTGTTCTTGTTTTTGTTGTTATGAGCGTATCCAAAATTTGTTTTTGTTGTTTGATGGTCGCGATTTCCTTTTATAGCGGGCTATTTTTTGTTATTTTAGATAGGGGAACTTTTGTAATTTGCTTTGACTTCGTCGTCGCTGACTTTGATTTCTTTTTGGTTGTAATATTTTTGAGTTAACAAATACAACACGCAAATTTCACACAATTGTTAAAGTGCAACTGTAAAAAAAATAATATATATATTTTATATGCTTATTTAGTTGAATTGCATTCTTATTTGTTTCTTTTCTGCACCAAAAATATTATTGTTGATTTTGCCTTCACACGGGAACGGCGAGAGTGAGCGAGCGAACGAGAGAGAGAGAACGTCAACAAAGTGTGCACACGACGTAACGGCATAACGTAGCCGATATGCGAGCTCTTACGATAAACTACGAGACGTTAAGTTAAAAACAGCGGCGGCAAAACAGCGCGACACACACACGTATACATTTACAGTCATATGCATACGCGCAACGGCTACATAACGTATAAACGTATGCACGGTACATACACGTAATATAATAATAAATATATAAATACATATATATTTGTATATATACACTTATATATGTATATATATTTAACACATACATATTTATATTTCAAGTGAAACTTTTTGCGCGCTCTCTCGTTGCTTGGTATTAAATTTGTTGTTGTTTGTTGGTGTACGTGTATTTTCATTAAAATTTTTTACGTTTCGTTTTTCTTCTTTTTGTTAATATTCACTGCCTATTGCTGCTGCTGCTAAACGCACGCATACGCACACACACAGAAGACACACTAACACACGCTACGACACACACACACACACACACACTCAGCGACAGATAGTCAGCCCTGCTTCTTCTTCTTCTACAGTGCTGTGGCTGGTTGCGCTGTTCGTTGCCACCACCAAAAAAAAAAGTAAAATGAAAAAAATTGTCATGTCCATTGAAGTCTCACATTTTCAAATGCATTTTTGGCGCAAAATGCATTATATTTTCATAGAATTTGAGGAAAATTCACAGCGCGTTATATTAAATTAACACTTGTTTAATAATTTATATAATTTTTTTTAGTTTTTACCACAATTTTTTAGCAATTTCTACACACCGATATACGTACGCGCTACAATTTTCGACATACGCGCGTTTCTTGTGAGTAAAGCAGCCGTCGTTGTCGCCATCAAATATACAAAAATTTTTCGAAATTACTCAAAATGCGAATACACACACACACACATGCACAACACAAGCAAAGACGAGCGCACGCGTACACCAACTACCATATAGCGATACTGCTCACACCCAATGCTGTTAGCAAGTGAGTGTAAATGCAGCCGACGTACTAACGCTTCGTAAGTTACTGAGAGCGCGAGAGCGGACACTGTGCATGTGCGATATATCGAAAGCGTCTATCTCGCTCAGTGTTCGTTCGCTCATTCGTTCGTAGTCGCAGTGGCGGTGGTGGCAATGGCAAAGCCAAATACTGCCGATGGTTGTGGTTGTGGATTTTCGATGTGTACGTGTTGTGTATCTGTATGTGTGTTTGGAGTATGTGTGTGACAAAAGCGACGAGCAGCAGCAGCACGCATGAAAAAATGCACGATGAACAAACGTAATGACGGAAACAAAATGGCTGTCACAATATTTTTTGTTGCATCGAAATATGCTGTTTTATGCCTTTTTGCAGTCTAAGCAACTATGCAACCTAAATGCCCAAACTATAATTAACTGAGTATCCATTTAGTTAGGTTTCTGTGCGCCGCTTGTACCATTTTTCAGCATTTACATATATTTATTATCTACATTTTAGTTTTGACTAGCACATTTTTTCGTGTTCATTTCAGCACCAGCGTGACCGCTAGAGGTGGAGAAACATCGGTCAAACCCTTGAGCATATCGATGTTTTTCGAAAATGTTTCTAATATCGATTTCTTATGCGGAATATCGATGTTTTTTTATATTTATGAATTATTTTTTATTGAATAAATTCTTTTGAATGAGTGCATCATTAATTTATTTTTATAAACAATTTATCTTGAAAACCGTTTGTGTATTTATCTAAATAGCGCGAAGAAATTTAATATTTTTAAAACGTATAGAAACTACTACTTCATGATCGCAAAGTTACTCACAATTACCAGTATTGCAAACTATTGTAAATATAATTTTCTTTATTATGATTAACTACTACTATTTCTTAATTTTCAAACTCAATAAAATGAAGCAAAATTAATAGACCTGAATTAGAATAGAAGACCAAATATATAACAGCCTTGCAACGTTATATATAACAGAGTGTTGTAGTGTCATCGCTAATCAGCTGCTTTGAATTTATAGTTGCAAGTACCTCGAAATCGATAAGCGATAGGTTTGTTAACGTCCAATTAGAACAAATCCGCGAAAGCTTTAGAAAACTTGTAGATGGTACGGTAATAGCCAATATTTAAATCCCAGTCAGTTCTTTTACGTTTCAAACCTAATTTTTTTCTTATGGATTTTTACATGGGGCGACCGTAACATTCGACCTGGACGGAAAATAACCGAAAAGAATTGAGGTTTTTTGGCGCAGTGGAAATAGGCTATAACAAAGACAAAAAAATACCAATAAGTGCAGAAGTACGTTTTCGGTATTTTCAAACTTGAATCTGCTTTCTTCAAAGAGTCATACTACAAATGTGTTATTAAATGAAGAGTAACCAGGTGACTGTTCTCAGGATATCTATATTTTGGTATATTTGCGCGTATATTTTCGAATTGTGGCTTTGTGGTCACACCCCGACACAGGTGTTAAATAAAGCAGCTTTAAAGAAAGCTCTTTTTGTTTTTTAAAGAAAAAAGTGACTGAACTCATCAATCTAGTGAGTGTACGAAAACTGTTGAAACAAAGTAACAAAAGGCGTAAACACACAAACACAATATATTTACCTTTTCATTTTTTTTGTTGTTAACAAAATTCAGCACAAGGTACGACGCCATTTGCTGTTTAGGCGAAAATTCTAGCGGCAATATATAAACGCGTGCGCATACATACAGATACACGCGCACAAAATACCAATACAAGTGCAAGCGAATAACAGAAACAGCAGCAGCAGCAGCAACAACAACAATAAGAGCAGCAGCAGCAGCAGTAGATCGTCATGCCACGAGGAAAGTATGTTAACCACAAAGGCCGCAGCCGTCACTTTACATCGCCCGAAGAGCTGCAACAGGAGTCCGAGGAGGAGAGTGACTCCAGTGGCAGCGAGCAAGAGGAACAAACTGCGGCCGGCACCTCATCCTCCAAACAGCCGGCAACAGCGACAGCAACATCATCAGCACGCAAACCCGCAAGGCCACAGCAGCGACAAAAGCAGCAGCAACAGCAGCGACAGGGCAGCTCATCGGATGAGGAATCGGAGGATGATTCCGATGATGATTCGGAGTCAGAAGCACGTGATGCAAAGAAGGGCGTGGCTTCGCTCATCGAAATCGAGAATCCCAATCGTGTGACCAAGAAGGCCACACAGAAGCTATCGCAAATCAAAATCGATGATTCCACTGGCGGCAGCGGTGGCGCCAAACCCGAATTGTCCCGTCGCGAACGTGAACAGATCGAAAAGCAGAAGGCACGACAGCGCTACGAGAAACTGCATGCGGCTGGCAAAACCACCGAGGCGAAGGCGGATCTGGCGCGTCTCGCCCTAATCCGGCAGCAACGTGAGGAGGCAGCTGCCAAACGTGAGGCGGAGAAGAAGGCGGCCACCGATCTGGGCAAGAAGCCGCTCTCCAAGTAGTCACCTTGTTGTGGACCAAGCAAACAGCAAAATACAACTGCGAAATTAATAACAAAACGAAAAACAAAAAAAAACAGTCTCGCAATTTGGGATTGTGGCAATTGGGACGCTTAGTTAAGATCAGTTCGCGTTTCTTGTTTTTTTGATCATGATCCATCAAATAATTGGTATATACAAATAAAACAAAATAAGAAAACAACTTTATATAGTTAAGTTTCAAAATCCCAAATGTCTAACGACAAACAAATTTATTTTCTATCCTCTCTTATTTTTTAACGCAGTCTTTTTGTAATTGAGAATTATATAAATAAAATTATATATACACATGTATATGAACTAGCAAGATTCTTAACACGCTTTTAGCTCGACTTTTGAACATCTTTAAGCTTGTGCTAGAAGAATTCCGTATACGCTGCGATTTTTGTATGAACAAAACTTGGGCTCCGAAGATTTGAAATGTTCCACACCAAAGTGCAATTTAAAACAACAAAAAAATTATACAGCGAATAATCTTAATTAATGGCTCAGCCAGCATTCTCGACTTTATGATCCAATTTCTCTTGCTAATATAATTGATAAGTTTTTTTTTTCAATTTTTAAATAAATTATATTTGATTTTTCATATTCATATTTCAATGTCCGTTGTCTACGTTGATTATTTTCTTTTAGCCGTAACCCAAAATAATGATTTTATTATATTTGAAATAATAAAAATTAATTACAATAATATTCTTTTCTGCACTAAACCTTTGATTTTAAGTAATGATTTTTTACAAAGTAAGTAATGAAATATGTATATGCAAAGCATTTCTATAGATTATCGATGAGTCGACTGATAAGCTGAGCATAGATTCCCCAGTTCTCCCAGACTGAAAGATCTTTATTGTACATAATATATGTATATATTTATAGCAATAATCTAGTAGAAAGCAAACTATTTTTTTCTACTACACGTAAAACTAAATCTATTATATGAACTCTATACAACGCCCCACACCTCTTCGAAGGCGCTGCAGAGTTTGGAGCACGCGATGGCCGCCGACAGCGGATAGTTACTGATGGAGAAGAGCTCCTCGGTGTAGTCTGTCTTGAGCACTCCATGCGCAAAGGCGCCGATAACCATGACGACGGGTTCGTCATACGATTTGCTGCCCTCCTCGCCATGCGGCACCAGCTCCCGGCAATTGCTGACCAGTTTGCCCGAGAAGGACATGGCATATTTTTTGCAGCCCACAGGCAAGTGATCCGTAATGGGATTCTTGATGACACTCATCAGACGTCGCGATGTGTCGTTGGCGCGTATTTGAAACTTGTGCAGCAGCTGCACCATGAGACCGGCAAAACGCTTGAAGGTGCGCGGTATACGTGTCTGCGGATTTATCTCGATAAGCACATTGTGTTCGGTGCGCACAAACACCTGCAAGAGGCCGGCGCGATTCAGTGGCGAATCGAAGAGCATGAGGAGGCATTGATGTGTGATGTCGGGCCGACAGGAGCCGGGATCACGTTGATTCTTGCGCATAATACCCGCATGATCGTCGCAGTTAAGCAGCTCAAATGTGTTGTGCACCTGTAAATTGTTATTGTTGATTAAAACGTGTTCATTTCATGGAAACAGTTAAGCATACAACGCACCTTCACGGTTTCCAGCTGCGCGCCTTCGAGCACTATGATCAGACGCTTCTCGGCGGCATTCACGTGCAGTACTTTGAAGTGTTTCTTGTCCAAATCGAATTCCGGATCGTCTGCTTTGCGGCCCACAAATTTTCGTTTGCGATTTATTACTTTCCCCTGGCCACCCATAATGTTTCCTTAATACTCTTTTCTCGGCCAGCAAATTGAATACAAAAACAAATGCCATGTGCTGTGTAACAGTGTAACCAAAGCGTGTTTGCTATGTTCCATAACTATACCGAAAAATATACCACAAACACAAGCTTGGTCACACCCAAGGGCCATTGTCTACAATCGGCTTGAGTTATCGGCTGCTATCGCTACTCGCTTTGCCATCACTAAAACGAACTGTGTAATATTTTGATTTGACATCTGTTGTTGACAAATTGAACAGTCGCTTTTGCAAATCATAATTCTACATGGCTGCCATTCGTCGTGATATAGCGCCGTTCTTGCAACGCGTGCGCGCCTTTCTGCTGGGCGTAAGTATGCCACACAAACTGCCGTAAATGACGATCCAATCTGTGTGCGGTGTCGTACGTTATGTAAGTGTGGAAGTGTCATTGATATATTTCTCTATTTGGTGTTCCAGCGTGAACACACCGTTGCCCTGCGCTTTGAGGATGGCTTGGCCGATCGCACACAGCCACCGCCAGAGATCCCCGATGGCCCATCGCACATCTACTCGGCCAACTATTACTGCACACGCGACGCACGCCGTGAAGTGAATCCACCCATTGATCTGGTGCAACAACAGCAGCTGTTGGAAGCCGCCGGAGATGCAGCGAAGCCAGCTGGCAACAAGTTGCCAACGCCCGGCAAGGTCTATGGATGGGATTAAATGAGGCAACGATGCAACTGGCGGAGATATGGCAAATGAATGCACACAGCCAACTGTGTTTATTATTACATTTCTAGTTATCTTAAAATAGAAAACATTTCAAATCCACCAAATGCTTTCGCCAGTCTCTAATAATTGGGGGGAATCCCCAGTCACATTTATATGCCAATGGTTGTAATATTTCAAATTTATTGGTGCTTTATGAGTAATTTGATGGCTACAGCTTCAAAGGTCTCTCAAATCATTGCTACAAATATGTTTGTTTCGTTTATTAGCTTGTGTCTGACAAATTCTAGTAAATTGCTCCATTTGATGAGGCTTTATGCATCCGACATGCTTAAATGGAGCAGTTGCTTTTTATGACTGCAAAAAAAAAAAAACATCTAGCGTTTATAAATATTGCAAATAAGTAAAGCAACTCGACTGGCAGATGATAAATTCGAATCGGGTTTTTCCAATGCATCTATTAGTGGGTGGCAAAGGTGACAACTTAATCTATAAGCAGTGCTAATTGAGGCAACGATTCAGTTGCCAATTGCATTTTGCGTTGGATTGTCTTGATTTCGCTACACTTGGCTACAATGCTCTGGCTAATGGTGCTCCTGTTTGGCATACCCTGTCTGTTGCTCTGGGACTATTTGATACGAAAGCGACGCAATGATATGCTACATTATATGCGTGGTCCACCGGCGTTGCCATTTTTGGGCAATGTGCTGCTTTATCGTGGACTCGACGGCGAACGTGAGTAATCCAAGCAAATGAATTCAATCGAGAGAGTGTTAAATCGATTGCAACGATCTGTGCAGGCGTCATGGATTATGCGGTGGCTAATTGCCAGAAATATGGTAACATGTATCGTGTATGGATCCTCAATCAGTTGGCTATCTTCTCCACCGATCCTCGTGACGTTGAGGTCATCCTGAGCAGTCCGCAGCACATTACCAAAAACAGTTTGTACAATCTGATGCTGCCGTGGTTAGGCACAGGCCTCTTGATGAGTACCGGTCGCAAATGGTACTCGCGGCGTAAAATCATAACGCCCACGTTTCATTTTAAGATCCTGGAGCAATTTGTGGATATCTTTGATCAGCAGAGCAACATTTTGGTTGAGCAACTGCAGCACCATGCGGATGGCAAAACCGCTTTCAATATCTTTCCCATCGTTTGTCTTACGGCTCTGGACATTATTGCAGGTAAAGCGACATCTAAAAGAAAAGAATGTTGTTTAAAAGTGTTTATGTGATGATGAACTCATTGCAGAGACCGCCATGGGCACCAAGGTGCATGCCCAAAAGAGTCCAGAACTGCCTTACGTGCGTGCCGTCTTCGAGTGAGTAACTGAGTCAAGGCAGCGGAAGCCTTTCTTCCAATGTCTTACTTCTGAACAAGTTTTGTTTATTAAGTCCTTAGCTTTCTTCTCGCTGATAGTTTCTACTCTTTCCGCAGCATGTCAAACATCATCACGGTGCGCTTCATCAAGCCATGGCAGCGCATTGACTGGATGTTTCGACTGGTAGAGCCGCGTCTGGCCGCCAAGCAAGATCAATTGATCAAAACGATGCACGACTTCACAGAGGCTGTCATACAGCAGCGTCGCGAGATGCTCGTCAACGAACAGCGTCTAGGGGACAACGATAAATTCGATGATCTTGGCCAGAAACGTCGCATGGCCTTGCTGGATGTGCTGCTGCAGGCCACAATTGACGGAGAGCCGCTGAGCAATGAGGATATACGCGAGGAGGTGGACACATTCATGTTCGAGGGCCACGACACCACCACCAGTGGCATTAGCTTCTGCATCTACGAGATCTCGAGACATGCGGCAGTGCAGCAACGTTTGCTCCAGGAAATCCACACAGTGCTGGGCAAGGAGAACAAGGGAGAGGCAGTGACGCTGCGTGATCTTAATGAGCTGAAATTTATGGAGTGTGTGATTAAGGAGTCGCTGCGTTTGCATCCGCCTGTGCCCATCATAGGACGCCACTTTACCGAGGATGTCAACATATGTGAGTGATGTGCCTTGTTTTGCCAGCCGCTGTTTTGCAAGTTTCCCTTTTTTTTTGTTTTGCTTCATCAGGTGGCAAACTCGTTCCGGCTGGCACCAACTATACAGTGGGATTGTATGCGCTGCTGCGCGATGAACGGGAATTCGAGGCGCCTCATGAATTTCGTCCCGAGCGGTTTGCGGCGAACGGAGAGGCAGCAACGTTAGTATCGACCGAGGCGACGCTTCCACCTCAACAGCCACATCCGTATGCTAATATCCCGTTCTCGGCGGGACCGCGTAATTGCATTGGCCAAAAGTTTGCGATGCTCGAAATGAAGTGCGTCATCAGCAAGATGCTGCAGCACTTTGAGCTGTTGCCTTTAGGGCCAGATCCGCGACCCATGCTTAGTCTCGTCCTGCGTTCAGCTAATGGCATACACTTGGGCTTGCGACGGCGTTAACAGTTATTTTGCATTACCAATAAATAATATTTACAATTTGCTGTTCTCAACGAACAGCTGTTTTGATCTATTTCCGTCTCTGTCTAATTCGTTTTCTTTGCCAACAGTTATCGAGCATATCGATATATTGGCAGCCATCATTGCTGTAACTGCTATCCATCGCATTGAACAGGGCATACGATTCGTTAATATATAAACTATATATTTTGTATCCACTCTCAATTAATGCATATTTTTGGGTTTAGTAACTGCAAACAGTTATTCTCATCGATAAGAGCTAATCAACAGCTCTGCAGCTGTTCTGCTTTTTCTCGCTCTGTCTCTGTCTATTTCATTAGCTTTGCTGTGGTTGAAACTTGAAACGGACTATAGAGATTATCGATAAACTAGAAATTATCGCTGTTCGGCTGCCAATAGCAAATACAAATGCACGCATTGCTTTCATTGATTGACCAACAGCCTTATCAATTATTTTACTCTTCACTGCATACCAAATATTTTTTATGGATTTACGTGCCGCGCAGTAATTCTCTTTGATAAGAGGTAATCAAAAGCTATACAGCTATTTTGCTCTTGCTCGCTCCATCTTTGTTTTTGTCTCTGTTCCTATTTGTTGCATACCCTCTTTGTTGCACTTTGGGTCGCCTAGGAGTATCGTGAATTTCGATAGGATCGCTAGCAAAACCGATTGTTGTTACAAAACAATTGGCAGTTCACTCGGAAAGCGGTTGCATGCCGGTATCCGTAAATTGCATTCTCCAAAAATGCATTCGACTTTGTGAGCACTTTTAATTTTTAATTCGGAAGAAATAAAAGAAAACAATAGTTTTTATGTTTGTGCAATTGTCAGCCAACTTTAGACCGTAAAAAGTCAGCAGAATTTCAAAAATAAAAACAAAAACAGTGAGTCTTATAAGTTATCGCTGCATCTGCATATACAATGCATTTTAATTTGATACTCACATATGTGATAAATAAAATTACTAGAAAATATTATTAATCGGAAAACAACTACTATTAGAACTATGTAACACAAATGACTTGAATGTTTGTTTAAAAATATTTGAATTTCTTTCATTTGTTTTCTAGTCAACTAACTTTCAGCATCTACTGTGGTATAAAAATAACGTAAACTGTTGAGCTTTAATCGCAAAGATAATACAAATTCTTAAAGTATTTATAAAATGATGGGTTAGAGTGGACTATATATAATCAGTAATTGGCTTAAAGAGGTAAACAAATGCAATACTTTTTGGAAATTATCGATCGAAAGTTATTTATGCCGGTTATATTTGTGTGATTCCAGTGCAATCATGTTGTTTATGCTGATAGTGACAGTTCTGTTGGCTTGGCTGCTGCGATTCTTCCTGAATTTGGGGTTAAAGGAGCGCAAATATCGTCAACAATTACATGGTTTGGCGCCCAACGTTTCCGATGTGCCCATAATTGGAGCCCTCTGGCAGATGCGTGACTTTCAGCCGGATAGTAAGTGTCATTCAATATCTGTTAGCGAAAGTATAAACTCGATGCCATAAATATTATTTCCACTCTAATGTGTTAAAAGAACCTAATTCTGGATAATCCACAAAATTCATGAGTAGAAGAATAGAATATTACTTTTTTCAATACAACAAATATAAATATATAGGAAATGTATGTAACAAGTAGAAGGAGGCATCTCCGACCATATAAAGTATATATATTCTTGATCAGCGTCAACAGCCGAGACGATCTAGCCATGTCCGTCTGTCCGTCTGTCCGTATGAACACCTAGATCTCAGAGACTATAAGAGATAGAGCTATAATTTTTTTTCGACAGCATTTGTTATGTTTGCACGCAGATCAAGTTTGTTTCAATTTTTTGCCACGCCCCCTCCCGCCTCTGCAAATCAAAAAAAATCAAATTAGAAGCGTAATTTTAAAGCTAGAGTTACGAGTTGTGGTATATACAATAACAACTATAGTAGTTATGATTCCTGAAAATTTGGTTGCGATCAGATAAAAATTGTCGAAGTTATTAAGGAAATACTTTTGTATGGACATAAACGCCTACTAGGGGTCTTAGTTGCTTTGGCTGACAATCTGGTATATTGTGCCGTCTATGGTATATTTTGAATGCGGTACTATATCGATATACCACATATACCGCTTGGTATATTTTTAGTATTTTTTTTAGTATATTCGGTATATTTTGAGAATAATACCGCAAAATATATTGCTTTTATTCAAAATGGGTAGCGGGTATCTCACAGTCGAGTACACTCGACTGTAGCTTTCTTACTTGTTGGTTTTGGTTCTTTAGTTATAGCCCGACCTTGAGGCAGGGGAATAACTTCTACACTTTTAATAATTATAATTATTTTCATGAACAGTTTTTTATTTTTTTGTTTTGCTTCTCAAGTTATAACCCGAAACTTGGGCAGGGAAATAATCGCCGCTCTCAACTCTTATAATGATTTTCATGAACTGTCATATATATATATTTTTTTATTATGAAATAGACTGAAGTAATTCATTATTCAGAAGAGCGCTTATGGGAAAACTAAGAACAAATTAGAAAAAATCTTAGAGATCGCTATCGAGAATTATATACAAAGGAAATATAATGAACAATATTAAGTAGTAATATTAAGTTAATACTAAATATAATAAAGATTTTCATTGATTCACATCAAGTCTCCCATAGTCTGACTAACTGACCTGATCTCTTGTTCTGTGCAGATTTACATGAGAAGTTCGCTGAATACGTGCAGCGCTATGGACGCAGCTTTGTGGCAACTACATGCGGACGCATGGTGCTGGTTACCGCCGAGCCGCACCTGGTGGAGACGTTGCTGTTGAGCAAACAGCAGCTGCGCAAAAGCATCGTCTATGGTGCATTGCGTGGCTGGCTGGGCGATGGCTTGTTGCTGAGTCGTGGCGAACGCTGGCATTCGATGCGGAAAATCATCACGCCAACATTTCACTTCAACATATTGGAGCAGTACATCGATGTGTTCGATCGTCAGTGCAATGTGCTTGTGGAGAAACTGAAGCCACTGGCCAACGATCAGCAGGCAATCAATATATATCCATATATGGGACTGATGGCTCTCGATATTATTGGCGAGGCGGCGATGGGCGTCAGCATCAATGCCCAGCTGGATGTGGACTCGCCGGTGGTGCAGGCTGTCAAAGAGTAGGTGCTCATTAGTTTGCTGTCTCCAATGTCTCCATAAAGTGCTTTAGAAAGTTATTCAACTTTACTTGTCTGTCTGTATGCAGATATTGATAATTTTCGACATCATAACCATAATTTCATAGCTGGAGTGTGCTTCTGATGTTTAACAGATCGCTTGCTTAGCAGACGTTTCTTTAACTAAGCAATGTATCGTATGTAAATGTAACTGGAGCTGTTAAGTGTCGTTTTCAGACGTCCTCAAATTGTTTACAGCAGAAGGAGCTCGCCTCTGTTGTTTAGCAGATAACGTCTCTGTTAACTAAACAAAGCTGTTAAACGATTGAAATGTAAATGTAACTGCCCTGCAGAACTGAAGGTGTCGATTGCCCTGGGTAAGTGCTTACCTCGCCGATCACTACACGGGTACTTACTAAAGTGACCCTATAGTAATCGAACGTCGAACCACCGAGTCGACTCGAGTTTGCGATTGGCCCTAGATAAGTGCTTACCTCGTCGATCACTACATGGGTACTTACTAGATTAACCCTATAGTAATCGAACGTCGAACCACCGAGTCGACTCGAATTTGCGATTGGCCCTAGATAACTCCTTACCTCGTCGATCACTACATGGGTACTTACTAGATTAACCCTATAGTAATCGAACGTCGAACCACCTAGTTAATAAATATATGCGCATTAAAGCATAAGTACAAAATAACGGCAAGCATCGCTTTTGTTTTTGTTATTTTGTGGAAAAAGTATACACAAGTTTAAAGAGAAAACTTCGATTATGCTTTACATCGCTGTTTGTTTACGCGTCTTTGTTTTATTTTGTGCTACTCTTTTACTCAAACGCAGCTGTGTTTCCTAGATGATGAAATTATTGCAAGCATTTGAGTTGAGAAGTGCAAAGCGGATCCGCGATCAATTATTAGGTGAGTTACTTAAAAAATAATTTATGTATGCATTATATGTTTAATGTGTAACATATTAAATAAACAGATAATAAAAGAATATCAAGCAGTTAGTATAATGTATAGTTCTACAGTGGAAAGCGACAATGTGCCTAAAGAAGAGGAAGTGGAAATTATGACAGAAAATCTACGTTATGGAAATAATGACAGGGGAATGCGGCCTAAAAAAGAAGACAATTTCTTTGGTGTTATGATCGGTGAGTATTTTAAAAGATAATTATTTAAAAATCATTATCCACTTTAATCTATTAAGACTTTTTAATCCTTTATTTCCAGATTCTATAACTGAGGACCAGTTGAGAAAGGCCTTGCAGCTCAAAAAAAAAAAAAAACGATATTTTAAAACTCAAGTTGCCTTAAAGTAATAAAAGTATCCGACTTATTAAAATAAAGATAAATTAAAATTAAATAAAAACTGTAATTAAAATTGTAAATTTTTTTTTTAATTTATAATGGCCGACCCCTCCATGGGGTCCGATGTAAGCACTTATTTTACTGACCCTTCCATGGGGTCCCATGTAAGCACTTATTTTACCGGCCGTTCCATGGGGTCCCATGTAAGCACTTATTTTACCGGCCGATCCATGGGGTCTAATGTAAGCACTTATTTTACTGACCCTAATATGTTGCACTATTTCACTAGTTCGTGGTAATCGAGGCTGTGGCGATTGACCCTATTTGCGGACATTTCATACAAAAACGGAAATTAAGAAATGCATGGCTAGACGCCACTTTGTAAGTAGTGACTGGCTCCTGGTAAGCGCTTATTTCACCAGCAACGAACTAGCGCTCAGAACTGCAGGGTGGTGATGAGAGGCTCGCCTCTGTTGTTTAACAGTCGTCGACTCTGTTAACTGAATGTCTGTTAGTAAATGTAACGGGTGCTGTTAATTACAGTCTTTGATGTTTCTAAGACAATATCGCCAATTTGTTGAATATTCTGCTCTCCTAACACGCACAATCGATCACTATTGTCTGCAGCTTTCTTATTCGTTATTTTTGATTGCTTGCAGCGTAACCAATACGCTGGCCACACGCTTTGTCCGTCCACTGTTGCTGCATCCCACATTATTTCGCTACTGTTGGCCTAGTGGCTATCGCAAGCAGGTGGCTGCTGTGCAGCTGCTGCGCAATTTCACCGACAACATCATCGAGCGGCGCCGTCATCAACTGCTACAGCAGCAGAAGGAGCAGAAGGAGGAACAACAGCTGCCGAAGCGAGCTGCATTATTGGACACCTTGTTGCAGGCACGCTATGCGGATGCGCCATTGACCGATGTTCAAATACGCGACGAGGTGAGCACGTTCATCTTTGAGGGTCATGACACCACCACCTCGGCTGCCTCCTTTTGCCTGTATCTGCTGTCGCGGCATGCTGCAGTGCAGCAGCGGCTCTTCGAGGAGCTGCACACGCACTATGGCTGCGATTTGCAGCGTCCCGTTGTCTATAGCGATTTTGTGGAGCTCACGTATCTGCATGTCGTGGTCAAGGAGTCGTTGCGCCTGTTTCCGCCCATTCCAGCGGTGGGACGCTGCCTGGAAAAAGATTTAGTTATAGGTAACCAAAACAATATAAATATATATGCAATATCAGAGTTCTACAAATTACGTCTACTTGCAGGTGATTCAATTTTGCCCTCTGGCACCAATGTGATTCTGCTGCTTTGGCAACTCCTGCGCGACGAGAAGTTCTACGAGGATCCCGAACGCTTTTGGCCGGAGCGACATCTGGCGGCCAATAAAACAAACGAAAGCTTCTCCAGCTATATTCCCTTCAGTGCCGGACCACGCAATTGTATTGGACAGCGTTTTGCGTTGCTCGAACTCAAAACTATTGTCATCAAGATGCTGCGGCAATTCGAATTGTTGCCCCTGGGCAGGGAAGTCAAGCCCTCCATTAAACTGGTGCTGCGCTCTGTGACGGGGGTTAATTTGGGATTGAAAAACCGAGTGTACACGTAGCTACACATATATTTGTTAATATAAAAACGAAGATAAATTTGCTTGGCACTTTGCGGTCAAATCAATGCATCGATGTTGATAAATTTACAACGACAAACCATATACTAATATACCAAATGCTATATTTATTCTAAGCAAACTGGAATCCACTTGATAACTGTTTTATTTGTCGGTTACACTTGCAAATATATTGCGTGGAAAATTGCGCGTCGTCAATTTCAACAGCTTGCTTGAGTCTCCTCTTCACACAAATCCGATTTCCGATTGCAGCGATGGTGCCAATCGATTGCTAATCGATAAGTACGTTAAAGCGCTCCACAATTCAAAACTGTTCACCCAAGCGCATTGAATTCACTTCTTATTAATGGAATTGTAAATGCATAAGAATATATATTTTTTGTGTTGTTATTTATTAATTTATTTGTTGTTGTTGTTGTTGTTTTTTTTTAGTGGCGATTAACAAACACACAAACGAGTGTGCAGCATCATTTTGTGAATGGTTGCGGCACTCGAGTTCGAGTGCATTGCCCTAAAAGTGTTCACACGTGTCCGTAACATTTAATGGATCTACTTAGTATATATATGTATGTATATAGTGTTTATATGTATGTATGTGTACAGTTGTATATACACTAAAAATACATATATTTCATATAGTATAGGTACACAAGTTTATTTCACTATTCAATTAGTCTAATAGTAAATGTAAAAAAAAACAAAAATAAAAAAAAATAAACAAAATGAAAATTATATATATGTATATAAAACAAATGCATAACAAACATTCAACAATTATGTGTGTTCTTCTTTCTTACTTCCTCGTTTTTTTTTTTCTTTCTTGTATTTTGTATTTTGCTTATATCCAATCAAGTTTTCATTTTTATAATTAGGGCTTATTTTTTTTTTTTTGTAATAGTAGTATATCGTAGTTCTCGACCCTGAAGGGGATCTATAAGCTTTGTTATTTATTTATGTATGTATGTATGTTGTTGTTGTTGTTGTTGTAAATTGTACTTGGCGCTTATAGTATTATTGTTGCCCTGAGTTTAACAACAATTCGCAATCAGATTTTGGTACTGAGTTCGCTCCAAAATATATGTATGTTCATATATAACATATATATCCATATATATTCCACATAGTGTAACACTAACATTCATTATTCACCTATTCACATAACAAACTGTTGCTAGGGTAAGAGGGGATTAGGGGTTGGGGGATATTGGTTCTCTTAGAGCATAAGACATTTAAAACATTTATGTATAGAGTACGTTTAATAGCTATTTAAAAATTTGCAACTATGCCATTCATTTAATATAGATTTAAGTTATCATTTTGTTGTTGTTGTTGTTTTTGTGGTTTTCTTCTTCTTCATCTTCTTGGTTTAATTGTAATGCTAACATTAATAGTAACAGTCTTTTATCACGTTTAGTTTGTAGTTTATAATGCCTAAGCTAATAATTGTTGTAATTTGTTGTTGTTGTGGTTGCTGTACTTGATGTTGTTGTTGTTTTTGTTGTTGTGCGTGACTATAAATTTAAATGAATGAACAAACACTTTTGCACTATATAGTATGTATGTGTGTGTATATATAATATATTAACTTTAACTATTAACTATGTATGTGTGTGTGTGTGTGCGTACAAAATTAAAATCAAATTCTAATCGTAGATGTGTGATTAACGAAAATAATTAAATAAACAGCCGCCGGGCGAGTCCTCGACTCCCACCCACATCGTAAAGTAGTTTTGTTGCATGCTCACTCATTAGTTTTGGTTAGGATCAAATATATATATATCTATATATATATATATGTATGTATGTATGTATGTATATGCTCTCATCCCATCTCTTCATTCTATATGTAAATAGTTGTAGTAAAGTAACATCTTAAGTAGTCGCTCAACTCAACGTTAGACTCTCTCTCTCACTCTTACTTTCTCACTCTCTCCCTCACTTCCACATCCACTTCCACTCTCTCTCTCTATCTCTTTCTCTTTCTCTGGGCTATTTGGCTGCCACGTTTGTTTGTTTTTGTATCACATCTGAAGCTGAAACCCTTTTGTTTGATGCCCCCTTCTTCTTGGCATGCTCAGCGTGGTGACAACTGCTCCAATTCGCTGACCGCATCTCCAGCTGCTTCGCCACCAGCGCCACTGCTTCTTCCTCCTCCTCCTCCAGTGCTTGTCGAATCACTCTCGGACTTAGCTGCTGTGCTGGCTTTATTATTTTGCAAATGCTCCTCGTACTCGCTCTTGATGTTCACATACAGTTTGCTCTGCTTCTCGTGCTCCTCCTGCAAAATCTTTAAATTATATACATATATGTATATTATATGAGATTATGTATAGTATATCAGCGTCTTACCATTATCTCTTCCATTCGCTGGCTGGCCAGTGGCAGCTCGAAGCGATTGTTTTGATCCCGCAGCTGGGCGGCCATGTTGAGCTGATGGTTCAGATTGCGCTCGATTTGTTGCAGCGAGTTGCTTAGCACGTCTTCAATCTCAGCTGTGAATGCACAATATCATTATGTTCATAGTTATAGATAATGTAAAGAAATATTCAGTAATAACTGATTATTCTAAATACGTTACATAACAAAGATACAATAATTTCATCCTGATCTTTGTCACACGAATTTAGATAGTATCTCATGACAATCGCAGTATAAGCTTGAAAGTTGCTCAAGAAATAAACCTTTACTTTATAAATGTACAACAATATGTTGAATTAACTGAAATCTGAATGATTATAACTCTTTTAGCAATAAGTTCTCAAAGTTTAATCGCAATTGATAGTTATTCAAATAATAAATAAATTACTTGATCAACTCTCAACTGGCTTAGGATATGCAATAATAACTGATTATGATAAATACCTGCTAAAAAGTTATTCAATTCATCATTTAACAGAAATGCAATAAGTTCAATCTGATTTTTTGCATTATAAGTTTGGAAGTTGCTCAAGAAATAAACCCTTACTTTACAAATGTACAACAATATGTTGAATTGACTGAAATCTAAATGATTAGAACTCTTTTGGCAATAAATTTTCAAAATTTCATCGTAATTGATAGTTATTCAAATAATATATGTATTACTTGATCAACTCTCAACTGGCTTAGGAGATGCAAGAATAACTGATTATGATAAATACCTGCTGAAAGGTTAATCAATTCATCACTTAACAGAAATGCAGTTTGCATTATAAGTTTGGAAGTTGCTCAAGAAATAAACCTTTACTTTACAAATGTACAACAATATGTTGAATTGAATAAAATCTGAATGATTATAACTATTTTAGCAATAAGTTTTCAAAGTTTCATCGCGATTGCAATGTAAACTTTATAGTTATTTAACTAACAAATACGTTACCTAATACAATTTATGAAATAACTTGATAGTTATAGTCTCGACTATACAACTCTAAGCAATTTATGAATTCGTATTCAGTTTAAACAGTTTTTCGATGCCTTAATCTATCTATTTACCAGTCAGATCATCTCCCGTGCTGTTCATGAAGCGTCGCTTAGCCAACTCCTGAGCATTTGGCACACCGCTGACGCTGCCGCTGCGCTTCAGATTGTTGGTCGAGCTGCTGTTGCTGCTGCTGACGAGCGTCTCGGGCGTCAGAGGGCCACCCTGGCAATAATCGCAGTCCATGTCGCCGGCATCGAGGCAACTGCAGCTGTCGAGCATTGTGGACGTCGTTGACTTTGAGCTGGGCGATTTAACAGCTGAAGCTGTGGCGTGGATGCCACGCAAATGCTTTGCGGCCGTCACATTCACGACGCTGACACTCTTCGATATCGATGACTTCACCGATGCCGTCTCAGGCGGCACCAGCGCCAGCGGCGGCGTCTTGGCGCTGCTCATGCCATGACCGGCGCTCAGACGCGCCTGGGACATGGGACTCTCGAGGTACGTGTGATGTGAGCGGGCTTGATGTGAATGCTGATGCTGCTGCTGCTGTTGATGATGTTGCTGATGGTGCGGGTGCTGCTGATGTTGCTGCTGCTGCAGTTGGTGCTGCTGCTGCTGCTGTTGATGATGCTGTTGCTCGTGCTGGGTTTGATGCTCGTTTAGTTGGCGATAGGTTAATTGACCGTAGGATGACATGTTGCCGAAACCATCTTCGATCTCATCGTCCTCGTCATCATCGCCATCCTGCTGATCGGTATCGTTGTCCGACACGCTATTCTGCAGATTTTGTATTAAACACAGCACGGCTTTCTCCAGCTGGGCGGGATGCTCGGAGGCGGGCACATCGACTGTTGACTGCGGTATTTGTGTGTTGATAATCACCGAGAATTTCTTTTTCATCTCTTGAACCCGTCGTTTGCCCTCCTCGTCGTCCAGCAGCGTGTTGACGCAAACAAATGAGTGCACCTTGTTTGTCTCCTTGTCAATCTCGAGAAATCCCTTGGACTGCAGGTAAATGATGTTTCCATTGCGCGTGAACAACCGGTACGTTGACTCGCCATACGAACTGTTGCAGTCATACACTAAACAACAACAACAACAAGAGGAGCAATTAGTAAAGCGATTGTTTTGGAAAGCAAGGCAAAAGCAAAAAATTAAACATTAAAAACTCACTCTGACGCAACGCGACAATCACCCAGCGGACATCGTCGTTGTGCATGAAGGTAAATGGATTCAGGTTGCGCACCTCATCCGTCATGTAGCCGGCCACGATGCCAATGCGCTGGTCGCAGTCAATAATCCGACCATCGATCAGATGCCTGGTGCGGTACTCCAGCGTATTGGCATCGAACAGACGGTTCACGATCTTTGGTGGCCTTATGATGCGCGCACACGCCGTCAACACCTGCGTCAAGTAAAGAAGAGAACATACATAGTTTACTGGCCAACAAAGGCAAGACGATGGCAGTCGCAACACTTACAATATCATTGCCACTAATTGTGTGCAATGGAATGGCATCGTCACGTCCGCGTGTTCGTCGTATCAGTTGCAGGCTGGAGCTAAATGTATTGGAGCGCACGCCACGCGGTGCCTCATCGCTGCGCCGAAAGCAGCCATCGATCTTGACCACCTCGTAGGCGGTGGGTTCGGAGCGAGGACCTGCGCGCGCCAACCTGTTCAAAGTGCGATAGGTTTAATGATTTATCGATACACCTCCACATTCCACAAGCATCGATGCTGCTTGCAGGGTGGCCACATCGTTCAAAATGCAACTGTTACGATAGTCGCAGTCGATACTTACCGCACACGAAAACTGCGCTTATCATCGCGCAACTTGTGATCGATATAATCCTCCTCAGATTTACTGCGCTGACGCTGTTCACCATCACCACAGGCACCACCGGCGCTGGGGCCCGCTTCGGTGGCTTCAGCGTGCGCATCGAAGAGATTCTCGAGCTCGGTGGGTATGAGCTGTTGCTTGAGCATTTCATGGTCCTCGGGATGTGTGATCTGCAATATGCTCTGGCCGTACAGATCCGTCTGACAGTGGCCCAAATGCTGTTCGATGCTCGACGATATTAACAGTATTTGACCATGACACGTTAGCGTCAGGAAAAAGCTATCCAGCATACCCATCAGTGTATCCGTCACCTGCGGCCGATGCTCGTGCAGCATCTTGCCAAACACTGATAGCAATCGGATTGAATGTTATCGATAACATAGATAACACGAATTGAGTATGGATCGAAATGAGTACATTTGAGAGAGTACTTACCGTATTTGAGCCGCAAACCGTGTGCAGCAAAACGCAGGACAGCCGTTTTGTCAACACGTCGTGGGGACTCGGCCACATGTGGCACCATTGTGGACAGTTCCTGTATGGAGCCATTTAGTTTGTCGCGGCGATTCTTCTCCGCCCGGTTGCGTGCCTCGCGACCGCTAAAAAAGCAGCGAGAGAGTGTAAACAGGAAATGCAGGGATTAGTCAGTGTTGATGCATATTTCGCAATGCGAGTAATAATATTTGGTTGCATTGGGGTGGGGCATGGGTGGAGTAAAGCAAGTTTATATTGCTATTGCTGTTGTTGTTGTTGTTTACTTGCATACAGGGCATGACTGGCAGTCTAGCAAACACACACACACACGCACATGCTCACAAGAATGACAAACAGCTCAATAACTGTCAATAATTATCAACCGCAAATGGGCCTCAACAATGCGGTCGACGTCGGCGTTGGCGTCGGCTACTTGACTAGTGATCCAAGTGCAAGCTGAATGTGGCGCCAACTTCCTTCAGTTGCGACAGAGAACGAGCGAGCGAGAGCGCCAGATTGCATTCCCCTCCATCTACTGTGCACTCGCTCTAGCGTTCCTAGGGAACGGTATGAGTAATGCATACGGAAATATGAGAATTATACGTTCGATTAGCAATGGCTGCCACATTGTTGTTGCTACCCCTACCACTGATGTAATGCAATTTTAAAACGCAATTGCACAAGAAAAAGAAAAAAAAAACGTAAAGAAAACAAATTAATAATATATACACAAACGGTCAGCAAGTGCGAAACCGAAAGAAACAGCACAAAAGCAGCGCAAAGAGCAAAATCAAACAAAACAAACACACATATGTATGTATGTATGTACATATGCAAAAATTGAAAAGGCGCAAAAACTATGTAGCGTACCGATTATTTACTTAAGTGTGCATCCCGCACAGGGATTGCGAGAGATGTGGTGAGCGAGTGAGAGAGCATGACTGCATTAGAAACTGTGCATTTGCACTTGTAAATAATAAATCGAGCTTCCATTTGCAAATCCTTTTTGATGCTCAAAAGCATTACTCTTGGAGATGAACAAGCTAGCCTTTCACAACACAAGGTCAGTTAGGGTGTACTCAGTGCACTGCTTGCACTGCTTTCGATAAATCGACAAAGCAATTGTAAACCGCAACGCTTAACTAGAATTGGTAACAACAGCAACACGTAGTTGTCTTAATTAAATTCAATTAAGAATTACTTAACATTATTGCATAACACATATTAATGAAATGCTAGACTAATGATAATAATAAAAAAACGTTTAGATTGTAATGATGGATAAAAATAGAATGAAAACTGAAAACTGTCACGTCATTGCAAACGTAGGGCTATAATTAATATTCTATGTAGTATTACCACTGTGTGCGTGTGTGTGTGTGTGTTGAAATGATGCAAACTTGACAACAAAACCAAAAAATAAAATTTTAATGGCTGAATTTCGTAGGAGTACATAAAAAAATTTCGGAAATTTTCTGTACGAAGCTTTGTTGAGTTGAGATCATTTATTTGAGAGTCACAAATTCGCTCCTCATTAAAATATATTAGTCAATGAATGGGAATATTTGTTCTTTATAATTATGAAATTATTAAGTACTAAATATTTACGAATTGTTTGCGGAAGAAAGAGAAGTGAAATGTATTATTTTCAATTTGTCAATTTGATTAGCATGCCCAAGCGAAGTATCCAGAATTAATTAGATATTGTATATATGTAGTATAGTACTATGTAGCAGCTGATTCAGTATGCTAATGGGCGCATCGATTCGTAAATTGCTTTTGATAGTAGAGACTGATGTTAGCTAAGGTCGTCGTAGATTTGGGGTAAGGAGTGGGTGGTGGGTGGTTGAGGGAGTGGTGCGACTCTAGTGCGAGTGCGACTATTTCGTTGATGGTGTTGCCCTTGAGACGTTCACTTTGTTTTCAATGGGCCCATATTAAGTGGTCAGACGAGGAAGTGCAAGGTCTTGACGCCACTCGACGCGCCAACTTTGTAGCTGATTGTGAGTTGTGGGTCTCTATCAATGCACAACACATACACACACACACATGCACACACAATTACACATTCGCAATTGCATTTGTTTATTTAACATGTTGCATTTGCACTTCCCGAGTCTAACGTCTCCATATTGCCTTCTCGCTCGCACGCGTTCGCACCCGCTAGCTGTCCACTCGTCTTCTCTCGCTCGCACGCTCATTCGCTCGATTGCGCTCTTGCCTGTTTGCCGTTTATTTGTTTTGAATGTGCAACAATGTAACGTCGACGTCGACGTCGACGTCCAAGTCTCTGTAGCTGTCTCCACCTCTGTCGACGTCGTCGTCGTCGTCGATTACTGTACTTGCAATCACATTGCTCTCTATCGTTGCTCTCTAATATTCGTGCTCGTTCTCTCCTGGCTGCGCTGTCTTTGTCGCACTATCGCCAGTAGTGTGACCTTGACGCTGTGCAGAAACACGCAAAAAGCGTCAGAGGCGAATGCAACAGACGTCAAAAAGGGAAATGCGAAACGCAAGGGACGCACTACAATATCAGCTGGCACGAACTTCGATATACCCTGTAGTCTTTCACAATGGACAATTAAAGTACAAAACTATTATATTCATTGACTACTGAATATTACATTTGCGTAAGAATTTAATTAAACGTCAGCATATAATCAAATTTCTAGTTTAATTATTGACTAGTTCAATGTAATATATAATTTTTTAACAACCCCTTTTAAAATGATCAGACAAACGATCATCATTGTCCACAAAGAAGAAGTATTGAAAATCAATTTTATAAAAATTAGTCATCAATTCTATAGAAATAAATGGCATAAGGGCCGGGAATTTTCATATTGTTGGATAGGGAAACCCAAATATATTTATAACGCTGCGTAAGTATGATTTATTGATAAGTTAGACAAACTTTATTGTCCGTTTGGGAGAATTAATTAAGAATTTGCAATTTAGAGAAAATAAAAAAGTAAATATTTTCGTATTTATAACATACAATCTACAAAATGGTATACAAGTATCAATATCATTTGTAAAAACTCAAACTAAATAGCGTAACAAATTTGTTTTTAATAAATGTTCCAGTAGAAATGTATTTGTCTGCTGTTTTTTTTTTCTTTTGTTGAGCAATGAATCAAATTTGCTAATTGGATTAGTTAAAGTTGTAAAAAGTGGCAACTACTTGAGATAGATCGAAATTCGCACTTGATATTGATATTGATAGAACAGACTGGACAATGCTGATAGCTCAATACTTGACGCTCGTAATTTATTGTTGTTGACAATGTATTATGCGAATTTCGTGTCTGGGACTCCGGTGAGTTGATGACACAACACCAACACCAACACCAACACCGTGAGAAGACTGACTCTACCCATTGAATTGCGATTACTGCGTGGTATTTCACAATATAAATAAGGAAATCAATTCAGTATTCAGTATATTGCGTATCGTTGCTCTGTTTACGGTGTGCCAATCAAATTGAAGGGGTGTTCCTCCTCGCCCTCCCATCAACCCTCTACCCTCAACCCCTAACTCTTTTAGCTTTCTCCCTAGACTGGTGGCCAGTGGTCTGTTGGCCATCAATGCACGCGTGCCATCAATTTCAGTGTACATCGTGGGCGACAACAACAACAACAACAAAGTGCAGCTAGCAGCAAGTGCAGCGGGAGCGGGGAATTGTGGAGTAGGGGGTGGGGATGGGTTTATTGTTTAGTCAATGGCCAACTGGGCAAATTGTTGTCTCGTCATTGAGCGACGAAAATAAATATACGTGTACGAAGAAGAAGAAAAAAAAAACAACCTTACAAAACAACGTTGATAAAAATACAAAAATAATCGCCGCATACGCCTCAGGGGGGTCTACAGTGCTTGAGGGGAGGGGATGGTGGAAGGAAAGGAGGGAGAAGGGATGGTTAGTGGAGTGAAGTGGGTTCAATTAGTTAGTGCGTGGATCAACAGGGCAATCAGAGCCAAACAGACGAACACAGCCAACGGGGGATCCGACCAACAAAATGTGGCCAAATTGGACGCACGGGTCACAAAGCATCGCCAGCGGGGGGTTGAGTGAGCGGGGGATGGGGGTGGGGGTTGCTACATAGCCACAAGAAAGGCGCTCTAAAATCAAGTTACCAAAATGCACTTTAAGCATTTGACGCATTTTCAAAATTCAAGCAAAAATTTAGCAAAGAATTCTTGAATCAAAGGAAAAAAGATTGCGTTTAAACTTAAATCTATTATTTTTGATTTCAATTTTCGAATTTGTGATGCTATTTTAAACACTTAGAAATATGCCGAACTGAAATCAAGTGGTCTAAAATGCACTGATGTCAAACTTGAGGTAAATAAGATAGATGAGCTTTTTTCTAATTATTATTTTTTTGAATATACTTTTAAAGACCAATCTTTAGGTTAACTTTAATCTGAATAAAAATAGCGCTAGACAAATTTTAATGTTAAAAAGCTAAGAAAACAACTATTATAATTATTTTAATTTTTCAAATTTTCATAGTCAGAATAGTTCATAGTCAGAATAAACTTTAAGTTTTTTTAAACAAACTTAATTAAGTCATTTATACTTAATGGCCACAATGCTTTTCGACGAAAAGTTAGCTTGGCGACTTATTTTATGGTAAACAGTCACATAGAAAAGTAAGAAAACAAAAAAAATTGTATTTCTTTGTGTTTTTCACTTAACGCCATTTTCGGGGTCGCTGTTTTGGTCCTTAAGTGAGATAGAGATATAGTGCTATTTTTTCCAAGAAGAAATACTTCTATCACTTGGAATATACAAATCTGAACTGAAGCTATGTAAAATCTTGTAAGCCCAACATCATTCATGAGTTTTGAAAATTATATCCATGTGGCCGTTAAGTGAGATAGAGGTGTTCTATTGTATTTTAAAGAAAAAATACTTTTATCGCTTGGAATATAGAAATCTAAGGTATATAAAACCTTCAAAACTCATCATGACCAATAAGTATTGAAAATGATTTTCATGTGGCCGTTAAGTGAGATAGAGATACATATTTCAAAAAATGAATACTTCTATCTCTTGGAAATGTGAGCTATAGCAATATAACTATCAAATTCTTCATCATTCAAAAGAATTAAAAACCATTTCCTTGAGGCCGTTAAGTGAGATATTATGAAGAGGAAAGGACTTTCGCATTTTGATTTTGTGCACTTACCTATTGGAGAGCTGAAACATTTCCATCATCGTCTCGTGCGGATGCTGGTGATGCGCATGTGGATGCGGATGATGCGAGTGCGGATGTGGATGCGGATGCGGATGGTGTGGATGCGGATGCGGATGCATCGAATGCGGATGCGGATGTTGATGCGGATGTGGATGATGGCCATGCTGGAGCATGCCATGCGCCGCTGCCGCTGCATATGCGGCTGCTCCAGGCGGCACGCCACCAAATCCACCATAACGTCCATAGCCATGTGCTGCTCCTGGTCCCGGTCCGCCTCCTACTCCTCCGCCTCCTGCTCCACCACTGCCGTATGGCGCATTGGGATACCACATGTTGGGATAGAAACCGCTGACCGCTGACGACGGCGGTGGCGGCGCCAGCGTTGTCTGGGAATGTGTGTAGCCGGAGGCATGGAGTCGCTGCTGTCCGCTGCCGCTGCTGCCAGCGATGGCACCGTGACCACCGCCACCTGGTCCTGGCCCGGCACCGGGCGCTGGCGTTGGATAGTTGTAGTGGAAACTGGAGTTGGATGGCGGGCGCAACATAATCTCGCTGTTCGCTGGCGTGGGCGCTTGATAATAGCTGCTGCTGCCGCTCGTAAAACCCTCATCCGCATAGCTGTCGTCCAGCTCGTTGCCCAGTTCGTTGTCGTTGTCGATGTCGTTGCCCTGCTCGGTATCCAACTCCGGCTCCAGCTCCAGTTCCAGTTCCGTTTCCCGCTCTAGTTCAGGCTCCGGCGTATCATCGTCATCGGCATTCTCATCCGGCGGCGACCAGGCGGATGCATAGCGATGCTGCTGCTGCTGCTCTGTTGGTTGCTGTTGCTGCTCTGGCGGCTGTGGATCATCAAAGTAGGGAATGTCTGTTTTGAGATCATCCACGTCCGCCGTTGTCGCCGCTGCTATCGCCGCATCGCTCAACTGGCTGCCGCTCGTCCTGATCGCCGTCGAAGTCGAAGTTGCGCCCGACTTCGCTGGACGCTTCAGGTACGAGTCGAGGGCGCTCATTTTGATCGGGGGGCTGCAAAGAGAGCAAGAGAAAGTACAAGGTTTAGATAATTAATTGCCGCAGTAAATACTTAATAAGTTACAAAGCTACAATCGAGATAAGATAAATTACAAAGTCGACTGTGAGATACCCGTTATTCATTTTTAATAGATCTTAAAATCTTAAAATATACCACATTGATTTATATTTGGTATATTGAAATACTATGACATTTAAAATTTAGTACGAGTAAAAAATATACTAGATATCCGTTATGAATTTTCAATAAAACTTAAGATCTTAAAATAAACCAATTTGGTTTATATTTGGTATATTGAAATACTATGTAATTTAAAATATAGTAGGAAAGTAAAAAATATACTAGATATCCGTTAATAATTTTCAATAAATCTTCAGATCTTCAAATATACCAAATTTGATGCAGTGTAAAAATACTAAAATATACCGAAGTCTGTATTTGGTATATTGATCATAACATACTCCACAGTAAAACATAAACTAGATATCCATTATGCGTTTTAAATAATTCTCAAAATAAAGCAAATTGTAAAAATACTAAAATATTCTATAGTCCATATTTGATATAATGAAATACATTTCGAATTTTCTACAGAGTAAGAAATATACTAGCCAATCAAGCAACACAGCTAAAGCTCGACATCAGCAGCCGGTTTTTGTCATATAACATTATTTAATGATTAACTTTCAAGATTATTATCTGATCGCAAACAAATGGTCAAGAATCATACCTAACCTGTGGTTAGCGGTTATAAAACAAAAAGTTGCAACAAATATTTAACAGTAGCTTTCCACAGTTTGGGTTGCAATTTTATATAGACTTTTATTGCTTATGATCTGCTTAATATGAAATTTGAGAATGGATAGATGAAAAGGAATTCTATAATATATGTATATATATATAGATATATTATTAGTAGATATATATAGATATATATTAGTAGAGTTGAAGAAAATAAGAGTTTTGTAAGAAACTCCTGGGAAACTAAATTTCCATAGATCTGCGACTTAATGTTGCAAAGAAAAGAAAATACAATAATAATGTTATGTCCTTTGTAATCATTAGTATTTATAAACATATATTAATCCAGATGAATGTTTATAAATACTAAATACAAAAATATACAAAACGTATATCCAATAATAAAAATACATTTAAGTATTTTAAAATACACATAAATAAATAAATGAAGAGAGTTGGCATCATTTGGGTTATTTAGCTGATCTGATGGAGCTAAAGCCAGAAACGAGATACAAGATTAAATCTAAGCCACATCAGCTGAGGTAATTGGACGAGCTCAAGGGATTGGTCATTGGATCGATCATAACAACAGCAACATCAACAGCAATATCAACAACAAAAGCAACAGCAACCACAAAAACAATAACAAAAACAACATCAGTAACAAAAAAGAGCAACAGAAAACTAATTAGATTTTTGTCCAATTTGTTGTTGATCGATTTAATTTATTATGTATTTGAGATCTATTTTTTATGGACAAGACAATTTATTTTTTATTGTAAAAGTTGTTGTTCTTTGCGGCGTTGTTGTTGTTGTTGTTGCGTGTCATGTTTACTACATAAATTGTTAGTTTTTATTATTTTCGTTAGACAAACTAAATTTTTGTATCTTTCGTCTTAATTTTTTGTTTGTTTTTATTTTCGTTTGTCGGGTCTCTTTGTAAATCTATTTTCGTGCAAGGTTTTCAAATCAAAATAGATTGAAAAATGAGTATTGTTATGCCGGGTATGCCTGACTAGTTGACGCGCTTTTGCAATCTTGATGTAAAGCTAATATTTGCTCTTTTCTTTCTAATTTGTATTTAACTATCTCCACTCAAATTTCGATTCAGCGAAAGTCAGCAAACTTTCAGTCGAATGCCTTTCATTTATTCTTTCTACTTTGAAGAATTAATTGATCTTAATGATTTATAGATAGATTGTAAATAAATAAAGAATATACATATGTATATTTAAAAAAAAAAATAAAAAATCTTAATGATTTGCGACTTTAAGTACAGGGTATTTCAATTCCACTTTTAATTTATAATTTAAGTTATTTTGGTCTTTTTTTTTGCTTTTTTGCTTTTTTATTATTATTATTATTATTATTATTATTATTATTATTATTATTATTATTATTATTATCATTATCATTATCATTATCATTATCATTATCATTATCATTATCATTATCATTATCATTATCATTATCAATATCATTATCATTATCATTATCATTATCATTATCATTATCATTATCATTATCATTATCATTATCATTATCATTATCATTATCATTATCATTATCATTATCATTATTATTATTATTATTATCGCATTCCGTTCTTTTAATAATAATGGATTCTTTTCTTCTTCAACAGCTAGAAATATTTTCTTTTCTGATAATTAATTACTGGGTATTTACTGGTCAATAATTCTGTTCTCTATCCATGTTGCTGTTGTTTTTAGTGTTGTTGTTGTTGTGGTATTCTGCAGATTTTATGATTAGGCTCGTAAAATTCTAGAAGCGATAAACGCTTTCTGTTCTGCCTCTCGGCGATGGACAGACGGATGGATGGATGGGCGGATGGAACGAATTGGAGCGGTGAGAAGGGGGTGGTAATGGGGGTCGGAATGTCGTTTATATGTCGGAGACATCTGTATATATTCCACTATACGTGGCTATATTATATTATGTAGATGTATAAGCAAGTGCTGCCTATAAATAATACCAATACTACGCACACTCATACTAGCCAACCACACACACACACACACACATACATACACACATACATACATACAGATATATCCAGATGATATCTTTGAACTATATTTATATTTACTTTTCTCTGTCCACATTTCCTTTTGTCGCATCGTTTTCATTTTTCGCTTGTGTTTTTTTTTTTTTTTTTTTTTTCACTTTCCTGAATTGCAAATGGAAACTGAAAAAAGCGCGAGATCTATGCAAATTGCCGCTTAAAATAAGAATAAGAAATATTTAATTGACAGATCACATATCATCGCATGCTTTATTGGTGGCGGGTCAATCACCGGAATAATAATACAAAAATAACAAAAAAAAAAAACACATAGTTGTTGTTTCACCATAAAAACAAAGTTGTTTTTTCATATCTATTTTCATATTTTTGACGCATTTGGAACACAACTGAGAAATAGTTGTTGTTGTTGTTGTTCTTGTTGTTGTGCGAAAGTCAAAACAATTCCCAAAAGCAGACAACACGTATTTCGTTGGGTTTTCCGGGGGGAAAATTGGGCGAAAAAAACAAAAAAAAAACGAAACGAAACGTCCCAGAGCAATTCTAATGGAATGTCGTATATTTATGCTAAGCACCTTATTATTACTTAATGCGAGTGAGTGCGAATAACAAATAAGTAAATGATGAAAATGCTGTTATTACCCGCACTCGCTGTGTGAATGGTTATTTAAACAAAGCTTTTGAGTCTCAAGTTGCAAAAAAGTAAACAAACAACATGAGAACGAACAAATACTCAACATGAAATTTGAATTGCGAGTGCATCGCGTAATACTCTAGACTATAGATAGGGAATCGAATAGAATAGAAATCAACAATTATTATGAATTATTATCTAAGTTCGTTGATTGCTTTCATTTGGTTTGCCATCTTCAAGTGCTATGCATCAAATATGAATGAAAAGTGTATCTAACATTCGATATACAAGTTTATGCTGTGTACTTGTTATGATGCATTATCATCATCATCATCATCATCATCATCATCACATTTGCAGTCTCTGTCTCTGAATATTTGCCCCTTGTAATTGTTTTCAAGTGTTGAGCAAATAAAACCCACAACAATAATAATATTCAATTTTCAACAGAATATACATACGAGTGTGTATTTGCTTATTTCAACTATTTGTGATAAATATTTACCAGGTGAGTTTTATTCTTAAAAAAAAAACCCTCCTGCATTTAGGATACTCAAGAACGCATAAAAGTATGCTTTAATAAAGGAATATTTGAATGCAATCTAAGATGACGACTTCCTATGAACTTAAATAAATTCGTATTGGTGTTGCCCAAAGAAATCGATTTCTATATTAAATATAAATGTAATATTAAACCTTCATGTTTTCCAAGTAACAATCAATGGCAGAAATACTCTTGTACTCTTTGAAATCTATGAAGTAATGTTTTGTGACGTATACTTGATCTGTATCAATTACCCGTTTTATTGCTCGAAACTGTCTGATACACTATATCAGATTCATTTGCGTTTATTATTTATTTTCTTCTTGTGTATTTATTGTTTCGATTTATCAACGACTGCAACAGGAGATGTCTAACTGGCGCCACCTAGTGTTTGTTTGTTTATGAGCTACGCATTTGAGTGTAAATGCCTGGCTAATGAGCATCGAGTAGCAATTTTTCAACCTGCTACCGAGCTATCGAGAGAAAGTTGTCTCACGATACACGAAATTAATTGCATGCTACATTCCAGCTATGCTGCCAATGGATGGACATGGTTGATGGATGAAGCGATTGGAAAGGGGGGGGGGGGGGGGGGGGAGAGGGTACAATCGCCTTGACCCTGCTGCTTTTGGTGATGCTGGCCACACTGCATTACGCATGAGAAGTTCGCATTGTGTGACCATTATCAATCACAATGCGAACAATTGAACTTGTGTTTTGGACTCCGTTACATCAATACATGTGTGTATGTATTAGTATACATATATATCTCATCTACAACAATGTGTGTG
Source organism: Drosophila kohkoa (assembly GCA_019972355.1). Taxonomy (NCBI): domain Eukaryota; kingdom Metazoa; phylum Arthropoda; class Insecta; order Diptera; family Drosophilidae; genus Drosophila; species Drosophila kohkoa. The sequence goes on from BJEL01000077.1 coordinate 1,843,998, forward strand.
AGTGTGTGTAGTCCGCATACGCATGAATACAGACATTAAACATGGAATTGCTTTAATAAGCCGCAGACATATACATATTCAATGCATATGTGCGTGTTTGTGTGTGTGTGCGTATATTTTTTAGAGTTTATCTCTATCTCGCTTGCACGCTCTTTATCTTTTTTGGCAGATAAGTAAGTGTTACCATGACGATCCAACAACCCAAGTCGCCCACTAGCTCTCTTTTTGTTGTTGTGTCGTCGTCGCTGGCGCTGCTTTTGTTGTTGTTGTTGCTGATGTTGTTGTTTTTGTTGTTGTGCGAGGCTTAACTCAACCAGACGCACAACGAGCGCAATTTAGCGGTTATGGGAGCGAGAGAGCGAGCGAACGTTAGAGTGAGAGAGAGAGTGAGACAGGTGTACAAACGGGTAGGTTGAAGAAGAAAGAAAAATATTAAATATTTATGTAGGTTAGGAGCTGCCGCAACAAAAGTAGCAACAAGGGCAAACCAACAATTTGCTACGCACACACACACACTCAAACACAGTTACATGCATAAACACGCACATTGACATACACACGTACACACATAGCAACAACAAAAAAATCAATTTCACTTACATGTTTTGCGCTGTTTCTTATTTTGCTGCATGAAGTGCTTGGTCGCCTGCTTCTTGTTGTTGTTGCTGCTGCTGCTGTTGTTGTTGTTGTTATTATTCTTGTTGTCGATTTAAAGCTTTTACTGCTCTGCTAAGCTTTGACTTTGACTATAGGCTGAAGCTGCGACCGCGACTGCGACTGCGGCAGAGGCAGCGCAAGCGAAAGAAGACGACGACAACGACGCCGATGTCACTTTTTCTTGCTTTTGCTTTGTGTTTGTCTGTTGCTCACACGCCGCACAATTTGTTTGTTTATTTCTTTTGCTGCTGCTTTGCTATTGTTGTTGCTCTGCTCCTGTAGGTGGCTTTTGGGGGGCGGGATTGGCGTCGCAGCTTACAAGTTGACACTGTTTACTCTGCCGTGCTTTTCTTGTTCTTCCTGTTTGTGCGTGTGCGTGTGTGTGTGTATGTTTTTGTTTCTTTTTTCTTGTGGGTATAAAAATGTGTAAGCTTTTAATGTTTTATACACTCGACCATAGAAACGCATACAGTATTTTTTGCTTTCATTTTCCTTCTTGTTTTTTTGGTATTTATTTGGTTGTTGTTTTCTGTTATTGTTGTTGTTGTTGTTACTGCAGCTGCTGCTATTTTAGTTTTGCATTTGTTCTTATTTTGTATTTTGTTTTTTATGTTTTTTTTTTGTCGTATTTAATTTCTTTTTTTTTCGATTTTTGTTGTTGTTTTGTTATTAATATTTGTACAGCTGTTGCGGTGCGGAGGTAATTGTTGTTGTTGTTGTAATTTGTTATTGTTACACTGTGGTTAATTGTTGTTTTTGTTACATTAACTCATTGTGAACTCTGTAGAAAACACAAACAAAAAAACATTGTAAAAAAAAAACACTTAAAACATTATGCCAAATATTTTGTTAATTATTCCCCAAACACGTGCAACATTTTTCGATGTTGTCATGGAAAAAAAAATCAAACACACACACTCAGTAAATACACATAAAAAAAAGTCGCGCACTTTGCGCCCGCTGTTGAATATTTTGTTGTTGTTGTTGTTGTTTGTTGCGGAGCATTTTAAATAGATTTTTAATTTATTTTAAATTACATTATGCATATTTTTGTATTTTGCTTTTTTGTTTTTTTGTTAGTTTGTTTGTCTGTTTCTTACTTGAATTTTTTTTATGGCTTTATTCGAAATTTAATTCGCATTTAATGCTGTTGCTGCTGCTGCTGTTGTTGTTGTTGTTATTGCTAATTAAAAACACAAAAAAATATATACACCTAATCATTTTGTTTTGTTTCTCTGTTTTGTGTTTTTGTTTATTTGTGTTGTCACCTGTTGCTGTTGTTGTTTCAGTTTAAGAAAACATACACACACACACTCTCACGTATACATGAGCAAATTCAAAAGCTTTTGTAAAATAGAAACCGGTTGAAGCTGCGTCTTCGCTTGTTTAGTTAGCACCAAAGCTGCGTGGCAAGGGTGGCGTCAAAAGGGGGAGGGGAGACTGTGAAGGAACTGAGCAGAGCTTTGACTGCGATGTCGACGACGACGAGCCGCATCTCAAATTTGGATTTGAGTTTCAGCCATTTTTGTTTTTATTCGGCACATGCATTTCCCTCTATGTGTGTGTGTGTGTGTGTGTAAATACTTGCGTATGTATGTGTGTGTGTTGCTGCTTAAATCAACTCTCAAGTATCAGTGTGACGAGCAAATTAACATGGCTAGCAAATGGATAAGGAGAGCATGAAACATGAACTGTTACACTCCACTTTTGCCTGCTTTTCTTCTTACTCCTGTTTGCTGTTGTCTTTTTTTTGTTTTGCAGAAGCCAAAAAAAGCTCAAGCCACGCACGCACACACACACACACGCACGCACGCACACGCACAGCAAGGAACATGAAAAATATACATACATATGCACGTATGTATGTATGTCGACTGAAGTAAACTGCGCGGGGTTAAATGCTTGCTTTTGCCCCAATTCCCCTCCCCCTCCACCTCACTCAACATGCATAAATGTGGCATAATTTCTATTACGAGTACACGCAAAAGCAACGACCAAAAAAAGTGAAATATGTAATAAGAATAAGAAGAAGCGGCAACCGCAGCAGCAGCAGCAGCAGCAGTGACAGTGACACTGGCCTGGGTCAATCACCTGGGTCGCTGTCGCTGTCGTCGTCGCTGTCACCGTCGCCGTCGCTGTCGTTGTCACGAAGCAATAAAAGCAACAACGACAACGACGTTTTTTTTCGGTTCGTGTTAAGCACTCTCGCGCTTTATTTGCATTACGAGCAAAGCACACACGAAAGAGCGAAAAAAAAAACAATAACAAAAATGCCAAAAACAAAGCATTCAAGTGCCGTAAAAGCTGTCGAGCAAATGCAAAGGCTAGGCGGAGACGCAGATTATCAAAAAGAACAGCAACCATAACAACAACAACGACAACAACAAGAAGAGCAGCAGTAGCAGTTGCGGTGCGACAGGGACAACAACAGAGCAGAGCGCAAAACAATAAATAAATTATATAATTTGCTGGCTCGTTTGTTCTCGTCTGGCGCCCAGCCCAGCACAGTACAGAGCACAGTGCCGCCACCTACATACATACAAATGTACTACCTCAATACACACTCCCTCTCTCTCGCTCTCTCTCCCGTTCTCGGGGTTGCTTGGGCAGCTGCCCATGTTTTGTGTGCGACATTTGTTTACATCAGTTAATTGCAGCGTAACAAAAAAAATGAAATAAAAAAAAAAACCACAACAGCAGCAAAAACTGTGCGAGTTTTGAAGGCGTCACCATATTACGTATACGCAATGGAACACAAATCTGTCTGCTCCCCTAAGTATGCGTGCGTGTGTGTGTGTGTGTGTGTGTGTGTTTGTGTGTGACGAGTCATTTATAAATAGCGCTAAAGATGTGACAATTTTTCAGAGCGCATGATTGAATATACGAAATATAACTGATAAATCACGCAGCTGAGCATTGTGTGAATATTCTTCGTTTGCTGTTTTTGGAGAACACCTGTTCCACACACACACACACACATAAACACATTTACAGAAACACAAACACATAGACGCGCAGGCGATTCGTCCTTCGAAAAGCCGTCTCGAAAATTGCGCGCCGTTTTACGTTTTCCTATTTTGTATTTGTTATTGTATTTATCTTGAATTTGTTCTCTCCTTCACTCTCTCTCTCTCTCCCTCTCACTCTGTCTCTCTCAGCTGCTGCTGCCTCGACCTGGCCTAACGACTGTTTTGAGCGCCGGCAGCGACGTCGACAGCGACATCAGGTGGTAGCTGCTCGCACAACCCAAAAATAGCTCACACACACACACACACACACACAAACACACATTTACATATATAAATGCAGGCACACATACATACATATATAGAAACAAACACATTCGCAATTGTAGTTGCTCAATTTAGCACGTTCTAATTTGAAGTGTTGCTATTGCTACTGCATAACATTGTTTTCGCTAATTGTTTACACTGCACAGCCAACAGTTCGTATGCGTAATCTGCAAGCTTAAGCGAACACTTGTTGTTGCTGGCGACGTCAGCAGCGACGCCGACTGCGCTTGACATGTTGTAGATCAGATTGCGAAAGCTTCCAGTTCATTCAGCGATGCTGATAATGATAATGATTGCGAATGTTCTCGATAGAGCGAGTCTGAGAGTGTGAGAGTGAGCTTGAGCTTACAGTTAAAGCGCAACTCATTTGCTTATCTGCGCTTACATTTTTCAGCCACAGCCACAGCCACAGCTGCGACTGTCTTCGCTCATTGTATTGGTAAGCACTTGCTGTATGCGAGCGAATACGTGTATGTACTCTTTCTCTCTCGCTCTCGCTCTGGCACGCTCACTCTCTCTTGACGCCCTACGCTTAGCTAAGCGCCGTGCTCTTCACTCGTGCTTTGTATGCGAGGCGCGAGCGATGCGACGCGACGTCGCTGCTGCAGCGACGGCGGCAGATGCGACGTCAGCAATATTTTGTATTCGAGTAGACAACAAAATAATAATAATATAAAAACTGTTTCTGCAGCAAATTGAATATTTTTGCAGCACAAATGCGCTATGCTAATTATTATTATTCAAATTAATAACTTTTTAAACGATAGCGTAGTCGTTGTCAACAATTTTGACGTCGCCGGCGACGCAGCGAAACTTTAACATGCCTCCAAAAAATAAGAAGAAATTAAATAAAATAATGGGAAAAATATAAAAGCAACAACCACAAAACTAACAACAAAAAAAATAAATAAAATCGAACGCAAATGAAATAAAATAAAAATATACGAATAACACACACACAGGCACACACACAACCAACACACGCACAGTAACAAAAACGAAAAATAAAACCTTGAAAACGACACAGCAACAAAAATCGAAAAAGAGAAAAAAAAAACTTTATTAGACTTTTAATGAGTGCGTTTTGTTCGCTGTTGTTATTGTTGTTGCTGTTGTTGTTGTTGTGTTTGATGTTGCCGTGGTTGTTGTAGTTATAGTTGCCTTTTGTTTTTAATCTCATGTGTTCTCGCAATTGTTGTTGTTTTTGTTGTTGCTGCTATTACATTTGATTGTGCTTCTTCTTCTTCTAGTTCTTCGATACTTATTTTGTGATTGATTTGGCGGCAGTTTTACGCACAAAGAAACAAGAACAAATAACATACAAATCAATGTATGAAAAATGAAAATCAATTCCAAATACGAGACTACGACGACGAAAGCGAATAAACCTCCAAAATTAAACTGGAAATTCATTAATATGTTAATTTTGGCTTGGGCTGCCATAAAAAAATTAACAAATACACACACACACACAAACGGCAGGCGCACATGGGCACGTACAAGCAATACACACACACATACAAATATGAATAAGTATGTGTGATGCGCTGCTGTCTTGTTGTTATGTAGTAGAACAATTGTTGCAGCAAAGCCAAGATGGCGTTATCTTCAGCTGATTGTCAGCCAATCACCCACCTGGCAAACACACACACATACACAGAGACACATTCACAAGCGCATTCAGATTTACGCACTCTCTCACACTCACACACACACTTGTGTACTTGCAATGCGTGTAAAGTTTAGAGTTCGATCACTTTGCACATTTGCGATTTCGATTTGCCACTTCGATAACGATTGCAATTTGAATTCTCTTGGTGATTTCGATGCCGATTTCGATTCGACATTTGAGGAGCGCGCGGCCACGAAACCGAAAACACGACAACAAAAACTACATAAAAAAAAAACAAAAAATAAATGACGCGACGACGATGGCGACGGCGACGGTAACGACGACGACTATGAACGGAACGCAGAAAACAGAAACTGAAACACAACAATTGAAGCTGAAGCTGAAGCAACGAAGTCAGCTATCGTCGAGTGAGCGAGCGAGCGTACGTTCGACGTCCGAACAAACCGCTACAGAAACAGAAATTAATTATATTGAAATCACAAACTAAACTAATCAGCCAAGGCAGCACAGCAAGGGCCGCTGCTGCGAGCGAGCTTCGTTCGGAAAAGAGAGTCAGCTGATGGAAGAGAGCGAGCGAGCGAGAGAGAATATGTGTACATTGTGCAGTGCAAAAAGCACTAGTCCGTTGACTGAGTGGGAGAGAGCGGGCGTTTGTTGGAAAGCTTGTGCTTGCCAATCAGAAGAACATACACAGCGTAGGAGAGAACGAGAGCGTGCGAGAGACCTTGACGTTGGGCCAAAGCCTTGCCTAAAAGGATAACAACAACAACGCACTCTACCACAAGCAAAACAAAAACTTCAACAGCAAGTGGCGTCTGTCCATCTGTGTGTGCTTGAATACATGCGTGTGTGTGTGTGAGTTGGTTTTATATTTTTAATTTTATTACACGCCAACTGCGCAGCTGACTCGCAGTCACCGAGTCAAGTGATGACGATGCGAGGCGAAGGGGCGCGTTAAAAGAGAGCGAGCTTTTGACGACGTCGCTGCTGCTGCTGCCGCTGTTGAGTCTACGAACTCGTCGAAGCTGCTGCGCTGCTGCTATGTCCGCACACTTACACAACAGACTAGACGGACCGACAGACAGTCAGGCAGACAGAGACAGAGACAGAGACAGGCAGCAAAATTATAAACACAAATATACTCTTGCATACATACTATATTTATTTATGTATGTATGTGTGTGAGTGTGTATTTATATTATTCATATGGCAATATAAAGTCGCTGTCTCGCGATACCTACAAGAATTATTTATTTGTTTGCTTGTCGTGTTTATACTTCGCGCTTCTACTACAAAAAATTGTTTGATACAAAACTGGAGGCGAGCGCGTCCACAACGGCGACGTCTTTGGACTTGCACTGTTGTCGACCGACTGCCGACTCTCGACTGCCGACTGCCGACAGCAACAGCAACAGAAACGCCAACTCCAAGCAACAAACCCAGGCAATCGAGTTGGCCAGGATGCGGAGGCGTTAGTTAATGCCAAACAAAAAAAAAAAAAACATCTCAGGCTGAAGTAGCTTTTGCCAGCAGAAGTTGAGTGTAAGCTTACGAGCTTTGACCACACGCCGTATACGCAATATTTCTGAACTTTGCTCTCTCTTTAACAACAACGCTTGCTCTTCTCTTTCTTTCTCTCTCTCTCTATGGCTCCCGTGCTTTGTGCTCTCTCTATCTTTGCCTTTAAGAAGTTATCACAGCTCTGCATAATATAAATACTCCCAACAGTTTCGTGATATTATGTGTTCAGTGAGAATCAAAACAGCGGGCAAAACATTGCACGCAGCACGATTCTAATAGTAGGGTATAATAATTCGGTGGCAATCGCAGAACTCAGAACTACTTCATTAGGGAAATTTAACAGTTACATTGTAAAATATTAGAGTTCTATGCGTTCTAAAAACATTTTTTTTTGTAATTAAATACTTTTCTGAAGAGATCTGAACATAATCATTTCACACCTTTTTTGTTGGACTGAAAAAATAGTTCAAATTATTAAACAATATAAATTGAAAATAAAAATATAATAAATGAGTCTTCTGACATATTTTTTAATATACATAGTTGTAGGATGTAAATGTATTTATTTGTAGTCTGCAAATTTTGAACCGTATAACAAATTTGAAAATAATAAATATATAACAATTCTATTAGCGTTTGTATTAAGCTAAGATTTTAGTAAATTATATTAAGGTGGTTAATCAAGTCGCGACACTGCAGTATTAGTGAAGTATACAACATGTACGTACATATGTATGTATAAACACAATACATAGTAGATTCAATGAAGCAACTTTAAAGAATAACACCAAATAGCAAACATTCTTAGCTGTAATAGCAAATTAACAATCACATTCACAACTTGTGATTTCAATTCCCAGTACAACTAACACACGCAACATAAACTGCATTTGAAACAAAGGCACAAAGCAATTAGCCAATTTTTATTAAGTTATCTTAATTTTATCATCCTATATAGTCGACAATTTTTTTAATGGTTTATTGGACTCAATATCGTGCCACTCACTTTACGTCTTTTTACTTAACTATACTTTTCTGCATTCAAATTTCATTCCACCTAACATGGTAATTATCAGATTCTATATGCATTTGAAATTTGCCGCCACGTCGATCAGCTTAACAGCTTTCTTAATTTTCGCATTCAACTGCTCAATGGCTGCATAAATTTAGCAAAGCTTTTAAACTTTAAGCTGGCGTGAACAAAAATTAACGGCAAAAAGCTAAATTAACAGCACTGCTGTTAAAGTTAACAGTCGCCCTGCAGTGGTCAGTTCTGCTGTTAAAGTTAACAGTCGCCCTGCAGTGGACAACACTTCTGTTAAAGTTAACAGTCGCCCTGCAGTTGATAGTTCTGCTGTTAAAGTTAACAGTCGCCCTGCAGTGGACAACACTTCTGTTAAAGTTAACAGTCGCCCTACAGCCGAGCTGAATTAGCCGCCCGACAATCGATATCGATAATAACAGTTTGAATTGACAAAATCGAAATCGAATTTGAATGCACTGCACATTTCTTTATTTTCAAAGGACAATTTAATAGTAAGTTATACCATTAATCATAAAATAAAATTGGTTTTACATACGCAAAAGCTATGCGTACGCATATCACACTGGTTGTTTTTATTGCCTGCAGAGTAGAGGGATTTAAAACCTAAAACGAATTGAATTCAGGCCTCGCGCAGCACGTTTAGCTCCTCGGGAATGGCGAAAGTGCAGATCTGCTTTTCCGCCATCACATCTTGCAGATTGGAAAACTCCTGTGGCACATAAGTAACGCCATCCATATACAAGGCCTTATCCCAGGGACACTCATCCAGGGCCATCAACAGACACGTCTTGCTGTGCTCAAAACTGGTGCGTTCATTGCTCAGGCAGCGTAAATAGCAGCGCCAATACAAGGAGTTGCGTCGCAACACGGCATATTGCTCGGCCTCCAGCTTGGTGCGACGTGTGTTCGTGGGTAGAAACGATTCAAAGATGCTCAGCAGCCGATTGCGCAAATAATCCTCTTGAAGTTTTGCATCCAATGTGTAGTGGTCGGATTTGACCAAAGCGGTTGTTTAGGTCGACACTGTTAATTTGGATTCTGTTAGGTCAGATTCTGTTAAAATACATTCTGTAGTTTTTTTATTCGGTTAGGAGTTCTGTTAAGTCAGTCTGTTAAGTTTGCTTTGCTGTTCCTCTGGTAAATCTGCTGATCCGTTATTCCTATCTATTTTGTCTGCTCATTTTGTTTTGTGCATAATTTTTTTCTGGTCGATAGCGAGGCAGCGCAGGCTTACCGTGTCTCCCCCCCTCCTCTCTATTCTTGTAGTCGCGGTCTCTTTTGGTGTTCAAATTCGTTTGTCACCACCCGTGCATCGAACGATTATACCGTTTCTTGTTTGTCACCACCCGTGCATCGAACGATTATACCGTTTCTTGTTTGTCACCACCCGCGCATCGTACGATTATACCGTTTCGTATCATAGATCGTTGTTGGTAAATTCGTAAATCGTTCGAGGCATTGGCTGGACTGAAGCTGAGCTCACTAAATTAGTACAGCTTAACTCTTTGGTGCGCACAGAATAAATTCGTAAACAGCAGCGACAAATTATTTTAAATAAAAAGGAAAAAGTCCACGCGGGACAAAATTCCAAAGTTGTGCAGTGGAATAGTTTCATCTTAAAGTGAATAATTATTATTGGCCAGGTATGGATTTTGATTCTTGATTGAATCCATACTTATCTTTGTTTTTGTATTTAGTGCATTTTTTTGCCAGTGCTAGCGGTTCCCGCTTACACATTGAAGTGGCTCATACGAGCAAGTATCTCCACTCGCACCTAAAAGGGAATTAGGTTGCTTCGTCTATTGACTACGAAACCTCTTCTCAGCATCGATAATTGATGATTCGTCCCCAACGTCATCATCATTTCTACCATACGTGATCATCACTTCATTATCATCTTTACTGCAACAACTTTATTTTGCTTCGAGGGATTACTATCGCTGCCGCTCAAGAGACGGTCCCAGGCTGCCCCTTTCCAAATCTGTGCTAGGCTGAATATTATGTTTATATAGAATCAAGTTTTTGGAAGTTAACTAAGACTTATTGTTATTTTTTTTTTTTTTGCTCTCAAGAAGTTGACTTCTAACTCGGCCATCTCGAATATGGTGACTTCAAATTGTGTATAAACTGAAGTGAATTTATTTGTATGTTTATGCCTATTATATACGGAAATCTAACTAATTTGCTTAATTTATATATATATATATATATTCTTTATTATTATTATTTTGCTTCATGAATTAACATCGAATTGAAATTTATATACCTCGAATTAATTTGAAAAGAAACCAACTTATGTAATCTTCATTATGAATTTGTAACTTTAACTAAATTGAACTTTAAAAGATTTTCACCATTCAATTATTTAACATTGCCGAGTATGTCAGGGTAAATTTAAGGTCTAAATTGTATACTTAGTTTTACACCAGTCTCGTCAATTGAGCTCTACGACGCAGCGATGGGTGAGTCCAAAGTGTCATTTACCTCTTAAATTTGTTTTTCCCAAGACATACCTTTATTTTGCGCAATCATTTTCTCGATAAAAAAAAAAAAAAAACGTATTTAATTCATCTATGAGAAGACTTAAAGTTCAATTTCTAAACCTTATGTTCCGAATTTCTTTTATTATTAAAAATTAATTTGTATTTGAAAATGAATAACTAAAGTGTTATTAATGGAGTCCGTCGCCAGTACTCCAGAGGTCATGCCTGTCCAAAGCTAGTTACTGGTAATTACCTGTAAAAAAAAAGGGGCAATGTTTAAGACCTATGTTGCCATGGTAGGGAGGGTGAAGAAGAGGATCCATCGCCATCAGGTTCCTCGCTCCTAAGAGCCAAAGTCTTGTCCGTTTAATATTTTCCTAATATTTGAGTTTCTATTATTTATTTTTCTCTTGTCCGACACACAGTGCACTTATTTATTGTTAAGTGTGAATGTTTTAAAGGCAGAAAGATCCCCGCCCCAATCCGTCGAGCTTAGCTGGAGCCAAGCCAGAAGTGCACGAATTCTGTTCCTTTAAAAACATACCCAAGTCACACATTACACAATTGGCGCCCAACACGTGGGGCCTAAAAGTTGTTTAGCCTCACGGAAATTTGCTCCCTATTTATCCACCCAATTTTAGTTTGGTTTTTTGATTTAAACGAGTAGGTGAGACTTTTATATGATATAGATAGGACCTCGACTATTGGATTCTCGATCATTTTTCATAATTTTGGGAATGATCGACCAAGTCGAACCTATTCTTAAATTCATACTTTTCTTTCATATTGTGTTTAATGCCAAAAAACTCTAGTCTCAGTTTCTTATTTGTATTGCATTCACCCACATAAACTAGTACTGGGGATTGACAGGTGGTGAAGATGGGATTTCGATTATTGGAATTTGCGACTGCATTTCGTCATGCTGGAATGGTCGACCAAATCGAACTCATACTAAAATCCACACATTCTTCAGACTATAATTTTGTGTAAAAAAACTTTGGACTGATAGCTGAACATCTATACTTGGAATTGCAGCATACTGAAATAATTTCGGTATCCGGACCAGTAGGATGACACTATCAATTCAAATCAGAAATATTTTCTAATTCTATGAATAGTTTAGCTTTCGGCTTCAAAGGAAATTTTGGCATGGCATCGATCTCAAAAGGAAAGTGACGGACTCTATATAAATAAAAATTAGAATAAATATATATATAATTATTTGCATAAACATACACAAATTCACTTACACACTTAACCACACAAAAACTAATTTGAACATTTAATTTAACGATAAGAATTAATTATGGCGGTGCGACATAGTGCTGAAGATATAGTGCAGCTAATGCAAGATCAAGATCCTTTTTGTGGCATTTGCCACGAGGCAACAAATTCAAATGAACTCGTTGCAACCACCCCTTGCAAGCATAAATTTCACTACAGCTGTTTGATCCCAGCACTGCAAAACACACCTTCATGCCCTATCTGCAAATTAAAATGCTCGGTTAACCAGTTATCGCTCTCTAATAATAATTTAGAGGTAGAACTGACCGAGGCAGAATCTCACACTGAGGCTCGTTCGCAATTAGGAGAAAACTCATCCTCATCTTCTAACAGAGGGAGTAAAAGTAAGTTAGCTACGCCCAGAGGAGGCATGCAGACACGTTCTATGCAGAGAGCTATGCGCGATCAATCTTATGATTTACTGGATCCAAAGCAAGATCCTAGGCCGACTGTTAGTCCTACGCCTGAAACCATAAATAGAAATGATGTTGTAGATATTGCTCGATCGTATTTGCAGTCACAGCAACATACGATTTTGCAAGAATTAACAACAGCCATGAATGCATCCATTCAACAGGCCATGCAGGCACAGATGGCAAATTTGAATCTCGGTCAATATGACTCAACCCCATCTCCTGGTAGGGACTTAAAGCTACCAAGAGCTCCTCCAGTCTCAAATAATCTTCGACCAGATTATAACACTTTTAGAAATGGTGCCCGTCAAACCCATGAATCGGTTGGGGAATTTCGGCCATCCTCTACTATTTCTCCCGAAAAGGTGTCTAATCTAATACAGAGCTGGCGATTAAAATTTAGTGGAGATAGGAAAGGTATGAGAGTTGAAGATTTTCTTTATAGGCTTCGCTCATTGACTGTACAAAATCTTGGCGGCAACTACCAATTGGTGTGTGACCACCTGTATTTGCTGTTCGCCGATAGAGCTACTGAATGGTTTTGGAAGTTTCACAAATGTTTCCCTGGTTTTAATTGGGCAACTTTCTGTGAAGAGCTCATTAAAAAATTTGGCGATAGTGATTCGGACATGGATATATGGGATTTGATTAATTCTAGGCGGCAGGCCGAGCAGGAAAATTTCGACGACTATCAGTTTGCTATTGAAAACTTGGTAGGCCGTCTCCAAAATTCCATTTCGGAACAGGCTTTAGTTAGAATTCTTATAAGAAATTCCAAGCCTTCGCTTCAATATGAAATAATGCATTTAGGTATCTCGACCATTGCCCGGCTGCGAGAAGAAATTCGCACGCATGAAAATTTCTTTAAACAAATCCATTCGAATCCTGCCAAACCAAAATTACCATACAGATCTCAGGTAGCAGAAGTTCTTGTTGAAACAGATGATATTTCAGATAATGAAATATCAGAAATCAAACGGAAGAGATTAATCTGTTGGAACTGCGATAAACCTGGCCATAGATTTGAGAATTGCATGGAGGTCAGGTCAATTTTCTGTTATGGCTGCGGAGCCAGAAATGTGTACAAGCCGACTTGTAAGTCGTGCAATGCGTCGGAAAACCGGCACAAGGATGTGATAGGCAACAACATCCTATCACATCCTCAACAATAAGAACATTGAGCATGGATGCCTGGTCACAAACACACACACCGGCATTCAACCTAGAAAGCGAGGAAAAGGCGAGCTCTTCAGATATTCTACAGCCATTCCATATTCGCTTTAGTAAATACAGTGAAGTTGATCAACGAATTTTAGGAAACGTTGACTACTTGAAAGTTAATAATAAACCCAGACGTTCAACATTGAGAATTCGGTCGTTTTGGAAGAAGATTCGTTCGGTTAGGAAAGAATTGGTCTCTGCCATTTTTATGCAATCCGACAATCGTCTGTATAGTGATATTGAAATTGAAAACGAGAAATATGTAGCTTTGCTTGATTCAGGTGCATCAATAAGTTGCCTTGGTGGCAATGCTGCCACCGTCATTATGCAAAAGCACAAAGTTCAAAAATGCTCAGGAAATATTAGAACTGCTAATAATTCTAAGAGTGCAGTCATTGGAAAAATAATATCAAATGTTTCGTATCGAAATAGGACGAATCCTATCGAATTTTATATCATTCCAACTTTAAGTCAGGATGTGTATCTAGGAATTGACTTTTGGAGAGCTTTCGGACTGCTTGAGCAAATATTAGAACCATCCATTTCAGAAGTAGAGGATGAGGTAGAAGGAGAAGTAGAAGACCCAAAAACCCATTTTCTTACCAATTCTCAAAACAATCATTTACAAAAAGTTATTAATGATCTACCGTCCTTTGACATTGAAGGACTTGGTCGCACTCATTTATTGGAACACAGGATTGAAGTAGACAATGCCCGACCCGTTAAACAGAGGCATTGGCCCATATCTCCGGCAATCGAGAAACTTATGTTTTCTGAGGTTGACCGTATGTTGGATCTAGGAATAATCGAGGAGTCCAACAGCCCATGGAGTAGTAACTCTGTTATTGTTAGAAGGGGAGACAAGATTCGTCTTTGTCTAGATTCGAGGGTGGTAAATAAAGTAACCAGAAAGGATGCTTATCCTCTGCCTCACATTGATGGCATTTTAAGTCGCCTACCCCCTGCACGTTTCATTAGTAGTCTGGACATGAAACATGCCTTTTGGCAAATACCTCTAGAGGTCAACTCTCGGCAATATACGGCATTCACAGTCCCGAATCGGCCACTCTACCAATATAAGGTAATGCCATTCGGATTGTGCAACGCTCCACAGACATTATGCAGATTAATGGACCAGGTCATTCCGCCATACCTTCGTACGAGAGTTTTTGTATATCTTGACGACCTTTTGCTGTTATCGGACGATTTTGAGTCCCATATGGTTTTGCTGCGTGAAGTGGCCTTGTGTTTGCGCAAAGCCAATATTACCATAAATGTTGGAAAGTCTAAGTTTTGCATGCGCGAGGTAAAATACCTAGGATTCATTATTGGTTATGGGGAATTGAAAACTGATCCAGGAAAAATAAAAAGTATTAACGAATTTCCTGTTCCAAAAACAGTGAAACAATTGAGGCGCTTCCTCGGCTTGACTGGCTGGTATCGACGATTCGTTGAGCAATATGCCACCGTCAGCTTCCCATTGACAGAACTGCTAAAGAAAAATAAGGCATTAGAATGGAACGAAGAAGCGGAAAAATCTTTTAAGTTCTTAAAAGAAAAATTAACGTCGGCACCTATTTTGAAAACTCCGGACTTTTCCCGGCCATTCTTATTGTTGTGCGATGCGAGTACCTATGGCATTGGGTGTGTTTTAGCACAGGCAGATTTAGATGGTGTTGAGATGCCCATAGCATACATGTCGGAAAAATTGTCCAAGGCCCAAAGATCATACACCGTTACGGAACTCGAATGTCTGGCAGTGTTAAGAGGAGTTAAGAAGTTTAGAGCATACATAGAAGGCCAAAATTTTACAGTTATCACTGATCATGCCTCTCTTAAATGGCTCATGTCTCAAAAGGATCTGACCGGTCGTTTAGGACGCTGGGCGGTAACATTGCAAGGTTATGGCATTGAGATTAAGCATCGTAGTGGCTCTAAGAATATTGTGGCGGATACTTTATCTCGGCAAAATGAACCCATGATTTCCGAACTTTCCGACAGCGGCCCAATAGTTGACTTAAGATCTAAAGAGTTTCAATCTCAAGACTATCTGGACCTTATACAGCTGATCAAAGAAAACCAGTCTAAATTGCCAGATTTAAAAATTTGTGATAATTTTGTGTACAAAAGAACACAGCACTCAACCGGTGACGTCACACAAGAGGCCCAAGCGTGGAAGTTGTGGATACCACAATATTTAAGAGAAGACATTTTGTATAGAGCTCATGATTCTCCTGATGGAGCACACTGTGGCACCGGAAAAATGATAGAGAAACTTAAAAGATACTTCTTCTGGCCCGGTATGGTAACGCAAATTCGAAACTATGTCTCCAAGTGTTGTGTGTGCCGCACCACTAAAAGTCCGAATATCGTTTTACGACCCCCTATGGGCAAGCCTTTGGTCTCCGAGAGACCCTTTCAAAAGCTATACATGGACTTACTCGGTCCGTACCCAAGATCTAAAAGCGGTAACATTGGGTTGTTGATCATAGTAGACCACAATACAAAATTTCACTTTTTGCAACCGCTTAAAAAGTTTACCTCTCACCGAATCTGTGAATTTTTACAGAATTATATTTTTTATACATTTGGTGTTCCAGAGGTCATACTGACAGACAATGGATCACAGTTTCGTTCGGCTCAATTTGAGTCTTTTCTAACCCGTTTTGGCATAACGCATGTATGCACTGCAATATATTCGCCACAGGCCAATGCGAGCGAACGATTGAATAGGTCTGTTCTATCCGCCATTCGTGCATACATTGGTACAGATCACTCTAATTGGGATAAGAATCTAAATGAAATAAGCGGAGCTCTTCGAGCCAGCGTTCATAGTAGTACCGGATATTCTCCATACTTTTTGGCTTTCGGGCAAAATATGCTCCTTAATGGACAAGACTATGAGCTTTTGAGAAAACTACGCTTATTGAATGATGATACGGCTCTGAAACAGAATGACGTTTTACAAATTATTCGGCGAAAAGCTAAAGATAATGTATCTACCGCTCATGACGCTAATGCTAGAATCTATAACCTGCGTAGTAGAACCATCCAGTTGAAGGAAGGCGATAAAGTTTATGCTCGGAATTTTACTCAGAGCAATGCTAGTAAAAAATTTAGCGCTAAATTGGCACCAGTTTTTCAAAATGCCAGAGTGCGTCGCAAGTTAAGTCCTTCATACTATGAATTAGAAAATGAGTCTGGAAAAATAATCGGAGTGTACCATTTGAAAGACATTCAAATTACGGCATAAATTGGTTGGTAATAATAAATCCTGCCCTTTTTCAGTTAAGGACTCTCAAACTAAGACTTTTCGAGCCTTAACTGCGTTGTAGTGGTCGGATTTGACCAAAGCGGTTGTTTAGGTCGACACTGTTAATTTGGATTCTGTTAGGTCAGATTCTGTTAAAATACATTCTGTAGTTTTTTTATTCGGTTAGGAGTTCTGTTAAGTCAGTCTGTTAAGTTTGCTTTGCTGTTCCTCTGGTAAATCTGCTGATCCGTTATTCCTATCTATTTTGTCTGCTCATTTTGTTTTGTGCATAATTTTTTTCTGGTCGATAGCGAGGCAGCGCAGGCTTACCGTGTCTCCCCCCCTCCTCTCTATTCTTGTAGTCGCGGTCTCTTTTGGTGTTCAAATTCGTTTGTCACCACCCGTGCATCGAACGATTATACCGTTTCTTGTTTGTCACCACCCGTGCATCGAACGATTATACCGTTTCTTGTTTGTCACCACCCGCGCATCGTACGATTATACCGTTTCGTATCATAGATCGTTGTTGGTAAATTCGTAAATCGTTCGAGGCATTGGCTGGACTGAAGCTGAGCTCACTAAATTAGTACAGCTTAACTCTTTGGTGCGCACAGAATAAATTCGTAAACAGCAGCGACAAATTATTTTAAATAAAAAGGAAAAAGTCCACGCGGGACAAAATTCCAAAGTTGTGCAGTGGAATAGTTTCATCTTAAAGTGAATAATTATTATTGGCCAGGTATGGATTTTGATTCTTGATTGAATCCATACTTATCTTTGTTTTTGTATTTAGTGCATTTTTTTGCCAGTGCTAGCGGTTCCCGCTTACACATTGAAGTGGCTCATACGAGCAAGTATCTCCACTCGCACCTAAAAGGGAATTAGGTTGCTTCGTCTATTGACTACGAAACCTCTTCTCAGCATCGATAATTGATGATTCGTCCCCAACGTCATCATCATTTCTACCATACGTGATCATCACTTCATTATCATCTTTACTGCAACAACTTTATTTTGCTTCGAGGGATTACTATCGCTGCCGCTCAAGAGACGGTCCCAGGCTGCCCCTTTCCAAATCTGTGCTAGGCTGAATATTATGTTTATATAGAATCAAGTTTTTGGAAGTTAACTAAGACTTATTGTTATTTTTTTTTTTTTTGCTCTCAAGAAGTTGACTTCTAACTCGGCCATCTCGAATATGGTGACTTCAAATTGTGTATAAACTGAAGTGAATTTATTTGTATGTTTATGCCTATTATATACGGAAATCTAACTAATTTGCTTAATTTATATATATATATATATATTCTTTATTATTATTATTTTGCTTCATGAATTAACATCGAATTGAAATTTATATACCTCGAATTAATTTGAAAAGAAACCAACTTATGTAATCTTCATTATGAATTTGTAACTTTAACTAAATTGAACTTTAAAAGATTTTCACCATTCAATTATTTAACATTGCCGAGTATGTCAGGGTAAATTTAAGGTCTAAATTGTATACTTAGTTTTACACCAGTCTCGTCAATTGAGCTCTACGACGCAGCGATGGGTGAGTCCAAAGTGTCATTTACCTCTTAAATTTGTTTTTCCCAAGACATACCTTTATTTTGCGCAATCATTTTCTCGATAAAAAAAAAAAAAAAACGTATTTAATTCATCTATGAGAAGACTTAAAGTTCAATTTCTAAACCTTATGTTCCGAATTTCTTTTATTATTAAAAATTAATTTGTATTTGAAAATGAATAACTAAAGTGTTATTAATGGAGTCCGTCGCCAGTACTCCAGAGGTCATGCCTGTCCAAAGCTAGTTACTGGTAATTACCTGTAAAAAAAAAGGGGCAATGTTTAAGACCTATGTTGCCATGGTAGGGAGGGTGAAGAAGAGGATCCATCGCCATCAGGTTCCTCGCTCCTAAGAGCCAAAGTCTTGTCCGTTTAATATTTTCCTAATATTTGAGTTTCTATTATTTATTTTTCTCTTGTCCGACACACAGTGCACTTATTTATTGTTAAGTGTGAATGTTTTAAAGGCAGAAAGATCCCCGCCCCAATCCGTCGAGCTTAGCTGGAGCCAAGCCAGAAGTGCACGAATTCTGTTCCTTTAAAAACATACCCAAGTCACACATTACAAATGCTGCAGTTTGATAGCCAAACGTTGCGTTTATAGCCAAGTCATGGGACTTTTGATGCCGCAGAAATCGGCAACGTGCGGCAATAATCATGTGGAGCAACGCTAGAATGCCCGCTTTGGTCTGCTTCAAGCGACAACGCACATCGATCCACTGTGTGGTGTCCAGCGTGGAGCACAGCTGCAGCAGCGTTTGATTGCGCGGAAACTCTTGCAGGCCATGTTGCAAGTGTGGCAGCAATTCACTGAGCGCACAACGCCGCGGCAGCTGCAGCATCAGCAACTGCAACTCGCAGATTTGTTCGCGTAGAAACTGAACTCGGGTCGCCTCCATTTGGGGCAGTTGAAAGAGCCGATGCTGCAACGTTGCCTCCAGCAGCGCCATCGCTTCGACCTTGCTGCTCTTGTGTTGCAGATACAGTTGCAGGCAGAGTGCACGCAACAACAGCGTCAACATGTTGGGCAAAAAATACTGCTCCAAGGGCAACGGATCCGCTGGCGTTTTAGCAGCCAGCTCGGCAACCCTTTCAAGCTCCGCATCGAGCAATTCCCGGCTGGCCAAAGGAATGAGCAGCTTCAGCGCTGCGTCTCGCGAATCGTTGGCCATCAACATCTCAGCATAGACAACGGCGGCTTGCAGCTGATCCGCATCAAGTGGCGTCTGCTTGGCCATGACCAGCACTTGGTCGAGCACACGAAACGCACTCGACGGTCTTGAGTCCTCTGCTTTGTCCTCGCCCAGTGCTTCGTACTCGAACATGGCAACCTGAGTGTAGAAGCAGATCACTTGACGATTCGCCGGTTGGCGCAATAACGAGCGTTGACTGTCACTGGTTTCCTTCAGAAATTGCGGCATCAACTTGCCGCAAAGCTTGCGCAGCTGAAGCCGCAAACGTTGCAGGCGCAACCACAATATGATGAAGACTTGACGCTGCGCTTCATTTGCCGCACACACTTCGCTGCACTGCAACAGCAGCTTGGCAATGCAACGCTCGTAGAGCTCGTGCCCAATGGCCTGCGGCATAAAGCTTGGACACACATACAGCTCCCTGGCCAGCTGCATCATGGTCTCCATATAGTCGCCGCTCTTGGGCGGCAGCGCATATGTCCAGCGATCCGCGAGGCCGGCGAGCAGCATTTCAATGGCCTCCGAGTCGCCGATTTGATCGATGCGTGTGCACAAACGCTCGGCCAGGCAATGCGTTCGCAGCAGTGGCAACTTGGTCAGCTGAACCACCAGCAGCAGCAGCTGCATGCGATACGTTTGCGTCTTCAATGGGTAAATGTACGGACACACATCCTCCGTGTAGATGCAACGCCGTGGATCAACGGCAATGCCAACGTTTGCCTGCTGCGGATACGGGAGAAAATTGTACGCTTGTCGCAGTCGCTCGATGCGTGTCCAAATCTCTGGCATTGGCATGCCAGAGCGCAACACCAGCTCCTCGTAGTCGACGAGTGGTCGCTCATCCTGTGCAGAGGCCGCCAAGCAGTCGAATTGCAAGTGTGGCGCATTCAATTCCAGCGCCAGATTGAGCAGCGCAAACATTTGCGGTGTGTTCGCCGATTGGCGCAGAAACAACACACAATTGTGAAAGAGTTTCAGCATCAATTCGTCCGCCCGTTCGTCGTGATCGCGTTCCCGAAACAGACGTTCCATGCACTTGCTGTAAATGGCCAGCACATCGGGCACATTGCAACGCGCCATGGTGCCCTGTGTGGTCATTATCAGCGCCGTCCACAGCGTGTACTCTTGTGGCTGCCGCTGCAGCAGCTCCTCCAGTTTGCTGGCCACCTGCAACACAAGTTTGCACTTGAGATTTAGTTCGTGGAGCAGCGCGTTGAACTTACCTGACTGTCTGGATACGTTACGCTGGCGGTGGCCACATAGCATTGCAGCAGCTTCTCATTACCCGGATGCTGTTCCATGGCCGTCTCGAGTGCATGCAGCTGCTGCTCCGCCACTGCCAAGCGATTGCTCTTCGTCGCACTGTCGCCCAGCAGCTGATGCAGTTCCAGCCAATTGCGTTCATCCTGCGGCTCTACGGCCAGCAATTTTTTTAGCTCCTGTATGCGTTCCAGTAGTTGGGTTAACTGCTCCTCGCTTGTCTTGATTGCTGCTTCCTCCACAAGGCGCAAGCGGGGTCGCTGCTTGGCGTGTTGTTTTGTCTGACGTGGCCCACCGCCAAGGCGCAGTTTGCTGCGCTTATAGTTGGGGCGTGAGAGGCGTGGCAAGGTTGGCAGGCGTAGGTAGGCATTATTAGGTTTCTTGTCCACATAGAAGCCGGTGTCTTTGTCAAACTCTAAAATGCGTTGCTCCCCACTAGCAGCAACAGCATTTCTAACTGCTCCTGATGATTGATTGTCAGCCAAATTGTCTTGATCGTCGTCCGGTGATTCCTCCGAACTGGAAGTGAAATCCGAGTCAGATGGTTGTGGCGGCACCAGCACTAAAGAGGGTAGCTCAAAGCTGCGATTGTTTTGCAAAGCCTCCCCAGTAGCAGCATTAGCTACAATAATTTCACTACTATAAGAAAATATTTAAAAATATTAAACACTACATTTTCTTACTTGGAACAGGCAACTGTTGTGACTGATGTGCTTCAGATGCATTTGGCGGCTCATTTGATTCATTGCTGGCGTACGCCGGAAAGAGCGGCATGTTCAAGAAATTTACACACGTTTTATCTATCGCGATTTCTTTATAAAGTGAATAATACCGTAAGAACAAATTTCTTAACCAAACGAAACATTTATTCATTTAAAATCTATCGATTGCCTCGATAGGCAATGATGCTTACCAGTATGACCTACATGTTTTAAAAATAAATATTTTTCTAAGCAGTATTAATATACCAGAAATTGGCACTTGGTCACGCTGCTAGCAGACTACAACGTTGCTATTATCATAATCGCATGCACTATGCAAATATTTGGAGGGCATTCAGTACCGCTAAATATTTATTAAAGCATGATTTTTAATATATACTTGATTGTTAATCATAATAAATGCGCTCATTTCTTTTTTGGGCAGCATAACAAGCATCGATATTTCTACCATAAATAATCGATGCTTCGATTTATGCTTCGATAAGTGCCAACGATGTTTCTCACCTCTATCTTGGCCACCTTAACTTTACCAACTAAACTTGCGGCCATTAAATAAATTTTAGATATCTCAAAAATGTTCAAAAAGTATGTACACAGCAGGCCAACAAACGCCGTTAACTGTCAGCTAACCCATTTGCCAATTCACAGATTCGAGGAAAAAGACAGTATCTCGTCGATACAACAGCTAAAATCGTCAGTACAGAAAGGCATACGTGCGAAATTATTGGAGGCATATCCAAAGCTGGAAACTCACATTGATTTGATACTACCCAAGAAGGATTCATATCGCATTGCAAAATGGTAAGTACATATGAAAACCGTCATTCCAATTGGATCAATTATTTGGAATTCTGGGTTACTTCCTTTAGTCACGATCACATTGAATTGCTGCTAAATGGAACCGGCGAACAGGTCTTCTTCAGGCATCGCGATGGTCCATGGATGCCCACGTTGCGTCTGCTGCACAAATTCCCCTATTTTGTGACTATGCAGCAGGTGGACAAGGGTGCCATACGCTTTGTCCTCAGTGGCGCCAATGTCATGTGCCCGGGCCTAACATCGCCGGGCGCCTGCATGACAACGGCGGATAAGGGCACCGTGGTTGCCATTATGGCCGAGGGCAAGGAGCATGCGCTAGCGATTGGTCTACTCACATTATCCACAGATGATATGTAAGTGCATGGTTTTTATCTTGGTAGCTGCAGTTCTTTAATCTTTTGCTTCTACTCAGTTTGAAGGTGAACAAAGGCATTGGCATTGAAACGTATCATTTTCTCAACGATGGCTTGTGGAAATCGAAGCCAGTCAAGTAGACGACGGAGTCGAAGTCAAATTCGAAGCCTATGTCGAAGCAGCACTCACCATGCACATTCGTCCTACATACAACAGAAGAAGAAGAAAGAAAACAAACGTCTTCGTCATTGTCATGAGAGCAAAGAATGGTTTTGATATGCAATTCTATAATTTGTGTTGAAATGTTTTTTTTTTCTTTAAATTTAATGCGCAACTTAAGCTATTTTAAATTAATTCGAAATACATTTAAATAATGGCATTTGAGAGCAAACCCACTAGTGTTGCCATTTTGGCGATTTTTACGTCAAATCTGGCCATTTTGAAGATATTCAAGGTGCTTTTTATTTTATTTGCTTATCTTGTCTTTTTGATTTTTGCCTAAAATGATATCAGATAATTTATAATAGTAATAGTGAAATTAAATATTTTAGCTTTACAAATGGCATTTAAACCAGTCTCAAAAATGCAATTGGTTTAAAAATAAATTTGACCAGTTGAGCAGAGAGTGAAACAGTTGGCAGCACTGGTCGCAGCATGCGCACATTCAACTGCATTGTTGCACCAACCACCTGTGGGAAATTACGAGTGTCCAATTGGAAAAGTCGAGCTTCTTAGTTTGTTTATTGGTCAGCCGAAGTGTTGTATTTTTTACACAGTAGAAGTGCGTAAATTTTTTTTTAATTTAAATTTTTAACAATGCTTCACTTGCCGGATTTAGTGTTTTTAGGCTTACCATTGATTTTCCAACAGATGTTTTGAACAGATTCCACGACCTGTGGCTGCTGCGTGACGTCACAATTGCAATTACCATTAAGATCTTGTCTTAATAGACATCCAATTTAAAATTACGTTCAAAAAACAAGTTGAATCATAAAAAGGTAATTAATGTAATTTTCCATAATGCTTTGCCTACTTTGCGTGACAAAATAAAACATAAAATTTGTGACGTATGGTATTCGAGGGGACGCCATTTTGGATTTCAACCTTTTTTTTTGCTAGCGAGCGCGCGCAAATTGAGTTTTGACGCATGCGCTATTTGGAGCAATTACGGTTCATTTGCATGTGCGTTAGACACATGTGTGTGTGTATGTATGCATGTACATACATATATTGTACGTCAGCAGACTGCGTTGAAGAAAAGTGTGTTTTCAGTTTCAGTTGCTGCCAGCATTTGTCGCACACAGCGCGCGCATCCAACGAGAAAATTGCAACCGTTATTCGTAAGGACAAAATAAAGGCATACGGCAAAAAAAAAAGAAAAAAAAAATCACACACACAACACACAAAAACGAAGAAAAATTAAGAAAGAAGAAACAAAAAGGAAAACAGGAACAACTTAAAACCACAAGTGGTAGTAGACACAAGAGTTGAACAATAAGCGCAACCAAACGAAAATGGTAAAACGCCAAAGATGAACGTTTCAAGCTGTCGCAGCAAGCACCAAGCAGCAAGCAGCAGTTGTGGAATTATTGTGTTGTATTGTGGCATATGGAGATGAAAGAAAAAATGGACATTCAAATTTGTAGTTTTTGCGATGCATCCTAGTGCATGTGTATATGTATATACAACGTGTGTGTGTGTGTTTGTGAGTGGCGTTGTCGTTGTGTGGGTGGGAAGTGGATGCGCCATTTAAAGTACGAAAAGTTTTTCAAGGAAAACGGATACACACTGTTTGAACTTTTTGAAGGTGCAAAATGCAAGAGCTGTATTTGTGTATGTGTGCTTCTTTTTTTTCGTATTTTGTTTTGTTGTCGCTCAAGTGGGCGTGTGAGTCATGATCAGAGCGGGACAAAGACAAGTGCAAGTGGTCGCCAAGAGCAACAGCAATACACATATGCATATGTAAATACATATGTGTGTGTGTGTGTTGTTAGCACGCGAGCCGTTACTTAAGCTAGGCCTATGGATGGGCAAATGTTAACAATATGGCAGCAATATGGCGATAAATGCATGTATCGTCTCCAATAAATACATATATCGATTTTACTCCAGCAGGCGTTGGCGCTAATCGAGTTGATGTTGATGACATGCAAGAAGGGCAACAACAACAACAACAACAACAAATTCGCGCCTACTATACGCATTTACAACTGAGCAGCAGCAAACGCACGCACGCAGTAGTACAATAAATAAGCCAGTATTAAACACAAGGAACAGGAAGGAGTCAACACATCCAAAAGCAACAGCGCCAAGCAAAAGCGAGAGAGCAAGAGCGAGAGAGAGTGAGAGTCGTGCACGCACAGACGTACGTACATGTGTGTGTGTGCGTGTGTGGGCGCCTTTTCAATATGGAAGACCTTTTTCTGCTAATTATCAAGGAGTCAACGGGCACCAAGCACAACGCGTTGCGACAAACGGCGCAAATTGCTTATGGTAAGTATCAAATGTGTGCATGTCTCACTTTTTGCATTTGTATGCGTGTGTCTGTGTGTACTTTCAGTTGAAAGTTGCGCCGCAATAACAACAACAGCAGCAAGAACATCAATGTGAACCACAACGAAACAACAATAAAAGGCACAAAAGCAGGCAGCGACAACGCGCGCATTGAAAGCATGCAAGAACGCAATTTCCTGCCATCGTTTTGCTGTTATTTTGTTGTCGTTGTCGTCGTCGTTGACTTTGTTGTTGTCGCTCTGGTTGTTGTTGTTGTCGTGTCCGCCCTTTTGCACATCCGCTGGCATTTCCTTTGTTTCTTTTTATACCCCTAACCTGTAGGCTGAAAGGGTATTCTCATTCGGGGCTTATCAATAAGTGCTCACAATGAATTTCTTGTTTGCAAAAAGTGCATTTTAATTGATATACATATTTAAAGATCTTATTTTAAACATTATTTTTGAAATTTACATATTTTTTGGAGGAAGAAATTTCAAATATAATAAGGAATTCCATTTTGTTACAAATCAACAAAACCAAAAGTTGTTTTTATACAAATCAAATCAAAATTTTATTATATTTAATTTTATAATATTATTGAAATTATTGCATATTTATTACAAAATTCATTTTAATAGAAAAATAACTTACAGGAATTAAAAATGTATACCACCAATTTTTTATATTCTTCTAAACTAAAAACTCTAAGTTTTATCAAGCATCAGTTTTTTATATTTTATTTAATTTCTTTACAATTCGATGAAAAAAATATATGATGGGTATCTATAAGTCTAGCATCCTTCGCTTTCTTGCATGTTCGGTTCTTTTCTGCTCGTTGCCTTTGACCATAGCTGGAAAGTAGGCAACGATTTGTTACTAGTTCCCATTTCCCATCATTATATTTCATTTGCCATTATCAGACATAATTGTTTGGCCTCGTGCTTATCTGCAACATTTGAACTGTTGTTGTTTTGGGCTCGTCTTTGGTTGACTCGGCTATATATTATACATATATGTTATGTTCGCTATATATGTTATGTGCGATTTGCAGATAAACTTTATCGACAGCATGGCATACACAGGGATCCATCGCATGAGCTGCGCTCCGTTTGCTTTACGGCACTGCAAATGGCCTTGGACACGAAGCGGCCAAAGTTCATCACAATGGGGCTCAATGGTCTGCATGTAAGTACTCAAAACGGATAGTTGGATAGTTGGACGGATGGACGAGTCAATTATCGAACGGATTCTCAGGCAAATTGTGCAGCAGCAGTTTCCGCACCAAAATGCTCCCCGACTAGCAGACAATAATTGTGAAATGGGTTAGCTAATTGCCTTTATAGTAACACAAACCCACCGCTCAGCCACCCCGCTCAATTGAAATATGCCTATCAAGAATTCATCACGAAAGGAAGGCATTTAGATTTGAGGTCAAGGTTAAACACTGAATCCAGCGCCAAGTGATTTGATTCAGCAATTTACAAAGCAATTTCACGTATAATCGTTTTTTTTTTTTATAACTAAACTACATTCTATAGATGTCAATTAATTGCCGTAAAAGTAAAATAGATGAATTCCTGAATGACATTGTGGGATAAGATTGGAATTTTATATATGTTCTAATAGTTAGGCAGACAATTAAAAGTGAAGTTAAAGTTAAGAGTAATTGAAATGATTTTGAGTAAGTTACATTTAAAAAGAATTATTATTATCATATATGTTAGTTTGAGTTTTAGCACAAAACTCTTTATTCAATTAACTAACTATTGGAATATATATATCAAATATGTTAAGATTAATAACATTCGAATATTATCTCAATACTTTTGGAAATATTTTTCAATTTGATTGGAATAGTTGCAAATATCATGTGATTCGTGAAGAAGATTCAAGTTTTTAATGGGATACAATTTGAAATTTGACTAGCAACAAAGTCTGATAAATGAATCCTTAATAATAAGATAATTATTTAATCCTTAAATCACGGCAAATAAGCTGCTGGGTAAGCTTTCTTTGTAAGTCAACTTCGGACATTATATTTATTATGGCAAAAAGTTGTAACAAGCCAAAGTTGTTAACTTGAATGACGAGCGAGAATGATGAGCTGTCAGGAAATTATGAATAGATAATCAGAATGCTTTGGGGATTGGTTTAGCATATGCACAAAGTGCTTGAGGGGTCGTCTATGAATAGTATTTTCATTTGTGATTTATAAATTCTAATTTGGGATTCGGTTTCATTCTTGACAGCGCGTCATCAAGGACGAACGCTTCTACATTGGTCTGGAGCCGGAGGACGATTCGGTGTGGCTGCCATCGCAGCTGCTGCGTGCCACAAATGGCATCCTGCCATCGACGAGCAGCGAGGACACCGTGGTGAATGTGCTGCGCCTCTTCCTGGCCATGGCCTGCTCACCGGCCTGCACCCTCAATGGCCGCCTCCTCATCGAGATACTCTCACGGTGCGGCGAATGCTGGGAGATGGGCTCCAGGGCCACGAAGGCCGCCTCCTTGGCGGCAGCCTCGCAATGTTTGCGCACATTTTGCGCCTTCCTCATCGAGGAGGCCGAGGAGGTGAAGAAAACAGCGCCAGCTGGCCTCATGACACAGACTCAGGCGTCAGCCGTCTACAATGAGGTGATACCGGTGATGCAGTGGCTCTGCAGTCGCCTTGTCGAGCCAAACGTGAACAATGCGTCGCCGAATAAGAAATGCGAGAATCCCAGCTCATTGTATCTAACCGAATGCATCTTGACACTCAGCTCCGCGCTGCCTCGCAATGTCCACGCGAATCCCCACTTCACCTCGTTTCTCTGGCAAAAGTTTTGCCCCACTCTAGCGGCTGCATTGGGCTCGCCGGGTCGCATTAATCTGGACAAGAAGTTCACCTACAAGTAAGTTAACTTATTCAACGTTTTTAACAAATAAACTAGGTTTAATCGGTTAGTTAGAACCAATAGTCCGATCATCATTAATTGCCGACTTGATAAGGGCTTATAGGTTTATATGCATACAAAACTGTATAAAAAATGGTACGCATACAGGTATTATAATTTGGGACCTACAGAAAATGTGTGTGACATACGATCGCATATTTTGTATTATTTTTTGAATGAAGTATCAGAAAATTACTAAAACAGCTTAAAATCTATGGTATATTAATATACTATAATATGTTATTGGTATATTGGTACATTAATATACTATAATATATTATTGATATATTAATATACTAATATACTATACTAATATATTATATTATTGGTATATTTGTATATTAATATACTATAATATATTATAGCTTTTTAGTGGTTCTGGTATTTTTGCAGTATAGTATATTGATGAGGTATATTAATATGCAATATAAAACCATAGTTTCTTTTTTAATAGGTGTTTTAGTTTTATTTCGGAATATTGATGAGGTATATTTTTGTACTGTATTTTTCTTACTTTTCTTAATGATTACAATAATTTATGTTAGGATAGAATCTTTTAAGTTACCTTATTGGCTTTTCTTGAATTCATTGAAGATGATTCAATATAAAAGAGTTTCAGAATAGTTAATATTAATTTATGAATGTTGAATATTCCAAGCAAGCAGCAGTAATAACCACAGCATGGGTTAATTTTAAAATTATGATAGAATGCTAAACTATAGATTACTGTATCGATACCTAAGTGCACATTAAAGATAACTTTCAATGAACCTTATGGAAAATTAGTGCACTACCGAGAAGATTAGCTTTATAAAGTTCGTCTCCATTGGGAAAAGAAGTGGCTAGTTAAATTCATTTTTAAGAACCTTATGAACCTTATGGAAAATTAGTGCACTACCGAGAAGATTAGCTTTATAAAGTTTGTCTCCATTGGGAAAAGACGTGGCTAGTTAAATTCATTTTTAAGATAACTTCCAAACTGTTATGTGTTATTTTAGAATTGTGATATAATTTATATATACATATACATATATAATTTATTTTCAAGATAGCATTATTTATATGAGGTATATTCCTATTCAAGTGGCTCTAAGATTTTTGGTGTTATGGTTTGATTCTGCAAATTTCGAAGATAAATATAGCAATTATTTAGGAATTGAATATTAAACTATTGAATATTACAAATTTCAAAGATTCCATGTACTTTACTACCTTACTAATTGAACTTTGTTGTTCTCTCCTCCCTCAGGGATGCACTGCACATGATTGAGAATGAGGCACGCGGCTTCTTCACCGGTCCCGGCTTGGATGGCCCTCAGGCGCGTTGCGTATATTTGACCGCTATCCAGCTGCTGCGTATTGCTGGCGCCCATGGCTCGCTGCGACCGATGCTGGAGGCGTTGTTCCATCGCATGGTGTTGTTGCCAGCGCCGCTGAACCGCACTGAGCCACTGCGCTGTGTGCGGGAGATATTCAAGAGTCCGGAGCGTCTCATCGATCTGGCTGTCATACTGTATGTGGACAAGAACACGGCCCAGGGCTGCAGCGATGAGATGGCTCTGTTTCGACTGTAAGGCAATGCCTAGTACTTTCGCTTACACAATAAGTAATTCATTTACTCTCTTTTTAGGTTGGTCGATGCCATGGAGGAGTGTGCCTATGGGGCGAGTGCGGGCAGCGCCACCGAGGCCAGTCTCCAGGCGAGCGTGGAGTGCATGGTGGCGCTGTTGGATAGCTTGCAGGTGCTGTGCAGTGGCGAACTGACCGAGTCCATGATCAGCGATCAGATTGTGCAGGTGGTGAATGCACGGCACGATCTGCTCAAGGATGCCGACTATTCGGGTCCGTTGACCTATCAGAGCATGGCACGTTTGCCGGCACCGTATCGCGATGCGATTGTTGAGTTCCGTCAGAACGTGTTCGAGACGTCGTCGGGATCGGAGAGCGAATGCGAACCTCCGCACGAAACGGATGCGGCGTCCAATGGCTCTGGCGACACGGAGGGACCCGAAGACGATGAGCCCAGCAGCTCGTCGGACGAGACGTCGCGTGTGGAGAATCGCTGGCCGTACTCGCATCTCGAGGCACCTGTGATGCCCATACGCACGGACAGCGACAACGATCGTCAGCATGCCCGGGACTTTGCCAAGGCACTGCGACAGGATCTGGTGCCGAAGCTGTTGCGTTTGCGGAGTTGCATTGAGCTCGACGAGGCGATGCAGGAGTTTGCCTCGGCCGTGTGCCAGGAGAACAGCATGAACTTCTCCGACTTTGATTACAATCTGACCGCAATCAATGCCGATGGCATTTATCTGGCCATCTACTCATCGCTGTTGCTCAGCCTGCAGCTGATGCGCGCCGGTTACTACGATCAACAGGCGTCCAAGGACATTCTGGTGCCGATGTCGGAGCAACAGTTTGTCACCTCGGTGCAGAATACCGGAGTGTTAGTCTATCTATCGTCACCCTGGCTCTGTGAGCTGTATCAGTCGGTGATTGTGTGCAACATTTTGGAGGCGATGTCGCGACAACAACTAGAGGGCAATGGACCCCGATGTGCCTTGGTCGATATGCTCTGCGATGCCGGCGGCTTGGCCAGCACTCAAATGCTCTCCGAGTGGCAGCGTCTGCAAACGGCAACGGTGAAGCACAGCGATGATGAGCAGCACGATAAGCGACGCGAGGCTGCGAAGAAGCTGTGTCGTCGCCTATTGACCTGCTGCTGGGATTCCATGGTGATTGTGCTTAGCTCGGGTCTGGGTGATCTTCAGAGCACCGCCTCCAACAAGCTGGTGGCGCTCTCCAAGCGCACGCTGCGCGTCAAGGCCAAGGCTAACAAGTCCAATGGCGAGGCCTTGTATGCCATGTGCCTGGATGGCCTGCATTCGGTGAGTATCTTATACCTAGCCATAGTTAGCCATAGGGTAGAAAGGTATTATAACTTTGTGCCTGCAGAAAATGTATGTAACAGACAGAAGAAGGTATCTCCGACCTTATAAAGTATATGTACATATTCCTGATCAGTGTCAACATCCCAGACGATATAGTCATGTCCGTCTGTCTGTCCTTACGTCGGTATAAACACCTAGATCTCAGAGAATATAAAAGAGATATCTTTTCCGACAGCAAATCAATCATCATAGAGTTGCGATTACATACAATATATAGAATTTTTATGATTCATGAAAAATCGGATGATATGTAACACTTTTGTATGGTAAAATACGCCTACAACAATCCGGTCGTAGTTGCTTTAGCTTAAAATTTGGTATATTTTGAGCTCTATGGTATATTTTGAATGTAGTACCATATCAATATATCAAATATAGAATTCAGTAAATTTGTATTATTTTTGCGGTATATTAATTTGGTATATTTAAAGAATAATACCGAATAGGTAGTGGGTATCTCACAGTTGAGCACATTCGACTCTATCTTTCTTACTTGTTTAATAATATATTTCATGTTGCTCTTGCAGGCGGCCACGTTGAGCAATAGCTTGAATCTGCAACACTTGGCTGGCAAAATACTCAATCTGTTGGCCTCGAACGTCTGCCAGACGAGCGGACCTCGCATTTCGGCCAGCCAAGCAATGTCAATGGATGTTGTGCTCACCGGTGGCCTCAATCTCGGCAGCTACAGCGCCGATTGCTGGCAGAGCATCTTCGCCGTCTGTCGCCATGTCAGCCAGCTGGAGCATGAGATCTTCAGCATGCAGAATCCATCGATCGCCGCCTCGCCCGGCAGCAGTCGACGGGATTTGGAGACGGGCGAGAAGTTGAACAATGGCAATGCCCAAGACAAGTTGAATCTTTCCTCCATACCCATCGACGATGATGAAACGTGGTGAGTGGCGATCTACACTTAGATATAATTATTATTGGATGTATCGATTTCATAAATAACTCGAACTCTTACTAAAAGTAACCTTTTGGCTTCTTTGCAGCGTGGACGTCTACAGCTTCCTGCAGGCGCCATTGCAGAGCCCCAACACGAATATCACATCCATATTGAAGGTCTACTCGGGCACCAACGAGACGGTGCTGCTCAGCCAGAGCGATACCTCGAAGGTGCTCTGCGCTCTCTCCCACCAGGCCGAGAATCTGTTCAGCGATGCGGCCGAGCGTCTCAGTCTGCCATCGCTGTGTCAATTCCTGAAGCACTTGTGCCGCGCCTCTCGCGATCAGCTGTACAAGAGTCAGGTGGCACGCAAGGGTGGCGGCACACGGATCTGGTGGCCCAGCAAGGGGTGGAAGAAGCTCGACTCGTTGCCAATGTCACTGCTGTTGCATCGCATTGGCGATGTGACGCTCAAAGTGTTTCGCAGTTCGCGACCCTTGCTGCATGTGCTCAAAGTTTGGGCCATCACCGGGCCGCATCTGATGGATGTAAGTGCCACCAAAAAAAAGAGTGTTCTTATGATGATGACTTATATATAATTTCTTTACAGGCTGCCTGTCATCGGGATCGCATGATCTCGAAGCGGGCCATCGAGTATATACACGATATAATCACCGCTTTGCTGGTGGAACAATCGGAGCTGCCGTACTTCCACTTCAACGAGGCGTTGCTGAAGCCCTTCGAAAATCTGCTGAGCATGGACACTTGCGATGTGGACGTTCAGGATCAGATTGTGGCCTGTCTCTACGAGATTGTCGAGGCGCATCGCACCGAAATCCGTTCCGGCTGGCGACCATTGTTTGGCACATTGCGCAACGCCCGAAGTCGCATGCTGAACATGAGCAACATTATTGATATCTTTCGGGTGTTCCTCGATTCCGATAATACGCTGGTGTTTGCCAACGCCGGACTCGATTGCATACTCTGTCTGCTCTCGTATCTGGAGATATCGGGCGGCGGTGGACCCAATAACAATGCCTGCGGCGATGACAACGATAACAACACGTTTAGGCCAACGGATTTCCTGCATGAGACGCTGCGCTTTTTGGAACGCTGCTCCAGCATTTTGGGCTTCATGTACAGCATGCCCAAGTGTCCGAATTTCCACTCGACCTACAAGATCAAGGGCATCTCATACACGCATATCATAGACGCCAACATACCCAGCTCCATGGAGAATTTCACATACTTTGGCAACGATTATCTGCAGACAAAGAACGAGCAGTATATGATCTCGTATCGTTCGCTGCACATCGACAAGGATACGATTGTGAAGATCGATGAAATGGACAAGCCATCGGGTGTGCTGAAAGTGTGGTTCCTGCTGCTCGATGGACTCACGAACTCGCTGATCGTTTGTCCCTATTCACATCAGGCGCCCATCTTGCAGACGATCTTCAAGCTCTTCAAGAATCTGCTGTCGACGCCAGGCATTGATTTTGGCTTCTATTGCATCAATCACCTGTTGATACCGATGATACAGGACTGGTTGCGTTACATCAACAAGACGGCAGCCAGCTGGCAGCTGATTGAGAAGAACTTCAAGCACTGCTGTTGCATGACCACCGATCTCGTTGTGGAGTTCATTGAGAAGTCCGTGCCCGAACAGCGACGTCTGGGCGCCAGCACAAAGACGCGTCTGGCACAGATTGTGCATCCCGCCGATAATCTGATCTACTCGAAGCTGAAGTTTGTCACCGAACAGGTGCCAGCAGCGGAAAAGTTGCAGCAACAGCAACAGCAGCAACAACACAGCAGCAGCAACATGCAATACGATAGCAGCTCGAGTTCGGCGAGTGATGAGCACAACAATTCCAACTGCAACTCGAATTCAAATTCAAATTCGAATGCAACGAATGTGAATGTCAATCACAATCTCATTGAATCGCCCACAAAGATCTCCAGCTCGGCAACATTGGCGCTGAAGCAACTGTTGCTCGTGCTCATCGAGTGCGCGGCCCAATCCCAAGAGGCAATTGCTCGCATCTCGGTGTCCTGTCTGAAGCACGTCATTCTCTCCACGGGCATGCTGTTCAACGAATCGCAATGGATGATCGCCTGCTCGGCGATACATCGCGCCTGCACCGTGACCATTGCACCGCTGCGTCAACTCTCGTTCGCCTTCCACGAGAAATCGAACAGCTTCTATGGCGATTGTGCCAACGTTAAGGTTGCGGCACGTCGCGACAGCACACTCGAGGAGCTGGCCCGCATCTATGCCCTCGCTCAGCAGGTCTTCCTCTCCGACAATCAACGTGAACCCCAACAGACGCCCGGCGGTGCCAATGGACAAGCGTCCACGCCCACAACGCCGGGAGTGGGTCAAGGGAAGAGCGGCAGCTGTGGATCGAGTGCTTCGGCGCAGCTTTCGGATGATCGCAGCTATTCGTTTCTGCTCTATCCGCTGAACAATGGCTTTAACTCGAATCTGGATAACTTTGTCATACGCATTCCCTTCAAGAATCTGGTTGTCGGTCTCCTCGCCAATCAAATGTTGCTGCAACTGGTCGCCAAGTTGCTGCTGTCGCGTCTCAAATGCGTGCCCCAAGCGGTTTCCACGTGCATCTTTGATAATTATGCCGCTTCGGCTGCAACGCCCAGTCACGATTACGATCTGGACTTTCGCTCCAAGGAGATTCTGTTGCGTTGCGTCAAACAGTATCTGATGTCGGCGCTGGAATTTGATTCGCGTCCCGGCCTCAAGTTCCTCATGCAAAAGGTCTCGAATATTGAGTACGCCGCCAATTTGTACAAGCAAATGACATCGTCGTGGATGATTTACTACATTGCCTTGGTGGACTCGCATCTCAACGATATTGTCGTCTATAATCTGGGCGCCGAGGATCTCAATTTCATACTGGAATCGTGCTCGCGACTGAATACGACCACCGTGAAGAAGAAGGAGAACTTTGTGCGGTATTTGTTTTGCCTGCAGGATGCTTGGAATCTGGTCTGTGAACTCTATCTCAGCAATTCGGCGTTGCATGACATTGAGAACGGCAAGCTGAGGGCACAACAGAAGCTGCCCATGCACCTCACCACCAAATCCATGTGCATTGCTCTCAATGGCAACGGGGATGCGGCAAGCAGTAGCAGCGGCGGCAGCGGCAGCAGCAACTCGAATAATCATGGCGGCATCGATGGCAATGCGGATGGCTGCAATGGTTCAACCACATCGCCCAGCAAGTGTGTGCAGCTCGAAGAGGAGAACGTGACGATGACGACGTTGATTAGCGAATTTCAGCCCAAATGCCGGAGCAATCCCTTCGACACGAATCGCCAGTCGGCAAAAACCGAACAGGAATCAATTTCACCGGAAATTGAGCAACAGCGTGCGACGAGTATTCTGAAGGATTCAAATTATAAACGCGCCGCGTTGGCCCAACTGGTGGTCGCCTCGATGGAGCTGTTGCGTTCGCTGCCCAACGAGGCCGAGGAGAATCTGAAGCTGCTGATGACGCCCACCATACGGGAGGCCTTTCGGCTCGTTCAGCTGCAGGGCAACGAGCTGAAGGTGAACCAGTTTTAGGCAATGCTTGTTGAGTTTTATTTTGATCTGTAGGCGCACCCTACGCCCTCCCCGCTCGAACTCTGTCTCTATCTCTCTCTCTCTCTCTTTTTTGGTTTGCCTCTGTCTCTCTCTCTCTCTCTCTCTCTTTTTTGGGTTTAACTGTAACCTATGACTCATGACCACGAAACACTCCCGATTCCCCCAAAAATATCCTTGTTGTCCTGAACTAAATTGAAAGTGTTGCTTCTCTGATCTGTTCAGATCAAGACTACGTTTATATCGCACGCTCTCTCTCACTCTCTCTCTCTCTCTCTGTCTGACTGTCTCTCTCACACACCCACAAACACACACACACACACACACGTACACAAACATATATTTCGATCAACCGAATCAACTAACCAACCAACCAACCAACCGCCGCCGCCGCCGCCCCGCCCGTCTGACACAGCACAGTAGGCAAAACCATTTCAAAGTAAAAGCTCAACATGTCGGCACAAAAAGTAAAAGTAAAGAAAACAAAACAAAAACAACTGAACGAAAGTACAACTCGAAAGCTGCTCACCGAAGCTGAGGAGAAACTATATATACATAGTAGTAGATCATCGTGATCTCGAAAATATATCGGATCACAATGATATTGATGTTGATGTTGATGTAGATGATGCAGCAGCAAACAGCAGCAGCAGCAGCGTAAACAACGTAGTCCTGTACATTGTAACTACTTAGCAACCCTGGCACTTTACTTCAAAATTCCCCTAGGAAAAAAAAAACGACAACACTATCCAACACAACCAAGCACTATCCATGTTAGCCCATATAGTCGTCTCTCTCTCTCTCTCTCTCTCTCTGTATTTTTAATGTGCACTTCCAAACAGCTGTAAAGTTACTTTTTTCACTCTCTCTCTCACTCACACCTTTCTCACTCTCAAGCTCTTTCTCTCTCTCTCTCTCTCTCTTTCTCTCTGTCTGTCTCTTTCAATTTGTTTTTTGCTTAGCACTTTGCTAATACGTAATGTAAAATCAAAAAATGTCGCAAATCGCAAATATTTTATAATAGTGGAACATGTGTACTATATCATCGATCGCTATTATGTGTTGTGCCTATGTAGCTAACCTAAAAACAAAAAACAAAAAAATTAAGCAAAACGAAAAACGAAAACTAATCAATATTTTTGATGGCCGTCGAATTGAATGTATGTCAGCCTATATATATATATATATATACACACTATATAGATACCATATATATAACTTATATATCTTAGACGTAAGTACAACAAACGCTTCAAACTCCTGTATAGCCAGATATCATTTCACGCGTTACTAATATACTATATGTATAACTTATATGAAGGAAAGAGAAAAACTGTATTCGAAATTCGAGCAGTTCCTAAATTGCATAAATTATATTTCAGCTCAATGTTATATACATGAAAATTAAGTGTAAACTGTATTATAGTGAATAATTTGCATAGTATTACAATCTATTATACATACATATACATATATAAATGGATATATAAACGTAAACATATAGCGAATGTTAACTAACACAAAATCAGTGCCGCCCATTAATCCACGATTACCACCATTAAAGATTAGTCAAACACACACACACACACACACACACACACACATGCACATACATACATATGTACAACACACACTAACACACAGTAGTAGTCCCGCGCTGCCTTTAAACTAGCATACATCTTGTACCAGTGTGCGTACCTAAGAGAAACACCTTACAAAACCTTACCAACATACAACAAAAAAAAACGAAATGAAAAAAAGAAAACTTGAAAAAAAAAACAGTCGAGTGTGCTCGACTGTCACATACTCGCTATCCATACAACTTTGAAATTTATTGTCCGCTGAATAATTCTGAATTCTGAATGTCACATAACTATATCAGATAGCGGATATGAAATGAAAATAAATCTCAGACACTTTGCACTATCTCGTCGCTTCTTAGCCTCCGTTCCGAAAAAAAAACAAAAACAAAATAAACACTTCATAGCTTTAAAGTTCGTTTTCGCCTCCCCCAAAATTTCTAGAATACATGCATACGTACACATACATGAAACTATATATACATACATATAATAATGAAGATATATGCCCTAGTTATATGCCTGCAAAGAGTTATATACTTATACAGACGAAACATATATATGTATATATAAATATATATATATATATATATAAATGTACTTATATGTAATATAGTTGCCTTCGGGAAATATATATACTCCATGTTGTAAATGTCCAAAAGAAAACAAAAACCATTTTTATATACTATATGCAGACTACATTACTACAAATCTATACATTCTTATACATACTATATATACAAACATATATATGATATATATTTTGTCGCTTCTTGTGTTAATTCTCTCTTTCTCTTTCGCTCCAACTCTTTAACTTGTATTATCTTGTAACTATTCTATTTATAAGTGCGAAGAGTATCCATAATGATTGTTGATAGCAGAGAATAATGTGAAGAATCAGAATTACAATGCTGAAGCAAAGAGATCGAATGAGAATGAACGAAGCGAACTCAAAAGTATGAGAAATTATTCGAAAAAACGCAAAAAAAAAAAAAACAAAACATTAAAAAACACAAATGAAGAAAGGCAAGCTACTTAATATATGTACTTTAACTCTTTAAGAGTGCATTCGTAATATGGATGAAAATACAAAATTAAACAACGCTTTCGCAACTTTACTAAAACACAAGTCAAAACATTTCGTTTCAATAAACACAGCAGCAAATGCATTTCTGGCTATTGGGTTCGAATGGCGAATGACAACTGCTTAACTACAGACACACCACAATAACATATAACATTGCTTATTCCAAATAAAATTCGTTTATATTTGTGCAAGTTGTGCTCTATTCATTCCAAATGTCTTTATACCCGATACTCATAGGGTAGAAGGGTATTATAATGTAATAGTCTGAAGAAGCGATCTTCGTATATACTCGTATTATATATTATTGATCAGCATCAACAGCGGAGACCGTAGATTTAGTATATTTTGAATGTAGTAGTATATCGATATACGAATGGTCATGGTATATTTTTGTATTTGTGGTATATTAATGTTGTATATTTCATTTATCAGCATAAACAGCCGAAATGCAATAGTCATGTCCGTAAATTGAGTATATTTTGAATGTAGTAGTATATCGATATACCAATGGTCATGGTATATTTTTGTATTTGTGGTATATTAATGTTGTATTTAATTGATCAGCATCAACAGCGGAGAGAATATAGTCATGTCCGTAGATTGAGTATATTTTGAATGTAGTAGTATATCGATATACCAATGGTCATGGTATATTTTTGTATTTGTGGTATATTAATGTTGTATATTTCATTTATCAGCATAAACAGCCGAAATGCAATAGTCATGTCCGTAGATTGAGTATATTTGGAATGTAGTATTACATCGATATACGAATGGTCGTGGTATATTTTTGTATTTATATTAATTTGGTTTATTTTAACGATAATACTGCATTACATTGTTAAAGTCGAGCATACTCGAGGGTATCTTTATTACTTCTTTCTATTTATCTTTGAAACTCTGCAAATGAATGACTACTGGACAACGTTTTTGGAATTCCAGGCAGCATTGCCCCAAATAGTATGCTACACTTTTTAAATGCTGATCGTCTTTATTAAGCATACGACGTATGTGCATAACATATGTCATCATTATATATAACCATCGTCATATTCAGAAAGATTGTGAAACATATTGTCCCAACCGAGCAGATTGACAATTTGTTCTCTGTTTTGTAATATTATACGATGAATTATAATTGACTAGTATACTTTCTTAAATATTACGTATACGTATCAAATATCTGCAGGATAGTTTCAATCTTCAGCAAGCTCTGCTCAAAACAGTGAAGAGAATTCAGTGGAGAAATACAACAACCCAGAGAATAGCGACCCATATAATTGTGATAAACAAAAAATAAATTGTGCATAGAGAGATGATGGTACTATAACACTTTAATTATCTCGATATTGTTATTTGATCTATGAT
The DNA here is from genome assembly GCA_019972355.1 of Drosophila kohkoa. Taxonomy (NCBI): domain Eukaryota; kingdom Metazoa; phylum Arthropoda; class Insecta; order Diptera; family Drosophilidae; genus Drosophila; species Drosophila kohkoa. The sequence goes on from BJEL01000077.1 coordinate 1,883,632, forward strand.
GTTGTAGTTGAGTTGTTGGTCTTGTTTGTTCTTGTTGTTGTTGATGGATGTTTTATTTGGAAGAAATATACATTTCTCGATCAATAGAATCAATAATCATAATAATAAAAAAAGTGATTGCTTTTCATGTTTTTGCATCTTGCTTGAGTATTTTGAATAAGCTAATAATAACTTTTTAGTTCATTCTTTTACTTTTATTAAAATTGTTGGCTTTGGTATTTTGTTGTTTTGGTTTTTCTTGTGTTTAAATGTAGTATTTACGAAAAAATTTATTTATTTATTTATTCTTCCTCCTCCTCTTCTTCTTCCTCTTCCTCTTCTTCCTCCTCTTCCTCCTCCTCTTCTTCTTCCTCCTCCTCTTCCTCCTCATCTTCCTCGGCCTCCTCGTCTTCCTCCTCGACGACCTCCTCCTCGACCTCATCCTCATCCTCAACGATGTCCTCATCGGCCTTGGCATCCTCCTCACCCTCGGGTGTCTCGGGCTCACCGGCCTTCTTGCCTGGTCGCTCGCCGAACCACTTTGGCAGTTTGGCTACAGAAACGATAAACGATATGCGATTAATTGTGTGCTTAACGAAAATCGACTGATCAAACTCGTTGGGAGTTATGACAAACAAAATAATGAATAGTTACATATAGTATATGGAAAACGACATGACACGACATGAAATTTCACAGATAACTTGTTATGGAGATAACTGATTGGTGTGACTGTAAACTACATCTCAATTGAATGTTATCGATATGTATTCGATAGTTGTGTGTCGCTGTTGTTTTCGCACTGTTTAGGGTTACCACCGAGCTACATACATTTTTGACGGCCGGTGTATTGCTCCTTCTTCTCGTTCCAGATCTTCTCGTTCACATCCTTGCTGATCTCATCCCAGCCCTGTATTTGTGCGCCCACCAGTGTGTATGTGCGTGTGTGTTTGTGTTCATTTTGAGGTTATGCGAATGTGACGTAACAAGTACAGTTGACACAACAAAACATATGAAAATAATAGTGTACATAGAACATAGAAAGAAATAAAAGAGATTAGATGATGCCGTTAGCTGTGTAATTCCTGTATTTCCTCTCGCTATACTTTTGCCCTACTCCCCTCCCAAATCCGATTGAAAGTCTGATTGACTGATTGATTGGCCCCGATTGTTAGGCTATGACACAATGGATTAAGTTTGCGGGCACTTTAGCGGTGCCTTTGGTAACACAAATAAATATATAAAATTAAATCATGTGCGAAAGAGAACATAACATATTGTATATAGTATAGTAGACATAAAATACATATGTAGTATACGTTTAGTAAAGAGGTTGACATTGATTGATCGATTGATTGAGAACGCGATTGGCGTGGGGTAGCGCTTACATTTTGTGCGCTGAGTAAATCTTTCCTGTTTCTCTTGCCATGATTTTTCTAAGTTTTCCGCATACACCGTATTATAGCCCTAAATATGTACAAAAAGAACAACCCAAAAGATTTGATATGTTTTCTTTTCGTTTCTGGAAATACTGCTTAGTGAGGACCCCAGATAATATTCTTTTTTTTTTTTCTTTTTTCTTGGCACTGGCAAACCGAATACTTACACCCTCGAAGAGCTTCTTCTTGTCGTCATATGAGCGGGTATCCACACGTCTCTCATATTTGGAGGCGACTTGAATCTTGGGCTGGAATTATATGGATTATATGGAAATACTGTTTTACTCGGACTGTATGAAGTGGGAGAGAGATTCTGGTTACTTACCGGGTATTTGCCGGTCAAGGCTTCAGGGTCGAGACCCTTCTTCAAGGCTTTGTGCCTGAGCTGTTGCTTCTGTCTTTCCTTCAGCTCTTTCAACTAGAGAGAGAGAGAGTGGGGAAGAATGTTGATGATGATTTTATTTAAAATATTCGTTTCGGATGAGGTTTACTCACATCGTAGTCCTGACGTTTCTGCCTTTCTTCCAAGTCATACTTCTCAGTTTCCAATTTGACGATGAGCTCCCACAGTTCCTGGGCCTTCTCACGCAGCTTCTGCTCGCCAAAGCCTTCGATAGCCAGGGGCTTGATGCGGAACGACAACGAGATCTTCTTCTCCTCCTCCAATTGTTCCTTAGTCTTGTTACGTTCCATGGCGGCGGACGACAGTCCCAACTATAGTGTGCGTGCAATTTTCGAATTGTGTTCGAATGTTTTTCCATTTTTAATTCACACATTTCGTTGTGTTTTTTTGTTTATGGTTTTTTTTGTTGGGTGTGTGTATTGTTTTTTGTATTTTGTTTTTTGTTTTTGTTTTAGAGAGAGTGAGAAACACGTTTTGTGGTTGGGGGTTGCAGTTGGTTACGGTGGTACGTGTGTGTTGGACAGGTACAAAGTTTAGAGTGAAACAAGACATGTATTGCAAATGAATAGATTAGAGACATTGTCAGTGTACGTGTAAGTGTGTGTGTGTGTGTGTGTGTGTAGTGTAGTTGTGTGTGTAGGATGAAATTAAATTTGATTTGGTTTTGCAAATGACAACGAACGGATTACGAATCGGATATATAGAATATACACAAACAAACAATCAAAACAAACAAAGAAAAAAAAAATTGTTTTTTGTTGTTGGAGTTGGTTTTTGGTAGTATAAGGAACGTAAAAAGTACGAATTGAACGAGAGATGAATGGAGAGATTTGGAGAATGGGAAGTGTATCAGTAGGCTGCATTTATGGAATTTCATATAATTACCACGCCTGTATCCTTCTTGGCAATGGTGAAGTTGGGTCCCTTCTTGTCCTTGTCCTTCATGGCCTGCAACATGGCTTGGCGCTTCTTCTCGGCCTCCTCGAGACGCATGCGCTTCTCTTCGATTTCGCGCTGCTTCTTCTCTTCAACCTCACGGACGCGACGCTCCTCCTCCTCCTTCTTGCGCTGGGCCATCTTCTGCTCCTCCTCGGCACGCGAGATCTTGCGCTTGGCCTGCTTCTCCTTCAGTTTCTTCAGCTCATCCTCCTCCTTGGCTCTCTGTTTGCGCCATTCGCTGATGTATTCTTTCAGCTGTTCATCGAGATCGGAGCGCTTCTGGTCCTGACGCTTGATGAACTCTGGATCGCCCTCACCTCTGCACAGCGCACAGATGCAATTTGAGTGGTCGTGGGGGTTGCGGGGTGGGGGTGGAAGGATAGATAGATACTCATATTAGTTTAAATACTATATACAGCAAATACTACTACTATAGATATATGATACTATATTACTACTAGATAGATTGGGTCGCTAACTAAGTTACTAGTATCAGCTACTAGCAGTAGTTGTTGTTGTAGTTGTTGTTGTTGTTATCGTCTATGAATTAATTACATCGACATCTATATTGTACTCATTTTGTGGAGTACGCTCTGCTCATATACATATGTATGTACATCAATGTGCATATATAGTATATACATATATATAGGTTTATTTTGTATATATATATCTATAGAATTATCGACAATTAGTAGCCATTTCTCGGAAGCATTATTAGGTCTATTGAGTACTACTCTACTACGCATCAAGTTTTAGACTACACTAGTTAAAAAAATGTATGTAAGGCAAGACTCACAAAAAATATATCATACTTAATACGATCAGAATATGATAGTTTTGATTTTTTTTTTTTTTTATTTTGTGATTAGGTATTTATATACAATATACAATCATACGACTATTGGATAGTTCAGGAAGTGGGAGAGGGGCAAAGTTGTGCCGCATTTACGACTGTTTTTTTTCAGTTTGTGAGTTTCGTGTGAGTAACGGATTAATAGAATAAGTACTTGTCAATCGGTCAATCGGGACATACATACATACATATCACTAACATATCACTAAGAATTTAGTACAGGTTAACAAACTTTACATTTCTTTTTTTTTTTTTTAATTTTTTTTTGTATTATATTTTGTACACATTTCGTATGGCATAAACTTACTCGGCTGGTGTCTGAGGTGGTTTTCTATACGTGAGGCAAACATGGAGGTGGTTTATTTTTTTTTTTTTATTATTATTTTTGATATATTTGGTGGTTTTGTGTTTCAAAAATTGTTTGGTTTTTATTTATAACGATGTTCACGATGAAGTACGCAAAAACACGTGCCAGGTTGCGATATTTTTTTGATGTTGTTTTTTTTTTTTTGTTTTTTTTTTTTTACATGTAACAAAAATATTTATATTGGTTTTGTTTTTTTTTTTTTTTTTTGATTTTGTACAAACAAAAAAGTCGTTGAAAAGAAAGAGAAAAACATTTGTTGTTTAAAAAAAAATTATTGCAAAATTATTTGTTGTTGTTGTAAACGAAACGAAAACGGTTTAAAAACAAATGTAAATTAAATGTAAGTACGTATTTGTTGTTTTGTTGTTTTGTTTTCTGGCATGTTGTTGTTGTATTTGTTGTTGTTCTAAAAACTAAATTCCAAGCAACGAACTGAAAGCTCTTTATACAAAAGAAAATATAGTTCACAAACTCAAACTCAAACTTGAACTTGAACTGGAACTGGATCTGGAACTGGAGCTGGTCTCAAATGAATGTATTTGTTGTTGTTGAATCGAGAGAATTGCAATTTGGTTGTTGTGCTTTATACAGAATCGATCGAATGGAGAGGTTTTGTATTGGAAATGAATTTCGAGCAACGAATATAGAAAATAGAAAATTGTCAAACTCAAAAATTTGGACTAAGCTCAGTTTTTTTTTTTGGATTGCAAACATTCCGGTTGCTGCAGCACACAAATTCAATCCTGTTTTTCTTTTTTTTTTTTTTTTTTTTTTTAAATGTCTCTAAACTAAAATAGCTGCGATATCATTTGAAAGTATTGTTTTGTTTTTCTGTTTTTGAAACCAATCAGTCAAGTATTTGATAATTTGGAATATTTCGATCTAATCGATCTCTAAACCGCTCTACACTGTAGTCTATACATTTAATTTGGAACAAAAATTATGAATAGTTATGATTTTCAGCAACGCAATTACTTACTTCCTGTAATAAGAAACAGAGAAATGGGAGAAAGAGAGAGAGAGAGAGAGAAAAACAAATTGTGATTTAGAAATTTCCATGTCTTAAATTCATAATTGATGAACAAGAAGCCAGGCCAGCGATAGGCGAAATTTTTACGTTTTGCTTTTTAGAAATATTATTTTATTTATTTTTTTTTGGTTGGTTCTCAGAATTTTCGAATGGTTTTATTCATTTTTACGAATTTTGAAATAGGATATAGGGATAGACATGTTACGAATACGATACACATAACTATATATATATAATATATTGATAGATAGACAGATATATTTATATATTTATTTGAAATATATATATGCTGCATGAAGGATTGAAAGGGTTGAGCGGGGGGGGTGGGAGGAATACACATATAAATATATAGACAGCTACAGCTTTATATACAGGACTTAGCTTAGCCAATTTGGTTTCTGGAATTTTCTCAAATGGATTTGTTTTATTTTTATTTATTTTTAGTTTTGGAACGGGGAATTTGGTTCTGGAATTTTGTTTGCGAGGGGGGTTTTTCGATTCTAGAATATGATATCGTTGCTTATAATATTTTTTATTTTTTGGTTGATATGTGGAGGGTAGATGATGCTGGTTAGTTCAATTTTTTCTTTTGTACAGGAATTGTTGAAAAGTATTTTATAGGGAAAAGATTGTGTGAATGGTTGGTTGGGGGGGTGGGATAATAATAATATATCACACGAGTACAACAACACTGAAAACAAATACGAAAAACAAAAAATAACAAATATACAGCAAAATAATGAGATAAACGATAATGTAAAAACGAACGTGGCATGAGGAAAATAAACGAAATTATTTACAGACAAAACACACACAAACAATTATAAAAATTTTTACGTAAAGGAAATTTTGGCATTTGCACATTGACTTTGATTTTTTTTTTTTTGGTTTGGTTTGGTTTGTTTTTTTTTTTTTTTTTGCATAACAAATACGAAATACAAGGACAAATACAATACATATAGAAAATTTTGGGGATGTGTAAATTAAAATCAAATCATAATTGTTATCGAGAGAAAAAAAAAACACAGGAAGAAAAACACCAATCGAGTTTTTAGCGGCTCGAATTTGGTTACAAAATTACTTACGTCTCCTCTCTGGTCTCCTCGACAACCTCCTCCTCCTCGGAACTGCTGGCGAGTTCGTAATTAAACGTGAATCGAATCGCATGATCGTGTATTTGGTTTTGTGCAAAAAACAATATCACAGGTGCATATATATTTTGATTTTTTTGGGTGGTTTTTGGTGCGTGTTTGTACAAGTTGTTGTTGATTGGTTGGTTGATTTGTTGTTGTCAAAGTTGTTTGTTATTCGATTTCGATTTCGATTTGTCGAGAGAAACAAAAACGGCAACATTAGCAGTTGATTGATTAAAACGATTGGAAAACGATGATTGGGTGTTTTTTTTCGGGTTCAGGTTCGGGTATGATGGGTCCATTTATATTGTCGGGTCGGGTCGGGTTCAAGGGGTCCAAGGAGGGTTTCAATGAAAGTAGAGAATGTATAAAAACGGAATACAAATCAAACATGTGCCATACTACAAAAAATATATATGTGGAGACAAAATCCAATGAATACCACACACAACATAGGTGTTGGGTTAATTGAATTGATTAAATTGCAACTATTACTTGTATATATTTATTTATAGAAATAAAAAAAAAATAATAATAACACAGAGTAGTAATCTTGAAATCGATTTGTTGCGCAGAGTTACCCGAAACTGTTTGACTTACTAAACAAATATACTTAATATTCTTCTTCTTCTCCTTCTTATTCTTCATTTCAATTTGCATTTACAATTCTCACTCAGTTTTAGCATTATTGTCGCCAAAGACTTGTACTTACGTGTATTCCTCATCGTCGGACATGGTTACGGTTTAGGGTTGAAAAAACCTAAAAAAAAATAGAGAGGGAATATTTACAAATTAGTTAAGGTTTAATAGTAGTAGTAGTAACTAATATTCAATCAATTACTGGTAATTCAACAATTGAACAGCAACGAATTGAACGACAACAGCGCAACGAAGTTGGACAGCAGCAACAACAACAGTGGCTAAATCTAAATTCGTAACAGCCTCCTTCTCCTTCTGCTACAGCTTCTTCTTCTTCATTTTCTTCCTCTGCTTCTGATTCTTCTTCTGCTTCTTGTGTTGTTGTTGTTGGCTTAGTTGTTTGTTGTTGTCATTGTTGTTTTCGCCTTGATATCGCACTATATTTAGACACCACATTTCTATACAGGCCACTCGCTCTCTCTTTTTCTTTCTCTCTCTATCTATGTATATATGTATGTATGTATATAACTATATATATGTATGTGCTGTCATAAGAACCACACATATACACATGGAGGCAGCGTTTTATTTTTATATAGCCGGCGACAATCGGCTATCACATCATAATTTCAGCGCCTCTTACAAAATTCGGTTATTTAATTTTCGCTTCTCTATTCTTTTAATTTTCTGCTGCTTCTGCCGCCGCTGTTGCTATATATAAAGATCTCTACATACAAATATGTATGTGTATACGCCTATATACTGCTTAATTCTTACGTTGAGAAATACTTTGGCTAACTGTTAAAAATAGATGCGCCGTATTGAATTTCTCTGACGGCAGTCGTAAGCTTTTCGAAAAGCTTTCACGTTTTCTGCGAACATTTTTCTCGCTTGTTTTTTTTTTCGCTTTCTTTTTTTTTTCGAAATTTTACCTTGGCACTAAATCAAAGACGCTGTTAACTGTCCAAGCAACAGAACTGAACTAAACTGATCCGCACACTGCACTGAACTCAATTGACAAGCAGATGTTAAAAGTCAAATGCATGTGTCAAAATCGGATCGGACCAAGAGAAATGCAGCCTGGGGCGTGGTTAAGAGTACTACTACTACAACAACAACATCAAATTTCGAATATTCGCTTGAAAAGCTCTCTTCTCAATATGATTTCATAATTATGAAATTTTTCGTAATTTACTCGCAATTTACATGCAATTTATGTGGGTCAATCGCAAAACGTTAAGTTCAATAACTTTTTGTGCACTTTTCGTTGGGATCGAAATCTAACTGAATATTATATGTTTAATTTCCTGTACTTAGACTCAATTTAAAGTCTAAGCATAGTGCTTAAGTTTGTCTGTGAAAAATATCAGTAAATTTTCATTTACTCTATCAAACATGTGTCTGTTAAAATAATCTAAATTTTGAAGAGGACTAAATTGTAAATTTCTTAATTCCTTGAACAGAAATTAGCTACTTTATTGTAAATACTTGACCTGATCTATGTGGAATATAAATATGAAATGAAGATAAAGAAATTCTGTGAATTCTACAATTGAGAAATAAATTCTTCGCTCGAATATATCGAAATTTGTCAGTGAAACTAGAGCAGAGAGAGAGAGAGAGAGAGAGAGAGAGAAAAGGAGATTGCTTGTGGTCTGGACTAAATATAGAAAAATAAATATTCCAGCACCGATTTGGACATATCAGTATCGGTTAGTGTATATATATATATACGTAAGTGTGTATGTTCATGTGTGTGTGTGTTGGTGTGGGTGATTTTTGAATGCCTGCCCAATTCGTGCTATCTAATGACGCCTGCGCATTGGAGATTTTAGCTAAGGTAAGAACTGGCTAGCTGACAATCACACACACACACACACACACTCACACGCACACACTCACACGCACACGCACACATTGGCAGCTTATTTTTAAAATGTATAGAAGACAGCAAAAAAAAAAACGAAACGAAAAAAACAACAAGAGGCTGAATAAGCTTTATAGCTGCGAGATCATATAACACTTGGCTCTCAGGCTGTGCTCTCATTTTGAGATTGAGATTTTGTTCGTATTCCTGTTGTTGTTGTTGCTTTGCTGGTTGTTGTTGTTGTTGCTGCCGCTTGTTGTTGCCGCTGCTGCTGCTGTTGTTGTTGTTGCCGTTGCTGTTGCTTATTGTTGTAGATGTGCTTGCAGTTGTTGTCGTTGTTATTGTTGTTGGCATATGCCCTAGGGCAATTATTTTTAGTCTTTCGCATTGAACAAAAAAAATGTACAAAAAATACAGAACAGCAACCAACAATAAAAAAAAATATAATGTTGAAAATTCAAGTTCCATTTCGGAAATTGTTTCGGAATTGTTTTTTTGTTCCTCTTTTGGTTTTTGTCATTTTTGCATTTATCAATTTTCATTTTAAAATTTTCGTCGGGCACACTGCATATGGAAAATTAATTCAGCACTTGAAAAAAAATTGTTGAAAAAAATTGGCAAAAAAAAAATGCAGACACAGGATTATATAAGAATCAAAAGAAAGAAAAAAAAAAAATTCGTATGCATTTTTCATTTCGAATTTAAGTATTAAGTCAGTATTTATTTGGTGTATTCCTTTTTTTTTTACTTTTCTTAGATTGTTTTATTCTTTTGGTTCGTTTCGGTTTTTGTTTGTAAGTTCAACGCGCAAGGATTTGACGTTTATTCAATAATATTATTCATAAATGTTCGTTATTGATTTTGAGAACTGTTTTTTTCATTTTTTTTTCAATTTTGTATTTTTTTTAACACTTGGCTAGGCCAACTTACTTAGGGAAAAAGAAACAAATTGAACTCTCAACTAAAGTCCGAGCAGCTGACGTCGTAGGAGCGAATGCTGCGGTTCGACTAAACAGACTGACGATCCAAAGCGATGCTACACGTTATGTTAAAGAATTTTTCTTTCAGCTTGCGGAAAATGAAAAGCATTTCCCACCACTACCAATGCACTGCAATCTGTGTGTGTGTGAGTCTATTAAACGAACGGGCGTGAAAAGGCGCGCTATATTCTTTCTGGCTGGCGATCCCCAAAAAGCGTTTGGCCAACAACAAGTGGCGACGCAGCGGGCAGCGTATGTATGTGTGTATGTGTGTGTGTGTGTGGGGGCGAAGTGGTGAGCAAGGAGAGTGGTGAGCGAGGAGAGTGGTGAGCGAGGAGAGTGGTGAGCGAGGAGAGTGGTGAGCGAGAAGAGTGATGAGCGAGGAGAGTGGTGAGCAGGGGTACGCTATAGCGACAGCGACAACGACAACGACAGCAACAGCAGCAGCGACTACGCAATCGAGCTAGAAATGCTTGGCAACCATGGCGCAGGAGTGCGCATAGTTATGCATGGCCATTGTGAGAGGGGAGTGCGGAGTGGGGAGGGGGCTGGGGTCGTGGGCGTGGGCGTGTGGTGGGCAGCTGGTGTGAGCAGAGTAACGAATATTCAGGTGGGACTGGGACGATCCGCATTGCGTTGCCAGCCAGCCAGCCAGCCAGGCAGAGGCTGAAACATAAACTTGCTGAATAAACAAAGCAAGCACACACACACACTCACACTTACACACAGACAGACAGACACACATACATAGAGTATACATTTACAGCAGGCGATTTCCAAAACGAATACTTCCAATTGGCTGTGTGCTAAATGGCGACAGTGTAGGTGTAACTTTGCCTATATATACACATACATATATGCTATATACTACATACATATCTATGTGTATGTGTGTGTGTGTGTGTGTGTGTGTGTGTGGAGTGCTGGCGTATAGCGCATCGCATGCGTTGGCGTTTGCAGTTGTTTTTGGAATCAAATATCGTTGAACATAAATTTCACAGCCATTAAATTGCTGCCATACAGACACACACACACACACACAGAGAGCGATTATAGTGTATGTGTGTGTGTGTGTGTGTGTGTGTGTGTGTGTATTCACATAACTAGGCTATAGCTGTGCTTTGCATAGTTTTATTTTCCTGGCAAATACGAGAATGAAATCTTTTTGGCGATATCTAGTATTTTGAATATTTAGATCAAATCCAACTGCAGCTCGTTTAACATATATATATACTCGACTCTACGTACATATATATAATATTTGAAATATAAATATAACATTGTATTCAATCAACTGCATTGCAACATCACATCATCTCTGAGCACAGTGCATGGCCCTTAACGTCGTCCATATGGCGGGCTGATCCACCTCTACTTTAAATATATATACATATATAAGTCATACTATATAGCAAGTCTGTAGAAATGCACACGCTATATATGCGCTGACGTCGATATCGGCTGCCAAATTGCCGGCCTTACTGCACATCGTCCATCCGTCCGTCTGTCTGTCCGTCCGTCCGTCCGTCTGCCTGCTTATAGGTTCGAACTATTCGTCATTGTTCTGCTTTTCATCTGCATTCCCAATCGATTACATTCAATATCATTGAACCGATCAAGATTTTTGTACACGAGAGTACTCGCTTCACTAAGACTCGCAAATAGCTTATTTCATACGCTGATTTTCCAAAAAAAAAAACATCCGACAAAAAAAAAAAAACATTCTGTAAAACGAGGTCGCAAATGCTATCCATTTCAAGAATTCCACTCATACAGCGTCTAAAACACTATTTTAATTAGAGATATATTTATAACTAGCCAACGTTTGCCCGGCATTGCCTGTGTTTATTTTCCTCGATCTGAGGGAGCATCTGGGAGGAGAACATTTCACACATCCACTGAAATAAACATTTCATATATGCTTTTCTCCCATTTATAAACAGCTTATTGATTATCCATCCATGGGCAGCACTTTTTTTTTTAGACATCTCCAAAATGATCTTTTTAGAAATGATTGGTAAATTATCACTCGATTTACTTGATGCATTCAAAAGGGCAAATTCATATTCATATTCATGAGACATTTTTAAAAACCAATGCAAATTACCTTTTTTAATATTTATGATTTTATGATTTTCATAACTTGATGTCCATCGAAAAATCTACTTTCACTGTTGATTTTAAACATAACAATATTTCCTGGCTTAATTGTTTTTTATTGCGTTGATTTAAACAAAAATCATTTCAACACATATTTTGTGGGTTTTAAAATGAATTTTCTTTGAAAAAATGTTCGTTATTCTCAAACTTTCAAAGAAAATTTCACTTTTTAAATTCAGATTTCAATTTCGAAGTGAACCATAAATATTTGTGTTTTTTTTTAATTTGAAGATGTTTTCAAATCAGAAATATAATTTTAATACAAATTAACTAAAATATAAATAACATTATCCTTAAATATAGATACATCAATTTGTATACTATAGGGTAAGAAGGGTATTTTAACGTTGGAAATGTATGGAACAGGCTCTATAAACTATATATATATTCTTGATCAGCAAAAAAAGTCGAGTGATATAGCCATGTCCGTCTGTCTGTCTGTCCATCCGTATGAACACCTAAATCTCAGAGACTATAAGCGATAGAGATATCATTTTTTTAACAGTACTTCAGATCATAAGATCAGATAAAAATTTTTGAAGTTATTTAAAAATTCGTTTTGAATTGGGGAAATCGCCTACTTACTACTGGTTTTAGTAGATTTGGCTGACAATCTGGTATATTTTATACTCTATGGTATATTTTGAATGTATAGGCTTTGATATGTTTTAGTATTTTTGCCGTATATTAAATTGGTATAATTTATGAATAATAATGAAGAGAAGCTTTCTTTCTTTTTATTTATATGAATATGAGCAGGAATAGTCTAAAAAAAGAATTTCTTTTAGGATAATTAAAAAAAATAGTTTTTAAAAAATAAATATTAAAATCTTGGAGCAAGGATGTTTTTATTTTATGTTTGGTTTGATTGTGTTATTTTTTTAGTGTTATATGTAAATGTTCTTCTACCAAAAAGAGATATTATTAAAGTATCTTTATGTCGATTTTAACTTCAAATAAAAGATTTGTGTTTTCTATTATTATCAGCATTAGCTTATAGATATTATTTAAATATATTTTGCGCTTAGTGCTTTCAATAAGAATTTGAAAAGTCAAGGAATTTATATTTTATACCATACTTCAATCATTTTATCCTTGAAAATCATAAACAATTTAATATTTTAAATAACAAAAACTTTGCTACAGCTTATGCCACTGTCTTTAACTATTTTATCATTCGATTTGAGTTTTGATTGAAGTGAAAAAATATTAATTTATTTTTTTTAATTTCCTGATATTAAGTTATTAATTTAATTAAAGTTGTTTAAACTTTCTTAAATGTTAGCAAGTCTTCAAGAAATGGTATTCTATTCTATAATATTATGACAAATGTTGTAATATTTTTTTTAATTTTTTAAATGAGAGTATTATTAGATGATTAAAGTTATACAGATTAGCTAATCAACTATGCTTAGTTCTTAATTTACAAAAAAGTCAAACTCTTGCCTAAGTTTATATATTTATTTTATTAATTAAATGCATCTATGCATTTTTAAGAAAAAGTTATATATATTTCTTGTTTTGTTTTTCAACTGTGAAAAGTATGTGCTCTTAAAATTAGACCTGCCTCTGCTGTGATTTTGTTTCTCAAATTTGCACTTGCAATAGCAAAATGTACGGATATAAAGAAATATAAATAAATAAGCATGACAATCCAACAAAATTGATGTTAAACATAAGAAATTTATGCTTGAAATTGATCTACTCAAGTGCGGATTAGAAAACTCCTTCAAAGAATCACATCAATAATGAAATAAACATTGTTAGATTTAGATAAGAGAGATGTCTGATAATAAACCTTTGAATTGGCAAGTGATTAATTTAATAGCCGCACTTCCTTTCAGACTTATAAGATTCATTTAGATGGGATGCTTTCAATCCGTATTTATGAATTCAAATTTAAATACATTTGAAGCAGATCGTCTGTATTACTTATTACTATTGTACATACATACATACATATATACAGGTATGTATGTATGTACATATGTAGACCATATGCCACATTAAAAACTTTGAACTTAAAAAGAACCCAGCAAAATATTTCAATAATCTGTTTCGCATATAGTACACGTATGTGCATATGCTACAGAATACAATATACAAGTATACATAGACATATAGATATACATGTTGTTTTTTTTTGTTTTTTGTCTTTTTATTTTTTTGTTGCCTTCAACTAAATTTCAATTCGCATCATCTTCAACATCAACAAAATGAAGAAAACAAATAGCAATGTTTCGGGGTATGGTGCTATTTTTGGGCCTTTTATGTGGGCGAAGATGCGCTCGGCTAGCCTTCGGTTTTTGCTTCGTCTCAGCAATACAATCGACCACACATACACATATATATATATATACGTACAGTGGTTGAATGTATGTATGTATGTACGGTATGTGTAGCTTATATCTACTAGTTAAATGTCTATCTATGGGGGCTGCTTATTGTACCGACCTCAACGGATGCATAGAAACTTAGCATAAACATCGAAATCAATTTATATTTCGATTTGATTAATAAAATATGTTTAGCTTAAATCATTTCTCAATACTTTTCTCAAATCAAATCTGAACAAAATATTCCATTCTTGAAACTTCATTTGGAAGCCAACTTCAACAAGTGTATTACGAATGGACCAATCGAAATAAATAATAAACATGCTGTTTTTCTCAACAATTGAAAAGCAAACAGGTAGTAATTTTGAATTCTTTGCTTTGCTGATTTGAGTTTCACTCAAAGCGTCAACATATAGTATGACAAGTTACGAAATATATGATTTGTGCCAAAAATTGACTTTGAATTCAAGAATAGTTTTGAACTTGTTATTTATTTGTTTAATACATTTTTTATTTGTGTTTTTCTGCAAGTAGGTCTTTAAAACTCGGTCACCTAAATAGATACTTATGTATCATACTAAATATATTATTTATGGATACATATGTAAATGTTTTTTTTGCACGTACTTAAAATTATATCAGAATATAACTTGTGAATGAACTTGAATAACTTTGCATTAGTCATAGAAATGCTGTGGAATAAACACAATAAATTGTAAAATACAATAAAAATATAATAAATAAAATATCGATATTTAATACAAAAATATGTTCATATTTACTGTATGCTTTTTGTTTTCGTTCAACGATATAAAGCAAACATATTTTGTAACGAACAAAAAAACTCGTTCTGTCTGTGTGTGTGTGTGTGCCAAATTTAGAATGTATACGTGCGACGTTCAATTTAAAAATAAGTTCAACCAAATTAAACGAAATGAAAAACAGCAAAATATAAAGCATTTAAGAATGAAATCATAGACAGCAAAACACAAAAAAAAAAAAAACAAAACTAGTTGGACAACAGCACAAAATTCATATTCACAAAATCTATATTTCTTCATACTTCAAATTTATGTTTTGTGCTTTCATAATTGCAGTTTATTTATTTTAACATACCGACTTAATGCACTTAAAGTTCTTCACTAAAATGTTGCAAATAAATTGGAATAATTTGAATGTAAAGTTTTTATAATTGACTTGAATATAGAATCCTGGATTATTGTTAAAACATTCATATTTGTACACAAAATTATTTACATCAAATTTCCAGATTATTTATAGAACTTAGCTAACAAATAATATAATCGTAATAAAATCAAACTCCGATCGAAGTCATGGACAATTTTACAACAATGCTTTTCGACTTTATATTTTACATTTCAAATTAGATTTAAAGATAATTTTAATAAATACAATTCCATTCAATTAATATACAATTAAGGAAATGAATTCAAATGATTTCAATTACTATTAGAAATGAATAGGTTGACATGATTATCGAAATAATGGAAAATTGTAAAGTTGTAGTGGATTACTAAAGAAAAAAAAAATTTAAAAACTGAATAAATAAATAAACAAAGGAAAAGATAAGTATATATATTTTTCATTAAATCGAGTCCCCTACGTGCAGCAGACTACTTCATGGGAAATTTTTGTGGAAATTTCCACCAAATTTAAGTTTTTCCTACTCCCACATTTCGATTTTATTAGCTCGTCAAATTTGTAAGCAAACAAGCAACTTTTTTTGTGATAAATATTCATAAAGAAATACTGATTCTTGCATGTACATTTTCAAAATAAATGTATTCATAAATGTCAATGAATTGTATACATTAATTTTATTATTTAATTTTAATTTTGGTGTTTATTAAAGAATCTTATTTAGCTATTTTCTGATGGCTTCCAATACAAATATTCTTGACGAATTTCAACATCATGGTTTAAATTTAAACTTTTTAAAATATGCAATAAAGGCTAATAGTGTAAAACTCCTATTTCCAAACTCCGTTACCGTTACTCTTAACGGAACGCCTCTGAATTCAAATGTTTTGCAATTTGTTGGATAATCGATGCCATAAGCAACTGTCATTTGTTATCGGTTAACCACCACAAGAATTTGACGATACCCATATTTTATACTTGTCGGAAACTAAATACCAAGAAATACCGGACTTTCGTATTTAGAAATATGACTTAACAAATTATATGTGTTTTTTTTGTTGATTTTTAAGTATTTTGTTTTTTGAATAATTAAGAACATTAAAGCAATTCAAAAAGTTGCGCCATTTGTTTAATTGTTGCTGCCTCGCACCCATTGAAGTGTTACCAACTAGGTGGTAAGTGTAAGTATATTTCTCGACGTATAGCAGTATATTTTGCAAATACAATTTGTGGTCACGCTGTCAGCAACAACTCTATTTGCAAATTTTAAAGAACAACGACGAACGAAATTAGATATCTTTTTGTACACATACTATAAGGCGTACGCACGTATGTACGTGTAACTTGGAATTTGTTGTGAATGCGGGCTTGCATGTAACTTAACATTATCGCCTTGTGACGACGTAGCAAGGATTTTTTGTTCTAGTGCGTGTGCTTATTCTTCCTCCTCCCTCTCGAATTCAACGTTCAAGTCTTTTTGTTGCTGTCTGATTGGACTGACGCATCGTTTCGCTTCACATCATGGCCAGCGAGCCAGAGAACAAGCCACCTATATTGCACATTCTGGTCGTTGGCTTCCATCACAAACTCGGCTGTCAGGTGGAATTCTCGCATCCCCCTCTAATCGCCGGCTCCACGGGCCGCAACGAATGCCCATCGGGCTGGAAGTATCTGCCCACCTTGGCGCTGCCCGATGGTTCGCACAACTTTGTCGAGGATACGGTCTTCTTTAATCTACCCAGTCTCTTTGAGCCGGCAGCCAGCATATACGGTGTGTCGTGCTATCGCCAGATACCCGTCGAGAAGTTGAAAATACGCACCGCTGACGTGACCCGCAGCACCGTACAAAAGTCCGTCTGCATCTTGGCTCGACTGCCCATCTATGGCTACATTGAGGTAAAGTTGGCGCTCATTGCGGACGCTTTCTTCGACCAGGGCGACTTCAGTTGCACCGAACTGCTGGTGAAAGCTTATCAGCAGTTGAATGCCTGTTTGTTGGATGAGGAGACGCGCCGCCCTCTGCGTCATTTCCATGTGGGACTGTCGCTGCGTGAGATTGTGCTGCACTGGCGCCACAAGACGCTGATACTCTTCAAGCTGCTGCTGCTGCAACGTCGCGTCGTCTGCTTTGGCTCCCCCGTGCGTGGCATGTGTGTCCTCATCTTAGGCATGGCGTCGTTGATACCACGATTGCTGGAGAAGGGCTTCCAGGAGGTGGCCTGTGTGCGTACGTCGCGCCCTCTCTCGCCCATGCCCGACTTTACCGACTCACTGCAACGCGAAGCCGCCGCTGAGATTGAGGTGGAGACTAAGGTTCATACGGAGGCTGAGGCTGTGTCTGAAGCAGAGGCTGAGGCAGTGACAGAAGTAGACGCTGAAATTGTGCCAGAGGCGGAGGACCTAACGCTAATCTCGTCGGCAGCGTCGGCGGGCTCGCAGTGCGGTAACAGCAGCGGCAACACGTCGCCGCATACAACGCCCAACTCACAGTCGCAGGACTCCAGTAGCTGTCCCACGACAACGCCAACGCATCCGGAGCTGCAGCGTGTGGACTCCACGGAAAGTGGCCACAGCGCCGGCAAACGCAATGGACGCAGCAGCTCACTGACCCGCGAGGCCAGTGTGGATACCTTGGCATGTAAGTGCTGTGCACATCAGTTCATTTTTTAAATAATTTGTTATACTCTCTTATTCTGTTTGCAGCCAATCTTGCAGCACTGTGCGCCATCAATCCGGATGAGTATCGTGCGCCAGTGAGCATATTTGCCAGTGGCAATCTCTGCTTGCCGTACTTATCGCTACCATACATGGATCTGCTTAGCGATCCAATGGTACTCTCCTATATCATTGGCACCTCCAACGTCCTATTCCAACAGAAACGTCAGCTGGCTGACGTTCTTGTCGACATTGAGGCTGCCAATCTGGACGCCCACGATCCGGAACTCCGCCGTCAGCTGGTGCTGAGCACCGAGGATCTGCGCTACATGGACTTCATACTGAAACACGTACAAACGCCCAAGGAGGATGCCGAGGGCAGCGAATACTGGATACGCGAGCAGTTCCAGGGCTATATTCTGGCTTTGCTGCGCACTGCGGTTGCACCTGGTATGTTGTGGTTACAATTGTTTTAGCTATAGACTTTCTGTCCGTCCATTTGTGTGAATTCCTCGGATCTCAGCTTCTATAGAAAGCTATAGCTAATTCCGAGAGCAGAAAAAATCCCTAAAAAATCATTTTCGGTCGTCAGTTCGAGTAAACAATAAGTACAATCGCAGGTAGTAAATTTATAAAGCTATATACAATTCAGAGTAATGTTGATAATGGCCCACTCACGACAAAAAGTGATGCAGTTATCTGCAATGTGCAATTATTCCAAATGAATGCACGCCAACATGTGACAGTCACTACAATATACCAATATTTTTGCTTACTCGCTGAATGACGCAACTCAATAGCTTTTGTTTGTGCGAGTTTAACTAAAAACAAAATCGATTATATACTCTTTTTATTAAGCCAAAAAGTGACAACACTCGGCAGTTAATAATGCATATAATTATCTTTCAAAATTACATTGGATGAACTTCAATTGAAATCCTAATTTTTTCACTATATTGGCAGTATTCTATTCACTTAGATCTCATCTTTGTAAAGTGGTTTGAGTGCCAGATACAAATGTCAAAAGTTATAATCAGAGAACAAACTAAGAAGCCTACTAGAAAAGCTTACATAATCTGGCAATACAATTGTATAATAATAACTGAATCAATGACATTCATTTTATTTTATAGATGTCAAAGACAATGATCACTTCAATGCGCAGTTTATGAATGCATTTAAGCGCACACAATGCTATCAGGAATGGTACGATGTGCGACCCGAACCCGAATTTTTTGATGCACTTCCCGCCGGTCATCCGTTTGCGGGCACTCTATCCGTGGCGGACATGAAGCTCAAGCTGGCACAGTGAGTAGTCTCTAATTACACAAATCATATAGTTTCCTTCAAATTGAATGCTTGTTTCGCGTACTTTGCAGAACTATGCAGAATAGCGAAAGTGGACGCAAAATTAATCAGGCCGTTAATACGACCAGTCGTGCTGTTGGTGGTGCCATCTCTCAGGCGAAAGGCGCCTTCTCCAGCTGGTGGTCGTCGATTACAACAGCGCCGCCCGTTAATAGTTCGGGTACAGTTGCCGGAGCTAATTCTGCTGGTTGCAGTGAGAGCAGCAGTCAGAGCCAGAGTCTCAGTCACATTGATGAGGGCATCGATGGTGCTGCGGTGTCGCAACAACCTCAAGAGATCTCAGTTACATTCCAGAACCACAAAGACGATACGCAACTGGATGTGGCCGGTGTTAGCATACACATTTCCAGTCAGATCAGCGAGGAAAGCCTTGAGGAGGCGCATGATTCGAGCGCTAACTCACCACAGCATCAACAACAGGGCATCGTGGAAATTGGTCGCGAAGCCGAATTGCTCGATCGGTACACCAACAATGAGCAGCAGGCAACAACGACGACAGCGAATTCTCCTCAATCGCATGGGCAATCTCAGCCACTGCGTGCTATTGGCTGCGGTGGTGATCTGACGCTATCTAGTGGTACAACAGCCGCTGTTGAGTGCAATAACGGCGATGTTTTCATAGTTTGATCACCGCGACGTACGCACAAGAGCAGCCACAATGCAACAACAACAATAAGACACAACTTTGTATAAAAAATTGATCTAAGCTATACATTACCATTAATTTATTATCTATCTATTGCATTATTTTCTGTCTTGTGTGTGTACTGCATTCTGTTTCGCATTACTCAAATTGGCCAAATATTATATTATATTCGTATCGCGTATTTGTATTGTATTCGTATCGTAGTTTTTGTGTCTAAGCGCCACCCAAAGAGCTCCTTCCCCACTTCTCAGTGTACTCGTCGAATTTATGATTCTTGTACTAGTCCAAACAATATGTAAAGCTAATCCGTACCAAGTGCAATTTGTAACCAAACTTACAACGATGTGGCAATAACTAAGTGATTGTCGTTGCCCTCTCCGACGTGACGCAGATGGCACGAGAATCGAGCATCCGAAGCTAATCCAATAGTAGCTCTATCTCTCTCATATTGATATTTTTTGTTTGTGTTTGATTATTATGTGGGGTGCGCTTCCGAGTCGTCAATATAATAGATACAAACATCAGCTTATCAACCTAATTACTTACTATACCATACATATGTACCTGTGTGTGCAAAAAAAAAAAAAACAAAAAAAACATTGAAAAGCTGTTTACAAATTCGATCGACTTCGACACATTACCCCGCGGCACATGAACTTCGACATTCAGATCAAATAATATTTATAATCGAAATGTAACTACTTCATTTGTACGTTTCCTCATGCAAATTAAAAAGTTAATGAATTGAATAAAAATATTGCAACTTTATGTTATTATATGGGTCATTTATGATATTTCTACATGATTATTATACCCTCTACCAATGAGGTAGAAGGCTGCAGAGACTAGAAAAAATGAAGATATCATTTTGTTCGGCAGCACTTGTTATGTTTGCACGCAGATCAAGTTGGTTTTCATTATTGCCACGCCCACAACAACAACCACATTATTAATAATTGTTGTAATTACTTATGTTGTAGTTGTTGCAATTTCCGAAAATATATTTTCAAATTTGAATGGGTTTGACTTTTGTGCATCGGTTGCCTTTAAGATTTGAATTGGCGCTCTATTTAAGTTTTCCTAGTACCGAAAACAGACGACTGATGGCGCCACTCCAGTGCCGCCCTGTATTTCTGCTTGCTGCTGATTTATGTTCGCCTGGTATTTCACTTACTGATTTGGCAATTTTTGTCCCATCACTACAACATTGAATGGCCAACAACAACCATATTATTAATATTTGTTGTTTTAATTACTTATGTTGTGGTTATTGTTGCGATTCCCGTAAACATATTTATAAAATTTGTCGAGTTTTTGAAATTTTCAATTTTCTTGTGTTCGATAAAGTACTGTGGACCAAGGGTCCTGACGTATTATGCAAGTTGAGAATTCTTTTTGAATCCCTACTGCATAACTACGCCCACGTATGAAGTCCGCCCACATTAATCCCTTGGTCCGCCGCCTAGTCAAGTAAGCACTTTGTTATATCAATAGTAGTTTTATATCAATTATAGCTTTTGGTATTTTTATTAGTATTTTTGCGGTATATTTAAAGAAAAATACCGCACTGATTAGCTTTCATTAAAAATCTATAGTAGGTATTCTACAGTCGAGCACACACCAATTTATTTTGCGGTTTCACGCAGCTGTTTAGTAATTGTGGCTCATAAGAAAACACTCTATTTTTACATTATCTTTTCTTTTCATAGTGGTAAATGGCAGAACAAAAAAAAAAAACATTTTATTTACAATTCAAATACAGTTTAGTAAAGAAAACGAATAAAAAAATGCACTAAAATATTGAGTTTGCAGTACTCAACAGATCTTAGGTTTGTGTAGTATAAAAATCATTCCATTAATTGATTTATTATGTACAGTTAAGAGCAAGAATGATTTATTCCAGTTTATTGATAGCCATGCTCAACTCTTCGATAAGCGACAAAGGTAGTATCCCATCCAGCTCCTGTTTCAAATTACTCAGAATGACGTCGTTCTCAGCAGCTTTTGCCTTGACCACCTCCAGCTTGGCTTCGGCTTCTGCTAACGTTGCGTTTTGTTCTTTGATAAAAATATCTTGGGCATTTAAACGCTCGCGTTGTCGCTGCTCGGCGGCACAAAGAAATTCCTCATTTGCTTGTCGCTTCGCCAGCACCTGATGCTCCAGCTCATCATTGACTTTGCGCTGTTGCTCATGTTGGCTGTTTAGCTCCAGTTTACGCTCGATCAGCTGCTGTTGATGCTGCGCCAACATCAACATTTTCGTTTTATGTGTTTCTGCCAAGCGAATGCACTGCTGATCGTATGCCTGGATTAAGGAATTCAGTTTGTTGAGTTCGAACTCGAGTTTGCCGTTGGAGTGCAACACTTTGGCATTGTTCTTCTCCAGCTGCCTGCAACGCTGCACACACTGCTCTCGACGTTGTCCCAGCAACGTAGCCAGTTGCGCCAGCCGCTTGCTGCATGCCACAATGTCCGCCTGTTGCGGTGGAAATGGCAGCTCCAATTTCATTTCATCGTTCTCGCTGGCACTGCACACATTGGAGTCGAGACTGATGTTCTGCGCATACGTATTAAACTTTCCCACCTTGTCCACCAACTGTTTCTTGGCACGCGACAGCTGCACCTGCTGGTTATTGCCACGGTCCGTAAACTCTTGTATTTGTCCTTCGTAGAAGTTTTTCTCGTTTTCCAGATCGCTCAGCATCATTCGCAGGCTATTCAGCTGCTCGGTCGTGTAGCGTTGGGCATTGACCTTGCGCTGCAACTTCTGCAGCTTCTTGCGTTGCGCGTCAATGCGTTCCGCACTCTCCTTGTGGGACATCCGCAATTGCGCCATCTTATTCGTGTGCTCCTGCGTATTGTTGCGTATGGCTTGCAGCTCCTGCAGCAACTGCTGCTCCTGAGCTCTCAGCTGCAACAGCTGCTCGCGCTTATTATCGCCAGATTTTTGCAGCAGCTGTTCGTCTAATTGCTTGCGCTCGTTCCTCTGACACACCAGATCCGCATCAAGCGCGTCTCCATCGTTGAGGTCGGTCAGGCATTTGATGATACGTTCACTAGCCTGGCTCTTTAGTGCTTCATATTCATTCCAGTTCTGCGTATCCCAAACAACAAAGCTTTGCGCCGCACTCACGAACAGCAAGTGATTCGTCTCCTCGGATAGCACAATGTTGTTGACGGTGGCATTCGCATGCGATAAATGCGAAACCGATCGATCCGTACTGCTGTCGTGCAGATTACTCGTTTCCATGAACGGAAACTCTTCGTATTCGTCGTCTTTGGGAGAAGGCGCCAAGTCCTTGAGAAAGTCAAACATGACAATCACGTGACCAAAAGACGATGGTGTTGTCGGCGTCACTAGCCACGATTTGTTCACTGGATATGGATACTTGATCTTATGCAGTGCATTTGTTATGTCCTCCACATGATTGCTGCCCACATTGACCCGATTGCCAAATATGAAATGGAAGAAGAACTTCACAATGCTAACAAATTGTTTCATAGTCATTTGACGCAACGAAATTGCACCGCGACTGAAGTAATCCTTGGTGAAGCCTGGCATCTCATGCGTCCGCATCATCTCATCCAGATATTCGGCTATCACCTGTGATTGCTCCAGTACCCATTTTTTATCCTTGTGCTGCGGAAATAGTCCGCGTTCCACTGACGATCCCTGGCGATGTCGCAATGGTGTTGCATTGCTCAAGTTGGTGCTGGTCCGCTGTGTGCTGCACAACGGAGTAAAACTGTGCGGTTGCGGCAATTGCGATCTAAACAGTTAAAGAGTAAAACATTTAAATACACTCAATTGGCAGCCTGTCTCTTATGAAAACTTGCCTCGTTTGCCGTCGCTTTAGGACGCTATTATCGTCACGGGCTTCTTCGTGGAACTCTGATGTACGACGCGGTTTATACATTGCACTCTAGTAATTCGTTAACCCATACAATATAAAAAATCCGTAGTTTTATACGCGAAAATTGTGCACACCGATTTACAGATTATTTTGCTTTGAAATATGGCGTCGGTGTCAGCCAGTGTGACCTTAAGTGCGATTTTAATATATACCACCTAAGATAAAAAAATATACCAATTATACCAGTAAAAGAGATACTCTAAATATGCAAAAATTTACAAGATGTCGCTTGAATATAAAAATAACATATATGCATACACGCTTAAAACTCAGCTGATTTCAAATTTTGTGCATCGAAAATAACCACAAGCGCTCGGAACCGAATTCAGTTCATTTTGGAACCAATGTTCAAGTTGCCAAATGAACTGAACGTATCAGTGATGCTCTTTTCCGAACAATTTCCCAAAATCCGTTATTTTTTAAATTTTGAAAATTAATTAATTGTAATTTATGAAACATAAAACATCAATACAGTAAAACTTCCCTTAGTGGAAATTAGGCAGACCATTCGAATATAAATAAATTTTATTGTGATTGCGATTGTTAATAACTGCATCTAGTCAAATTTAACAAGCTAACACTATTAAAGTATTGGTAAGTTATGTTGTTGTGTGAAAATTAAAGTCCACATTTGCAAAATCTTAGTTTGTACATATGTGAGTGCAAGCGAGTGCGCAAAGGCGCGCAGGCGCATTTGCATACATACATATGTATGTATGTACGTGCAAGTACAAGCAAATCTCAACAACAACTATGCTGCTAGTAAGGGAGCAAAAGAGAGCGAGTGCAAGAGCTCTCCTTATTTTGTTTGAGTGGTGGACATTCCAATTTCCTTTTTTCCTTTATTCTGCAAATGCTCATATATAAGAAGATAACAAATAAAGTAGAAGATATTAAATTCAATTTAATAAAGCTAGCAGTTTGCTGATAAAATCAAATAATTATAACTATGTTTGCAAATTTCAAACAAATATCATAATTTTCAACTCCCGAGTCTTTTGTATTTAAATTCTCTCTTAGTATCTGCAGTTGAAAGGTCGACTCTTAGTTAATGTCAACTAATGCAATTGAATTTAATTATTCTCAACGATATTGACGTGACAGCTGGGAATGTCATTAGCAAGCTCTTCAGCTGGTTCGCTCGCAGGCGAATTGTCACGTTGAAGTCCCTCGCGCTGCCTCTCAACAATATCAGGACTCCAGATTTGGCATAACATATCTTTCATGCAGCTACGTATATATGTTAAATGGGGGCCAGCCAATTTGCCATCCTCCTTCCGTTCCAGGCACATCAAATTTCCGCTGGAAGAGCCCTGGAAGTTCTTGTTGCAGTCTTTGTGCGCCATCTTTGGAATTTTGTTAATGGAAGTTGAAACCAAAAACAAAGAGGAGACGTTAAAATTTAGTAGCTATAATCATAGAGTATTAACGCTGTGCTTGCTAGATCACACAGTTGGAGAATATTTTAGATATGTCCCTGGAAATATCTAATCAAATTCTATGTGCTAAACTAAAAGCAAAAGCAAAAGTCACGACGATTCTTTGTTTATTCCAACATTTTAATTAATTGTAATTATTGTTTCTTGTGTTACACAATAATCATGCTATGTTTATGAATTACATTTATTTATTATAATTATTGTTATTTTTATTTTTATAATTAAATATCGATCACATTTCCTTTCAGAACGTCTCATCATTCCCTGTTCGCTTCACATAACGCACAAACAATATAATTATTATTACATACATTATTACTGCTTTTTTTTTTTCATTTCTTTTCATATACTTCATTTATCCATTACGTACAAATACACAAATAATCTTCAACTTAAATTATTTTTTACAATTATGAAAAACAAAAATTCACACACTTTCGCTTTTTATTTTTGAAAATTTGCGGCAATAATAAATACGTTTGTTTATTTATGGTTGTGTTTTTCAATTTTGGGAGGTGTGTATATATAAAAAAAAAGAGAAATTGAAAAAAAATATACGTAATACTACAGTTTAGGGAAAAAAAAATAGATAATATAAAATTATAAAGCCAAATTTGCAAAAATCAAATCTGCGCTAATACTATATTTTATTTATATATTATTAAAATTATGTATGCCATAATTATAATTAATTATGGATTAAATTAATCATAGTTTAGCTGCTTAAATAAGGTGTAAGCCGCACACAAAACAAAAAAAAAAATAATAATAATAATAAAGAAAGGGAAATGGAAAGGGGGAAAATGGGTTAACAGAAAAACAAAATCCAGTATTTTTTTTGGTTGTTTTGTTTGTTGTTGTTGCTGTTGTTAGTTATACTATTTTCATGCACTTGGCTGCCCTTTGTTGTCGAGCTTATTTTAAATATGTGTATAATATTGTCCTAAAAGCCTTAAAAAAATATTACGCATCGCCATGTCCAGGACATAGGCATAGACACCTCCAGACCATTTTTGCAAATTTATAATAGACTCGTACATAATATCTGGGTGGAGCAAAAGGAACACAAGCAAAAGCCATGTGAAAGCTACGTAAAAGGTTTTTTTTTTAGTTTTTTCTTTTTCTTTGCATCATCATCATAATCATTCTCCTCGTTTCAGTTTAAACATTCGAAATATTTTGAAAATATTTGCATAAATATATGTGTGTTGTGTGTGTGTGTGTGTGAGGTTTTGGTGTCTTGCTTTAGTGTGTATGTGTGTGTGTGTGTGTGGGTGTATGTGTGTGCATAGATACGTAGTAGAGTTTCTATGTTTGAATTTAGGTACATTACAGTTCTTTGTATTGTTTGTTGTGGTTCTTGTTGTTGTAGTAGAGTCTGCATTAGATTAGAGTAGTTGTTGTTCTTGTTTTTGTTGTGTTGTGTTTTGTTGTTATCGTGCTAACTAAGAGAGTGGGCGTGCCATCAAAAGCGATGCCAGCCAGCCCTCACACAGCTATGTTTTTTGTTTTTTATCGTACAGAGTAGTGAAGAAGTCATCGCTCTAGTTGGGCGCATTCAATGTGTCCATATTGGAGCCATATTGCATGCCGACCGACATCGTAAAGAGCCACGCGACAGCCAACAGACTGCTGCCCAACAGATCGCCCAGCGCCGTCAGATATGGTATGGCCGAGTTATCCGGATCGATCTTCCACTTCCACATGGCATGCACTATGATATGCGCAATATACAGCAACAGCATGACCTGCAAGCGAAGAGAACAGCATTTAATTTTGGGTATTCCCACAATTAAGGAAGAAAAACAAATTAGAAATCTGCAGTCGAGTGTGCTCGACTGTGAGATAAAAGCAAAACAGTGAGGTTTTATTTTAAAAATATACCAAATAATATACCACGCAATATTAAAATATACCGAATGTAATATTTGGAATATTGGTGAAGTACTACATTCGAAATATACCATAGAGGTCAAAATATACCAGATTGTCAGTCAAAGCAGCTAAAACCCGATTTTAGTAGGCGTAATTTGTCATACAAAAGTTTTTCTTAAATAACACCTACAATTGTTATCCGATCGTCACCAAATTGGAATCAGGAATCATAAATACTATAGTAATTATTGTCTATAACGAAATTCGACACTATGAGGCGATGAGGAGGCGGAAGTGGGCGTGACAAAAACTTGATTGAACTTGAAAATTTGAAAAAAAATGATAGCTCTATCTCTTAAAGTCTCTAAGCTCTAGGTGTTCATACGGGCAGACGGACACACAGACGGATATGGCTATATCGTATCGCCTGATCAAGCACATACTATATATGCTTTAGGGGGTCTAGGGGGGAAATGACTCGCAAATTAATAATACACTTACCTGCACTAAACTCGCGACCAGATATGATAGCATAAACACCCACGTCACTGTTGTAGCATTCATGTTGATGTAGTCAGCCACAAAGATGAAGAGCACATTGCCAGGTATGGACATGGCAATCAGAATGCGAGCCGTCTTTGCATAAGGAACTGTTGAAAGAGAATATATAATTATAAACTAAGTATTGAGAACTATTCGTAGTTGTATGCATGTACTTACCGCCCTTGAATAGTGCTCGCCAAGGCCACTCGACGACCTTTGTGTGCGGTGGTATAATGCCAATTATTGAGCTCTGATGCAGCATCGTCGATATCTTGCTGGCCTGCACCGACACCAGATTGCCGCCAATGCCATTAATGATCGGCTGAAAGACGACAAAACCATTGAACACCTCCACAGCGGCATCGAGTACCAGACCGCCAAGACTGCAAAACAAAAAGAAGTAGATCACAAATTGAATTAAATGAAATGATAAAGTACAACTCAAGTGTAGATCACAAGTTAAAGTTAAAAGAAAAGAAAACTGTAAGTTTAAATGCCCAAAAGTAATGAAAAACTGTAAGATTAAGTGCAGATCAGAAGGTGGATTTATAGAAATGGAAAACTACAAATAAAGTGTAGATCATATGTTGACTTAAAAGAAATGGAAAACTACAGAACAAGTGTTGATCACAAGTTGGATTAAAAAGAAATGATAAAGCACAAGTCATGTGAAGTTCATATGTAGAATTAAAAAGAAATGTAAAACTTTAAATCTACATTTA
Organism: Drosophila kohkoa; assembly: GCA_019972355.1. NCBI lineage: Eukaryota > Metazoa > Arthropoda > Insecta > Diptera > Drosophilidae > Drosophila > Drosophila kohkoa. The sequence continues at coordinate 1,912,083 of BJEL01000077.1, forward strand.
AGATTATAAGTTGGATAAAAAGAAATGAAAAACTGTAAGGTTAAGTGTAGATCACAAGATGGATTAAAAGAAAATGAAAATTACGAATGAAGTGTAGATCACTAGTTGAATTGAAAGAAATGGAAAAAGTACAACTCAAGTGGAGATCACAAGTTAAAGTTAAAAGAAAAGAAAACTGTAAGTTTAAATGCCCAAAAGTAATGAAAAGCTGTAAGGTTAAGTGTAGATCACAAGATGGATTAAAAGAAAATGAAAATTACGAATGAAGTGTAGATCACTAGTTGAATTGAAAGAAATGGAAAAAGTACAACTCAAGTGGAGATCACAAGTTGAATTATAAAGAAATGAAAAACTGTAAATAAGTATTTCAAGTGTCCGTCAAGTCAAGGACAAGTGTTAAACAACATCGAATTGGTGTTTTATAAATAGATATCGGTGGCAAAGTACTATAATAATCAATCAATCTCATCGAATATCGAATATACAAGTATACATTGCCAAATTTAGCACAACTTATGCCCGTTGGACATGAATCGGCACAAAACTGTCTCTGTTTTTTGATTATTGGTTAGAAATTAGAAGTGCAAATCACACACACACAAATTGTGCTTGTCATTCGGCCCAATTCAAGTGGCTGTCCGAGTGGCAAATCAAAGTTCGCAGATGATGATGATGATGATGATGATGACATACCCGCTGATGCAGAGCGCTGAGAGCACTGGAACCCAGCCGCTCTTTAGCACCGGCCGCGTATATTCGTTCTTCAGCACAATGACGACCCACATGGGCAGCAGCACCAGATAGCAGGTGACCACAATGAAAGTGATCCACAGATGGGTTTCTGCAACGTGTAAGAGAGTGCAAAGAATGAATGTAGAATATTTGAAGCTTCTTTTGTCGTCGTCTGGTTAACGTACTTATGTGCTCGTAGAGCAGCGAGGCAATGAACGACAGCAAACTGATCGAGACAACATCACCGATGGAGGCAGCTAACGGCGTGGCCAGATTATCCGGATTCAGGCGATACTTTTGCGAGAACAGTATCACAGCGACCAGCACGAAATCTGTAGCAATGAAATAAATGAAAAACTGTTTATTAAGCTATTTAATATAATATGTATTTACAACCTAATAATATACAACTTTGTATTTAGTTTGCATTTTCAAGTGAAGCGAAAACATGCTCGAAACTTACAACTGGTTTGTGTCTTTGCTAAACACTTGTTGAACTACATGCTATGGTTTGTGTCTTAACTACAAATTAGGCGAGTTATTCACTAATTCTTATTTCACATACAGTAGAATTTGGTTATAACGACGCCGCTTATAGCGTCCGTCCGGTTTTTGAGACGAAAATTCGGTGACTTGGTGGGTCCCCATACAAATTAAATTGATTAAAACATTAATTAGTTGCCTTTTAAAAACCTATGGCAACCATAAAATAAATAACATTTTATTTTTCAACTTTTGGTAAGCAGGTTTCCGGATTGAGAGTCGCTATAACCGGATTCTACTGTAGTTATCTCTAATCACTTCACATTTAAATGCCCTGCACTCTTGCATTTAGTGAAATATTGAAATGCATAACAAATACAGATTTCAATATCGTTGACTCACCTAGCACAAAACACGATGAGGTGGCCGTAAACATGGCCGAGGCGGTCAACAGCATCGCGTTCTCAAAGTAGAAGCTACCGGTCATCGCAGCGCCAACGCTCATTGCAAACATGGCCACCAGAAAAGAGGCAACCGTGGCCTGCACCTGCACCAGCGCAATGTTGCCCACAATCATTCGCACCACATTCGAACGCGACGTCATATTGCCCAAATTGACTTGTGTGGAGAGACGCGAGGCGAGGCACATGTCCAGATTTCCCTTCAGACCGAGCAGCGCCGGCACCAGAATGAACAGTTCACTCACGTTCTTGAAGACATACCATTTCTGTGAACGATTACAAAAAACACCAACGAAATTAGTTCTCGACTTTTCAAAGTTAAAAAATTATCACATAATTACTAAACAAGTAAGCAAGCCACAGTAGAGTCTACTCGACTGTGAGATACCCGTTACACATTTGGGAATAAAAGCCAAAAAATTGCGGTATTAATTGTAAAATATACTGAATTAATATACAAAAAAAATACTGAAAAAATATACTCTCTTTTTTGTATATTTATAGAGTAATATATTAAAACAAGTAAGAAAGTTACAGTCGAGTGTGCTCGACTGTGAGATACCCGCTACCCATTTTTAATAAGGACAAAATATTGCGGTATTAATTTCAAAATATACCGAAAATACTTGAAAAATACTAAAAATATACCAAATGGTATATGTGGTATATCGATATAGTACACCATTCAAAATATACCATAGACGGCACAATGTACCAGATTGTCGGCCAAAGCAACTCAGACGCCTAGTAAGTAGGCGTTTTTGCCCATACAAAAGTATTTCTTTAATAACTTCCACAATTTTTATCTGATTGCAACCAAATTTTCAGGAATCATAACTACTATAGTAATTATAGTATACACCAAAATCTAGCTTTAAATTTACGCTTGTTATTCGATTTTTTTGATTTGTGGGGGCGGAAGTGGGCGTGGCAAAATTTTGAAACAAACTTGATCTGCGTGCAAACATAACAAATGCTGTCGAAAAAAAAATTATAGCTCTATCTCTTATAGTCTCTGAGATCTAGGTGTTCATACGGACGGACGGACAGACACACAGACGGACAGACGGACATGGCTATATCGTCTCGGCTGTTGACGCTGATCAAGAATATATATACTTTATAGGGTCGGAGATGGCTCCTTCTACCTGTTACATACATTTCCTGCCGGCACAAAGTTATAATACCCTTCTACCCTATGGGTAGCGGGTATAAATATGCCATAGAGTGCAAAGTATACCAGTCAAAACAACTAAGACCCTTAAGTAAGCCTTTTCCCTATACAAAGGTATTTCTCAAATAACTTCTACAAGTGAGCGTGGCAAATTTTTTTTTAACAATCTTGACCTGCGTGCAAGCATACAACATTATATCTCTATCTCTTATAGTCTATGAGATCTAGATGCTCATACAGGCGGACAGACAGACAGACGGAGTGACAGGCAATCAGACATGGGAGAGACTATATCATCGAGTGTTGATGCTGAACAAGAATATACATATATACTTTATAGGGTCGGAGATGCTTGCCTGATACATACACATATTTATGATACCCTTCTACTCTATGGGTAGCGGGTATACAAATATTATATATAGAACAGTATAGCAATCAATATACTAGGTTGCGATTTATGGCTGGGCAGTAAATAGAAGGAGGAGCAGATAGTGGCGTCACCATTGACAGCGAGTTGCTAGCTGGGTTGCTTCACATTTCGATCTGATATTTTGAGGATGATTACTGGTTATGGGCGGGCTTGGGCCGCCCTTAACTGCCTTGAGACCAGAATTTATGATCAATTAGCAGTCACATAAATATTTAAAATGTGCTGAAAACAATCTTCTTTTTTTTTTTGAGTGTGCCAAAAATACGATTCTTTTGTCTCGACTTTTAATTTATTTCCGCCCAAATTACTACCGAAACGAATTATATTTAACATTTTATTGGTTAGTAAAATGTTGCACTTGCAAGTTGTAGATAAATGTTGTTCTTAATTATTTTGAAAGTCTGTGAGCAGTTGCTAAGCGAATGCAAATTTCAATTACTTTAAGGAAGATCTTTAACTTAAATCACAATTCTTCTAATTTCATTTCGAGTTGTAGAAAAAGTCTTTTGTTCAGCAAATACAATCTGTGAGTAGCATTAAATACGTAAAATAATTATAAAATTTAGTTCTCAGTATTAAGTGTAATTAAAATTAATTTTCTACTATTAAATTGTAATGTAATAAAGTTTTAAATGTTTGCCACATATTTGTTGTGACCTTCTTAGTTCAAAAGTTGAAATATTTTTCCAATCATTTTATTAAAAACAAGCGAAAAAGTCGAGTGTGCTCGACTGTGAGATACCCATTTATTATTATTATTCTTAAATTATTCTTAAAATACACTAAATAATATAGCTCGAAAATACAAAAATATACCTAGGGTCATATTTGGTATATTATAAATATAGGGGTAAAAATATACCAGATTGTTAAACAATGCAGCTTAGATCCCAAAAGTTTTTCTTAAATTGATGATTTAATGTAAAACTTGTGATTGAGGACAACTTTCAATTTGTTGAATATTTAATTTAGTTTCGAAGACGATTTATCTATTTGTGTTTGACTGTCGTAATTGAATTGATTAGTATCTGCAAATGGGTTGGCGATAAAGTCAAGTGTAATGGTCAATTAAGTGACGTTTGTGTTTGTGGCTGGCGACAATGCGGAGCGCACTGCAAGTGATTTGATAATTGAATGCAATAATTAAATGCGGCACTTAAATAAAAGTTGATGTACATTTTAGAACACAGCTGGCAAAAGCTGGTCTATGGACTGTGGTTAGTTGGTTAGTGGGTGTCGGTGTCTGCGTCTGTGTTTTCCTTTGTTTTCTTTTTGATATCGAGTCGAGTTTTTCACAGACAGCGACGAGACGGAGACGGAGACTATAAAGTGCCTTTTGTTGTGTGTAACTTTAATGAGTCGCCGTGACTGTTATTAGATTTTACAATTTAATTTGCGTGTCATTTTAAAATTTTTTTTTATCTACCATCTTTGCATTTGCGCAATGTCAATGAAACAATTTATGAGATTTATCAGCTGTTTTTTTTTTTTGTTTTTTTTTTTTTTTTTGTGTTCTGACTAGATTTTAGCAACAACGAATCAACGATCGCAGCGCGTCCATCAACCCATTTTTATACCCGCTACCCATAGGGTAGAAGGGTATTATAACTTTGTGCCGGCAGGAAATGTATGTAACAGGTAGAAGGAGGCATCTCCGACCCTATAAAGTATATATATTCTTGATCAGCGTTAACAGCCGAGACGATCTAGCCATGTCCGTCTGTCCGTCTGTGTGTCTGTCCGTCCGTCCGTATGAACACCTAGATCTCAGAGACTATAAGAGATAGAGCTATAATTTTTTTCGACAGCATTTGTTATGTTTGCACGCAGATCAAGTTTCTTTCAAATTTTTGCCACGCCCACTTCCGCCCCCGCAAATCAAAAAAATTGAATAACAAGCGTAATTTTAAAGCTAGAGTTGCGAATTTTGGTATATATAATAATAGCTATAGTAGTTATGATTCCTGAATATTTGGTTGCGATCAGATGAAAATTGTCGAAGTTATTAAAGAAATACTTTTGTATGGGCAAACACGCCTACTTACTAGGGGTCTTAGTTGCTTTAGATGACAATCTGGTATATTGTGCCGTCTATGGTATATTTTGAATGCGGTACTATATCAATAAACCAAATATACTATTTGGTATATTTTTAGTATGTTTGCAGTATATTCGGTATATTTGAGAAAATTATCGCAAAATACATTTCTTTTATTCAAAATGGGTAGCGGGTATCTCACAGTCGAGTGCACTCGACTGTAGCTTTCTTACTTGTTTTTTTTTTTGAATGGGCAGCCAATTAGTTGGCTAATCAGCAGAATGGACTTAATAGGTAGTATAATATTTAGTATTTGTTTGTGGATTATATAGTACATTACCTCGACGCGACCGAGCACAATGCCCGCTCCGATGGTGCCAATGCCAGCGAGAAAGAACGGTATCGATACCTGCAGCAGTATCGTTGTCCATTTCTCCTGTTTGATGCCTGGGCGATTCAGTGCCAACTTCTCCTCGGAGCTGCCATTGATGCCCGCAATGCTGCAGGCATCGGCTGGTATCGCTCCACCTGGTCCGCCACCTGGTCCATTGCCACCTGGTCCGCTGCCTCCACCGCCGCCGCCGCCCGCCGCACCAGGATCCGGTTCAGAGGATGCTATGGACGTCGTGATGATTGAGCTTAGTGAACCAGTTGTCGAATGTGGAAGGCCGGACAACTTCTCATTGTCGGGATCTAAGAGCGAGAGTCACAAAGAGAAAGAGAGAGAGAGAGAGAGGAGAGGGGGAAAAAGAGGGAGTTGGCGTTAGTTGAGATTTGCTTCTATCCACAATTAATTGCAGCGCGTATTTCAGCCTAAATAAAACAAAATATGTATATACGTATAGAAAGAGATGGAGATATCAAAGTGTGCGTGTATGTGTGTGTCTGTGTTTGTGTTTGAGTGTGTCGCATGCAACTAAAGTCAAGAGCATTGTGCAATTAGCAAGACAATTAATTAACATCACTATAAATGATGAGTATTACTTCTGAGCACCCCACGAAAAAAATAAAAACAAAAAAAGCGAGGGGCTACGACTTGAATTCTTTCTGTACTCGACTTCTTCTTACTGCTGTTGTTCTTGTTGTTGTTGTTCGTTACGTTTTTTGATTCTTTAGTTCTCTCTGTACTCGTCGTCGTCGTCTTCTTCTTCTTACGTTTTTTGCCCAAACACGTTTGCGCTGACAAGCGAATAGAACATTTTGTGTTTTTGTTTTTGCTTTATTGTTGTGCGTCTGTCTCTGTGATTTTGTTGTGCCAACTTCATAAATTACAAATCGTTCGTCCATAAAAACAGCAACAACAACAACAATAACAGCGTCGGGACAGACAAAGAGCATGCAATAATTAATAAACATTTTATATGTTTATCTCCTCCATAATAAACATGCATAATAATACGGAGTATTTGCGATTGTGCGATTATCAAATAAAAAAAAAGGTAATCATAATCGTGAAAAAATGAAATACAAATAAAATCTGTCTGTCGCTATGTAGTTTTAATTGTTGCAAATTCTATGCCAAAGCTCAAGCGTAAATCATTTATAGTTGCTATAAACTGTAACTTTAAGTATAGTAATAATAAAAACTCTTGACATTCTATTTATATCGCATAGTTATTTATAGTGAATGTGAACAAAAATAATATGAAAAACTTGCTGACATATGCTGTATACTTATTTAAATTGTAAATCAAGAAATGATTTTTTTTTTTCATTTTTAAATATATTTTTAAACTGATTAATGTATGTATTTGTATTTTAGTTATTATATGGCAAAGCTCAACCGTAAATTATTTTGATGTAAAAACTGTAACTTTTATTACATAATAATTATATAATTCATGACATTCTCAGGAATTATTGTCTTCTATTTTTGTAGCGTAGTTATTTATAGTAAATATGAACTTGCTGCAAATCTAGTAATTTATTTTTAAACTGATTGTTAAGATATACAATTATTTCATTAATTGTATTTGAATAAATATATAGCAATGGATATTGGAAAGTAATTGATAATGATAATGGTAACGTATACGCAATTTTATTACTCTATTCATTTTCTGATTCTTCTTCTTTGTTGTATTGTGAGTAAGTAATTAATTGAATTATGAGTATGATTAGCAAATCGAAAATGAGGGAGCGTGATTTATTTAAAGTTACATTAGCTGATAATGTTGCGATCCCAAAAGCATCCAACAAAGTCAGTAAGTCAAAAACGTTAGACTGTTATATTTATGATGCCTGATAAAAGAGAATGTCGTTATGACCATTGTTTGAGCATATGAACATAATCGGATGATAGTCAAACTATAGACTAATTATTATGGCGAGGTTAATTTGAGCTCAGCAATACTCTAATAATAAATATAAAGTTAACAACTTGGCTTATAGATAAAGCCAAAAATAAAAAACGAGCGAAATTAAAGAATAGTGCGAAAGAGAGGAGAGAGAGAGAGAGATAGAAAGGAGAAGGCGAGTGAGTGAGAGTGAGAAGAATAAGATCAAGATAGGAGAAATAAAAGAAACATCAACGGGGCAACAGTTTGCACAGCACGACAATCGCAGCAGCATATAATTATCGTTATCGTTATCGCTATCGCTAACGCAACTGTTACTGGTCAGTTGTGGGAGGGAGGATGTGGAGTGAGTGAGTGAGTGAGAGAACGCTACTAATACAACGAAATACTTGATGCTGCTGCTGCCTGCTGTTGTTACTGTTACTGTTACAGTTTACAGTTACTGTTTGCCGTCTGTTGTTGTTGTAGTTGTAGTTGTTGCTGTTATTGCGGCTGCGGCTGATGGCAGCTGGCAACTGTCGGCGTCGTGTCGTCACTCACCGTTTCCATTATAGATGGTAAATAACTTGTATTTATCATCCAAAGCCGTGTCTAACGGCGTCGTTGTGGTCATTGTTGACAATTGTTGTTGGTACAGTGGTGGCGTGGCATATAATGAGGACGTTGATGATGTGTTGTTATTGTTGTTGTTGTTGTTATTGTTGGTGTTACTGTTGTTATTGTTGATCGTGTTAATATTGATGGTGGTGGAGGCGGGCGGAGGCGTTGCCAACACCCCATCATCGGGCCCAATCTCGGCGGCTTCATTGTGTGCGGCATAGGAGGAGAGGCGTCGCACATTCAGCGGTGATAGCGATGATTTCTGTCGCTGCTTCAGCTCATTTGGCGTTGCAATCGGGAGCTGGGAGCTGGGGGGACTGGAACTTGGATTGGAAGGGGAACTTGGACTGGAATGGTGGTGGCCTGCTGTATTCTGTGGTTCTTGCTTCTGCTGTGTGAGGTCGAGGTCGGTGAGGCTTGTGTTCTGCTCATCATTTCGCTGCGACATTTTTGCATTGGTCAGTTGTGTGTGTGTGTGTATGTGTGTGAGTTTGCGTGTGTGTATTTGTGTTTGTTTGTGGAATGACTTTAAGTGTGCCCAGCAGCTAAAGTTATGTAGCCAAAAATGCAGCTGTGTTTGCTTTCTTTGTTATGTGAGTATTCTCAGTTGCACAATGGAAATTCATTAAGTTAACTACAATCGTAACTAAGCACTTGCTAAAAAAAAAAATATGTAATATGAACTAATCAAGGTGCAATAATTACAATATATAATATTTGCGTATAACTATTAAGGTTTTTTTTTTTTTTTGCTTAATTATGCTGCATTAAGGTTTTGGCATATTTGCGTGTGCAAAAGTTGCGGTTTTTTTTTTTTGCTTTGCTTTGCTTTTAAGGTTCTCAGTTTTGGAACTATCACTGAACAGAATCGAATATCGAATCGAAATCGAAATATATATATCACACAATAATTGATTGACTTTTTCTATGCAAAAGTTGTAATATATAATAAATAAATTAAACAGTTACGATGAAAGTGAGTTGTTTTCTTGTATTTGTGTTTACGTTTTTTCTATTAGAATTATTATTTTTATGTTTTGTTTGTTTTTCTTAAATAGTTTCTTTAAGGTTGATTAAGGAAAATGCGTGAAGAATATATAAATTGAATAAAAATGTTATTGAAAGAACCAAAGTCGTTTCGTTTACATTGTATGTGTTGGTTGGGGTTGGAGTAAATGTGTGTGTGTGTGTGTATGTGTGTGGCTGTATGCTGGTGTGTAGTGTAGTGTGTGTGTGTGTGTGTAGTGTAGTGTAGTGTAGAGTATTGAGTCCTGTGTCCAGTTCGTTGTTGTTGTGCGTCCTGTTCTTCGAGGCGGGTGGGGGAGATGGCGGGTTGAGTTGTTTGGGGGAGCAGAGAGGAGGACAGAGCTTTAGTCACCGGACCGTTGATATGGCTGCAAGCAACAACATAACGTTCATATTGTGTCGTTTTTCTTCATCATCTTCTTCTTTTTCATCATCATTGTATTTGCATTTCATGTTCTTGTATATTTGTGTATTTTACAGTTCATAATTATCAATGGAAATCAATGGAATAAAAACCAAATGCATTTGCAAAAAAAAAAAAAAACGTATCAAATAAATAATGCTGTCATAAAACCAACACTACATTTTTGTTTGGTGTTCGTTTATATTTATACTATTAAACACTCGAAAGGTATTGATATAAAAAAAACACCACATTAAGACTTTTAAAACAACATATTCTGTATAATCATCATTTCGAAATTTTCCATAACTAATCCAGTTTATTTTGTATTTGCATTTTTTGAGCTGCTCAAAAATCCTGCACTTCCGTCAATAAAAAAGAAAAGAGATAAGTTTTTTCTCTTTTATTTTTACAACACACATACTAAAATAAAAACTAAAACCGCAGTCGATTAATTTTTTGTGACGGCAATTTGATTTCTTTTATTTGTGTGCACGAGTATATTTCATATAATTTGTTTTGATTTGTTTTTGTGTTTCGATGTTTTTGTTGTTGTTGTAGTTTTTTTTTTACCGACTGCTTGCAGGGACCTGTTTTTTCAACGAAGCGAAGCGAGTTTGCCGGCCCACGCATTTGCTATTTGCATTTGCATTAATGAAAACATTTAAACAGCGCATTGAAAAGCAACCAGTTTCGGCCATCCAAAAAAAAAAACAAGTAAGAAAGCTACAGTCGAGTGTGCTCGACTGTGAGATACCCGCTACCCATTTTTAATAAAAGCAAAATATTGCGGTATCATTTTCAAAATATACCGAATATACTGCAAAAATACTAAAAATATACCAAATGTTATATTTGGTATATCGATATAGTACACCATTCAAAATATACCATAGACGGCACAATGTACCAGATTGTCGGCCAAAGCAACTCAGACCCTAGTAAGTAGGCGCTTTTGCCCATACAAAAGTATTTCTTTAATAACTTCCCCAATTTTTATCTGATCGTAACCAAATTCCAAAAGGAATCATAACTACTATAGTTATTATTGTATATACCAAAATTCGTATCTCTAACTTTAAAATTACGCTTGTTATTCGATTTTTTTGATTCGCGGGGGCGGAAGTGGGCGTGGCAAAAATTTGAAACAAACTTGATCTGCGTGCAAACATAACAAATGCTGTCGAAAAAAAATTATAGCTCTATCTCTTATAGTCTCTGAGATCTAGGTGTTCATACGGACAGACGGACATGGCTATATCGTCTCGGCTGTTGACGCTGATCAAGAATATATATACTTTATAGGGTCGGAGATGCCTCCTTCTACCTGTTACATACATTTCCTGCCGGCACAAAGTTATAATACCCTTCTACCCTATGGGTAGCGGGTATAAAAAGTGAATAAAAATAAAAAATGGTAAATGGTAAAAAAGACAAAATAAAAACTGTGCTAAAGTGAAAAACATGCAGCTGCAGTAGACGACGAAAACCTCCCAGAGACCCAAAGCCAAGCCAGGCAGACAGACACGACAGACAGACCAACAAATTGAGGCGACAAGTGAGTCGACTCGCCTCCACTTCACTTCGTCTCACTTCGCTTCGCTTTGTCTCACTTCAGTCCACTCCACGCGACTCGATTGGACTCGAATCGAATCGAATCGAATCCGACTATCGACGATGGCAATGCAGCATTGGCAGCAAGCGTGTGGCGTTTTCAAGTTTATGGACTTTTGACAGGTTATCCGATTAGATTTCGGAGCGATCATTGTTCCGACTACTGCTGTTGCCGTTGCTACTGATGTTGCGACAGTTCAACAAAGGCCTGCTATTTATAGCACCTCAAGCTAGCTGGTCAGCAAATCTTTCAGCTTATCAAGGTAATCGGAAACTCGGTCACACGACACAACACAACGATCGTCGCAAATCAACGGTTAATAAATCAATATACACATACACACACACACACACAAACACACACAATGCGATTGACAAATTAGAAAAAGTACATTTTAAGCCGCCGAAATGTCTCAGAGACTCATCGAGCATGCTGTCATCACTTGTACCCAGCCACGCCCCCTTTCCACGACACATGTTTTGACGAAAAAAAACAATCAAGTTTAAAGCCATAGTCTATCTAATTTTGGCACACATGTGAATTACTAGAATATTTAATGCTTGCTGATAATTCAATTAGAGTAAAACCAAAATTGCAAGTCATTTTAGCGTACCCAAAAATCCAGTGCTGCTGCCCCCATAAATATCATTTTCGTCTTCTGGTCACACCTAATAAAAGTGCTTTGCAAGTCGAGCACACTCAACTGTTTGTTACTCGCTCTCGCTCTCGCTCTCGCTCTCGCACATATTATTGTTCCATGGAAGCGCCATAAAAGTGCCGTGATTTCGACTAATTGTACTTTTTTGTTTTTTTGTTGTTTAAGGGCAACCATTAACGAAACAGCTGTAAAACTAATGAAATTTGTAGTATAGTTTAGTTTATTTTTTGTTTTTTTTCTTCTGCGAAGAGTTACAAACTATATATGTTTGTATATACTAAATGAGTAATTCCGGGAAAACGCGACCAAAAACAAATTCAATTTTATTTGAAATATGTTTTCATGTATAGAAATGTAATATAGGAATTAATATTACACTAATAAAGCAAAACTTTCTGTGTAAATTTCACTTTTTCCGATTTGAAATATGTTTTTAAGTATTGAAATGTCATATTAATGTATAGGAATAAAAACTACAATAATAAAAGAAAAACTTTGTGTTCAGATTTCGTTGTTTTACAGATTTGAAATACGTTTTTAAGTATGGAAATATCGTGTAATATAAAAACTACAATAACAAAGATTTTTTTATGCAAAAAACTCATTACTTTAGGGATATACGTAGTTCTCCATAAAGTGTTCTTGTAAACTTTTGTACCAATAAATTGGCATACAATTTAAAGTATGATAAACAAGAGTACATTTCAAGAAATAAGTTTCCCTTAAATACAAAATACTTTTAGAAGTTCGGTATGACATAGTGGGAATACCCTGGAATACATTTAGTATACGGAAGGGATGTAAGTAGTTGTGGAATCTAATCAGTGAATAGCTTAGCGACCTAATCGCTTTATTAATTTTGTTTTGTTGAACAAAAAAAAGTAAGAGCTTTGGCTCACAGGGGCAACATGTGCGAATTCCTGCACTAATTATTATTTATGCACTCAAGATTGTAAAAATATAAAAAATAACCGTTTCCTCACAACTCGGAAGAAGTGTCAAGATATGAGGAGCAGCGGCACACAAAGTTAGTCATCGAGCAGCGGGTTTCAATACCGTCGCAGGCCTCATGGAAAATCCAGCACCTTGAATGAAATCAAGTGGGTGGCAACATAACTGAAGTAGAACTTGGAAATACCCTATAATAAAGTGCGGCAACGATAAGCGAACGAGAACACACACAAACACACACAATTCCACGCACTTTTCATAAGGTGAGAAGAGCTGTTGGGTCTGGGGATGATAAGTGTTCGGGTTTGGGTTTGGGTTTTCGGGTTCGAGTGTGATAACGTGTATCGAGCCATGAGCTCTTTGTCTGTCTGCCGATATGAATATATGTACATATGAACAACACAAGTTAGTAGTACTTCGATCTTGAACTTTAACTATGCATGCTAAAGTATTATAGGCAAAGAAATTATGGACAATAGACTGCACGATTCCAAGAAGTGCGCACTAAATGCCACAATAACAAATAACAACCGATTGGAGGAGGATGATAGCAAATATTTCCAATATATGTGAAATTCAAGTGCCTGATTTACGAACTGGAAAATCTTGGCTTTTCGCTTATCGCTCAAGCCGTTGCCAACATTAAGTGACAGAGGAACACACACACACATTCATTCATTCAGACAGGCTCGAGATGATGATGGGTTGTACTTTTGAATTTGCTGTCATGATGATATCGCTGTGATAAGATTCGACAACTTGTTGTACTCAATTGCACCAACACACACACACACACACACACACGAAAACAGATCAAGTATTTGTTATTATTGTTACACGCTGCTGTACACGACTTATTTACGTTAAGTTACGTTACGTATACGCCCCGCATCAAATGGGCTAGTCATTTCGTTGAAGACAGCTGAAACGACGACGACGACGACGTCGGGCAATTTGCCTAAATGATGGCAGTTTTAATGTCGCCACGTTCAAGTTCAAAGTCAACAGCTAGTAAACACGTTATTGGCTTATGCGACGGCAACAACAACAGTAACAACAACAACAACAGCTCAGCTTTTAGCTAACAAATTGGATGACAAAGAGAGTCAAACTGCCGATCGCGAGTAAATCAAACAAAGTAGTTGCCCATTGTCTCTAAGCTCTCGAAATGATCTCTGCTCTTAATTGAACTGTCACATAATTAAGTTGCGCTTTGCTTTTCGATAAATTCCAATACGGAACACGATATTGTGTAATTTATTCACCCGCAACAACAATTAAGTAAGCTCCCCAGTCAAGTGTGCTCGACTATGAAATACTCGCATTAAAGAAGACTCTTCTATTTCTATTTCTTATTGCCTCCCTCACTCAATTCACTTACTTCTACTGCTTTTTTACAAAAATATTCAAATACAATTCTACTGTCTTTCTACAAAAATATTCAAATACAATTTTTATGTTTTTTTTTTCGTTTTCTCTGCTGCAGACAAAGTTCACCAGCAAGTTCCCCCCTTAATGGATTTGTTATGCGTTAATTGTTAATTGCTGCAATTAGTTAAATTTGTCAATTTATTATTTTATCTATTCAACATTTTGCTTTTCGGTCTTTTTGTGTGGCTTTTTGGTTTTTTGCTGTCGGTTTAATTGATTGTCAGTTGCACAATTCGATTATTCGATAAAAAAAATAAAAAGAAAAAAAAACAAAACACAACGAATATAAATAAGGATTAGCAACAGAGAGTTAATTACCCAGCAAATGATTTATGACATCAAAATATAAACAAATCAAAGATTATATCAGTTAAGACCCCGTCGTGATTATGCGAGTACTCAATAAACTATATGCGAGTACTCCACAACACAAAAAAAAAAAAAAAAAAAAAAAAAAAACAGAAAAAAAAATTATATACTTTACTTTTTATGAGTAGCCACGAATACATATTTATGGAAGCTCGTATGAGATTCGAAATTCAGTTGAGATTTGATCATTTTTCTAGCGTTTTGTTGGCTTTTAGCTTTTGAGTTTTTGTGGTTACGTCAATTGATAGGACGGCTAACAACCAATAGAAATTCAGTTGGCATTTGTGACATTTGTTGTTTAACACCTGCCTCGATAAGATTACAAATGATCGCAAAACTGGTAAAAAACGGCAAACGCGCAGATCTCAGAGACTGACGCACAGGAGTCCGAAAATGCCCCTTTACCCCCCCTCTACACCCACACTCCAGTTGATAATGCCAGAGGGTCATTATCATTGATCGCGCAAGACAAGGCACTACAAGTAATTTGCCACATTTTTTATTACCATATTTTTTGCAACAAATTCTTTGTCATTGGCAGCTTCAAGTGGGTGAGCTCAAAAGTTATCTATCTTCTATACTTATATACAAAGTTGTTTGTGCTCATTGAATTACTCATGCATTCACCGAATGAGCTAAAACGGTAAGACCTGGGAGGCTGCATTTTTAGCTTGTGCTGGGTTTTGAAAACTCCAAAGGTTTTGCTGTTCTGTTATACCTTTTCTGAATTACTTGAATAAAATGAATAGTGTTGGAAAACATTGGTAAGAGCTGAGAGGCTGTCTATTTTTGGCGCAATATATTTTGGTCGAGCAATAAGACTGAGTCTTTAAAATTCAAAATTAACAAAGAGTTTGTTGTTCATTAACAAATTTAACAGAGTTGGAAAATTCTGTTATACCTTTTGTGAATTACTTGAATAAAATGAATAGAGTTGGAAAACGTTGGTAAGAGCTGAGAGGCTGTCTATTTTTGGCGTAATATATTTTGGTCGAGCAATAAGACTGAGTTTGTAAAATTCAAAATTAACAAAGAGTTTGTTGTTCATTAACAAATTTAACAGAGTTGGAAAATTCTGATAAGATTTGAGAGGTTGCAATTTTTGGCACAATATATTTTCGCAATGCAATAAGGCTTGGTGGTTTTCGAAAATCGCAAATTTAAAAAGGTTTTATTGCTCAGCTGTCGAATACTATTTAGTAAATGAATATTGTTTTACAGCTTTGATAAAAGCTGAAAGGCTGCAATTTTTCGTGCAATATGGCTGGCTTTCCACAAATCTCAAATTAATAAAGATTTTGTTATTTAGCATAAGTTTAACATAGTTTTGGTAAGAGCTGGGAGGTTGCATTTTTCATTACTGTATTTTGGCAGGGTTTTCAAAATTCTAAATTATTGAAGGATTTTAACTATAAGTTTTTCTATGATAAGCATTAGCTCTTGTTTACCAAAATTTCATTAAGAATATTAATAGTGTTGCAAACCGTTTCGAATAAAAGTCTTAAAAACACAGCGGGACGCTGCAATTTGTAATAGCAATAAAAGCTGATCGTAAATCAACAAACTATCATATTGATAGTAATAAATTTCGTTTCTTTTATTACTGTTTGAGTGGTGCGGCTCAAGCTGCTTACTCCAATAAAAAGGACGTTTGTGTATTCAATTTGCAGTTGCACTATAGATGAACTAGTGTTATGATAATTAAAGCCGAACTGGTTCTATTTATATTTGCCTCAAGTTCCTTTGCACTTGCACGTTATTTCTTGTTATAATAGCCCCTCGCCCCTCGCCCCTCGCTTGGCGCACTTGAACTGAACCGAGAACTGTTCCTGATATGATATGTGACAACTGTCGCCGCTTAATGGGCTGCCTCTGCCTCAGTCTCGTCGCTGGACTATCCCCAGGAAACCCGACGTTAATTCGCAAAACGTGAACGATATGTGCGCTGCCTGTTAATTTCTATTTATTTCCATTTATTGTGATTAAGTCGCCGTGCGCTCAACTCAACTCAACTCAACTCAACTCGTCTCGTCTTGTCTCGTCTTGTATTCCAAGCACTATTTTTGTGTGCAGCCATAAAGAGACACATGCTCGTATGAACATCCAAGTTCCCAGGCTTTTAATTAAATGCTTTGGTTTTGGCATTCGAAATGTTTCTGTTTCAGTTTCAGTTGAGAGTGCCGTCGTCTGTCTCTTGCACTAATTTGTAAGCGACGCGCAATCAAACATTTAATACTTATTAGTTTTTGAATTATCCACAATTGGACAAATTAAAAGAAACGCCTAACGCTGGCCACAAAAATAACTAAAACAACTAGCAGATACTCTTTACTCTACTCAATCACTGATATGCTACGCTTTTTATCACACAACACACAAAAGTTGCAGCTCATTATTGCGGCTATTACACGGATGAAGTAATCGCCTAACTGTTGCATTCTGTTTCAATTATCTAACGTTAACGTTCACAGACGCGAGTCTGTCTACTATTAATAGTAAGTAGATGTATTTCACTCACTCGCTCACTCACTCACTATATCAGTTAGTCATCTATGCGCAGCTCACGAGCTGTCTGGGCGAACATGTCGGCTACGTAACATTTCATTTCATTGAGATAAAGCAGTAAAAAAAACGAAAACCTGCATATATGCAAATTAAAGAGACCAAACACGTGAAACACAGCCAGCATGTGGATGCCTCTCTTCGTCTCTCTCTCTCTGTCTCCGTTCCTCTCTGCTCTCCATCAGCTGTTGCATATCAAGAGAGGCGCGATGGAGACCCAAATGAATTTGAATATGCATTCGCATTCGTATTGCACATTTGCATTTTTCGATGTAAACGAACTTTGATTGCAAAGTGTTGAACAAATTGCTTTCAAATCGAAATCAAATCAAATCTGATAATTGCCTACAGATAACCGAGTGTCACATCTGTTGCTGTGTGGGATAGACCTCAACTCAACTCAACTCAAGTGTTTGCTAATTGAATACATCTATTTGCATAGACAAAACATAAAATATCTTATGTCCATATTATTCTTAACGCCATCGACACAATGAGCTTTTCTATTGAAGAAAGATTGTTTGCTTATTTAATTCTTATTCACTTAACTTTATTGCAATTTATTTGGCAACAAGTTATTTGTCTTCTCTTAGTTCTTTTTTTTTTATATATAAGCTATGCTTATATTTATTCATTATATTATTTTGAGCAAACGTTTTTTTTTTTCTTTTGCCCAAAACGTTGTCGTTTCCTATGACGCAGGTGAAACTGCGCTCAATCATTTTGAATACGTCTTTTGATTCAAGTTTATTTTGTCCATAAAGTGTCTAGCAACATTTTAATGAATGAGTTCGAGAATGCGAGAGAGAGAGAGAGAGAGAGCAAGAGACTGCGGAGATTATATTAATTTTATTGACCAAATAAATAAAATAAACAATTTTTTTTTGGGTGTCGTTCGTTGACGACGTCATCGAGAGAAGAAAACGAATCAACAAAAAAAAAAGTGTCAAATGCAACAAAATTCAGGTGAAAAGCAAACTGGAAATGTGGTCGAAAGTCATTCAACTACAAGTTCATAAAAAAAAAATGGTAATAAAATCAAATGAAAATATAAAAAACACACAATTGAAGACGCGCGTCAGTTTGAATACAAAGTGAAATTAGAGATTCTACTTAAACTGATCTGAATCTTTAAATCTTTAAATATAAAACACAAAGTTCTTTAGCAGTTGAATTATTAATCGTTGCTAATCAGTGGATAATGATGCAATCTACTCATAAATTAACAAACAAAGAAAGTAACAAAAATAAATATAACAACTTTTTCGATTGCAGAGTCATCTCTTTGTCAAAAACATTGATAAAACAACCGAATCGATAGAAGACTCTTTTTTTTATACCTGCTACCCGTAGGTTAGATGGGTATGATAGGTTTGTGTCGAAAGGAAGTGATAGCCAGAAGGAGACGGATATACTATATATTTATATACATATTTTAAATATATCGATATACCAAATCTAGCGTTCGAAATATTTCACTACTTTTTCTTAGGGTCTTAGTTGCTCTGGCTGTTAATATAGTATATTTACTACTTTGTCGTATATTTCGAATATAGATGTATTTATATATATTTAAATATTTGTTCTTAGTTTTAGTTGCTTTGTCGGACAGTGTTTAATGTGTTTAGTGCTTAATGGAATATTATTAATATAGTACTATATCGATATACCAAATATAGGCTTCGGTATAACTGAGTTGTTTTCCTTCTGGTCTTAATTGGTCTGGCTGATAATCTAATATATTTAGTATATTTTGGATAGAGTACTATATCGATATACCAAATATAGCGTTCGGTATATTTCACAGAGCATAGTTGCTGACTATCTAGTATATTTAGTACTATATATATACTATATCGATATACCAAATATAGACTTCGGTATAACTGAGTTGTTTTCCATCTGGTCTTAATTGGTCTGGCTGATAATCTAATATATTTAGTATATTTTGGATAGAGTACTATATCGATATACCAAATATAGAGTTCAGTATATTTCACAGAGCTTAGTTGCTCTGGCTGACTATCTAGTATATTTAGTACTACATATATACTATGTCGATATACTAAATATAGCGTTCGGTATATTTCACTATTTTTTCCTTAGGGTCAAAGTTGCTCTGGCTGACTATCTAGTATATTTAGTACTATATATATACTATGTCGATATACCAAATATAGCCTTTGGTACATTTTTAGAATATGGTTTCATCGAAAATGTAGCTTTCTTAGTTATAAGTATTTGATTCGCAACTGAACGCGATTACTATTTGAAATGAGAATGTGCTGTGTTGGCGTAAAGAGGAATAATCCTAAAAACAAGTGCAGCTCAGATGAGAAGCTGCTCATTAGCAGCACGCAGCACAGTTCAACAAAACAAAACAAAAGAAAAGAAAAATTAAAGTAAAATAATAATGAGAAATTGTGCACAAAGCAAATAGTTGAGGTATATTTCGAGTCGAGTCGAGTTGAGTTGGCCCAGTTTTACTGAGGATCTTGAAAGACAAATAACAGTCGCACTTAGACCACGACGACGACGACAAGTTGAAAGGCGTATAACAAAGTGTGTTATGACACAGGGCCACCACAAGTGGCGATTGGCCATTGAGACTGTCCATAGAACTTGAGTAATTAGGCGATTCGAGGCAATAATATAACTACACAACAAATAACAAATAACAACAGTTATGGCGCAACGGGCGACCCCAACGATCCAACAATCCAACGATCCATCGATTATGGTTATGCATAAAATAAAATAAGGCACAACCCCGACGACTCGACTGCAAAACTATTCACGTTGAGTCCGACTGCAATTTGGCCGTGAAAATGAAAACGAAATGCCAGCAACATAAATTAATTGTGATTATTATTATTATTATTATTTGTATATTGTATGTTGTATATTGTGTTTTGTATTGTTTCTCAGTTATATCTTGGGCAAATTGATATTAACTATGCATTAATTAAAACTTTTGCATTGTATTTCTTTCCAAAAGGGCCTCACAAAACTAAAAACCCAACCCTAACTTCAAAATATAATAATACAAAAAAAATTAAAAAGAAAAAGAAAAAAAGAGCGATGCGAATGTTAAGGTTGCATTTTAAATTGTAAAAATTGTATAATTAATATCATTTATATTTGTTGTGTTTCTTGTTTTTTGTATTTGTGTTTGTGTTTGTGTGTTAGCAACAGTAACCAAGTGAACTGTATTATGTTTAAAATGTTACCACTGGGCATTTTAATTGCTTTTATTGTTGTGCTTGTTGTTGTTGTTGTTGTGTATATATATATATATATTTCTTATTGTATTTTTATTTATTTCATGCGAATCACCTGCGGCCACCATTCGTTTTTTTGTTTTTGTTTAATTTTGTTGTTGTATTCTTTTTTTGACTTAACAGTTTTTTGCATTTATATTTATAGAAGGTAAGTGTGGCTGCTTTTTATGTTATGCTTCCAACACGAAGTTCAAGTTGCAATTCTTAAGGTCAAAGATAGATACAGATAGATAGATGCCTAGAATGTGGCAAATTAGCAAATGTACAAATGTTCAAAAATCCATAAATACATAATTAATAGCCATCTGCGAGCGGTGATCGTTGATCGGTGATCAGCAAAGAATGCCAAAGTGTGAAACCAATCAACGCTAACGATCAATCGATCGAATCGGCTGATCGATCAGTTAACAGTTAACTACGCGGATTTTACTTTGGAGCAAGGCCAAGACTAAGTTGGAAGTAGAAATGTTTTTAGCGCCTGGCGCTCTCGCTGTCTCCCATTCGAGTGTTCAATTAAGTGTTAATTTGTTCATTCTTTTGTTCCTCAACCTAACAGATGTGTTTTGTGTTTAGCTAACAACTTGAATAGTTATTAACCCTCTACAACAAGTGCGCTATTTTCCATTGATTTCCGCCTGCCTTTCTTTCCACCTTCCCACCTTTCCACCTGCTGCCAGCTGATTGGCAATTTAAGTTTTCTTCATCTTTTGTGTTTTTTTTTTTTTTTTGCTTTCTTTGCATTCTGAGCTTACTTTTTTCTTTGCAGTTGTTCCACACTTTGCACTCACTTTGCACTTTGTCAAATTGTTGTAAACTTGACACGAATTCAGCACTTGATTTTAAACATTGTAATTTTATTTTGTGTTTTTTAAAATTTTCAAATTTGTGTAGAAGGCGCGTTTCTGTTGTTTGTTTTATTTGAATTTTTCTTTTAGCACAAACAAAAATAAACAAAAAAACACAATTGGGAAAAAAAGGGTTTTTATTATCGTACCGCGGGGTTTAGTAATTAATTTTTGTAATTTCGTGTGTTATAAATTGTTTAATTTGGATAGTTGTTTATGTGTGTATGTGTGTGTTGATCTTTCGCTCGCTGGCGACGTCGTCTGCACCGTACGCCGGGATATCGTACACTGAATGTCCAAAGACGGCAAACAGTTGTTATTATAACGCGTCAAAGCGTTTCATTTACCGTCGACAGCGACGGCGACGTCAGCAGCGACTGCGACTGCGACGATGTGAGAGAGCAGCAAGCAGCGAGCGACGACGGCGACGACGACGACGACTTGCGATCAATAAGCCCCAAAACGACGGCTAAAACTGCGAGCCTCCCGCCGGGCAGCGTGATCGGTGGCAATCGACGATCAGCCAACGGCCACTTTTGGGATTTCGAGGCAACAACTGTTGATAAGCTGGCCAAGAGCAAGAGCAAGAGTTGCGCTCACACACACACACAAACACAACTACAATATCTTATCAATAGAAATCAAGTTCAGTTCGTGTGTTGAGTTAGTCAAAAGCAAAAACAAAAGTGACCAAAAAGAAATCAACACAAAACGCGACAAGATCAATGAATGAAAATGCTGCCAGCGTCGACGCCAACAGCGACGTCGACGTCAGCTGCTACAGCAAAGCTTCGTGCACACCGTTAGAACGAAGCGAAGCAAACGAACGAACGATTCGCAATTGGCATCGCGATTCGGATTTGGATTCGGTTTCGGCTAACATTGCTTTGACAATCATCATTTTTGACAGTTAGTTGGCTCATTACTCATTATTAATTGTCACAGCACAGCACTGTGCACATGGGGCGTATGAGTGATACCTGCTGTAATCAGGACTAACGATTGTTGCACTTAATAGCGGCAATAGCGACGTGCCTCGAATGTCGCACGATCCGTGCATTAGCGTATGATTTACTTGCAACTCGTAAATAATTAACTAAGCTGTAAATAAATTTGAAATTTAATTTGAAATTTATTTACTACACTTTGCGATTGAACTCACAAAACTCTTTGTTGATTTGTGACCCCAAATTGAAAGTTTTTTTTTTGTGCTGTGCTGTGCTGTGTGCTGTGTTGTGAGAAAACATGGAAAGCATTTTAGATTTTAGGTCAAAGTGACGCACGACACAGTCGCTGCCCCCAACAATTGGATTTAGCATACTTATTGTTGTTATAAACAATCTAAAGTGCAAGACAGAGAGAGCGAGAGAATCATAGAGCGAGCAAGCGATAGACATACTCGTCAATCCAAACGATCACAAAGCATATATATATATATAGACAATGGACAAATCCAAAACAATCGACATGTTCGCTTGCCAAAATCCAAAATCCAAAAAAAAAAGCATCAAATACACAAATCCGAAACAAAAACTGGTTTGTTCGCATCCGGATAATTGATACAAAACGCGTAGGTCCACAAAAATAAATAAATAAATAAAAAAAAAGCAAAAAAAAAAAAGAAATAAAATAAAATTAAAAAAAAAACACTAACGATCGCTTACGCTGCTTTGTAAGCCCCTTGGCTTTAATTAATAAATGAGCAAACTTTATTTTTTGCTCTTCGCTTTTTTTCTGTTTTTTTTTTTTTTTGTTTTTTTGCGCACCATCAAAAAGAATGGATGAATTGATCTTTGGGTGCAGGATGTAGCGAAGAGTGATTGAAGAGTTTGTTGCTTCATTCATTCATTCGATTCAACTTGATTTGATTCAACTACGATTTCGAGCTTGGGAATTGAGATCTTGGGATTTGGGAGACACTCAGCGAAATTGACGGAGATGACAAGAATAGCGATCATAAATAAATATTTATAAATAAAATGGAACGCAAACAAAGTAATCAATAAGATCAACACACAACAACACACAACAACACATCAAGCAAACAATTTGTGTCTAATTATGGGAAACCTAAAATTATCAATCAATTATGCATGTTATTCAAAATTGGATGTCAACACTTTGGATCATCATCCGAACTCTGCTTTTATTATTGTACAATATTATTATTATTTATAATGCAATCAATCACGATTGTAATTAAAAAGTTGTGAATATTATTCAATATGCATATGCGTATATTTATAACAATCAATTTAATCTAATCACCACTCGAAGAGTATCACACAATTTATGATTCTTATCGAAATTGTAAATAAAAAACAAATGCTATTATTATGCTGTTCAACCAACACACACACACACATTGAGTAAACACACGCACACACAGAAGTCAATGCAAATACTAATCGAACGATATTAACGACAATACTAATTAAGATACGACAAAAAATGTACTCGCGTATTAATTCAGCGAAAACATTAAATAAATTAGCGAACAAGTGAAAGCACAAACAAAAAATAACAATTATAATAATGCTACCGCCAACAACAATAATGAATCATAAACATGTTCTATTTCAAGTCGAATTTTAAGCTATACATTTCTAACGAACTGATATCTTATTACCCAATTCACTTGAACTTAATGATAATTGATGAAATTTCGAAAACTGGAAAGAATTTCAAAAAATTAATAAAGATTCTCTGTTTTTAAAACAAATACATTTTTATGAAATACTTTTAAAAATATGTTAGATAATATTTTTTATTATCCCAAAATTAAAAAAGAAGTAATTTTTTTTTTAATATTTACTTAAGAGTTTAAGTAAAGGGAATAGAATTAACGAAAATTTAAAACTGAAAGTATTTCACAATAAGATTCTTTGATTTCAAAAAAATGTCATTTTTTGATGATTTTGCTTTGGCTAATATATAGCTATATATATCTATAATCGAGTCGATCTTTTGCATAATTGAAGGAATAATTCGCAAATTAGAAAGTTTTTCAAAAAGACAAGTTTCTCGGTTTTCAAAAGAAATTTAATTATAAGAAATACTTTTAAAAGTTTTATTATCTTTGATGGTACAAAAAAAAAAAAACAGGTGCGATATAATTTTAAAATATACCAAAGTAATATACCGCAAAATATTAAAGATATACCATAATTAATGAAATTTTGAAAACTGAAAAGTATTTGAAATCACGATTCTCACTTTTCAAAAAAATTTAAATTTTAAGAAATTCAGTTTTGGGTAATTTAAAAGTTTTTGTTAATTGCGATTCTATTTAAAAATATGACTCTCGGCTTTTCAACCAATTTATTTAAGAAATTCCAATTTTTTTAATTATAAAAGTTTTGGCTAATATCTTTGATTGTACAGAAAGAAAAACCCTAATCGATTACTAATTAAAACATAGTTTACATCACATTTATTTCGAAAGGGAAAAAAACCCGAGAGATAAGTCGGGGAAATTGGCACAAATTCGATACTTCGAAGTACTTCCAGGGAGGCGTCCCACTTCTTCAGATTCTCAGAGGCATACGTGCTGTCTATATAGACAGATGATAAACACAAACAGTACTAAACATATACTCGTAAGTATACAAGTCGAATGACTCACGACACTTATAGGAAGTGCTATCTGCGCCCCCAGAGCATAGACAATCGCCATAGCGAAAATAACCTGACAAGGGGACTTTTCGTTCCACCAGATATGAGATAATAGCACGAGATCTGACTACCTGACTACCTGACTGACTGATTGACTAACTGATTGCTATGCATATGCTTTCTTAATAACCCCGAAAAAAAACACAAAGGCGGAATTCTCACAGTGCCAAGTTGAGGGTGGGGATTGGACGGTCACGTAAGCACCGAAGACTGCATTGCAAAGGCAAAGCCGAAGACAAAGACGAAGAGGGGAGACAGGAGCCCCCCCTCTGTCTTTGGGGCGGGGACTTACACGCTGCACATATTCGTTTCTCGTTTTGTATGCATACCCGTTTAGCCAAAGGGTTGAAGGGCATACGCGACACAAAGCAAGTAAATAAAGTATGTTAAAAGTAAAACCCAAAAAACTGCAGTCTGGTATGTTTTGCAATCTATGGTATATTTCATACTTTATAGAATATTTTGTAATCTGTGGTATATTTTGTACTCTATGGTATATTTAATACTTTAGAGTATATTTTGTAATCTGTGGTATATTTTGTACTCTATGGTATATTTATAGTATATTTTGTAATATGTGGTATATTTTGCACTCTATGGTATATTTATAGTATATTTTGTAATCTGTGGTATATTTTGTAATCTATGGTATATTTCATACTCCAAGTATATTTGGTAATCTGTGGTATATTTTGTACTCTAGGGTATATTTGATACTTTACAGTATATTTTGTAATCTGTGGAATACTTTGTCCTCTATGGCATATTTCATTATTATTTTTTAAAGTAAAATTTGTTGATACATTTTCAAAATACTTTTAAGCTACTCATTGGTTTTCATTGGACTATAACAATCACCGAACTGAAGAGAAGACGAAGACTGTAAAGAATGGACCAACTAATCGGTTGTCTTCTAGATATGTTATATAAATGTTTTTCTTCTCCATTTATTTTTGTAGCATCCAGTTTAGGATTAAGTATATGAATATTTTAATATAAAATTGTTTATTACTTGAAGCATAAGTTTCTAAACATATGAACTACAGTAAAATGTAAAAAAGGAAAGAAGTTTAATTTCTTTCAAAATTAATAAAATAAAAATAAAATTTGCGTTGTCTGAATATACTCGAAACAATTACAAAGACTGCGGAGGCGGAGAAGTACTCAAGAGTTAGGGAGAAGAAAAAGACTTAACAGAGAAGCGATCCACAAAATCGAACTTCCAATTTTCACACAAAGTAAATGTTTTCAACATATTTAATTATATTTGTTATACCTTTAACATATGATAGCTATGTTAAAGATAGATATTTACTATATTGCCGTCCAAAAAAAAAAGAATTCAAAACAATTGCTTACGGGTATCTAACAGTCGAGCACACTCATCACAACATTGTAGCTTATTTTGTTTTTTTGTATTTTACTTTTTTGTTTGGTACGTGTTGGAGTGGGCGGCGGTGACTGAGGCGGTGGCAATTTTTAAGTGAATTACTTGAACGAATTGTATTGCATTTACTCGTATTTGTTTACCGTCAGACAATTGACAAATTGACTCGGCGGGTGAAGAGGGGAGGAGAGAGAGAGGGGGAGGGGGAAACAGCAGCGGTTCGAGTTCCAATCAAATTGTTGGATAATGTCCAATCAACTGGCGAACGACGAAGCTTTGATCCAGCGTCGTCGATCAACGATCAATTGCAGGCATTTTATATTGTCTGTCGTGTGTGTGTGTGTGTGTGTTTGGGGCTCGCTGCTCGCCATGCAAATGCACGACCTTAAACTTGAACTTGCAACGGCATCGCCTCCAATTTACAGTCGACTGTTTTTTTCCTGAGTTGCCAGTTGTGCGCGAGGGGCGGAGGGGAACACACACACATCAAATTGGCAGGTGCAATTGCCCCCTGCGCACATATGAATTACGTCTCCGCCTTCGTCTCGGTCTCCACATCTCCATCGCGATCTCTGCGCTCAAGGCAATTAGACACATGCACATGCACTTAATTGTGGCTTTTTGTATGAGGCAATCGCAAGATGTTTTGGACATGCTGCCAACTCAGACGACAAGCTAGAAGTACAAGGTTCGGGGTCAGGATCAGCCCTTTGCTTTTGCTTTTGCCTTTGGCAGGCAGCAGCCACTTGAGTTTTCAAGTGGCAAATGAACGTCGCTGTCGCGCCTGTCACTTTCTATTGACAATCTAATCGGTTAGGGGGACAACAAAAGCAACAACAACAACAACAGCAAGAGAACTAATATTGTTATTGATTGCAATTTACAAACTTAAAAGCTTTCCAAATATCTATACCTCTCTATCTCTATACTATTATTGTAGTACCAGCGATAATTTATGATGACGTCCGTTCATAACAAACACACACATACGCACACACACACACACACACAAATGGGAATCACGTGAGAAATATTGGAATCTCCACGAAAAAATCTTTGAATGTCTTGCAAAACCCAGAAATCTGTTTTATGACATCTCTCAAAAATGTTCAATTACATTTTAGTTGAGGCAAAGTCTATGCTTTAGAAATGATTCGCATGGGAAACTTCATTGATAATGAGCCACACAAGCCGCATGGAAACTGAAAGTGTGATGAAAGCATGACAGCTGTGAAAAACAAAAAGAACGATGATGCTGCATTTTGCCATAAGAATAGATGGTGTTTATTTGCAATGATTATTATTTTTTGGCGAACAACAAACACAAACTCTTATAAAAATGTTGTTAGAACGCAAATTGTTTCGCTTTAATCCGTTTCTCAAAAAACTAAGAGAACTTCAACAAATATATGTAAATCAAGTATACGTCATGTAAGATATTCTTATTGCTCTTCCCAAACTCCAACTAAGAAATCTGTAATAAAAATATGTCTAAATAAAATATAAATCAAAATTTAAATCAATCAAACTTATTGCTCCTTCCGATTCACTTTAATTTAATTTTCTCAACTATAGGCAACACTACCATAAATAAAAGTAAACTCCTTTAACTCGAATTAAAAACTACAAAAACAAAACAAACAATGAAAACTTAATTAAATGTGTATTTAAAATCAAGTATACACCTTGTGAGCAAATCATCAACTTTACTTCCTTCTAATGCGATGCCAGCCACAACTAATAACCAACAAAACTCTAAGAAATATATTTACTAAATATAAATTAAGTATACGCGCTGTGGTCCAACAATATTTTGTTCACTTAGAAAAATAAAAGGAATAATTATATTTTTAAAATTTAAAATACCTCTAAGGATAAACTGTGGTAATTGTAAGACGTGATTACTTATTATAAGATTCAACCAATAAAATGATTCCATAAATAAAAGTAAAGTGTGCCAACAATAAAACTTACTTGTTTTTCTATGCCTTTAATTCGAATTGCAAACTACAAATAACAACTAATGAAACTAATAAATATAGTTTACATCATATACATAGGTAAAATTAAGTATCCGACCTGTGTACCAACAATAAAATTCATCTTATTGCTTTATTTTTATTGAAATGAACTAAAAAAGGACTATATGAAATATACCAAGAGCAAACTTTATTCCAAATTTATAGCAATGTCTGAGATACACGCATTGTTACAACAAGACAGACAGAAAGACGGATTCTAAAATTAGCTTGTCAGTTTAATGTGCGCCGCAATGTTGTGGTACTATTTACTTTTGTTTATGCAGATTCTTCATCACGGAATACAAATTGAAAGAAATACATAGAGCATAGATGATTCGATCATGCCTATAAATGTGACCGAAGAACAAATAAAAATGTACCAATTTCAGTAAAAGAAAAAAATATCGGTATTTTTCATAAAATATACCAACTTAATATACCGACGAAATACTAAAATATCAATTTGGTATATCGAATATACTATTGCAGTCAAAATATACTACAGAGTACCAAAGATACCAAAGACTATTTGGTATATCGATGTACTATTTCAGTTAAAATATACCAAAGACTACAAAATATACTAAAGGCTACATTTGATATATCAATATACAGTACAAAATATACCGAAGGCTGTAAATACTATTCCGAAATCAGTTTCTCACAATGATTAGTTTAATATGCATTTCACACCATGATGATGTGAGACTATTTTCATTTATTTATCCCGATTCTTCGCGGAATAAAAATAAAACAGAGCATAGATGATAAGATTGCCAGCTCATGCCTATAAATGTGAACTCTGACGAGTTGCATTCGACATCAGCAATCTTGATGTCATACAGAGCAAAGCATAAAACATTGCTTCACGACTTCAATTGATTATAGTCGTTTTATCAGCATGGGGTGAAGTACCCTATACAATGCCACTGGGGCGGGACTATTCCTAGAATAGCCTTAAGGTGATTACTCAGGCTCCAATTGGACGACAGGCTAAGGGAGTGAGACACGTCCGAATATAAGTAAATACTACAGATAATGCTTATCAGCGCTGCAGATTGAGTATTATTTTTATATTTTAAATGTAGATACTGCATGTAGAACACATATTAAAAAGCCAAAAAAAAAAAAAGACGAAATTGCAAACTGACAAAGTTGAGTGCGATGCTGACGTAAAATGAAACTAGGAGTAAATTTCGAAAAGTCAGTTAACTTTGGACAATTCCCCATGAGCTTGTTTATTATTACGCGATTTAATCACCAATCACTTGAGATACAAACAGATAAAGATATTACAATCGTTACGTTCGTCGTACAGTCGTACACTCAAAACTCCTCAAGTGCTAACATCTGGATGAAAAACGCGAAGCAAACGAATCAACGAAATCAAATGAAAAAAAAGGCCAACCTTTTTAATGTACTTATAAAGTCTCACGTAGCATTCAAAACAAGCACCATTTATCACAACATCGTCTGAGGCGCACATCCACACAAAATAAAAAAAAAAACAATCAAATTTATGCTCTACACTGTTTCTTCCATTTTTTCAAATATTTGTCAATATTTGCATCTGTTATAACAAACATAGATGCTGCTGCCCTTTAGCCGGACTTCAATAATGCAACGTAACTTGTGAGTATATAGAAAAAAACGTAAATAATAGTGTTGAATATCCGGGGGCAGAGTTCGCTGACTTGCAAGTTAGTATTTTATGCAATTCTTAATTGATGTTACGTTGTTGCAATTGCCTGTCAGAGTATCATCAATTCGTGGTGGAACTCTTGAGCACGAGCGAATCGTGCGAAATATTCGATCTTGATATCAAGTTGATGACAGATAGCCGCACTTGTTCATGGTTAACACCTTGGCGTAGTTATTTACAGGAACATCTTATCGGTTCTCAGTTCTCGGTTCAGCTGAACCAAAGCCAAAAAAAAAAAAACAGAAAAATCAGAAAAAACTAATCAACACAACAATTGTTACACCCCATGTGGAGCAGCAGCAACGTTATTAATGGCGTCATCTTCGCAGTCAGTCAGTCAATCGGTAAGCTTCTGGAAATCCCAATCGAACAGTTGCATGCTATTCTTATCACGTCGATAGCATGTCGACTTCGAGTACTCTACTCTATGTTTGTGTTTGTCAATTGCAAATGATTCGTCAATAAACCAGTTAATAATCATATTATACTCGTACTTTCATGCGGCAATCGACACGCGTCATTTGGCATAATTAGTATGTGAAGCGGCAGTTCAGTTACCCAGATACAGATATAGATACAGATACAGATACAGCTCGTAGATGCAGATACATTGCTTTGGGGATTTGTTAACAACAAAATGCGTATTGCGCCCATGCGCCTTGGCGCCTCAGGGCTTATTTATTTGCTTACAACGCACTATGGAGCGAGTTGCTATTGATGAGGACAATAAATTGTGGAACAATTTAATTATTCGATACAATTACCCAACATCCAAATAGAACGAACTAACTAACTAAAATAAAACAAAAGTACATTCAAAAATTATTCAACGAATAAATGGAACGAAAGAAAAGTTAACTCTGCGAAGTTCGCTTTTCAATACTTTCAATAATATAGAAAGAAATACATTGGATCGTTCATGAACGAATGAACAACGAGTAAGAAAGCTACAATTAGAATAAAAGCATAATATTTTGGTATTATTCTTAAATTATACCAAATTAATATACCGAAAAAATATAAAAAATATACCAAACGCTCTATTTTGTATATCGATATACTATGAAAAATATACCATAGAATACAAAATACATAGAAAGGTATATTTATGGTATATCTATATACTACTACAGACCAAATATACCATACAAAATACATAGAAAGGTATATTTTTGGTATATCGATATACTACTACAGACCAAATATACCATAGAGTACAAAACATTCCGAAGACTCTATTTTGAGTACCGATATACTATTGCATTCTAAATATACCATAAAGTAAAAAATATACCAACAGGTATATTTGGTATTTTGATAGTATAGTACGTATGTACTATAGTATAGTATGTACTATTGCATTCAAAATATATCACAGAGTGTAAAATATGTCAAATTCTCGACATATTCAAGGGAGTAATGTATACGAAATATACGAATAATAATTATTCAACTTGAAGAATATTTTAAAATATCGGTTTTTTTCCTGAATGAGGAAACAATTACTTCTGCAATAATGAGCTTAACCGCAAACAAATTCCAGCTATAAAACTGCTATTCTATCCATCTATTAGCATAATTGTAATTTCTCAATTTTCAGACAACGAATATGTGATTGCTGCCCACAGTGCGGTAAATCAATGACCTTGCCGCTGGGCCTTCGGCTTGGGCAAGCAAATATACGTACTCCATACGCAATTAGATGTCAGCGACAGAGGCAACAACAATAACAGTTGGTTCCCACAGTGTTAACAAGCAGCAAAAAGCAAAAAGCATTGATTTCGAGGCACCATCAAATTATTATTGTAGAACATGTTACACATTGTTGACAGCTCTATTAGAGCTAATTTCCATATACATAACATATGCGACTTCCCGTCATTACACGACGATATTGACACATTGGTCAATATCAACGAACGATCAACGAACGGACTGACTAAGTATCGAGCAAATTAGATCGAATAGAATAGACAAACAACTTCCTGATTTCTAATTCCAAAATTGAATATCCATATTAATTGAGCGCGCTCAACTTCAAAAGAGGCGCAATTGAAAATGAAATGAATATCACATATAATTTCAGATAACGATTTAACGCATTTTTTCTAGTTGCCATTTTATTAGTCAGTCTCACTCCAACGCTGCGTATGCGTAATTCGGCAACTATTTTTGCCACCAGGTAATTGAGAACAATTGTGGCGGCATCGCAATCTTGAATCAATTCATAAACTTGCAAACTTTACTATTGGAATTCGTGATAAGTTTTGGATATAAAAAAAACAAACTAATATCGTTGGTTTATGGGTCGCAATCATTTACAATTATTGCGTCTCGATTATAGGTCTTCCTCAGAAGTATTCTCAGTCATTGTCTAAAAATTATACTGGTTCGCTTTCAAAACAAATACAAAACAGAGCTCTTATCAACGTGGCCATAATCTGGCTGAAATCATGGGCGAGCGAGCCGAGTTGAAGAATTCAGTTGGATAGCGGAATAAAATGAACAAATTCATGGAAAATGTGCTTTGAACAACACAACACAAAAACAACACAGCAACAACATTAGCAGCACATCAAACAGCAAGCAGAAAGTGAATTGCTCTCGATGAGTCGATGTCTCGTTTCTGGATTCCGTCACCTGATAACTCACAATTCCGCCGTAATATTTGCCTGGGGGGCGGCTGACGGTCTGCTATATACGCAGTTAAGACATCCAATACAACCGAAATGTCTACGAAAATTCATCATGAGTGTGATTAAACACGGCCATAACTTAACGATGATATTAGCAACGATAAACAACAAAAACGATAAAAAAAAAAGCAACTGAGAAAACTAGAGTCCAGTGTGCTCGACTGCGAAATACCTGGCACTCACTTTCGGTGTGCGGTATTATCGTTAAAATATATTACATATTCCGAAACAAATATTTAAATATACCGAATATTCAAATATACCACAGAATATAAAATATACCGATCGCTGTTTGTTGTCGTACATATATAGTCTAGTAAGATATTTGGAATAATAAAATACTATTGTTTAAAATACACCATATAATACAAAATATATCAGCTATGGTATTCGTTGTCATATAAAATTATTCTGTGATTATTCTGTGTTATTCTAAGGTTTTTTATCTGATCGCAAAGAAATTTTCAGAAATCATAAAGAATGTAGTTAGTTGTACGAATAATCGTTTTCTTGCTATTCATTTTAATATGGGTTTAAGGAGCTGAAGCTAGCATGGCAAAAATGTAAAACCAACGTTATCTGCTTACAACAATATCTCTTACAATCTCTTATATTGAGATGTTGGAGTTTATATACACAGACCAACATGGAAATACATTCTGTCAGCTCTTCACACTCATCAAGAATATGTATACTTTAACGGATCGGAGATGGCTTCTTCTGCACTTCTTCTAGGCACAACTTTAGAACACCCTTCTAAACTATGGTTATGGGATATAAAAAGCAATACAATTAGCCATTAAAGATCAGCAAAGACGAATCCTATATGCTATGAATGCAATTAAAACATCAGAAATATTTTCAATAATGAAAATACAGGTTCAATAATGTTGTCAATAATTTTCTGGTTACATTTAACAATCATTTTAAAAACTATAAACAACAAACAAACAAATAAATTCTAAAACCAGCTGAAATCGAATGCAGTTAAAACAACGATATAACCACTGATCTATCTATGAACATCAAAGATATTGTCAAACTTTTAGCAGTGATTATCATGTTCAATAATTCTTGCATTAACTGTGGAATTGTGTTGAATTTTTGAGGATAT
The DNA here is from genome assembly GCA_019972355.1 of Drosophila kohkoa. Classification (NCBI taxonomy): domain Eukaryota; kingdom Metazoa; phylum Arthropoda; class Insecta; order Diptera; family Drosophilidae; genus Drosophila; species Drosophila kohkoa. Next base: position 1,946,037 of record BJEL01000077.1, read on the forward strand.
ACTAAATGATAACAATTATAATGATAAGCGAAAATAAATAAGTAATACAGTCTGATTCTAAAATTCAAGCGCAATACTGTACGATTTGCAGCATAAATTGAATGCAATTGAATCAACAAGATAACCTCTGATCTGCATTGACAAGCAGCAAAACAATATTCTATATATCAGATTGTATTCAAGTAAATTGTTCAATAATTCTTTCACATGCTCTGCGATTGTGTTGAAATTTTCAGGATCTATTATAAATAAAATGTAGAATCTATCTTTAGAGTTGCTGCATACAAATTCACCTAGTAAACATGCCCAATAGCAGTGAAATCGCGTAAAAGTTTTGTTTTTAAAGTCACGCCATTCAATTGTATTATTTATTATTCATTTAATAGCCGAATGTGCCGAATTGTCAACAACACGTTGAGCATATTTGAATATGCCCAAAAGTATGCATCGAGAAATATAAAATGTTTCCAAGTGCTACTATCATAAATGATATCTAAATCTGATAACGTGATTATAGCAAAGTATATTACAATTAATATTTGGCAATTAAAGAAGCTGCAATTGTTTAATTAAGTTTGCTTACACGTGGCTTCTATTAGAGACTCTAAGAAGAAAAAAGACGAAATTCTCTGAGAGGCTTACAAAAACTGGTTTGGTGTTAACAGCAGTTGCGGATATTACTTTGATTATGAAGTGAGACGACGACGACGACGACGACGTGCCGACTTCAAATGCCTCCAAGGGTTCAACAAAAACAAATATCAATCAACGAAAATAAAACACTCATCGATCGACTAGTTGCAAAAGGTCAATATACGCATTGACAGCTTGCTCTTTATTTAACCACAAGAGTATTTAGTGTTTTCGCAGTTGTTTTCAGCTTAAGTCAAGCACAAAAATATGTGAAGGAAGTAAACAAATAGCGAAGAGAGTTGTCTTGAATGATAGTTCAATGTTTTTTTGTATTTTTTTTCTTTAAATATAGGACAGAAAGGGGCGTGTTTTTCATTCCTAGTTTGCTCCTTTCACTTTCTGTTTCTGTAATCACTTGTTGCCTCTCTCTTTCTCGCTCTTATCAGAGATGCTGGCTAATAATGAGCAAATGTTATCACATTATCAAATACAGTAATCGCTCGATGAAATGAATTTCTGGCATTCCTAGAGGCTTGTGTTAGTATTGTTCCCTTTTGGTTGCATTAAATAGCAGTGAACAGTACAACTGGGATGCGGAATGGAACACTTTCAGCTCTCCAAACATACCTGCCTCGCTCTCCTCATCGCTGACATTATCATCGTCGACGTCGCTGCTCAGGAGTGGGGCGTAATCGCTGCTGCCACGCCTCTGCCTTCCACTCCGACCGCGACTGAGGCGATTGTAACGCAGAATTTCGCTGCGTTGCAGAAGCTTTTCCATCGCATCCATTTGGGACAAAACTCTCGTAGTGGAGAGTGGAGAGTTTGCGTTGGTCTCAACTAAATTTGATTACACCGCTAGTCGCGAACGTTACGACATTTTAGGCCATCAACAATTCAAAATGTGTTGCTTCATCCGCGACCGTTGCCGATGTGGCGCTATCTGCGCTAATTTAATGTTGACTAAGACAAAGTCGCAGCCCTAGGCGAAGCCGCAGTCTCAGTCGCGGTAAAATTTAAAATAAATAATATTAAAATGTTGTTTTCAATGCTGTGCTGGGCAGCTGCTACTGTTACAGTTTGTTTGATCTATTACTCTCCACGCTCCACGGTCCACGCTTCAATCTCCACTCTCCACTCTGTGGCGCACGCTCTCATTTATTTTTCTCACTTATCACTTATACACACACGCACGCACACACATAGGTACACAACTGGGATGCGAAGCGATCGTCGATAAGCAGACTAAGAAGAAGACTGTCAACAGCTGAGCATCGCATCAACAGGCAAGCTGCTCTGTCGAAAATGTCAACTGCGACGCACCCATGCACACACACACACACACATACACTCATACACACCCAGCCTTTTCACAAAAGAAGAGCACAACCACAGTGACAAACTGCGAAAACACCAACAACAGCAACAGAAGTAGCAACTGCGAAAACAGACAGAAAACAACAACAACAAATTCAAGATCAACTGCTTGGCCCAATTCATATTCACGTGTTTCATTTCCATTTGTGTCACTCATTTTGTGGGTGGTTGATGCTGGAACAGCTTTTAGAAGTACATTTTGTATTCTTTCTCATATTCTGTCTCTCATCTCGTTCTGTTGCTAAGCTAATCAGACCTATTTGGCCACATTTCCTATGCCGGAACATGAGTGAAAAATGCAAAACAGCAACACCTGTGTTATTTAAAATTAAAGTTTTAGAGCACAGTCGTACCTCAATTGAAGGAACAGCTAAATCACATTTCTGATTTTTTTTGCGTTTATGTTTTAGTTTAATTTCTTAAAAATAAAAATACCTATTTTTAAACAAAAATATATTAGAAATTGTTTTGAACACTTTAATATATTCGGACCATACTTATTTAGCTTCAAAATTAGATATGAAATATGTAATTTATGACTGTTGTCATATTTTTAGCAAAAACTAGAAACAGGCTATAAAAAAGTATGAATGTATTTAGTTTAATCAAAGTATGCTCAAAATCAAACCAATATAGAGTTGGCAAATGATTCTCCAGTAGATGCAGTTAATGTGAGTTGACATCAATTGATGGTGAAGCAGCACTTAGTGCGATGTCAGGTGTCATAAAACCATCATTTTGACGCTCACTTCAATTAACGAGTAACCTGCTCACAAAAGTTTCAGGGGAGTTCGTGTGAACGAATACCGATACACCGATACTCCGATATACCAATACAACGATACAATCGGCATGTCATTGACGTCACAGAGTGTTAGAGCAAGGGAAAACAATTCAAATGCCTCAACGATTTGTAAGTGAGCCGCATAATATGCGCTTGTGGTTTTTAATAGTTTTGTGTCGCGTGTGCGTGCGATTCGTGCGCGTGTAAGCCCTTGAGAGAGCGAGAGAGCAAATGCCTTGCCGTGTGCACTTGACGCAGATAACAACAAACACCTGAAGTATCATATCGCTCTCTCGCTCTTACACACACACACACACCCGCATGCGCCGGCAACTCAAACAGCTGTACTGGTCACCGTTATGCGCCAACAGCGACAGCGGCAGCGATGCCAATAGCCGACAATGGCAATGACTGGAGGGCCACAGCGGCGTCGCATCAGCAGCCATGGCGTGTTGAATGTTTGTAAACAACTTGTAGCAACAACCACAACAACAAATGCGAGCATTGTGCTCTAGGCATTGATTATGCATTATAATTAATACATATATATGCATAATAATTATTTTGATTTAGAATGTATGGACATATGTATGTTGGTTGGTGGGTGTGTGTGTATTTTAAAAAGCATGCAAGAAATAATGAGCAAACAAATAGTAAATGCCACCAGAACCAAATGTAAATTCAAGCATTAAATGCAATTATTCGTAGATGTTGTAATGCGACGACTACAACTACAATTACAACTAAAACTAAAACTAAAATGAAAAGTAAATTGCGAGAGTACGTGTCTAAAAATAAAGTGACAGTGATTATAAATAGCTTACGTATGGGCCTGCGGCGCATGGTGGAACCACTATTCTCGCCGCCACTGTGAATGCTGCTAATCGGCTTCATGTTGTGTTGCCCTCGGGAACGACGACGACTGACGACGACTGACAACAACAAGTGGGCGTAAATTTTTGCAAAGAAAACGAAAAGAACCAAAAAAATGAAATAAAGAAATGTATGTACATAATTGGGCAAACAAAAAGCAAAAACAAAGCCTATTCCGTCTGCGCGTACAGTTCAGTCCACACATATTGGGTACACTAACGGCACGTTCGCACTAGGCCTAATATACTGGCCACACACTGTTCGTCAACACAACGCGCGCAGCGACAGCGACGTTAACGTCGACTTCAAACATATTTAAACCGGTTAAAGCACAAATGGTAACAGCGACGCCAACTGCGCCGTTTTTTTTTTTGTTTTTTCTTTGTGTTTCTAACAAACATTTGCAGGGTTTTACCTTTGTTGTGCTGCTGAAGCGACAAGTTTCAATGTTCAACGGCAACTGAAAAGCAAAAGCAAAGTCTGCCAACGATCGAGCTAAAGAGCAAAAGACAATAACAAATGTGCAGCAACAACTAACACAGCAAAAACAAGAACAAAAGAACGAAAGGCGAATTTATCTTGACAGAGAAAAGAGCACAGCGAACATTTTTAAGTCGCGCCTGTCAAAGAGAAATACACAAGGGAGTGCGGGAAGGGAAACAGTTGGTTAGAGACCCAATAACATCTGAACTTATCAATGGAAATAGCAATTAGATAAGATTGCAAGTGCCACCAGCTGCAGGACGTGGGTTGTGAGTTGCACAACAACACCGCAGAACAGAAGCAGCCAACACAAATGTTGATAAGTAAAAAATAAGATTTTGTTTAATCAATTGCCACCCAACAAAACGCAAATTTCTTAGCAGACGAGCGGCAACATGCAAGAAACAGGCAAAGACAGAGAAAGCGACTTCTTCTGTCGCATTGCAGTGTTGCCAACTTTTGAGAATAGTAAAAAGCTAAGAGAAAAAGCTACTTTGAGAAACCCGCCACCCAATTTTCAACACATAAAACATGTTTTTTTCAAGTTTATTTCTTGATTGCCTTATGTTCTATATAATGAAATAAAATATAGCTAGATTTGTTGCTTACCGCATTATTCAAATGTCTTCTGCAAGCGATCAGAAAAAGGCCAGAATGGCAGCACTGTTTGCATGTCGTATGCACTGCATATATAGTAGATAACTGTGTGTTGTCTGTTTCTATGGGAGTGTCGAAAGTTTGCGAAATTTTGTGGCCCAGGCTTTTGACATTGACATAGCACTTGACCTCAGTTATATTCACGACGATAATATTGATAACACACATACAGAGACATTAATATATTGGCATGCACAACAAATACACACACAACGAACGCAAGTAGATGACTCCATGTATGTATGTTTGTGTGCGTTGATGAACTTGACCTATTTATCGATAAGTATTTATGTGTGTGCGATAGCATTCGTGAGTATCGCAAAAGGAGTAACTCGAGAACACACTGGCGAATTTCAATTTCATTCATTGTAATAACAACACAGCACAACAAATGCCGCTTAACACATATACACATGCATATGGTCGTGCGTGTGAGCACATGGCAGCGCACACAGACACACACACACACTATCACGCAAACCCGACACACACACACTGATGAAATGAGCCTGCCGCCGCCAAGTATTTGTATGTGTATTGTAAACAAAGCAAAGTGAGCTGAAAGATGGTGATGGTTCCAACGACATCCACCCTCCCCCATCTACAACATGCCAGACATTTGTCACGCGTTCAACAAACTTAAACTTGATTAAGTATTTATTGATTTATTATCACACATATACACTGGAACAAAGCACGTGCACGTTTAAGTTTGCAATTAAATACGAAATAATCTTCGTTTCTTATTGATTTTTACCAACAGTGGGCGAAATAACTGCACATTGCAGCTGACGGCGACTGCAGCAGCGTGCAGCGACTGCGGCTGCGACTGCAACGCTGCAGCTGGCAGTCATTTATGAATTTCATAATCAATTGCAATTGCAAAAAAAACCAAAAAAAAAAACACAAAAACCGTTGTTTTTTGTTGCAAGTAGCACGTGTAATTTCATGTTTAATGGCATAAACAAATAAAATTGAATTCGTATGATTTAAATGCATTCTGACTGCATGTTCTTGTTGTTGTTGTTTGTTTTGTTTGGTTATGTTACGCGTTTCACATTATAGACGAAAATGAAACACACAAGAGAAATGGCAACACACAATGAGAGAGACTGTGAAAGATACGACGACACTTGGAACACCAAACCAAAAAAAAATATAACAAAAACACAAGAAACGAATTGTACACTTACTAGATAATGGAAATCAAACGAAAAGAACAATTTGCAGAACATTGTAAAAATTTGAAAGGCGCACTCACATCTCTTCCAGACAACTTTAGTCGCGGTAACAGCGCGAACTTGAAGTTTACTCGCTTCATTGACTTGCAATTTCAAACTGAAGCCTGAAGCCAGCCATCAGCAGTAGCAGCAACAACAACCAAGAAAAGCGTAGACGTCGTCGACGTTGACGATGGCAGCGCCACTTTTTCCACCCCATTATTTAGAGAGCACAACAAGGGACAACAACAATGTCATGCGAAATCAAAAAACGCGCTTTCGATAACAGCCGTCTCGATAAATTCAATGTTTGTGCTGTATTTTTTTGTACGCTAATTAAATTATAAATAAGCAATAGATAAGTAACAGTCCTGCCTAAAAAATCTTATTTGTTATTAAAAGATATTTTAGCTAAAATAACAAATAAACTCAGTTTATCGAGAGTGCCATAGGCACTGAGCTTCTGTTTGGCATCATTTCAGAAGCAACGGATTAGCTCCTTGATGCGTCGGGTATCCTTGCAGGCAGTATATCGATATCTTCACTTGTATACCGTGTGAATATTTCGTAATAGTACATACTGCAAAAATAATGGCTTACTATCACTTACATTTCAGTGAATAAATTATACAAATATTAGAGCATATTGTTTTCATTCCATCACCAAGTGCAGTGTGATTACGATAATCAGAGATGCAAATACAATTTGAAATTAAGCAGTTTGCGCTAATCTATATGTAATATCCTTTTCGGTATAAAAACATTTATAAAAACCGGAAGTATTTTCTTTGGTATATTTATAGATTATGTTCTTTTCTTATTATTAAAAGATGTTTAGTTTTTAATAAATACATTTCAATGCAAAATAATTATGTTTTCCGATACATAAAATAAAAACCAAAAATCTCTTGTAACTGTTACGGCATTTATAATAAATACCAATACACCTTGCGCACTAGTTAACTAGTAGAAATAGCGCAAGTGCTTAATTTGACGAAAAATAGTACATTTTGAATAGTAACTTGCGGTCACCCTAGTCATGTTTGCGCTGTGTTCAAATAGAAAATAAGGAATACATTTTTGTGCAAGCTTGCGATCAGGACATCCACGAAGGTCATCGACAAAGTGAAAAAAATAAAGTGCCGGGAGTGCAGATTAAAAGCTAGAAACACTCGTTTGTCTTGTTTTTAAATATTTTTTCGTTTTTTAAATAACTGTGCGCACATGTATTAAAACATACCATTTACATACATACACAGGCTTTGATCAATCTTTTACGTGTGTGTGTATGTGTGTATTGCCCCTCAGGCCCCCGCCGAAAATAATTTAAAGTGGCAAGTGAAAAATTAAGATTCTCGTAAATTCTCCCGATTTAGAGTGACTAAATTATTGGCTTTATACATTTTCTGTAAGTACTTTTTGTATTTACCATATTTGATATAATTTTCTTACCAATTGTGAAACTTATGGTATACATAAATACGTTTTAATATACATACAAATGTACATATGTATGTATATACACATTGCAAAGGCTCACTTGCATAGGTGTTTGTGTATGCATACACAAAAAGCGAGGTGCGCATACATACATACGAAGAGCAAAAAGTAACGGTGCTGTTCTAGCGTTCGTTGCACTAGCAGCAATTATGTTGTAGTTGTGCGAAGAGTACAGAAAAAAATAGAGATACAAAATTTGCACAAAGTGAACGACCAACAATTTCAAGATGGCGTCGATCATGAACTTGGTACAAAAGCAAGACACAAAAATAATAAGAAAATAAATTAGAGATGAGCGCGTGCTCATATATACTACATATTTATGTAAATATTGAGTATATTTGAGATTAAAAAATTAAAAGCTTGTTAATTAAACAAGGGCTGTAATCATTATTAGTTCTTATCTAAAAATTATTTACTAATTATATTTTGAATATTATCGTTTATTAATGATAATTTCAAGTGTTTAATAATATAATCAACCATAATCATTGAATGCTTATCAAAAACATGATTTGAAACTATAATGGTAATTTAATAATGGCTTATATTTTTTTCAATCAAAATAAAAATTGGGTTTATGATAATAATAATTTAATAATAATTTATACAGAATGTAAATAAGTGATATCGGCAGTTTTCGCCGATATTACTTTCTAATATAGAATAATATTTACAAAAGTTTTATTTGCGGTCACAAATTTATTGAATGAAAAGTATGATTTTATAATTTTATTAAAAAAAAATAAATTAACCAAATCGTTATTTTTGCTATCTGAATTTAAACCTATATTTAGCACATTAACTTCTACCTTTCCCCGAAACCAACAAAAATCAAAAATGCTGCGAAGGCCTATAACGCCCGGTAGTCGTCAGGCGCCCGATCCTTATGATCAATTCCTGGAGAGTCGCGCTATGTACCGCAAGCATACGGCCAGGGATGCATCATGTCTATTTCGCGTGATTGCCGAGCAAATGTACGACACTCAGATGCTGCACTTTGAAGTCCGTTTAGAGTGTGTGCGATTCATGACGCGAATGCGTCGCAAATTTGAGCAGGTGAGTCCAGGTTGGAGTACACAATATTAACTCAATTCTTTGAATGATTTCTGCAGTTAGTAATATTTATATATGTTGTATTATAAATAAAATTATAAACAATATACTCAAGAACTATTTTCTCAACTCATTAATTAGAATTGTCTGTTATTTAAGTATTTTAGCAATTGGAAAGTTCTGAAGTAACCTCTTTGGATCTTTTTATTGTTTGTAATGTTAAATTTTATACCCTGTACCCATAGGGTAGTAGGGAATTATAACTTTGTCCCGGCAGGAAATGTATGTATCAGGCATAAGTAGTTATCTCCGACCTTATAAAGTATATACATATATTCTTGATCAGCAACTGCCGATATAGCCATGTCCGTCTTTATAAATTCTTTTGTATGGGGAAAAAACGCCTTCATACTACGGTTCATAGTAGCTTTGGCTGACAATCTGGTTTATTTTGTATTCTATGATATATTTTAAATGTAGTATTATACAAATATAACCATTACATCCTTTAATTTTTTTTTTTTTTTTTTTTTTTTTTTTTTTTTTTTTTTTTGCTTGCGCAGAATTGAAAAGAAACATTGATTTCACTATACTTATGTAGAAATGTCTATCTAATAGAATACATAACTGAAAATCATCTCACTGCTGTAGTTTGTGGACTTCTTTTCCGTATTTTTTGTAAGTTGGATAGCAAGTTGCTAACGGTTGAGCACACTCAACTGTAGCTCTCTATTTATTTGTTGAGAATCTAGTGCATTGCAATTCATGCTTAAATAAATCATTTCATTAAACAATAATAGCATGTGCGCGGTGATTTTGATGCTTATATGCTGGACATGGCCAAACCAAAGACCTACGGAACAATGCTCGAGTTGCGAGCCCTTTGCTGCATGTATCGGTGAGTTAAATATTCAACCACTGAGCAAATAAAGCATTCTAACGCCTCAATAATTGCAGTCGAAATGTTATCCTCTTTGAGCCATTCAATATGGGCACTAAAGTCACCTATAACGAACATTATCAACACGATTTTCTTGTGTTCTACACGAACGAGTTTCACTTCGACTCTGTCTACACAGAGGAAAACCTTCAGATGGCTGCGATTTGTCAGTGTAAGTGTATCCACAATATAAATCAAAATTATTGATGTAATTTCTTGGGTATTTACCACAGCAATTTGTTTCAAGCTGCTGTATAAAATGCTCTTTAAGCTGCCTGATGTCAACTTTGCTGTGGAGAGCATGTTGCATCCGCAGTCATTCAATTGGAATAGCTACAGTGTAGAGCTGGATGCAAGAGGCTATATTTCGCGTGTAGTTTGCGCCGATGGACGCAGCTTTAAGCTGGACCTGCCGGAAGATACCATTTGCATACTAGAGAACTCCAAGTTGTGTAACTTTCACAATAATGTCGAGCTGGCCATGAATACAGCGGATGAGACCAGCAATAGCAGGCGCTTGGATACGTCAATGGTCAATAGCACTGATGTGCTCCACATGTGTCCTAGTTCCATGAACTCTTGTGTACGCCAATTGCTGCAGGAAGGTGTGTTGAATTTAGATTTTTGTTTTCAATCGATTGCAGCTAATACTTTTGCTTAATAGGCATTACACCGTTTCCGTATAAGGTGGCCAAGTCGCTGGATGCTTATATGTATCGCAATATCGAGTTTGATAGCTGGAACGATATACGCAAGGAAGCCAAACGCTATAACATCTACGTTAACGATTACAATTTCAAGGTACGCAGTAAGATATCGAGATAATATACGGAATAACACAGACTGGCCAATGTCTGTAGTTCGTTCAGCTTAAAATGCATCCAATCCAAGAGCTGATCAACCCACTACCATTTAATTGTTTACCATCACTTTCTTTCTAAAGCACTCTCTCTCAATCTTTTTGACTCTCTTTATTTTTCTCTTTCTCTGTGTGTTGTGTTCGTATGAATCCCCTATCTCCTGCTAATCGTTTTTCAGGTGGGCGCCAAGTGCCGCGTGGAGCTGCAGATAGATTCCGAGTGTGAAATGTACACGTGCCACATTCAAAAGATTGGCATTGACAAGTCTTACTATATTGTCTTTGTCGAGCCATTTGGAAAGAGATTTTTGGTAGGGTACTCCCACCTCTATAATTACAAAAACAACAAAACTGACTCTCCGTGCTGTCCTAACAACACTCCATCGTTAATGTGATTTAATGATTAATAATTTTCTCACTATTTGTTTTCGTTTCTTGTTAACCAGGTGCCATATGAGGCATTGCATCCGGTGCCACCGGATGAGTACCGTCCCTGGACGCTGCCGTTTGGTTATCAACGGCAATTGGAGCGCGTTCATCTGTCCAAGCTGATGACTAAAACGAAGTCAACGCACAAGTATAAGATGGCCAAGCTCTTTGAGATGAGCAACTGCTTTGATGCAGGCAAATGTGAAGGCATGCAATACATGCAACTGGATGCTTGCTTTGGTTATCCGCACCATCAGCAGCTGTCAGCGCCGCTGGAGGCGGTCGAGGAGCACCAACAACGCGAGCGAGAGCGAGAGCAACGTTTTCAGTCACGCGGCAAGCAGCCACGCGGCAAACTGCCACCGCCGCCATCGTCACGTTTGCAGCAATCGCAACAGGAGCAACAACTGCCAGCCGGACAGACACCACTTGCAGCGCCGGGAGCGCCATATGTCAATTATATGCCCATGGGGGGACATCGTCGTTTGAGTCATGTGCCGTGGGCAAGTCCGCATGAAGAGTATCCAGCTGGTGGCGTTTATTCGTCAATGCAGGCAAATAATTGCATGTTTATGCATTTTGGCGGCTATTCACCAAATGCAGCTGTGTCGCCGTCATCATTGCCGACACCGCCCCCTCCTTATGCGCCATCATCGCCGCCTTATTTGTATGGGCCACAGCCAGCAATGCTGCCGCAGTCGGTGTTGCTGTCTCCAATTGCCAATCGCAGCGGCACCAGCAACACAGCAACAACTGGAGCTGGTGGTGGAGGAGGCGCAGTGGCTTTGGCCACCACCACCACTTCGAAGCATCCAAACGGCGAGGAGCAGCAGTCGGATGTGCGTCGCTCGTTGCATGCCAACGGTGAGGATTTGCCAGCTGATTTGAGCACGTTGCGCTACTTTTACAACATTGGCGTCAACACGCATCTCGGCTATCTTAATGGCAACGCTCAGAATCAACACAACAACACGGACCAACAACAGAAGCGTCGCAACGATGAGGCCGCTGCATTGATGGCAAACACTTCGACTCCGCCGCCGACGCCAGATGCGAATGCGACGATGGCAGGCATCAAGACGACAGGCACATCATCATCGGCATTTTCCAGCACTGAGGTGGTTGACAAGACACCACGCAACGGCGGTCGTGGCACCAAACGTGCCATATTCAACAAAGGACGCGGCAAGCGACCGGAGCAATTGTATGGCCTCAACAAGGACAATCAGCTGGGTGCTGGACATCATAAAGTATTGCTGCCGACGCCGACGCCAACGCCATCGCCGAACACCAATGGCAATCAGTTCAACTTTTATCCACTCGCACAGGCGCCAGTGCCGCCGGCTCATCAGTCCATGTCGCTGCGTCCGCCGATGTTCTTTGCTGCCCCCAAAGCAGGACAGGTAATTGTTCTTGTTCGCTTTGTTTCGCTAAACGTGTAAATAACTATTGTATATTTAGAATTCGTATGGTTGGGGCATGCCACAGCCTCCCAATATGATGGGTATGCCATTCGAGATGGCGGCTAACATGGATTCCAAAGCACAGAAGTTGCAGCAGCAACAGCAGCCGCCACCACCACCGCAGCAGCAGCAACAGCAGCACCAGACTCAAGCAGGTGGCTACAATACAACAGCTCGTCATTAAGCGCACATGCCGCATGTTGCACGCAACATACTATTATTTAGTTATAATTTAACAAATTTCCAATTGCATATACTACACTCACAATTTATCGACTTTTTAAAATCGCTCGCTTAATTATTTACCGTTTTAATTTTGTATTACATATATATATATATAATATATATACATATATATCTTACAAAACTCTCACGCAAACATCAATCACATATATCTATCTATGTATTATATATTTTAATCCAAAAGTGCTAAACGATTTTCAACCAACATAACTACATCACAAATTTCATATAACAAAATCATTAATATTGCATTATTTAACACAATCGAACAACATTTTAAATCTGTGTCATTTATGCAATTTTTTTTGCGATTTTATTAGTCTAAAACATCATTAACAAATTACATTAAAAAAATATGCATTTACGAAATATTTATACATTTTAAAAAATAATTGCTAAACAAGAACCTTTTTATAGATCATCAGCAATTTCGATGTTAAACAATAATAACTTTTGTAGGTCAGCAATTTCGATGTAAAAAAACAAATTCAAAACTTAATAACAATATCATTCATGAATATAAAAACAAAAAAAAAACCCAACTAACAACTAATAACAAGCAAATTTACAAATAAAAACCGCACAAGACATACAACAAAAAAGAGTGACGGAAATATGAATTATTAAAGAGATTTCGCTGGTACGTGGTCTTTTGCGATCTCTTTAAATTAAAACATCGCTTTTCTCAACTAAGTGTTAGAGTTGTGCGATATTAAGCAAAACAACTCGAGTTGAAGTAACCTTGCTTGTGAGTAGTGGAATGGTCTTGGGGAACGACAAGACAATTCGATCCCATAACCAACAATCATACCCTAAAAACAATATTAACACATTTACAATTTACATTAACTATTTCTCTTTGGTAGAAACGCACACTCTCGAAATTCTTGCGATCAATTTGTTTAAACAGTTGACGGCTGCGCCGAGTATCTGAAAGCTGATGCATTGGCTACAATTTGCCGATCAAGGCGACGAGCAGCTGGATAATACTTGGCGCCGAGTTCCCCGAGTGTCGCATGTCACGTCTACGCACCGGCTAAATGGGAAGACGCAATGTGATCAAAGTGTGCCACATTTCTGGAACTATTCTCAACACTCACCAAGGAGCTGCAGGAGCTTTGCTGGACAACCACCACCAATAACAATAACAGCAGCCATATCATCAATGGACCTAGTCGCATATTAAACGCGTGCGTTTTTTTTTTTTTATAGTTATATATTAATTGTGAATACGGCGCTCGACGCGTTTTTGTGCTCGCTAGTTGAACTTGTAACAGTTTTGCGCTTTTCGTTTGTCGGTTATTTTGTTGTGCTTTTTATTTTATATGTATGCATGTATTTTTTTGCACTCGATTACTTTTGCTTACAAACTGAAAACGTTTCACAAAAGTGTCGCATTTTTATGCTGAATTCTCAAATCCAACAAATGGGCGGCACGAGGCGACCTACATCTTTTCGACTAGCTGTTGATGTTGGAGTTGGAGCCGGAGTCGAATTCGATTGTTGTGTTGAAAGCCCCAATTGCTGTCATTAGTCAACTAAAAGGGGCTGGCAACGAATCCCACATTGGAGGGACACCAAAACTATTTTAATTTATCACCTTGCAACTGACTGTAGCATGCATCACGCACATTCATGTGGAGTTTATTGTGATTCTAGTTAACATAAATGCATGTTTTAGGCTTGTTAGTTTAAAATATATCCCATGTTAAAGTCAATACTTGTAAATATTATTATTATTATTATTAATTATTAGTACTATATTTTGATTACATTGTTATGAGGCCTTAGTATTGCCAAGCTAAATTGAAGCCTCATATCATATAATTTTTTCAACATTTTTCTCATTTTCATAATATATATTAACAGCACAATTTAAAATTTTCAATACCAACAACTTTCAAGACATTAATCTAATTATACACAATTGTTTGGTAGATAAAACTATTCACTTAATTTGCTGATTTGTCACACTACAAAATGAATCAACGAATATTCAGCTTCGTTCTATCTGAAAGTACGCTAATCGCTTGAATAACTTAGGTTTTGAAGTAATTTCTGGTAGATAGCTAAGCCCATGATTAATGCGTTTTGCCAAACCAAAAGTACTGTTTTATTTTGAGACTTGATAATGACTTTATGAGTAGTGCTTTTTGTTGTATAATCATTATTAAAGAACATGCTTTGTGTGGGTTCATCTTTATCTAAGACTTGCGGAAAATTATAAATTAATTATCTTGTTTGTTTGCTAAAAATGCACAATAATTTAAGAAAAACATTCAATTATTTTTAAAATGTATATATTAAAATATGCCTTCATTAGTTTAACTGCTGTTGTCGTGCACTGTTTTGCATAAACCAACAGATATCAGTTAGTTTTGGTATGTAGTGAATATTTAAACAGTCATTTATGCCAGTTGCTTAATTTCTTTTAATACAGTTTCGAGCTAGACATTATTTTTGCAAATTGAGCAAGCTCCAAAATCATATTGGAAACAAAATGTATGAGTACTAATAACTTTTTAATGATACTCAACTGCTTACAATAAAATAAACTTTATTATTATTATTTTTAAAGCATAGATTATAAATTTATTTATAACCTAGTGTAAATTTGCTAGAGCTGGCTGATTTGGCCTAGCACAAATGTGCTTATATTACCAAAAATAAACATCACTTGCGACACAGTAAAAGTTATCTGAATATAATATTTGTGAAACTAAATTGATGAGGTTTTTCATGTAAGATTTACTTCAATTATCATTTTGTTTACAATATGACTGTGCCTTTTGTATATATTATAAGATTTAATCAAAAACGAAGTGTTCCATGTAAATAAAATGATGCTTCACATCGGCTAGCATTACATATATTCTATATCTTATAAGTTTTTATTTATTAATGCTGTTACTTATTTATTAAAAAATTGTAGTATTTAGAATTGTGAAATGTGTGTCAAATATTTTATTTCTGTGACTATATTTTATATGTCGTTAGTCTTAGGAGTTTCATTTCAAATATAATTTTAAGTTGTTAGATAATCTTACGACATTTGAAACTCTTAAAGCATAAGAGATAAGAAATGAAAGCAATTAGTTAGTTTTAGTCTAAAAACTTAACAGATATTTTTCGTCTTAAATACTCATCCACAAAGTAAAATGTATAACATACATGCTAGACTTAGACCTATTATTGTTAAGACTCATGTGGGAAACAAAACCAAATAAGATTAGAAATACATTTGTATAAATGATTTATAAATTCTAAATTTTAAGCAATGTAAAAGTGCCTACAAAAACTTTATTAAGATAAATCGCTATTCTAAATATTAATATTACTTATATTGTAATATATAAAATAGAATCTAATTTAGCTAAGGCCTATGGAGCCATTGCTCCCAATAATTATAAAGTATATATAATTTTATGGATTATGTATTTTTAGTATGTTCTCAGTAAAAAAAATTGTAAATTTAGTTTTATTGAAGTTTTAATTATCTTATGAGTTTAAAAATAAGTTGAAATTTGTTGAATAATCTAATATAATTTACTTGGATTTTTGCTTTAACTGTCTGACAACTTTATGAATACGTTTTAGAGAATATTGATTTTTAAGATGTTTGAAATTAAAGCAAATTATGATTATTGATTCATTAGTGTTAATTTTAAATTGATAAACTTTGGAGTTCCCCATTTGAATAGTGAAAGGTAAAATTTACATATGTTCTAGATTTATCTATCTAATAAGCATATAAATAAGATTTAGTTTGTTCGATAATCTAAGTAATATAATAGCCAAGACTATTAATTGTCTGGTATTTATTTTAAATTGATAATCTTAAGTATTCTCCATTAAATTCACAACTTTAAGATAAATAATGAAATGTAATACTTATATTATAGCTACAACTATCTGATATTGAAAATTGCAGTCAAGATTCTTGGTTCTTGAGTTAAGTTAAAGTTGATAAACTTAATTGAAATCACAACTTCAAGATAATTAATATTGCAACTAATTTGAAATTCAAGAATCTTTGGATTATTTTTCAGATTCTTTAGTGTTTCTTCAAAGTTAATAGTAAAAAGTAAAATAAAATTAGTTATATAACTCTCTATCTGATAAGTTTTAGTCTCCTGGATAACCTAATTAATATGGAAGCCA
This sequence comes from Drosophila kohkoa, assembly GCA_019972355.1. Taxonomy (NCBI): domain Eukaryota; kingdom Metazoa; phylum Arthropoda; class Insecta; order Diptera; family Drosophilidae; genus Drosophila; species Drosophila kohkoa. The sequence goes on from BJEL01000077.1 coordinate 1,962,715, forward strand.
AGTTTGAAATGAAAGCAAGACATTCTTAAGTGTTTATTAATAAATAATAATAAGTTAATAAACTTGAGTATTTCCCATTTACCATAAATTAGCAATTTCATACATTTTAAAAATGTAATTCATCTGTACTGTAGTTTTAACTATCCAATAAGTTTTAATTTGGCATTCAAGCAACTCAAGATTGTTTCGTAGTACATATTTGGTTTAAGTTGATAAACTTAAGTAAAATAAATAGTAAAATGTAATTTAAATATACTGTAGTTTCTGATAACTTTATAAGTTTGATCATCTTGCAGTTAAGAATATGGATTCTTAAGTGTTTATTTTAAGTTGATAAACTTAAGTCTTCCCCATTTGAATTTGCCACACCAAAATAAATAGGAAAAGTGTAATTTTTTTCAAATTTTTTTATTTGTTTGCAATGAAACCTGCGCGCCCGCCTTGTGGGCGTCCAAGCCGTGTAAAAAACATAGTAACTAACGCCAGCCGGATGAGGCGGCTGGTTGGTAGCAGCTGGCAGCTGGAAGCTGAAAGCGTGGCTAGCCTCTCGCCGCTTAATAAGCGGGAGCAGAGTGCTGGCCGCCGTAGTGCTCACGCTGGCCACCGTAGTTGTTGCCCTCACGCTCGCCAGCGATGTTGGCCAGGGCGGAGAGACCGTGGTTGCCACCCTGGAGCAGGGAGTAGCCGGCGCTGGCAGCAGCGCTGTCGGCACCGGAGGCATAGGCGGGAATGGCTGGACCGGGACCCAGATTCTGGGGACCAGCGACAATTGGACCGGGACGGGGGATGTGAGCACCGCCGTGTCCCTGGCCGTGGGAACCGTGGTTACCCTGGCCGTAGCCCTGCTTGTTCTCATTGACAAAGTACTTCTCTGCTGGGGGCTTGACCACGTTGACGAACACAGGCTCGACCTTGACGCGACGTGGATGGTGCTTGACGTAGACCTTGCGCAGCACAATTGCTGGAGGCTTGTGGAGCACAACGGGCGCGGGCTTGACCACCAATGGAGGATGGTTCACCAGCACCTTGGTGGGTGGACGACGGACAATGATCGGAGCGGGACGATGGATCAGAATCTCGCCCTTGTTCTGGGGATAGGTGATCGATGAGGTCAGGGTGTTGCCCTTGGTGTTCACGGGTTTGTAGGGGATGTTCTGGTCGGAGCCATAGCTGCTCTGACCGCTCTGGGCGAGACCAGCGGCCTCACCGTTGCCAGCCAACGAGCCAGCGGCGGCACCATCGCCATGACCATGGCCTCCATTGCCGCCGAATTCACCGGCACCGCCAGCGGAAGCACCGGCAACGGCACCTTCGCCGCCAACACCGACGTGCTCACCGCCGCTGGAGCTGTAGCTCTGCTGTCCGCTGGAGCCGTAGCCCTGACCGCCGGAGCCGTAGCCCTGCTGTCCGCCGTAGCCATTTGCGCTGGCGCATGCCTAAGAAGAGAGACAGAAAATGGGAAGGGAAAGAGAGAGAGAGAGAGAGAACAAGTTGTAGCAAGTTTTGTTTGCAACTGAGTGTGAGAAATAGTTCTGGCGATCTTTGGCGATCTTCAGCGATCTTTTGTGTGATCTTGTGATCTTTTGGTACGTACAATTAAGCAGGCGGCTAGCGCCCATATGAAGCTGTGTCTGTTCATCGTTTCCAGTCCCAATTTGGCGTCGAGTGGCTGCTCGTCGTGGCTGTTTGGAACGTCTGCTGTCTTCTGCTGCCTTAACCCGTCCAACGATTTCTTTAAATATGCTGCCATCGACCGCTTGCCACATGCTACGTGACATTTGCCCCAACTGGCCAAACAGTCGGCAAACTTTTGCTGCCGGTTATTGTCGTCGTCGTCGTTGTCGTTGACGTTGTCGTTGCCGTGGTTGTTGGTTGCCGTTGCCGTTTCTGTTCCGCTCCCAACCACGGCCCCGATCTTTCATCAACGTTGTCATTGTTGTTGTTGTTGTTGCTGTTGCTGTGATGCCCACACACCAAAGCGAGCACAGAACATGGCCAAATGCTGATTGCATTGCACGCATCTCGTTGCGCATATCTCGGCGTGTTACGTAGAAAGCAATAACAAAATATTCGACAACAACAACAACAACAACAACTAGAAGCTAAGCCAATCCACAGCTGCCATCTCGCTACATTTTGCGCCCTGACACATAAGCCATATCGAGGTTTTTGCAGAATAATACCGACCGTCTGCGGAGATTGCGATTGCCAAAGTGTGCGCTGGCTGCCAACCAGTTCCGCATTGTGAGTTCTCTCAGCTCAGCTCAGTTTTGCGATTGGGATTTTGCCATTGGGATTGCGAATGGGATTGATTAAGAAACTTGCAGCTTGCTGCTAAACCCTTCCTAAAAGTGCCTCGAAAATTGCATTGCTCTATATAAAAATGTCAGATAAAAACGTATCTCACAGATACTTTGCCTGTTGTCCATTATAAAAGTCTTTCTCTAGGCAAGTTAAAAAAAAATAATAGGAATACTTGCGAAAATATGCGAGAATATTTTTCCATCATTTCAAGTATTTTCTTTCCATTATGAGTTTGATTCTTAATGAGGTGCACTTCAGTATTATTATTATAGTCTCTGTTTCCTTTAATTCCTTTGCTTGACTTCAAAAATAGTTCTTCTGCTTTCTCAATAGTTCCTTGTTTTTAAAATAGTTCATCTGATTTTCTTTCTTATATATTAAACATTATTTTCTTTTAATATAATTTTTAATTAATACTTTCTGTATTAGCTTTTGTTTGCCATTTATAATAGTTGTTTCATTTACTACAATTTCTATCAATAAGGTTGAACTATTTCTCATGTATATTTATAATATAATTAGTTAATTTTGAAATATTTAATATGTATATCTATAATATAGGTAATTATAAATAACGTAATTACTTCAAATATACTAGTTATCGTTAAATTGATTAACTCTTATTGCATAATGCAATGGAAAATAGAGAGAGCAAGTATTATATTTGATTATACTTGAAATTATATATAATTATAAACAACCTTAATTTGGTGTCATAAGTACAAGTAAGTTTATACAATAAATAATTAAGCAATAATTGAACCAATCTTTCTGGTTTCTTATTGCTCAATATCGTTAAATAACAAACACGATTACTTAAGCAGATAATGTCTAATTAACTTAATTGAAAACTATGTGTTAAAAATACCAAAATCCATTAATTAAAAAAATGATTATATATTGTGATATACATAAATTAATATTTATCTAGAATAAATGTATTCTCATGCCATTTCGTTATCACGTCAACTAAACGAAAAGCGAATGGAAATTTCTTATTGAATTTGGAGCAGTCTCGATAAAGTGTGTGGAATCAAGTTCTATGGGAGTCAACAGAGTTGTCTTCAGCTGTCTGTCAGCTATAAAATTGCAGAAAGCGCAAATGCCAGCGGAATTTCTAAAACTGGCAACTGCAACTGATCAAGCGTAAAACTGCTGAAAACTCAAATATTACTCGACTGTTTCAACGGGTCTTTGACCTTGGCCTCGTTTATTCTATGTTCTATATGCTCAATATATATCAATCTGTAAACTATATAATATATATATATATATATGCGTGTGAATGTGTATCAAGTGAGAAAAACAAATTGTAATTATATTTTAGGCTTTTTTTTATTTGCATTCAAAAAAAACAAATGTTTAAATTAATCATCCGCCAGGTTGGCAGGACTGCTCGATTGCATGGCAGCGCTGTGCGCTACTCGCACTCTCACGCACCCCACTTAATAGCTGGGAGAGCCATAGGGCGCTGGGCTGGCATACAGAGGAGAGTCAGCGCCGGCAGCGTAGCTATCGGAGCTGGAGGCAGCGCTGGCAGCCGACGAGCTGGGCGAGCCATAGGATTGGGGCTGCTGGTAGGATTGGGGCTGGTTGTACGATTGTGGCTGGTTGTAGACGGGAGCAACAACTGGGGCCAGAGGAGCCTCGATCTTCTTGCCTGGCTTGTAGACCTTGACGTAGACGGGGTTAAGGCTCAAAGGTGTGGGCACCTTGTTGATCACCTCCTGCTGATAGATGACCGAGGGCTTGATCTTGTAGATGACGGGATTGCCACGCACCACAGTCGGTGGGCCGCTGTTCACATGGGCTGGTGGTGCGCCGGGCTGGTGCACAATGATTGGTGGCAGAGGCTGTGTGGCAATCACCTGATGGTTGTTGTGGCCCGATGGCACCAACAGAGAACGGAACAGATGCTGATCAACGAACTGGGGCGAGACCACATTGATTTTGCCCTGACGGATGTTGCTGGCCAGATTGTTCTCGGCGAGAGATTCGGCAATATCCTCGGAGTTCTTCAGCTTCTGGTATGTGGGGTTCGAGTTGAGGGCCTGGAGTTGAGCCTGGACGCGACCCAGACGACGTGCCTCCTCGGGGGAGGGCTGAATCTCAGCCTGGGCGGTCAGCTGGTTGGACGATGGCTGATTGCCACCGGTGGCAGCATTCACATACTCCTCCAGACCGGCCGATGGACCTCCGGGCAGATATTGGCCACCACCAGATGAACCATAATTAGCGCTCACCAGCTGTAAGAATGCCACAAGCAAAGATTGAAGAGAATAAGTCTATGCATTTTTGGAGAGTTGTGTGAGTGGAGAGTGAGTATGTGTGTGTGAGTGTGTATGTGTGTGTGTGGGGAGATTTGCTTTGAAACATACCGGTGCGGCGGCGACGGCGAAAAGCCCAAACCAAAGACCAAGTTGCATGTTGTGTGGTGTGATGCGTGATGAGTGTCAGCTCTCAGATGTCTACTGCTCGTCGGATCGTCGATGTGCTAGCTCTTTATAGCGGCCTATGCGCCACATCGATGCGCTTTTATATCGCACTCACATTGCTGCGACCGCCATGCACGACCCCCTAACTACGTGATCTTTGCGATGCCATTGCAGCCGCCAGCAACCAAGCCACCGATTTCATTTTCATTTCCATTTCCGATTTCAAATTGTTGTCGTTGCTTCTCTACTTTAGCTGCTGTCATCTGTGTGTATGAGTGTGTGTGTGTACATATGTGTTTGCTTGTATGTTTTTTCTTCTCCCTCATTGTTCTGGCTGCTTGCTGTGGCTGTGACTGCCACGGTCTCAGTCTGCTGGCTGCCTGTCTACTTGTACTTCTATTTATCAGCAGCCGATGCTCGCAGTCTTCAGCCGATCATCAATTGGCTAAATCCACGCAGTGCAACGTAGTGACAATTAAAGCGCGCTTAACTAACTCGGCTCTATTTGAGTTGATTTCTTAATTTTTGTTTTGATTAATTGCTATCAACAATAAAATGCAGATTGCCAATGAATGCGACACTGATACCACAAATGAAATCTACTAAGACAGATAATTTGTTATTCATGCTCAGTTTTTAAATGTTTTACCATCAATTGTATTAACTGAAGTATTCATATGTGTTTATTACTTTATTTAACGCACAGCACGAAGAAATTTGATGAGCCTAACTGACAAAAAACAGTGTTGTCAAATTCTAAACTCCACTTATTCGATTACAAAGCTTAATTGCAAGTGCATAGTGCAGCTATTTAAATCTGATAAGAATTATACTTATAGTTAATTTAAAGATTAGTGCTTTAAATATAAATGTATTGCAATTACTTTTTAAATAAGTCAAAGAATAAACGCTTTGACAGCTTCGATTACTCAGTTTGCAATTATCGATAACAGATCCTGCTAACGCAGTGTCTATCGTTATCTAGTGCACTTTCATGGGCGCGGCAGCCATTTGCACAACTGCGAAACTCGATTACGTGTGTTTTGTGTCCAATCGTGACTGAAATAAGAGATGAAGGCCAATTTGTTTGTATTTTCGTCTTCATTTATTTTATGAGCAACTATGTGTAAATAAATATGTTCTAGATGGCTAGCTTAGGCAATAGGGCTGTGTGTTTGTGTATGAGTGTGTGTGTGTGTGTGTTTAGAGACCACGCTTATAGAGCAAATAGGTGAGATCGCGGGTGGGCCGACTGCCGTAGTCATTGAATGGTGACTTAAATGGCAGTGGATTATCATTGTGAGCGGCATCGTCGCCTCGCAACGAACTGCCTCTGCTGCTGTTGGGTGAAGCGGCAGAGGTAGGCGTGGCCTGCGATTGAGCTGCATGCAAAGTGTCCTCGCTGGAGTTGATGATGCTCGATGGCGGCGGCTGCTGCTGCTGTTGTTGTTTGTAACGATTTCGCAGTGAATGGCGCGATTTGTTGCGTGTGCGTGTGTGTTGGTGTTGGTGTAACTGTTGGTGTGAGTGTTGGTGTTGGTGTTGGTGTAACTCTGGCTGTTCTTGTTGTTGGTGTGTAACGTATGTGTGTGTGTGTTGCTGCTGACTTTGCATGCGTCTGTTATTGTTGTTGTTGTTATGGTTGTTGTGTGTGTGTGTGTAGCGTGAGCTGTGTTGGGTTGCGTAACCATTCGCCTGCGCATAACGCAGCTGCTCCTGCTGCCTCAAATAATTCTGCTTCAACGCCATCGCCTCGCCATCGAGACTCAGCTGACTGATCAAATTCGGTTGTGCAAATTGTTGCTGCTGCTGCTGTTGGTGTTGTTGCTGCTGTTGTTGCTGCTGTTGTTGCACCTCTGGCGGCCGCTCTGCTCCCGGCAAGTACTCATGATGCACTTCCTCGTGCACGCCGCCGCTGCTTGTCTGGTTGATGATGCGATTGTAGTCGTCGTTGGTGCCGCCCACCTGCAGATGGATCGCATGCTTGAAATCATCGCCCAAATGCTTCAGCCAGAAATCATCGTTGACTTCGCCCGTGGTATAGATGCGTGTGGTCTGGCCACTCTTGGGCTTGCCCACGCCCGCACTGGTGGCGGCCATCACATCGATCACATCGTACTGACCCTCGGTGCTCTTGGGCGTGCTCATGGCATTATCATTTGGATTCCTCTCGCCACCATTCGCATCTGCTGCACTCTCGTCGCTCACCATGTTGGGCTCCAGCTCGGAGCTCAGCTGCTCGACACGAGCGGCTTTACTCAGATCACCGCTAACCACCAGATCTGGGGCAATGCTGGTGGTGGAAATGCTGCCATCCATTGCATTGTTATTTGCAGACGTATCATTGCTCTAAGAAGAAGATGCGAAATACTCCAAAATACTGATTGAGAGAGAGAGAGAGAGAGAGAGAGTTGCTCACCTGAGCCGTGGCCATGCTGATCATCATCACCATGAGCATTAGCGGCAGCCAAACGCTGTTGACAGGCGCGCCCATTGTTCCAAATCTCTACGTATGTGTGTGTGTGCGTCTCTGCTCAAAGCTGCTCTCACGGGCATCGACCAACTGAAGCCAGCGTCCGCCACGAACTGGACTTAAATACTCGGCTTGCGTGAGGTGTGCGCTTTGCCAAGACGTGATCTGCGATCACATATCAGATGCATCATCGAGCGCTCAACAACCTTCAATGCGTCTTGATGCGTCAGCCGGCCCAGGGTCACTGAAAATCCAAGAATCTTCTCTGCTCTCCACGCTCTCAATGAATGCAACTTTCACCCAAATAGAGAGAGCAAGAGAGAGAGAGAGAGAGAGAGAGAGAGTTATAGTGTCAGCGGGAGAGAAATTTACGATTACAACTATGTCATTGATGATCGCTTTTTCTCCATTGTACATACACACACACACAAAATGGCGGCCATTTCCGGATTTCGCTTTTTGGCGGCAACTGTACGCGGAACCAACGATCCATTCCACTGTTCCACAAAAAAACAAAAACAATAATATCTGGAAAACAAAGCAATCAGCAATCCTTTTTTTTGTGCACTTTACATTCATCGCAGCTCGACTCAATGCTGATTGTTAATAACTTTTGCAACTGCTAGTGAATTGTTCATACAAGTATATTACTACTTTGCTTACACTGTGGGAATGTCTTGTATTTCGACTTCCGTCAAAAAGTGAACCAAGAAAAGAAAAGAGCACGATTGTCAAGCCACAGTTACAGCTACAAGATTGTCAAAAGTAACTTAAGAATTAGTTACTTCATCAACAGCAATGTGCTTTTCTATCTGCAAATATCAGGAAATACGAGTAATACGCATTTCCAAGACCCCAATTCAAAACTTCTTTTACGTACTCTGAAATTATCAACAATAAAATTTCTTGCATTTTTTGAGCGACAATTTGAGTGTTGTTCTTTAGCTTAAAATGAATGTAGCTGAACTTTGTAATACAAATTATAAAACTTAATTTACCTGGTAATGTGCTGGAATTTATTTTAAATGAAATGTTATGTAGGAACAATTCATTAAAGATTATAAAATATTACAAAATTGTAGAAGATGTTTCAGCTATGCAAAAATGATTTCACATATATTTGCTTCCACTAACTTTCCTTTAAACAAAATTTGAACAAATTCAATTCAATACTTTTAAGTTATGAAATAATAAATATGAATAGAATTAAAGTGATTTAATTGCAATTACAAAGAATTTCTTTAGTTCTTGAAAATTATTAAATACAAAAATTAAAGTAATTTAATTGCAATAACTATTCAAAATTATTGAATAATAACAATAAATGGAATCGATATAAGAATTTCTATATTCCTTCAATGTTATTTAATAATAATAATTTAAAGAATCAATATAATTTAATTCCAAAGAATTCTAAAGAATTTCTTAAAAAAGAAAAGGAAGGTATTCTTTGAAGTAGATCACTTAAATAGATCTTTAAATATTAGATAATATTATTCTAACATTTCATAAAAGGAATGCCATAAAATATTTCGAAAGCCAAAAAACATTTTCAAAAGCAACTCGCATAGTTAAATTAAAACAAGGTTACATTCAAAATTAGATACAAAAAAGAAAAAAAATAATAATAACAATAAGCATATTTTAATGCAAACAGTTTATTGAACAATTTGTGGAGCTGCAGCTCAGAAATGGAAAGATGAAACGTAGACAAAAAACGCACTCGAGACAGCGAGACATCGAAAAAACAAAGAGGTAGAAAGAAGAGTAGTCGAACGGACAGAGTAAAGAAAAAGTGAGTTAAATAAATACAATTAACAAAAATATAGACAAATGCATAAATACGAGTATGTATATATGTACATATGTACAGAGAGAGAGAGGGCAGATGTTGAAGTGGGCCAATGGCCTAATTGCAATCTGCAATCTGCAATCTTTGTGCCTGGCTCAGCAGAATTCGGACTCGATTGTCGTTTGGCCCAAATTGCCCATTGCCTCATCTACGTCTGCTTCTTCTTCTTCTTCTACTTCGTCTCGTCTGCTTGTGCTTTAGCTTGAGTAGCCAGAAGAACCGGAATCGGAATTGGAATCGGAGCCATAGCCATAGCCACCAGAAGAAGCGTAGCCGTAACTGAAATAGACGAAATAAAGAAAACGCCAACAATTATTTTCCATTTATTTTTTGTTTCGTTTTTTTCTCTTTTTCTTTTTTGTGGTTGTATTTTAAAGGTTTCTTTATAGTTAAAACTAGAGAACTATATATGGTATAGAGTAGTATTATATTACAAGTGGATCCCACAAGAGATTCTAGAATCTAGAACCAGGCACGCAGATAATCGCTTATCGGCGGCACATTATACGATTCCACATTATACCCGTTGTGGGAGTGAGTATTGAAGCCGTAGGTCTTCGATGGTGTCGTTGAATAATCGGCTCGCACAGCCGATTCCGGTTCGGTGGAGGTATCAAAGCCCCAACCACCTAGACGACCATCGATCAGTTTCTTGAGAAAATCGGTGGTTTGCTTCTTTTGCACCGGCTCGGGATCCACCAGCGAGCCACCGTAATGCGACTGGGAATTGGCATAGTCCGGGTGCTGATACACAATGCCCGAGATGATGCTGTCGAGTTGGGTGTCCGCCACATGTTCCACCGGATATCCGCTGCCAATGCCGCGCCGATGGATCGCTTCGAGATCGCCGGCAAATTGCAGCGGCGTCGAGCTCTGCTCCAGCGGATCGGGCACCGAGGTGGTCGACAGCAAGCTGCGCAGTTGCGAGTCATCAACGAACTTGTACTCATTGTACGAACCGGCCAATGGCGACGGTATCTGATGCTCCGGATAATAGCTGAGCGCTGAACGCTTCGCAGGTATCGAGTTGACCAGCGATGGTTGCTCCACATCCGTCTCGGCTTGCTCCGTCTCGGACTGTTCGTTGTTTGGTTGTTCGGTGCTGCTCATGCGCATTCTCGCTTCGGTCTCGGTGGTCTCGGGGGGCGGCGGTGCGCTGGCTGTGATGGCACCACAACAACCGCCTCCTGTATGGCACTGACCGCGCTTAAAGTTCGGATTGAGCGTCTCGGGCATGAATTGGATGATCTCGGGCGCCGTCAGATCCATCTTGGCACGCTCCTGCTCCAGCAGATCGTACTCACCCTTGATGTCGCGCTTGCGACGTGTCCCAAAGCCGGGCCAGCGTTTGCTGTGCTTGGCACTCAACACGGTGGCTTTCTTGGTCTTACGCTTGGCTGCGATCTCTGGCGCCGCAGCGGGCAGCAGGCCAAAGAGACGCATCTTGTGCTGTTGCTCTGGGGACATATCGAGGTCCTTGTGATAGTACTTGACGTAGCGAGCTGGACGCGATTGCAGCTGCTGCTGGCGCATCAAACGCTTGCGCAGCAACGAGCCATGTGAGCTGAGATCGCGACGACGACGAATCGCATTCGCATTCGTGCTCGAATTGATCTGCGGGGTTACGTACCTTGGCTTGTCAGCGGAGCAGCTGCTGCAACTGCAGCTGGACTTCTGGGCAGCACGGCAATCTAAACGAGAAACGAAAGAAGAGGAGAGTGAGCATATTTTTTGTCGACTCAACTCGACTGGGGACTGGGAGACTCACCCGACTTGTGAACGGCAACGCGATCCACCTTGGCATAGAGCTTCGATGGCTTGTTTTTGGGTGGCACCGGAGTGCGCGGTTGCTCCACGGTGAAATCGAAACTGTAGCTGATCTTGGCCTTGGTCTGCACGGGTTTCTCCACACGATAACCGTAGTCGCCGCCCTCGTATTTCTTTGGCTTGGGCGGATTGGGCACATTCAGCTGGTAGCCCAGTTTGGTGGGGCAAGCGCAGCCCTCGTCACCGGTGTAGATCACTTGAACGGGGGCTGGGGCTGGGGCGGCCAACGTTCTAATCTCGGCCAGCATCAGCAGCGTCAATGCCACTGTGATCGATTGTAATGTAAGCATTATTATTTTATCGCTGGTGTATCGTTATCGGTATCAAATGTGTGTGTGTATGGCGTCTGCTTTGGTGTCGAACGTTCTGGCTACTAGCCAAAACTTGGACCGTCGCATTCTTTATATCGTCTTTGCCACCCATCCAGTGCAATCTCTCACGCAGCCCCAAAACAACCACGTCTGGAGCACTCGCTTCGCTGCTGCTGTTTGTTGTGTGTGGCAAGCAGCGACGACGACTGCGCGCGTTGCTTGAACTTGAACTTGAACAGTGTTTTTTCTCATATGCAGAGCTCTAAGTTATTGCTTTTGTTGTTGTATTTGTGGCTGTTGCTGCTGACCTTTTCAAATTATTTTGCTCTTGCGATGTTTTCAGTCAAAAGTCATGTTTCCAGCGTTCGTTGATTTCTGATTTCAGTGCCGAAAGCCGAAAGCCGCAATTGTTGGACTTGCACTTGCACTTGGGATTAAAACAAATAATTGCTTCAACTGCACTGCTTTACACTGCTTGCTTGCTACCCACCGACGCCATCTTTCACTGTGCAAAGCTATCGATTGGCCTGACCAATCGATTATTATCAATAACAGCCCGCAACTTTTTGTTTTTGCTTTCTGCTTTCTGCTGTTGTGAATTTTTGCATTGAGTTAATTCATTCAATCGTTCTTGCTCGCTGGCTTAAAAGCGTTGTATACTTTTAGGGCAAAAAAGTGTAGATTACAAATTCCGCAGTTAATGGTGTTTCTTTGCTTATCGCATTCATTCACGCATTATACCCGCTAACAATAAGTTGGCAGGCATGTTGATGAGGTGAGTTTTTAAACTAACTTTCAGTATACACGATAATGATGGATTTGAAGAAACTTCTGTAAATTTGAAGATAATCGGCAAATGAAATTTGGCAATCTTATAATAATAAGTGCAACTTCTTTGTATATTCCCTTTGAAATTCGTAACGGGTATCTTGAAGTCGAGCACACTCGACTGCAGTTTGTTTACTTCATTTTTTGTTGTTTTCATTGTGATCAGAAAGTTATGTTTATCGGGCGTACAGTTCTTGGAAATAAAAGTTTGGCTCAGTCATCAGTTTCAACTGAGTCTCAAACGAGCTACAAACCGTTTTTTTTTTTTTTTGTTTGCTCTTGAAGTTATTGATAAACACACATTATTTATCACACAATATTGTGTTTGGTATCTTTAACGGATTATGCCGTGAATTTGTATTTTCCTATAATAAAATGTTGGGTGCAAAAGTGTCTACAATTGAATTTGCTAAGCAATTATTCTAATACATCCATCCATCCATCCAACTAACCAACGAACTAAACTCATTTACAATTATGTACAGTGGGAGAGAGAAGTGTGTGTGAGTGTGTGTGTGTGTGTGTGTAGCTAATCCTAATAGCTGTCGCTCATCAGCTCTTGGCGTCGTGCACTGCGGTACGAGGTGACGCGTCCGGGCTTGAAGCCACAATCGACGGACACCTTGCCGCCCACTTTGCCGTAGCTATCGCTGTCGCTGCTGCTGGAGTATGATGATTTGCTGGAGGTGATCTTCTTGAACTTGGGATTCTTGTACTGTTCGGTAATGTAGCCCAACTGTTTGTATGTCAGCTGTGGCACGTCATCATCATCGCCGGTGCTGTCCTGTTCCTCCTCCTCCTCAACGTATTCCTCCTCCTCTTCCTTGGCGGCATAGGTGCGCTTCTTGAGCGTAATCACTTCGCTCTTCAGCTTGAACAGATTCTCCTCGGGCACATTGGAGAAGAAGACCTTTTGCTGTCCATCCACCGGTTTCTGGGCAAAGCCATAGGCCAACTTTGCCTCAGGGACATTGATCGCCTTGCCCGCCTGGGCAGCTAATCCAACGCTGATGGGATCCGCAGCTGGACTGTTGTCCTGTGACTTTTCCGCAGCGTACGCAATGCTAGGGGGGAAGGAGAAGGGATGGGGATTAGCTAGAGAAACCATAGCTAGCATATTTGTACACTCACTTATCATAACTGGAGCTGGAGCTGCTGCTGTAGCTACTATCGCCGCTGTCGCTCTGCTGGCAGCCGCAGGTGGGTTTGCATGGCGTCTTCTGTGGAAATGATGGAATATCGAAATTAAGTGTCGGAGCTCTTCTATCTTGGCATGCAGATTGTTGATGCTACTTGCGCACGTACGCCACGATAATGATGATGATGATGATGATGACGACGGTGGGCAAGCGAGACGGCACCATGTTGCTAATGACGATGACGATGATGATGATGATGCGGTTGTTATTCTTGATGATGACGCGTTAGCTCAACGCTGCTGCTGTTGGCCTATTACTGCCCATGCTGGTGGCCTCTGATAACACGCGCATGCGGAAATACAGCCCGCTCTCGTTCTTCTTACTCTTCACTGTTTACTGTTACTGTTGTTATTGTTATCGTTATCGATCAAAGAGGATGCTTGACATATGTATGTGATTTGTGTGTGCTGTTTTAAGCTGGTTATTAGTACTGGGGGGCGAGGGAACTTAAGTCTATCATATAGTTATAGAGTTTGTTATCCCACTGGGGTGTTGGTTAATCACAGGCCATAGCCGTAGCCGTAGCTGGGCGGCGGCAGCATTTGGACGCTACGTCGCCGGTGGCATTCCACTTGCCCCATGCGCTGCAGACGCTGCAAACGCTCGGCCAGACGCTGTGCCGCCAGCGTTTTGGCCTCGATGGCGCCCTCGAGCATGCGACGGCTCAAGAGATTGTTAAACGCGTGCACATATTGAAAGAGCTCACGTACTTTGCCACACGTCTTGGGCAACTGAGCGGGCTCGATCAGTTGCTTGCTGCACCAGCAGTTATCGCCAATTGGCGATAAGTTCACATCGCTGGGCTCATAGTAACGCGGCTTGGGACGCACTATTGTCGGACCCTGACAGCTCTGGCAGTAATCCGTGCCCTTCTCCGAACACACACAGGCGGCCAAAAGCTGCAAAAATGAAAAACATACAACACTCAAGTTACAGGTGGCTCCATCTGGCGACAACACTTTCGCACTCGCACTTACGCCTTGCAAGCAGTGCAGCGCAAGCAGCAGAGTCAACAGCAATTTGCAGGCATGCATTTTCACAGTTATTTTGTTTTTGTTTTCGTTTTTGTTTTGTTGGTGTACTGGGCGATTATCGATTGTCGCGTGCTGTCGCTGTTGTGTTCTGCACTCGTTAAACGTTTGAATTGACACAGCAGCGGCCCACACGTTTTATACCCCAAGTTGAACTAGAGACGACTTTACTTGTAATACCCGTAAGCCAAAGTGACGAAGGGTATGATGGGCAAGGTCAAACATTGGTTGAACGTAACTAACGATTTCTGTTACACATTTCAAATGGTTTAACAACAAAATGAATTACACCATAGTCAATAATTATCACTTATAAAATCTTACAAATAATAATTCTGTTTTAAATTTTGAGTATAAAAGAAAATTCAATTATAAGAGAGCTTATATAAATGCATTTTATGCAAGCTTAGTATAAATTGTGGTTTCTAATTAAGAAAGAAGCTATGTATATAAATGCATTTCATGTGTCAAATAGAAATTGCATTTGCTTTGCTCATAAATAATATTTTTCACACCGGGTATTTTAACGTCAATCACTTACTTTTTGTTGGTGTTCTTAAGCCAAATGCTTCTGCGCTCATTCTCATTGCGCTGAGTGCGATTCACGTTAAATGAAATTCGGCATCGCATTGGCAAACATCACCAAGGAGAGAGAGAGAGAGAATGAGAGAGAGACACGAAGTTTTCCTCGCTTTTCCACTCGTCCAGGGTTAAACACCTAGGTTCAAATGGTGCATTGCCACTTTCGCTCGCTCTGCTGCACGTGCTCGATGTGGTCCAAAAACGAAAAGACTAGTGTCGAGTGGGATTTTGGTTGTGGGATGCAGTTTTTGATAAACACAACATTGCAAATTCCATGAAATTCATATCGCTAACGTTCTGCTCTCGTTGTCACATCACCGTTGTCGCTGTCGCTGCCAACGATGACGACGACGCTGACGTCGACGTCGACGTCGACTGAGCTGTTGTTGTCGCCAAAACTAAGTGAAAAGTTCTTGCAAATTAATGCGATTAATTTTGCTCCCAATTTGCCTATCGCTCGACAAATAAATTGGGTCAACGACAACGTCTGTGAGATTCCCGTTTGTCTCGCCATTAACCTAATTTATGTTTATGCACAAAAAAGCGACGCATTATTTACCACAATTTGTTATTGTTTTCAAATAGTTTCACTTGCACTTGTTGAGTTTGCAAATGTCGATACATGTTCGCTTATCGATAACCCCAAAGCGTGTTCTATCGAAAGTCTAAAGTCCGTTGTGCATTAATCGAAATAACAGCTTTCGATTATATTTGAAAACGTGTGATTTGATATTACGTTGTTTATTTATAAGTCAGAGAAATGGAAATAATACATATATTGAACCTTTTGTTGTTTCTGTTCTGCAGTTAAATTATATAATATAATAGACTGATTTGAATTCATTCATTTCTAATCTCTAATTCTGTTATGCAAATATTGTTTACAAAAAAAAAAATCCATCGATTTTGCAGTTTTGAAACTGCAACATTGAATCAATCACCAAGTGACTAATCTCAATAGCATGTTATTACAATCTTTATAATCCCAAACAACAATTTCGTTTATTTTCTTTGTATACAAGTTATCTGGCTTCTGGTTAAAAATGATGAGCCACATTGTCTAGTCCGGAAAAAGTCAGTGAATACAAGTAAGAAAAGAAAACTACATCAAGTCGAATATTAAATACGCTTGCTAGGCGAAGAGCATGTCTACGTTTAATTGATTCATCTACGATTATGGGGAATGAAAAATAAACTTTATGCTCAGACATCTATAATATACATACATATGTATGTAGATGGAGACCCCCAAAGTGAGAGTTGCAGATGTCCAGCTAAGACGATCAGCAGCTGAGCGCGTGTGCAGGAATGATTGTGACCACGTTGGGCAATTACAAGTGACCACGGTCATGGCTCGCCATGGATGCGCACGGCAACAGAGTCAAGTCCAGCAAGTTCGATTATCATCATTATGCGGCAGACGTAACAAGTGAGACAGCGACAGTTAGGTGGGCTCGACTCTGAGATACTCCCCGTGACAGAAATACGATTTCTATTGAGAGTAAATATTAAACTAGAAAACACCTCAAATACTTAATAGTCAAATAACTAAAAAGGGACAATTCTAGAATATTAAAAGAAAAATATTGATGTGGAATTAAACCTGCAAATTATCTGCAAGTAAGGATAAGCAATTACAAAGAGTGTTGGAAATTGCTGTATGAATGAGTGTTGGAAATTGCATAGCAAAAGCCACAAAGATATCGATTAATGATATATCGGAACTGATATCGACCTTAAGTTAAAAGCGTCGGTTAGTGTTGTTATGCGACAATAAGGGATAGGCAATAGAGAACTTATAAAACTAATATACTAAAACTCAAAAGTGGTAATTATTTATTTTGTTTATCTTGTCTGGTATAAAACTTAAATGATATACCTATATTTTTCAACAAATAGTTATTAGAATATCATAGTAGCAGGAAATTGTAGAACTTAATATAAATAACGTTAATATAAATAACGTCTCAATCAATACAAGACGAAAAAAAAATCATTTATGTTGGAGCAAGGTTGAATACCAACTTAAATTTTGTATATGTCTGTATATAACTTTCGCAGGGATCGAGTTGACATACCCTTTTACCCCTTGCAGCTTTTAGGTGGGTATCGCAAACACGACTCGTGGACGATGGTGACGGTGACGCTGTCGACGAGCTGAGTGTGGGAGAAAACCCCTAGACTCAGACTCAAGAGATAGTACAGTCGAGTCGCAACTGAATTCGATTCCGTCTCACAAGCGATACAAATCGAATATATAGTATAGAAGAGACGCTTATCAGCCCAGGCAGGCACCGGCACCGAGTCAAGCTGTCGATCGAAAGCGAACTCATCAGTTTAGTACAATTGTACAGTCCAAAGTGAACACAACACAGCAGCGCTTCTGCAGTCGGAGCATCTTCTTACCACTTCCCAAGTTGACATCCTTCAACAAAAAACAACTAAACAACAACTTAGAAATGGCAGCAAAGAGAATGGATTTAAATGTGCCCACGTTTCTGGTGCTGAGCGGTTGCTCCAATCCGCTTGGCCAGACACTTGCCCAGGAGCTCTGCGGTCGCCTGGCCTCCGGTTCGGTGGCTCTGCTGCTCGACGAGAGTCCGGAGCAATTGCAAACGCTCGCTCAACTGCTGAGCGAACAACAAGTGCAACCGGATGCGGTGCAAATCTTTACGGGTCAACGATTGATGGATGCGGAGCAACTGATGGAGCAGATATTGCAAAAGAACGACTCGAAGGGATGCTTCCAGCGCAGCATCATTGTGCATAACGAGGGCGATGCTGCGACCCATGTGCTGATCGAGCCGCAGTCCCCGAAGGAGTGGAACGCCTATGTGGAACGTCAGTTGATGGCACCGGTGGCGCTCAATCAGCGCTGGTTGCGCTCCAAGCAGCTGGCTGGCATCGAGAAGCTGGTGATCAATGTGACATCGTCACTGCAGGTGCGTCCGCTGATCTTCAACACGCTGCTGTGCTCGTGCAAGAGGGCGCGGGACATGTATTTCCGTGCCATGGCTGCCGAGGAGCAGCGCTCGAATGTCCATGTGCTCAGCTATGCGGCGGGACTCTTCAAGACCCACGACACGCAGGTGGACATTAACGGCAACATTGTGGATCCCGAGCAGCTGTTGGGTATGGGCGGCATGGATCATCAAAAGGAGCAGAAGGCGTTGCCACGTGTGCAGCCATTGCAATCGACACTCAAGTTGATCAACATACTGGAGCAGAAGGCCTTTGTCTCCGGTCACGATGTCGACTACTACGACACATTTGTCTTATGAGTAGCAACGCAGTCGTGGCCCATGCATCCAAGCTGTGAGTGGATCGCATTGACACGGACTGCTGCAGACGCGAACGTAAACATGGCTGACGATTTCTACACACAATTTACTATGAAACTACTGCTTGCAACGGAAATGAATAAAATTTGGTGGCAACTGCTGACGACTCTCGTGCTCGAAATGGCGCAATGCACGTGTAACGGAAACGGAACACACGAAAACGAAACACATATAATCATTGATTTATTTTTCTTGTTGGGTGGCTTGGTTACGGGGCAAATTCTGCTTTTGGGGAATCTCTCATCTCACTATCGCACGCTTCTCTCTTTCTCGCTCTCTCTCTCTCTCTCTGTCGCTCTCTTGGTGTAAGCGCAGCAGCCGTTGAACCATTCACAGACAAGCAGCCATGATCATTGATAAGACGCAATCACGATTGCTGCCGGCTCAGCAACAGAGTAAAAGTAAAAAGTGCGAGGCGCATGACCCGCGTTCAAAACAACGGCATAATTAAGATAGAGAAATAGACAGAGAGAGAGGTGGAGATGTTGCCAAGAAACAGGAAAAAACGCTATCAATTAATATACAGAGAGAGAGAGAGAGAAAGGAAGAGTATATAATTTATTTCCTAATCGCAGGTTTAATAACCCTAAAGCTGCCAACTTTAATTTAAATCAGATTTCAAAGTCGATAGAGCCGTTAGTCAGCAATCGATTTGAATTCTAAAGCTATCGATTGTTGTCACAGGGTGTTCAGATCTCGCCTGTTTATTTAAAAAATACCAATATACTTACATGGTGTAACCAGTTAATAATTTGAAATTAAGTTTGTGGTCACGCTGATGTGCTAAGGAGATTGATTTGGCATGGAATTAAATCATTTTTGTTGAGTTTATTAGTTAATACAGCTGTGTTTCTATGGGCTGACGTAACTGACAATTGGGAATAACTCAATCGCTAGTTAAGCATATCGCTTGTTTGCATTCATTTCGAGATGCGTGACCTTGAGTGTTTTGTTGCAAGAACATTCCGCACTTATGGTTGAGCAGCGTTCGTTGCTTGAGTGGATGATAAGCCGCATTAAGCAACAACAAGAAATTTTAGCTTGATTTAAATTGCGACAATTAATAACAATTATCATTTAAATGTGGCGATAACCTTTTTATGTCGCTCATCACACAGATTCAATCGATGCAGCAGCACTCAACAACAAAGTGTTAAGTAGGCTACTTCACATACACACACGCACACATGAACTGAAATGGAAAGCTCGCTTCAAATTCCCAATGACTAGAATGTGTAACAACTTGTTACTAACAAGGAAAATAGAAAAGAAATGTATGTTCATTGTATATAACTACGAAAACACTTTTACTAAAATATGTATGCACATAAAAATGCAATAATGCATTTCAGTTTTAATTTGCAATTTTAATGAGCCATTGAACTAGAAGTGTGCTCAGAACTCCGCAACAAAATCAAAACATGCGCGCACACTCACTCACACGCACACATGCACACGTAACCGGTATGTGAATGTAAGCAATCGAAAGCTTTCGCCAAAAGCTGTTTTGAAAGCTGCGCTGAAAAAAGTCAGCAACACTCACTTAACCAACTGTTGCAGCTTAGATTTTAGTTTAGCAATTGCCTTTCGCCTTTCGCCATGGATCTGAATCAACGCACTTACTTGCTGGTAACAGGCGCCTCTCGCGGCATTGGCCAGGAAGTGGCCCAACAATTGTCCCGTCAGATCAACGCCGCTGCCTCCATTGTGGTGCTGCTGGGCCGAAGTGAATCTCAGCTGCTGGCCACCAAAGAGAACATCTTGAGCGATCGCCCAGAGCTGGCGGTGAATACATATTCACTGGAACTGGCCACTGCCCAGGCGGCGGACTTTGCTCGCATTCTGGACGAGACGCTGGCGGGCCAAAGCCTGGAGCAGCTGGAACGCGCCATTGTCATCCATAATGCGGGCACCTTGGGCGACAGTTCGAAGCATGCCCGCGACTTGGGTGACACGGCGCTGCTGGAGCAGTATTATCACATTAATTTGTTCTCGACGCTCGCACTGAATCGTGAGTTTATGCGCGTGTTTACCGAGGTGCCAAAATTGGTTGTGAATCTGAGTACATTGGCTGCTCTGAAGCCCTTTCCCTCCTTGGCCTACTATTGCACCGTGAAGGCGTCGCGAGAGATGTACTTTCGTGTGCTGGCCGTGGAGGAGCCGGCGGACAAGACGCTAGTGCTCAACTATGCGCCCGGTGTCATCGATACCCAGATGACGCTGCAGCTGCAGCACGAATCCCACGATGCCAACGTGACGGCCACATATAAGAAGCAACGCGATACGCAAACAATGTTGAAAGCAGAGCAGACAGCACAGAAGCTAATCGGTGTGCTGCGGGCGCAGAAATTCCAGTCTGGCGATCATGTGGATTACTGGGATAATGAGTAATATTAATGATTAAACAGATACTTTGAATATGGGTTGTGGACTTGCTATGTATTCCAAACTAATGTTAAATAAACTATATATCGAACTGGATCACTTAGGATTTGTTGTTGCGGAATTCTTCGAAAGTTACATGAGGATATAAGTACATAGTTTAAAATATTAAAAAAAAAACATACTTATTGTGATGCAATTCAATTTGCTTTTAAATTATTATGCTAACTTTTCATTTCAAAATTTTTCGTAAAATACCTTCACTGAAATCTGGAAAAATGTTCCATTAATAAACTTAATTGCATTTTCCACATGTTTAAATACAAATCATTCTAATTAAAGTGCAACAAATTGAAAATGAGCAATTATTTGTACGCAAGATTCCTGCTGTATTTATTACATTTCTTTAAGCATAACAAATACCTGAGGAATCCTTATTTCTTGCATAAACTTTCTAAATATGCATACAAATTATTCTTATTTAATTTACGAAGATTAACAAAATATTTGACTCCATTCCTACCATGAATTTCTAGGCCAACTGTTGTTCACTTCATCATCATCATCAAATCAAATCTACATTAGCAACAATTGCAACTAACATAGAATGTATCTCAAAAGAAGTCGGCGGCGGCGCTGCGTCGCTTTGTGGGAATCTTGAGCAGATCGTCGGTGAGCGTGGAGCCCGTGTCAATGGGCGTTGCCTGACGACTGCTGCTTCTGCTGCTGGACGAGATTGGTGTCTGCTGCTGCTGCTGTCTGCTGTCACTGTTAATCACATTTGATGAACGCACCACTTTCGGTGTAATCTTCAGTTTGTTCTTCGTAGTAGCGGGCGATGGCGTTAGGAACGGTGTATGATTGCGCATGCCTATCTTGCCGGAGGCCAAGCGACGTGCTGCCGGTGACATGCTGGCCAAACGCTCCATGTTGGAGCGCACGAATGGCGATCCAATGTTGCGGCGTGCCGTATTCAACGCCTGCTGCTTCTGATTGCGCATCTTCTCGCTCACCTTCTCGGCCAGCGCAATGGCAATGTTCTCGCGTCGCGAGTTCTCGTTAATGCGAAACGAGGGTCCGGCCGTAGTGCTGCGTAGCGGTGTATCGCCGCCATCCAGGCGAAATGGTGTGCCATCGATTTCTCCCCACGTCATGATGGGCGAGAAGGCTTCGCCGGGTCGCGGCGATGGGGAACGCAGCAAATCAAAACCACGTATACGTGGCGTTGCGGTGCCGCCGCCAATCTCTACTTCGGCTGTTGCGGCATTGCCTGCCTCATCCTGGTGGCCCATATGCGTTGCTGGCAGCCTGGTGGCCTTGTGCTGTATGCTCTGCTTGCGTTCGGCGAGTTGGACACGCTCCTGTTCGGTTAGTTCAACGCCGTCGGGTACATACATGATTGAATTCATATTCGTGTATTTCCAGGTCTCAATCTTGCGCAGCGGATCGGGTTCCTCGAACTGTTTCTCAATGCTGGGCAACATCAAGGCGCGCTGCAGCTGCTCGGCAGACAAGTGTTCGTGGTTGTAGAGCACCGCATATTTCTGGCGCAGCTTCGCCTCAGCGGTCTCGATGATCTCCTGAAAGCTTTGATTGTCCTCGCTGGTATAGTGCTGTAGAAACGAGTCCAGCGACATTTGGCTTGCAATGCCCTCCTGGCAGCCGCCCTCAACGTCACTTCTGCTGCTCTTGTTGCTTCTGTTGGACTGCGGTGTCTCGGCGCGCGGCGTTGCACCGCCATTTGCAGTGCTCAGAGGCGTTTCGAATGTGGCGGGCGACATGGCTGCACAAAAGACAACATTTTCGCTACTGTTAGTGCTCGGCAATTGATTTGACAGCTTACCATTGTTGCGGCCAGCAGTGCCGCTTCGGCTGCCAGTGCCAGGGAAGCGTCCCATGCTGTAGCGTGCTCGAATTTCGGCCATTTGCAAAAAGTCGCGACGCCCCTCCGCGTCGAGGTAATCGTTTTGGGCACGCAGTCGCTCCAGATCGGGAAAGAAGTCACGTTGTATGATCTTGGACATCTCCTCGATGTAGCGCTCCTCGGTCAGAATTTTGGGTTTCACTTTGCGACGTTCTGTGTGGCTGGGCAACGGTCTCTTGAATTCGGCCAGTGCTGTGTTTTGTGCCTTCACCATTTCCATGGCTAGGCTGCCAGGTGTGCTGGGCGTTCTGGGCGTATCGGCCATTGTGTGTTCGCCAATGTTTATCTATGTGGGTAATTTCTTTCGTACAAACAAGGAAAACAAACGTTTGAAGCAGTGTGACCGTAGCTTGAGTTTACAAATGTACAATTAATGGTCAGTTCAGTAGAAAGTCAGCTGGGAAGTTGCCAGATCGCCAGGCGACAAATTGATCGAATAATCGATTACACAAAGGCACTTTCATGTTGGTACAATTTAAATGAAAAAGCTGTTATTTTCAAATTTATCATTTCGTTACATTTGTTCGTAAACATATAACAGAATATACAAAAAACGTCTTATCTTGTCCGCGAAAGTTTTTGATACATATTTTTAGTAATTAGGCAGCACTAAATTGAAAAATCAAGCCGATGCCATTACATGACGAAAAATGGAAGTGCGTTTTATGACTGTCTGATTAAATCTCTAAACTCTCTGAATTGGGCTATATCTTTTTTATGCAACTATTTTGAATCGTCTATGCGAAGGGGTCTTGTTGTTTTTTTGCTTTTGTGCGAAGAAGATATATTAAACATAAATCATTACCCCCCTTGTAAATCAATAACACTAGTGTAATCTATTTCAGAAAATACAAAATAAAACGAATATAAAATAAATAATATTTGTAAGAACATGTGGCATTGCTGGCTTGATTTTTTATACCATTAATTTTTTTTGTATTTGTTCGCTTCTTAAAAGCAGATTTTGTATTGATATAAAAAAAACTTTTGAAAAAAGGGTCGTGAGACTGCTTGCCCCTGCTTTACATGTACTGCTTTCAGTACGTTTTTAAACCAGCAAGCAGTGCAAATTCAAATCTTGTGTTATTTATTTCGAAGAGTTTTTAAAGCTGTGAGCAACCTTTGTGGCAATTATCATAGGTCCATTTACTCTAAAATGTTGATATCATAAATAGAATTCAGACTTAATCGAATATATTTTAGTTTAAATTTGCAAAATATAGCAATGGATTTATTAGCAAATATTATGCTATTTATCCTGATGACGCTCACCTTTACGCCAGCCCTGGTTCTAGGTGTTTGTCTATTCTCAAGCGTTTTACGAAGGATTACCAGACGAAGAGGTGTCAGAAGAGACTTGACATACCAAATACCAGACGAGGTATGTACTGTATGCCTGGAGGACATCAAAAGTCATAACTACAAGATACGTGATCTGATGCGTTTGGATTGTGGGCATTGGTTCCACAAGAAATGCATTAATCGCTGGTTCGAACAATCGAGATCTTGCCCCAACTGTCGTTGCATTTTCAATATGTTCAAAAGAGAATGTTGCGATCATATTGATCCAGATGATCATAATGATGATAATGATGAAGATGGCGAAGATGATTGGTTGGGATTTGTTCATGCCATGTTTCACTTCAATTAGGCAGCTGGTGAAGAATTTAAGAATTCTTTTTTTTTTTGTGTGTTTATTCTGGAAATTTTGTAGTTATTTGTTGAATGCAGATTCGTTATAATGTTATAAATCTATTTATAAAAATAAATAATACAAAATGTGATAACAAGAAATTCCACTGCAGATTCAAACTTGGTTTGTTATTGGTGTCTAGAATGGAAACTCGTTAAATGAATTTCTCTTTGATCTGATCACAAATTGCATAACTTGGACGCTGACTGTTCATATGCATTTCCACAGCGGCAATAATGGCAATAATTCCAATGAAAATGACTCAATTTCAGAGGGAACACCATCGACATCGCCATCGACATCGACATGCCATTATCATTATCATACAAATGTTTCCCCTCCAATGTTGCCACTGTGATGTTGCTGCTGTTGTGACTGTTGCTGCTGTTGCAGTGCCAACAAATCTGTTAACAGTTGGCAATAATTGTGGTGCAGCAGCAGAAACGTCGTCATCATAATTTCATTGGCTGCTTTGTCCCTTTTTGTTTTTTTTTTTGGTTTGCCTGACTGCAGCATAATGTTATTTGCCATCTATTTTTGGGGCCTACTCGATGGGCTCTGGGGCCTTTTATTGTTGCAGGCAGCGTTGTCATCGATGGCATTAATTTTGGTAAGTGCGCCGCGTTTTCGAGGGATCCGAGGCGAGGCGAGGGAAAGTGCAGCTGATGCAGATCCTAAGATGTTCAGGAGACGCTTTTCAACACGCTGTGGCAAACGATTTTTATGGCACGACATTTCCGAGCAACATTTTCTTGAATTACTCGCTCAATTTCCGTTGAATCAACAAGCGAGAGAGAAAGAAAGAGAGAGAGAGAGAGAAAGAGACTCCTTGGACAACTTTAATTGCAACTGCCACTGCTGCGACTTCAACTTTAACATCGACATCGACATCGAGGAGGAACGTTAATTGATGGCCTGTTGCAATATTGTGTAATATTAATTAGCCCGACGCGACAACCATCAAAATATAATTTGTATGCACATACTCTCGTATTTGCACCCAAACTGCATTCGTTGTTTGTTTTTGTATTTTTTGTATTTCATAATTTTCACGGCTCATAAACGGCGCTACTTTGTTGCCTGTCAGCTTTGTACTTCTCCCTCTCTCATTTCATCTCATCTCCTCACCTCCTCTGTCTTCCGTCTCTGTCATTTTGCAAGGCACGTGCGTCTGTCGCGTAGATGCATAAAAAAAAAGGGCAGCATATGCTCGACTTGAAACATCGCAACGTCGCGACGCGACGCGAAGCGACGCCGCACAGATTTGTTTGTGGGCGTGTCAGCAATATGTCAATATCCACTCGAGAGTCGCGCATGCGTGCTCCCCAAATGCCCGGAAAGGAAAAAGGAAAAGGTAATGCCGTTAGTCGAAGGCGAAACCACAAAGGGTTGCAGCACTTCACTTCGCCTTTGTCTTCGTCTTTGTCTTCGTCTTCAACTTCGACTTTGACTTCTCTGGCATGTTAGCTATAACATGCTCTCGACTTGAAAATACCCTACCACACAGCATGCAAATCGTATGAAAACTTTTAATTAATGAAGTATGTATATGAACATTCCACTTTCCACATTACTTTGATAGAAGTATTCCTTTTAAATATATTAAAATGCAAATATGAATATTATAATGATTCTCCTTACTTTACAATTAATTTTTTTTTTAACTTTTTTATTTAAACATAATACGCATTAGAGTAAATACATTTCACTCTTGTTATTATGCATATTAGAGTAACAAAAACACTTCTCTGCTGGAAATATAATATAATACATATAATCTCACATACACATATATATTTATATATTTTCACTTAACGTTTACCTTTTTTATTTTTTATTTTTAAATTAAATTATGAACATTTGATTATCAATGATGCATTACAAAACCAAGTATGCAGGTAAAAGGCACTCGAGACATGAACTGCCTTGCAACAAAAGGTTGAGAAAGCCGCAAGTATGGTATGTCAATGGTAATATGCTACACATGTTACAGGGTATTTGAGAGGGAGAACAGCAACAACAACAACAAATGAGAAGGAAGAGTAGAAAAGCAAACACGATGCTCGCATAAACAAAGATTCAAGTGTCAATGAAAAAGCGGAAAAAATAAGTCAAAATATAAACACGGTTTCACTTTCAAAGCGATTAGCTATGGACGCGCCTTGAACTTGTGCGGAAAATGCAGTCAACAACAACAACAACAACAAGAACAGCAGAGGCACAACAACAATAACAATAACAATGGCACACAGCACTGTGCAAGCTGATAAGAATAACAGTTGAAGTTGTTGCTGTTGCCACTTGAAAACCTTCCAGCCATTTGACACCATTAGGCGAGGCGGCCGAACGAACGAATTAACGGAACAAACGAATGGAAGAACAAACGAACGAACGAAAAAACGAACGAACGAAAGAGCGACGTATCGATCGAACAGGCGACACAGCACACACCTACAACAGTGACACTCACATGCATACACACACTCACACACACATGCACACATGCACACATCCACTGAGACATGGACCTACCGCAGTGGAATGCCGGGCAGAGAGCAATAAATATTCAAATATGCATTTTACAGTGGCATCCACAAAATCATCTTTCATTGGCCTTTTGAAGTGGCTGGCGTCTTCGCTTCGCTCTCTCGTAATCGACATTATCGACTGTCGCAATTGTAATCCAAGGCCATGTCGCATGTTGTATATAACTTGGACTATGCTTGGGTTGGGCACATTGTGTGCTGGACTACGTCATCTTGCGATAGGACTTATCAGTCATGATAAAATATATAAATATAAGTGGACAAACATAGACTATATATGATTATGCCAAATAGAAGCTTACGAACTTGAGCGATATGTTTTAGGTTTTCGTTGACGATTGCTATAGCTGATACTTCACGTATGAAATCACACTCAACTTAGTATTCCAGCTAAATTTGTGAGGAGCTTCATTGGCTTATTATATACATATTTCCAACAGGTATTTCTGTAATCAGTGTGAATTGCTTCTTCCGGTGACGTCACTTTTGCCTTAAATGAATCACAGATTTGACACATGAATTCTATAGCCTACCTCGGGTTAGTCCAACTTAAAATAAAGATAATTCTTTACATGCCAATTTAATCATTCTATTCTTTTTTTATTCCTACCAACTTATTTCAATAAAGCAAACTATTTCTCTTTTAAATAATCGCTAAACTATCTGATGCTTAATATTAAATTAATAAGGAATATTTCAGTTATTCTCAAACATATATTTTCTTTATCTAGTTGCAAAAACTTTATGAAATTTTCCATTTTAAAAACCTTCACTTAATATTATTGCTGCCTACTATCTTGACTGACATTAGTTTGATTCTCAAGTGATTTCGATTTTACTCAGGAAGTTTGCATTCATATTTAATATTAAATTAATAATGAACATTTAAGTTATTACTGATTTTAAGAAAATTAAAAGAATATTTAAAAGTTGTATATCATAAATTTGCAATTAGCATATCACATTAAACTCACTATTCCAATTAAACTTAAGTAGATACTTTAATTCTAATGAATGAAATAAATTATTTTGTGAAGAAAATATCAGCTATGTATCTACTAGACAGTTTAATTCTTAAGTGTTTTATGTTTTATATTTAGAAGATTGAATATTAAATTATTCGTGAATCGTGCTTTCAAGATATTTTAAAATTCTTTTCATAAAACTTTGCACTTTAAGTACATATCTATGATTCCCAAGATTCTTTAATTCTCATTATTATAATAAACTATTTTCTATACACACTTTATTTAATTATATTGCTATAGCTTGGAAACTATTTTCGAAAGTCAGTTTTTAAAAAAACTGTGTTGTACTATCATAATTGTTGATAGATAGTTTCTCAAGTGTTGCTTTAGATTTCAGAGAAAAAGGTTGCACACAAAGTGAGTAGAGAAAATTGTAAGATATTTATAATAATTATGTGATAATGCTGATAAGTTGGAAATCACTCGCATGTGTCCATAAGTACTGTGTAATACTTCCAATTCTCATCCATGTGGCCCATTCAACAACACTTTTGGAATGCCTTTTACCCTCTCTGATCGACGACACATCTGTTGCTCTCATTGTTGTTGCTGTTGTTGTTGTTTCAGTCTTTTTGTGTTATTGTTTTTATGAATTTTATGCAAGTGTTGAGAAATTTATGTGCTCCCGGGCCGTGTCTCAACTGGAAGCCAGAATGCATGCCAATTTGTTGTTATTTATGGAAGCAGCAGCAGAAGCAACAACAACAACAACAACAACTGCTTCGGCAAAAGCAACTGTAAATGGCGTTATTAAATTTTAGACGCTGCGAAAAACTTGGATAAGCGGCACCCCGTGAGACTTATGACGTATCTTCTACTACTCGAATACTCGAATGATGTGACAGCTCTTTGATGATCCAGCATCATTTAGTTGCCTTACTTTCGGTCAAAGTTCAATAGCGCCATAATCAATATCTGTGATCTCAGGTTGCCTACACACACACGTCACTTTTTAAATGCTATTTTCAAATGCTCTGATTTTTGTCTCTGTTGTCTTGTTTTGTTTCGCTTGAGTTTGTGACTAATGAATGCCGCGTTTTGACGGCTTGTCAGTTGCGCCTAGACGCATTCATGACAACGTGTGAAATCGCAAAGATTCCCCTGTATATCCCACATCTGTATAAAGTACATACGATTATATATACATACATATATTCGATTATACGGAGTGGTATGCCCAACACGTCACAAACGTGCCGTTACTAATGATAACCACACACAGACACACATGTCACATGCTTCAGTCGACGGGTCTCTGTCCTCTAAAAGTACTATATAGCATTGCTCGTATAGGTAATAATACATACATATCAACAAAGTCCAGTAGTGTGTAGTATATAGTGGAACACCGAGAGATAAGGCAGATTTCCCGATCGAGCAAGTTACGAATAAGTGTCAGAGAGACTTAATAATGAAACTTGTTGTTAATAATTTGGTAATATTTATTAGATTAGATTAATCAGTATCAACATCGAGAGGTATTCACTCAAAAAGGTGTGGCTAATATAACATAAGTGATTCACATTACGACTTGTCGGTTGCAATAATATGAATGCTAGGCAAACCTTATCAGTTATATGCTTTTACATTACACTTAGCTTTACCAATATTTCACAATTAAATGGCAGATTTATAAATCAGAAATTATCTTTGACTACCAATTTAATGTACCACAAATAAACGAAAGATATACCAAATTATATATTTGGTATATTAATATAGTACTATCTACAAAATATACCATAGAGTATACAATATACCAGATTGTCAGCCAAAGCAACTAAGACTTGTATAAAAAGGGTATTAAATTACTTTATCAATTTTTGTCCAATCATAAATAGTAACATAATCATAAAAGTTATAGTTATTGTTGTATGTACTAAATTGTATGTGACTACATTTTCAAATTAGATATTACTACTACTACTACTAATACTACTCTAAACTAAAATACCATAACTTGTTGGTATACACATCGAAATCTAAATTCACATAACGATTTGGATAGGAAATCTTATTAGTTGTATGCATTTACAATTATTTTATTGTTCATATTTCACAATTGAATTGTATATTTTTAAATCAAAAATTATATATTGGACTACCTTAAAAAAAGTACCATAATTTGGTATGCATATGAAAAGACTAACATTACGTTGCATTAGGGAAACCTTATCACTGTTTATATTTTAGAATTAAATTGTTGATTTTAAAATTAGAAATTAAATTTGACTATACCATAACTTGTTGCTATCCACATCGATTTATCAGTTGCGACAATATGATTAAATGCTAGGGAAAGCTTATTGGTTAGCTAATTTTTCATATTTCACTTTGATTGTAAATTTGTAAATCATAAATTATATTTGCCTACGGTAAAATGAAATTACACAAAATATATTCTATGTTATTAAGAATAATATTTATTATATGAATTCTTTGCTATAAACACGTCAATCTAACAGTTGATCAATTAAATACTCAAAATGAAGCTATCACATGATCTAAAGTCGATGAAACATTTGAAATATTACTGCAAAATTGTGTCGTTTTGAGATAATGAATAATCAAAATCGATTTTTTGCTTTCTACTTTGATCTGGCGCGAGTCGAAATGCGATGAGTTGTTATCGGCTTTCATCTGTCAACGGGCGTAGCTTGTAATGAGCTTATCAAAATGGACAACTGAACTGAGGGACGGACGAACGGAGGAAGGAGAGTGGAGGATGGGGGATGCGGCGAAGCAGCGGACGGAGATAAGCGTGAAAACAACAAACGAAATGAATTGATTTCAATGCGCACACACACACATACACACACATGGAAAGTAGTGTTGCCTAGGTGTGTGTGTGTGTGTGTGCATGTGGATATCGGTGTGGCGATGGGCAAGTGTGTACACACTCTTTCGTTGGTTTATCTCAATTAAATCAGTGGCACTTTTTGTTTACACGACAGAGACGGACGCTGAGAGAAGGAGTGCGAAAGCGAGAGAGTGAGAATAGGAGAGTGGGAGAGAGAACGAGGAGGTTGGAGACTAGCATAAACATAAACAAACCGAGAGCCAATTGCAGACTGCTGTCGGCCATTTTGTTTTGCCTGCCTGGTAGCGAACGATAATAACAACAAGAAAATACCCCCAAAAACCAAAAAAAAAGAGGAAAAGAAACGTTTTTAGTTTTGTTAATTTATGTTTTGGCTTTTATTTGTTTGAAACTGTTGCAGCATTTTCAACGTAAGTGCTTAAGTATCTAAGTATGCATGTGTGTGTGTTTCTATGTGTGTAAGTGTATGTGTATGTATGTACATATGTAAGTAGAACAATGAGATTGAGTAAAACTTACAAGATATTACACTTGGATAACGATTAAAAGGCATTGCAAGTACACTTGACATACAAAAAAAAAAAAACAAAAATTGGTTAAAAAATTAGTTACATTCTAATACAATAAAGATACATTCTTTTTTTGATTACATTTGATTTTTGGCACACTCTTTGAACTAGACACAAATCTGTCGCTTAAAGACTAGCAAAAAAAAACACTACATTTATTTAAATTGAGTTGAGTTGAAGTTTTGAGTTTTGAGTTGAAAATACTTGTAATACTTGAGTTCAGGCCCCCGTTTTGGCTGACTATAATACTTATTCGATATCGATAGGCTCCGTTATCGCTATCGTTATCGATATCGATATCAACGCGGCCCCAGATCAATGTAGCTATTGGGCCGCATCATTTGATGCGCTGCCGCCGCCGAGCCATAGAAGCTCTGATAGCTGCTCATGCCATACGCGGCAGCCGCCTGTCTCATGTGACCCGTGGTGACCTTCAGCTTGTCATAGGGACTGCTATAGGGGCTGCCATGGCTGTGATAGTGAGCCGCTGCCGCCGCATTGTGATGATAGATGGCGCCAAAGTTGCTCTGCTCAGCTGCATACGGTTGACCAATGCTCGAATAAATGTTCGCCGCTGCCATCACCTGTGTGGCTGCCGCTGCAGCAGCGACACCTGGCGCCGGCGGCGAAGCCGAGCTCGCCGAGAGCGGTGTCAACGGCGTCGGCGTATGCTGATGCTGATGCTGATGATAGGGATGATGATAGCTGCCGCCATAACTGCTGGACATTTGATGAAGCTGCTGCTGTTGTTGTTGTTGTTGCTGCTGTTGTTGCTGCTGCTGATGTTGCTGCTGTTGCTGATGCAGTTGTAGTTGCTGGGACGTGGATTGCTGCTGCTGTTGCAATTGCTGTTGATGCAACTGCTGCTGCTGTTGCTGTTGCAATGGTGTTGCATCCAACTGGAAGCCCAACAGGTCCGGCGAGTTGCCCGATGTGGAGCTGCTCGACGGTGTTGCTGGCAGTTGCATGGCCAATTGTGTTGCCGCCGTGCTGGTTGCTGTTCCAGTAGCAACTGCTGCTGCTGCTGCCGCTGCCGCTGCCGAATGTTGCTCAACAAGCTCTGTGCAGCTCAAGCTGAAGCTATTCGGCGGCGTTCTGTCCTTGGCTTTCAGATGTTGCTGCTGCATTTGCTGCTGCTGTTGTTGTTGCTGCTGTTGCTGCTGCTGCTGCTGCTGTTGTTGTTGCTTCATGCGTGCTTGACTCTCATGGCTCATGCTAGACATGCCCAGGCTGCTGCTGGTGCTGCAATTAAATTTAAAAAAAATGTTCAAATTCAAATTGTAAATTGAAATTGAAATCGTTTCCGATAAACATTTAACATTTAACACTGCTCTGCTGATTTGTTTACAATCGACCCTCGGCCCCCGAAAAAATACAAAAAAAAGGCAACAAAAAAATATGAAATACGCAAGACGAAGACGAAGACGAAGATCTAAATTGTTTATGCCATCTCGCAAGGCAAGGCAAGGCAGCCACATCTGTCAGCTGCCCCATCAGAGGCAGCCAAAGATGCTTATGCTCCACTCACGACTCTTCTCAGTTTTGAGTTATTGTTTCATATGTTTTATTTTCGTAGACACAACTATCGATGCGACTCAACTCGACTCAACTCAACTCGCTCCGAGGCGTCGGCAATTCCCGGAATGCCTTTTACACCAGCAGCACCAACGGTCGACGGACTGTCTAGTGGGCCACTTGGCCGTCTCCCTACGAATATATGTATTGTATATAGTAAAATATCATATGCTCTCTGCTCCTACAAACTGGGTCAAATTCATAACAAATTATCCAGCAAGCCAGAAATGAAACACAATAAAATCTGATTACGCGACAACCCAAATTGGACACCAAATCAATCGTTTGCTTTGATAAACACTCCAATTCCAAGTCAAAAGGCTTTTCCCTTTAGAAATTATTGCTAGCATTTAATTTTTCACGTCGTTTCTGCGTCGTATTTTTTACGTAGCTTTCAGAAGATTTGCCAGAAATTTTAATTGCTATTTAAGCTCAACTATAAATAGTTTAAAAGTTTAGAGCAGTGAAACTTAAATATCTAACAAAATTTTGCAATTTATATCTTCTCAATCTTTTATAACTAGTATTGATTACTTTCTTTATATATTTTCAAGCAATTTCAATTGTGTTCAACTTCTAAAGAAATAATCTTACAGATTTCTTTAAAAATTAAAAATTATCAGGAAGTTTATTTGATGTTTAAGCTGAACTATAAATAGTTTAAAAGTTTAGAGCAAGGAAACTTAAATATCTAACAAAATTTTGCAATTTATATCTTCTCAATCTTTTATAACTACTATTGATTACTTTCTTTATATATTTTTAAACAATTTCAATTGTGTTCTTTCTTTAAAAGTTAAGAATTGTCAGGAAGTTTATTTGTTGTTTAAAAATAGTTGAAAAGTTAAGAGACATTCTAATCAGACTTTTATGTATATCCAAAGTTCTGCATTTTATATCATATCTCCTCAATGTAATGTAATGTTCTATAACTAAAATTTATAAGTTTCATCACATCTTCTCAATTCACAATTTCAATTTGTTTCCCATGACTCGACTTCTAAAGAAATAATTCCACAGATTTTTTGTAAAATTAAGATTTGTCAGGAAGTTTATTTGTTTTTTAAGCTCAACTATAAATAGTTGTTAAGTTAAGATAGCTGAGACTGAGATAGAGCTTGGGCATATCTAACAAACTTGTGGATTTTATATCTTCTCAAACTTTATAATATTTTCGAACTAAAATTAATAAGTTTCTTTATATCTTTACAAACAATTTACATTTGTTTCCCATGCGTCAACTTTTAAAGAAATTATTCTATAGATTTCTTCAAAAATAAGGATTTCCCAGAAAGTTTATTTGTTGTTTAAGCTCAAATAAAAATTGTTTTTAAGTTAAGAGGGGTGAGTATTAAATATCTAACAAAATTCCGCATTATATATCTTCTCAATCTTTTATAACTATTATGGATAAGTTTCTGCATATATTTTCTAACAATTTCAATTTGTTTTCCATGAGTCAACTTCTAATGAAATGATACTCTAAAGAACTCTCTTCAAATAAACTTGCGTCAGCAATGACATATGATCTCATTAATAGATCCCATCTATCTTAAAACTCTATTTCAAGTGGTTTACTTACACATCATTGGTGCCATCATCTCGAAATCCTTTAGCAAATGGATTGCTGGATATTTTTAATTGTGTTACCTGCAAAATACAAGAGCGATAAATTCAATTTAGAATCTGGCTAAACGATTTGGCCTCAATTCAATTAATAATATTTCTGCCTTTTTCTTTATTTTTAGTGTGAAATGCAACAAATTAGAAAATGTTTACAAAGCATTAAAAAAACAACAGAAATCCATGTAGACACACACACACACACACACATACGTGCAGACAATAAAAATAAAATTATTTGCAATAAATTGTGGAAACGAAAAGTGTTAACACCCACGTCGAGCGCATAAATAATTTAAATACTTTCGGAATAAATGCCGCTAAAAATAAAATGCCAGAGATTTTTCATCTTGCTGTGGTTGTTGTTGTTCTTGTTGTTGTTGTTGTTGCTTTCACTGCTGTTGTCTACCACTTGGAAAATTATGAATTATACTCTAAACATTCATGGGAATGGATACTACAGCTATTTAATGCATTTAATTGAAATGAAATTGACCAAAAATTCACATTTTAATATTATATTTTACATTGTAGTTTAACAACCTAAACATTTTTATGAGTTCAGCAAAACTTGGACATTTTAGCAAGATCAAAAAAAAAGTTTTTTATTGTCGGTTAATTTATTGGAAATTTGCCGATTTATTTCAATTCTGTGTAGTTAAAATGGAATTATATTATATAATATAATAACTTCTTAAATTGATGTTTTTCTCATATATCATATTTATATAACAATACATTTCAGTAAAAAAGAAATAATGCATTTTAGAAATAATATAAATTGTACAATAATATGATGTAATTTTAAGTATTATGCATCTCTTCAATGCATTCTTTTCAATTATTATATATATTTGTTTTTTTTATGAGCTGTAATGAAAGTGTATTTGTCTGTCGTTGATGGAAACAAGTTTTTTAAAACTCTTTTGTTTGGTTTCAGAGAGAGAGAGAGAGAGATAAAGAGATTCAAAGAGAAAGGAAAAGAAAGAAAGAAAGAATCCCCCGCTTAAGTTGATTATTCGTTTACGCATTGTAAATTAATAACAATAAAAAAACGGCAGCAAAACAACAACAAACATTGAGGCCAAATTGGCGCAAAATGGCCGCAGAAGCTTTTGTAAAACAAGAGATGTGTGTAGAATACGAAAAGTGTGCACGCATATGGGCAATAGAAGAAGAGAATAGTAGGAGAAGGAGGCGGAGGGAGGCGGAGGAGACAAGTCGAAAAGTTGTCGGCCAAATGTTGAGAGAATGTGAATTGGAAATTTGAAAAATTCGAAAATTTGAATATGTGGAAAATATGAACAAAAACAAAACAAAAAAAAAGCGTTGGCGCTTGTCGTTTACAAGTGGGTCCGATGACAAGTGGGTCAAGTGGATTTAGACTTTGATACTTACGCGCTGGTTCTGATATGCTGTTACGGCCGTAAAGCTGGTCTCCGGGAATATGAACGTGCGAAAGTGGCTCGAATGCTCGTTCTCATCCAGCGACGCGTTCTTCGGCGGCAAGTAAACCAAGTGGAAGCGCGGCTGGTAGCGATGCATCGAGTTCAGTATGATCTATGGAGAGGAAGAGTACAGATTGAGATGAGGGAACATTCATAAGTATTGTGCGGATAACGTATTGAATACATCCCTTGCAAGCAATGCTTTTTTGTTAATTTTAATTATATCTAACCTCTAACAAAAAATAAATATTCAATACATCAAATAAAATGCAGACTAAACAATAAAGTGGAAAAACTGAAAATCAAGAGTGTTCGACAGTGAAATACTTGCCACCTTCTCAATAGCTTTCTAGTTTATTTTTCATTATATTATGTAATACGAGTATAATTACGTTCAAGGACTTTTAATGCGAGAGAACGAGAAAACTTTTAAGTAGCATTTTTAGCAAGTAGCAAATTATTTTTACGTCAACACATTTAGCATTTTAATTTCCGCTACCGATATTCAGCATTTACAATTCCTGAAAATTTGTTTGAAATCAAATAAATAATAGTTAAAGTTATTGAAGAACTTTATTTATATGTCGAAAAACGACTTCTTAGTTGGTTTTGATTGTAAGCTGCAATATTTTGTACTATACAGTATATTTTAAACATAATGGTATATCGGTATACCAAATATAGTCTTTGGTATATTTGAGAAGTTTTTCGCTATATTATTTTTTTATAGTCTAATAATAATACCGCACTGTTTTGCTATAATTAAAAATTTGTAGCGGGTATCTTAGCATTTTTACTTATTTAGTGCCGAAAAAAGAAAAACGCTGGTCTAAAGTAGGTTTAATAAACTTGATCAAAGAAGTATTCTTTCTCAATTTAGTAGCGTCATCTGCAATAATTTCGGATATCTAAACAACTATTCAGATTTACTTACATGACCATTCTCGTCCAGCTGATTGTTGGTCAGCTTCAGTTTATCAAAGGACACAATTTGCTTCATCCAATTGGCGCCGGCTGCTGGCGAATCGGGATGCACATGAATTCTTGGCGGCGATATGGCATCCGCTTTGCCTGCCACAACCCAACAGGAGCTGTAGAGATGAAGAGAACAGAAATATGTTGGTCAACTTCATCTCGAGATCGTCCCCAATATCGATTTGGGGATACTTACTTGTGAAACGCATAACGATAACGCTTGTCGTCCATCGGCACAAAGTCCATCATGCAGATGTATGTGGCATGCGGATCGAGGCCTCCGATTCGCACCTGAAATGTGGGAAACATGCGACGGCCCGTCTTCGTGATGATCATCTCGGTGCCCTGGGCATGGAACTGATCCCACAGCGCTTTCGTCTCCAGCACAACGATTGCCTGCGCTAATGATGGATGCACTGTCTCTGGTTCCTATCGAGATTGAACATTTGATTGACTATTAAAGTAAAGTGTAATGAATAAAGCGAAAAGCGAATCACATAGATAATATCCACTGTATGATAAGATTAGGCACTGATGTGTCTTTATAAAATTTGATGAATGTTTCTGTATGCATAAGTTTTCCATTTTCTAGATTAAGTCATTTTTTAAATTACAATAAAAGAAATTTTAAAATCGATCTAAATTAATCA
Source organism: Drosophila kohkoa (assembly GCA_019972355.1). Lineage (NCBI taxonomy): Eukaryota > Metazoa > Arthropoda > Insecta > Diptera > Drosophilidae > Drosophila > Drosophila kohkoa. The sequence continues at coordinate 2,000,132 of BJEL01000077.1, forward strand.
AATAACAAAAAATATTTGTATAATTCCAACTAAATTAGGAATAATCTTAATTTTTTTGAACTTATGTTTGCAGATGCATTACCATTTTTAGATTAATAATGTAATCATTACTTTTATTGTAATTGATCATTCCTTTTAAAAATGATTACAAAATGTAGAAAATGTATTCATGTTAATATTGAATTTTAAATTGAAAAACCAATTGAGTATCTCAAAATAATGTAAGCTATCCAATGTTCAATGTATAAACATTCTCTATTTCGTTTGAAAATATTAAAAAAAATCATTGAACATTTTTAGAAAGATAAGTTACTATAGAAAATATTGGTAGAATTGCTAATGTTAAAGTCAAAATCGATGTTTAATAAGAAGAATAATTTATGTACCAGGAGAAAGCACAATTTTTATTTCAAATATGTACTTTCATTTTGCATTCAGTTTAATTTTGTAAAATATATAACAAAATTAATGAAGTACTTAAGATCGGTGTATTGCTGCTGTTTCAGTTTTAAGCAAAGAAGAAATTGTTTAGCTCAAAATTAATTAATTTAGTTCACGAATTTCAAAAATGTATGATTGCAGATTTGATATGTGTCAAGCATATTTTGAGATCATTAAATGAAATACATTTTGCAATCAATATTGGTATAATTTCTTTTAGTACAGTTAAGAAATTTAATCAAGTTAAGAAGGTATCAAATGAAATGATGAAATTAAGTTGTACAAAAAGTAAATAGAATTAATTGCTTGTCTCAATATAAGTAAATTTATTGAATTTTAAGCGAATTGTATAGGAATTTTATAAAATAGTTAAAATTAAAATAAATATTATTCGAGTTCACTGAATGGAAAAAGACGTAGATAAATGATTAAATGAGATTATATGTTAGACAAATGTAAATTTTAAGTAAAAATTTGCAACTCTTGTTTGTTTATTTGCACTTACACCTTTGTTATTGTTGTTGTTGCTGCTGTTGTGATTGCTTTTGTTGCTGTTGCTTGATGTGTTGCTGTTGTTTCCGTTGCTGTTGCTGTTGTCTTTTTTGTGGCTGTTTTTATATTTCTTGGCTGTCGTTGCAGTTGCTGCTGCTGCCGAAGTTGTTGTTGCTGTTGCAGCTGATTCATTGCTGTTGTTGTTGCTACTATTATTATTGCTGTTGCTGTTGTTGCTGCTGCTGCTGCTGCTGCCAGGATAATCGGGGACAGTCGAAGTATGGTCCTGGCAATTTCCGGCGCTGCTTGCCTGGCTGCTGCTGCTGCTGCCTGTGCTGTGTGTGTCGATGTCCGAAGCCAGCTTGGCATCGATCTGTTCAAGTGGCTTGTACGAGGTGCGATCCTTGCCCGCCGTTTGAATGCAAGCTGTGAATGAGGCACGAATGCGAATGCGTTTTGGGTTGACAGTTTTTGACAGTGTTTACAATTAACAAGATTAATAGTTTAATTCCTTTCCCTGAACCCAAATTAATGGGTTGCTTTACTTTACACTCGCTCGCTAAATAGAATATTGTACTCTATAAGCTGCCTTTGAATAGGAATAGAATATTGTATCTCTAAAGCTGCATTTCAAAAGGAAACCATATTGAGAATTATATTTAGAGAAGTGCAAATATTCTTAACACATATCCTGATAATGAGATGAAATTTATGCACCATTATTATGTTTTATTTAGTTGTTGGAATTTTTATAAATATCAAATCATTATGAAGTACAAGCACGGAATAACTTTTCAGAAATAACAATCTAATGAACTTTATTTAATTTTTTTATAATTCAATTGGAATTTAAGCATTATTTTGTGTGTTTGCACCCTCTAGAAAATCGTAAAGCAAGATTCTTATACTAAATTGGCATTTTAAGATAAAATCATCTTATTTTAAGATTAAATCTTACTTGAATTCTAAATTGAAATGAAAATTGCAAATCATGAGTTGAAAACTTTTCAATCTCAAAGAAAATCTTAAAAACAAGATTCTAAGGACTAAAATTCTTAAGATTTAGTTCTTCAAACCTAATTTCAAGATTACAAAATGTTCTAAAATCTTTTAAGATCTCAATTTCAAAACTTTTGTTCTTGTATCTATAAATGCTGGTTTTCCCCATCTTTTAAATTAGAACCTAATTTCTGGTGTTGCTGTTAGCTCAGTAAGTAAGAAATATATATATAAAAAAAAAACACACACACATAACATGTATTTTCTTATTTTATATCAAGCAATCTAAATTTTAGGCTTTGATTTAAGATTTTGCCTTGTTGGTTAAATTTTGAGATTTTTCCATTCTTGGATTTTAAATTTCAATATTAAGCGAACTATTAGTTATAATTGTACAACTTTAATCTTGATTCAATTTTGACATCATATTAATCTTGATTCAAGATTTGAGTCCTTATTTTAACACTTTCTTCTTTCTGTGGTTGTTGTTTGTTGTCTACAATAAAAGGTAAAACATTACCGAAAGTGAATTAATACGAACAAATTCTAAAATTGAATACTCGAAATAATTAATTGTTCATTATGTCTACAATTAATTGCTTGCATATAAATTGATGTAGTTGATGAAGAAACAACAACTAATAATCAAGAAATAGACGAGGTTGTTTTGCAAAGTGTGAGATCAGCCTTTGAGCTAATTTAAAACACATAAATGCTGATATATGTGTGCTATATATGTTATGAATGTGATTCAGATTCAGATTCAGATAGCGAGTATTTCAGGTACGAGACATGGCAAATGAGCGGAAAAGCGTCGCACATAAATCAAAATGAGGTCTGTCGAGATCGTGTGTTAGGCAAGAGTTCAGCATGTTCTGGATAGTGTTATGAGTAAATGTGTGTGTTTTGATTTATTTGTTTTAAAGTGCCACCAACTAAGACATCAAACAGCTATCAAAGGAGGCTGCGCAGGCGCAGGACAAAGATGAAGACGATGGCGAAGGCGAAGACGAAGACGAAGTCGAGGATAGAGAGACATGCGAATTTGGATCAGGCGGCTATAATGAGAGGCATACTCGTATAAAAGCGGCGACAACAACGCCAATCCAATTATAAAAAGTCGTCAGTGCAACTGCAACTGCTGATTGAGTTGCAAGCTAAATTTAGTTAGCCACACGGCGGCGGCGGAAAGTTGAGGCGCCTCTGGTGCTGACTACAACAAATTTTGCAATTAATTGCCGGCAGCCAGCCACGCAGGCAGGCAGTTGTGCTTCCCATTCCCCATTCCCCATTGCAAGTTGCAAGTTGCAAGTTGCCACTGCGAGTTGCAATTGCAGTTTGCATTCCATTTGCTCGCTTTGTTGGAGTCAGCGACAATGACCCATGACAGGTCGCCGCTGTTGTCGATGTTCCCCAATGTGTTTGTTTTTTTTTTGGTTGCTCTTGCCATCAATTGTCGCTTAATGAGACAATTTTTTTTTTTGTCCGCTGCTGTGATTTCTCTTCCCGACACTCGCTTCACGAATGAATTCTAAAATCAATTAGTGTTTGGCACAAATAATCGTTTTTCTGTCACGCCAACCCAAACATCAAAAAAACCAACCAAAAACCATATAAAAATAAAATCACAAACAACAAAAAAAATACCAAAAATGTCAAACGAAATTTTATCGCTTGCGACTCAAGAATCTGAAGAAGTCTTACGCTAATTGCTCCCTTTGTTTATACTATATGCTTGTCTTACGCTACGCTCAAAGTACTTTTCCTCTTCCTCGTAATTACTGCTTCGCTTTTTGGTTCAACTTGCAAGATCTGTGCCACAGGTCACACAGCTTCGGATAGTAAATTGAACTGCAATTTTCTTTTCGTTTTTTTTTTTTTTTTTTTTTTTTGCTAAAGATGAACAGAGCTTTCTTTTAGATTTACTTCAATAGTGATAATATAGTTTTGTATAATACCATGTATGGTAAACTATAATCACTATAATAATACTATAAACTATTATACTGCAATATTTTTTGCTACAGATGAACACAGTTTCCTATGAGATTTACTTCGAAAAAGTAATTTAGTAATATATATATATACTTTTACATTATAAAATATACTATTATACTATATTCAATATAATAATACTATATACTACTATCATATACTGCATTTGTTTTTTTCATTTATAATGATGAACAGTGCTTTCTTTTAGATTTCGAACAAGCACTCTATTAATAAGAACAATATATCGTATTATATTATTCCATGCTTTTGTAATATACTATATACTATTATTCTATATATAGTATTAGAAAGTAGGTAAGTAATATTTCTATATATAGTTGTATAATACTACTATACACAATATATTGTATTATCAGGAAGTAGTCATATATTTTTTCAAGAATTGAATAATTGATTAATTTTTGTGAAACATCTACAATCCATCCATATATATTATAACAATGTATTTTAAAGCAATATGTTAAATATTAAAAGGTAGTAACACCAATTCATTAAGAAATCACCATCTTTCTATTTAGTCATTAATCTTTGTTGATATCTGCGAATACAACTAAGATATCTAAGTACGTAATATTATGATAATAAATCTAATTCAATATGAGTGTAAGAGAAGAGCAATGGAACATGTAGTAATATGGAATATGAAAAAAAAAAACAAAAAACTATTTGCGAGTGGCAAACAAAAAATTCAATATTATTATCAACAAACTTGAAAAAATATGTAGTGAAAGTATTCCGATTAAATACATTATAGTTGTATAATTAAAAACAATGAGGAATCAGTGCTCTTTAAAAATGAGCTCCCTACAAAATCTTAACTATTTAATCGCCGACTGAACTGAAGAGTAATCAGAAAAAACATTCACTAGTTCTTCTTCCTTGCTTGTATTATGTAAAATGTGCATAGGAAAAATGATTTCATTTTCTTTTTTTTAATGATTTTATGTTTTCTAATAATTGCAATTCATTGCTGAATAGTTCACCGTTGTTTATAAACTGTTTACGTATTTAAGGTAATTAAAAAGAATTTGGGAAATATAAAAAAGAGATATTTTCTATTTGATAAATAGTAATTTGGAAAATATTGAAAAGACAACATTTCTATTTAATAGATAATTATTTGGAAAATATCAAATAGAGATAAATTGTAATTTGGGTTGATATTTCCCAAGGGGTTTATTCTATTTGGTAAATTGTAATTTTGAAAATATTGAAAAGAGATCATTTCTATTTAATAAATGATAATTTGAAAAATATCAAATAGAGATATTTTCTCTTTGGTAAATTGTAATTTGAAAAATATCAAAAAGGGGTATATTCTATTTGGTAAATAGTAATTTGGGAAATATTGAAAAGACAACATTTCTATTTAATAGATAATTATTTGGAAAATATCAAATAGAGATAGAGATAAATTGTAATTTGGGTTGATATTTCCCAAGGGGTATATTCTATTTGGTGAATTGTAATTTGGAAAATATCGAAAAAAGCTATCTTCTATTTGATAAATAGTAATTTGGGAAATATCCAAAAGTGAGCTCACCTTCGATCTGTTTCATAGGACTCAATCCGCCGGAGGTGTACGACGATGTCCAATAGTCATTTGCATAGCATCCATAATCCGGCAGATTGCCGTTGAGGCCATTGTCGAGGAATGGCATTGTGGCCACCATGGCGCTGGAGCACTCCGTGGGGCCCATCAAGTGTGTCATTTGGGCAGCTTTTGATCAGCTCGCAAAACGGAAACAGAACACCAACAACAACAAAAAAAAAATCGAAAACCAAAAAAAAAAAACAATACACAATAGCAAAGTCGAACAAATTACTGAATCATTTATTTGGTTTTTTTGATTTGAATTGCGAATAGTATTCAGTATTTGGTTTGTTTTGACTTGAACAGTTTTTCGCGCAGTTGTCAAATTTGATTATTACACATGAACACACACACACACACACACTCTCGCGATCGAATACACTGCACAAAATTTTTGGGGATAAGCACGTGTAAACAAAAATTCAATTGAGGCGCGCACGAAATGTGTTGAAAAATCGAATTGTCAGCGTGTCAATCAGAATCGATTCCACCAAGGAACGCAAAAAAAAGAAATCAAAATCATGAACGAGTAACTAAAAATTGCAATCGCTTCAACACCTCGACGCAATTTTCAAATTTAATTTATTTGCTTTTCTTTTCTTTTCTTATTTTTTTTTTGTTTTTTTGATTTTGTTAGACGATCTTCCGATTTGTTGGTTGTGTCGATTTGTCGGATTTTCAACTTGATATTTCCTCTCGAGTTTGGCCGTTGAATTTGTTCTGCCGCAGAGCTTGGCGTTTTATGGTGCGATCGCGTTGACTGCCAATTTCTTTCTCTCTTGACACCAAACACAAATTGATTGAGCGAGCGATTGATTGAATGATACACTCGGCGGCTGCACGCCTTATTATTGCCAATATTCTTGCTGTTCGCTATTGATGATGATTGTATTGTTGCTGTTGTTATTGTTGCACTTGCGAATTTCGAAAGGTTGAGGTGTCTCACTTGCCACCTTTGGACAGGGTGTGAAGTGATGCTTTGTCGCTTCGTGATTCGCGATCCGTGATCTCGAGATATGCGACACTTGACTCGTGTTTTCGAATTAGAATTTCAAATCCAATAGCTGCCGCTGTTGCTTCTACTTCTACATCTACTTCTGTTGCTGCTGCCGCTGATCTAAACGCGCTCGCATCCGTATCGTCAAGAGTTCGACTGCGGAATGAGAAACGGAGCATCCGATGCCACATGCCACACGTCCAATGGATGCTGATACTGCGGCTGCCGCTGCTGCTGCTGCTGTTGCCGTTTCTCTTTGCTGCAGTCGCTGCTCATCCAATCGCTGCGCCACTTGAGATGATCACGACCAGCAGTCGCATCAGCATCAGCATCCAAAATTAGCATCTCCTTTGAGTGTGTGTGTGTGTTGGTGCACCAACAATCGACCAATCGCAACCGATCTTCCCTCTACACAAACGGAAGAGTGGGAGAGTGGACGAGTCGCTGAGTGCGAGTTGGCAGCCCAAATCACTAGATGCGCTACTCCTCATCGGATTAATGAGAACATATCATTAAAAAGAATTAATTCAACTATATATAGAAATTACAATATTAATTTAGAATATTATATATAAATATATATTTCTTATATCCGCCAAAAAAAAAATGAAATTAATGTTTGTAAACACATTTAAAAATAAATATATAACATAATTATTGTTATTTTTATTATTATACTCGAAATTTATCACACTCCAAATAAAGTTTAGACTTTATTATTATATATTATATTATTATATCAATAAAAACAATTAAATTCATAATAAGCAATAATATTTTAACTTTTTCTCTTATATGTACAATCAATAAAATTTGATTGAAACTTTATTTAGTTGTCAAAAAATTAATTGTAGCTAAAATAAAAAAAATGAGGGATACTAGCTTACTATATCAAATAAACAGGTTAATTTTGAACAATTTCTGTTGTGCAATTAATATGCCCTCTTAAATATTTGTAGGGTATTTAAGTCAAAATTTGTTAAACAGCAAATACAGTGAGCCTTAGGGCAAGAATAACATATAATTAAAAGATAGATATTCATTTTAGTATTCACTAAAATTTAAATACTTCAACTTGCATTATATTGAGCTTGCAATTAGGTTAATTATTTGCAAGACTTGGAAATACATTTAAATTACAAACATCTTTAAATATTACTTATTACAATTGGTAAATTGTTGTTTTTTATTTATTCAACAGTGTATATAGAATTCAAGTTAACACCAACGTAAAGCACTGGCTGCAGAAGCCTTCAACTTATTTTTATTTTATAAAATTCAGCAATTTACTATCATCGAATTGCTTATTGCAAATAAAAGAAGCGGTTGACAAAAGAAACGGTGTTTGTAAGTGGACAACACTTTATCAACAAGTTGGCAGGGCGCTTATGTTAAAGAGCTGGCGTTGCCATCAGCTGTTTATCAAAAAAAAGAATCAAATTCAAACAAAATCGAAAACTTATTTAATAAACTTACTTTTCGGGAACGTGCATTATAATCAGAGTTCACTGTATGCTCCAAATGCGCTCGCTCTCGCTATCGGTGCTCCATCTGTGAGTACGTTGGATCACTATAATTAACTAAAGAAGAAGCCACGCCCGCGTGATCGCATCACTGGTCGAGGCAGTTGATCACTTTCTCACTTCTGCTCTCTAGATAGCACTCTCTCTCTCTCCTTCTCACTCACTCTGTCGCTCTCTCTCTCCTTTCTTTAGCTTGCTAGATGAGTGGGCGTGCTGACTCATTGGATGCGGCGGCTCCGCTGCGATTCACATGGCCCTCATTTGGAAAACGCTTTTAATTGGACTGCTACCACATGGTGTTGGAGCTGCTATTGCTGTTGCTGATGGTGTTGGTGTTTGGACGGGGCCATAAATACAAATTGCGCCATAACCTCGACACTAAATAAACCGTAAAATCGCAGCCCTAGATGATGATGATGCTGCTGCTGTTGCCTGGCTGCTTTCCTGCGGCGGGGCATTGGCACTCTGCCTGCTCACAAACTTCGCTAAAATGGCGTCGGATTTAGACGGAGATGGAAATGAAAATGCAGATGGAGATGGAGATGGAGACTGGAACCACATACAAGTGGAGAACTGGGTACTGAGACCGATCAAAGCAAATTGATCGGCAATTGGGTTTGAAAGTGGAGAAGAGGCTTTTGATGCTTGTTGTTTCTTGTCGGCTTTGCTTGTTGCCAGTTTGCGTTGCGTTTTGATGGTGTCTGCCTTGCTGGTGTCTGCTTTTCATCACCCACACTCGTTCAATTAATGGTAAATGCAGCATCAGCATCAGCCTCAGCAGCCATTGCTCTAGTGGATACCTGGCTGTGTGTTTTACCTGTTTTTCCCCCTATTTTGTGCCCCACAAGTATTTGTTTATCTCTGCATTTTTGTGTGTGTACGCATATAAATCTTAACATCCAGTTACGCCCAGGATTCAACATTCGTGCGATATTCAATTTGTTGCCCTGCTTGGTGCTCTGTTGTTTCTCCTCGAGCTGTTTACAAATTATTTTGAGTTAAGTACTCGGTAGTTTGGCATTTCCAACGAAACCAAGCAGCACTTGAATACTAAAAACGCAGCAGCGAGTACATTCGACTAAGCGTAAATAATAATTAATTGCATTCGAATTGAATATGCTCGCCAAATTTCCTTATGCGCAAATTCGCTTATGGATTTCTAATTTGCCATCATTTTTGCGTATCATAAACAGGCAACGCAAATTCAATTCTATCGATTTGGTATTGTATATAAAAACAATTGGGAATGCTCCAGTAGAGTGTGCTCGACTTTTAGATACCCGCTACCCATTTTTAATGAAAGCAAACGAGTGCGGAATTATTCATAAAATATACCGAATTAATATACTGCAATACTAAACAAGTAACAAAGCTACAGTAGAGTGTGCTCGACTTTTAGATACCCACTACCCATTTTTAATGAAAGCAAAAGAGTGCGGAATTATTCATAAAATATACCGAATTAATATACCGCAATACTAAACGAGTAACAAAGCTACAGTAGAGTGTGCTCGACTTTTAGATACCCGATACCCATATACCGAATTAATATACTGCAATACTAAACAAGTAACAAAGCTACAGTAGAGTGTGCTCGACTTTTAGATACCCGCTACCCATTTTTTATAAATTAATTTTAAAATATTCCAAATTGATATACCGAAAAATACCTTAAAAATATACCAAAAGTGATATTTGGTATAATGATATAGTAATACATTCAAAATATACCATAGAGTATAAAATATACCAAATTCTCAGCGAAAGCTACTAAGATCCGTAGTAAATAGGCGCTTTTGCCTATACAAAAGTATTTCTTATATAATTTTTATCCGAACGCAACCCAATTTTCAGGAATCACAAAAACTAAAGTTATTATTGTCTATACGAAAGTTTATTTTCTGTTAACTCCATCTCTTATACTTATAATACCCTTCTACCGTATGCCACAATAAAGTTATTAGTAAATAACTAGCAGTGGCTTTAATTGGGTTATCAAAATAGTATTTCGCCATTACTGTTTGAGTTTTTCAACTTTTAATTTTGAGCCCAAATGGTAAGAGCAAGAAGGTTAAGAATTTTTCATCGCAGCAAAGTTATAACTAACAGTGGCTTAAATTAGCGAGAAGTTTGCATAATTTTCACACCACAAATAAGATCGAAATAGTATATAATATTGACTGGACTCCAAATGATCAGAGCGAGGCGACTGATAAATAATCAGTTACTTAATTTTGCTTGGTCACATATGTATCAAAAAAGTTATTAATTTACTACAAGGCTTTGATTATAAATTAATTTATAACCTAGCACAATTTACTAGCGCTGGATGCTTTGTCCTTTGGGAAATATCAAAAAAGTTTTTTAAAAGAGGATTTTACATTCACTGATCAACTATTCGAACCTAACCCCAAAGGTGGTAAGAGCTAGAGGGCTGAGATTTTTCCGCAGCTAACGCAAATTTTTAGCAGTTCGGGCAGAAATAATATAACATATATGTAGATTACAACTTTGAAGTAAATGAATTGTTATTCTAGGCTTCTCTTCAACTTTATGCGCAATGTCAAGTGATAATATACACATTGGAATGTATTTTACATATCATATCAGATTTGTCCAACATTTTGAATTTCTGTATTTATCAAGATGCGTCTCAGATTCTACAGATGCAAATTTTGTTCATCGAATCGAAAACCAAACAAAATTTGTAACGTAATTAACATATGAAACGATTGTGCGTGATTTGTGATCTAATTTCTTGGTGATTTCATTCATTTCCTTTTCAATTCCTGGCAATTCTTTTGATGCTTTCGAATGTTGAAGATGATGCTGTGCGATATGCGACCAGCCGCAAGACGCACTCCAGGGCGAACAGTTGGATTCCAGCAGAAGCAGCGATGGTTTGGCACTTCAGCCAACGGTTGCTCCTCCTCGGAGTCGTGGTACAAGGAGGAGGAGGATGATGAACTCTCCGACTGATGTTTCTGCTCCTCAGTCGTGGCCGCTGCCTTCTGCTGTACTTGCTGCTGTTCCTGTCCCAGTTCCAGCTTTGTTTCCGATTCGAGGAGTGACTTTTTGGGACAGCACCAATAAACCGATAGAAAATCAAGTTCCTCTGACGACTCGGAGTTTGGCTCCTCGGTTGCCTTGGGCACCAATTTCGCATCTTCCTCGTTTGCCGATGGCTTCTCCTGGAGCTGTTCCGCGCCACGTGTCGGTCGAGTACCGATCGAAACACGTTCGTGATTGCCCTTCTTCGATGTCGTTGCCTCAGAGTTGTCGGCCAAGCGCGATAGATGACGTTGCTTCTGCTCGAGTTTCTCCAGCTCCATCTCCTTTTCGCGATACTGTTTGGGCGTCATCACCAGAGGTTGCCAATACAGCTCCAAGGTGGACAAACGCTTAACTCCCTCATCCTCAAGGATGCTGTCATTGGAGAGCAGGCGACCCTTGTAGGTCAATTTGCTGAATGTCATCGGCACATTCATCGAGCGTCCAATGTGCTTCTTCAAATCGGCGACATTCCGAAAGCGATCCGTCTCAAAGATGTTCTTGCGTCCATCACGAGTCAGCACTTGAATCTGGAGTTTGCGCATCTTGGAATTAGATAGCAATATGCATTTACGTATTATTTACTTTAACTTATTTTTTGTTTTTTGTGAGAATACTTATTTTGCTGTTCAATGTAATTGTTCAGAAATGTTTTTGATGTCAACTGGCGAATGAGATTAAATTTCATAGCTTATTCCGTCAACTGCATTTGAGTTGTTTTTCCAGCTTTTACTATATCATTAAGTAATTTCAAACATTTATATTTATTTTATAAAGTTCACAAATCAAAGTTGTTTACTTAATTTATTTACCATAAATTAAAGGGCAAAGAAAATTGTTTACTCAAAAGACAGCTGTATCATTGAAATTCTAGTGATCTGCAACGATTAATAATATGATAAGTATCCAACGATCACGTCTCAATTAACAATTTAAATGTGTCCAAAAATTGAGTTTTGATTAACATTGTTATAATACCTTCTTTTTGTTTAGAAAATGGATTTGACCGATATTGTCTATAAACTAACTTATGTTGTGAAACTAAATATATATACATATATATTCATATTCATATTCATATTCATATTCATATATATATTCATATTGTGATAAACATATTTAAATCTAAAATTCGTTTTCTAGCTGTCTTTAGGATTCTGCTCTTGTCGAAAGTGCTTTCTTATCAACATTTAAGAACGAGATCATAAATCAGTTTATATATCATTATAGATAACTAAATTATAATAGTATCAATCAAGCATGTTAGCATTGTTCACAGTTGAATCTGGAAAATTACAAAATGTTAACAATGAAAGAATAAGTAAACGCGGAAGATCCATTTGTTATTGTTTACACACGGTTCAATAAATTCACGTAGTACTAATGTTGAATTTGAATTGAGATTCAATTGGTTTTCGTTGAGCGTCACGTTGATAACTTGGCAGCAACCAATCAGCAAGTTGGCAGCGCTTGTCGAAATACTCATTAATAAAATGCCGAATTTTGTGAAAAACACTAATTAGTTCGACTGTTAATGGAGCTTTATGGATATAAATAACATAGCTTTATCATAAGTGTATTCAACTTTGAAGTAGAATGAAGTAGTTATGCGACATGCGATCAATCCATGGAGCTGCGGGATATCGATTAAATCCTTATAAAATCTTATAGAATACATAAATTAGTCATCGTTTATTATATCAATTAGTGTAGGAAACTTTGAAGTAATGAATTAGTTATGCGATAGGTAATCAATCTTTGGAATATCGATTAATTTCTTATGAAAACAGTAGATATATTTAATTTACTTACATGATTAATGCCCAAATTGTTACCCTTTTTTAATTGAGTAATATGTTGAAGCACAAACATTATTATAATTTCTACATTTTGCACAAAACTGCAAAATCAGTTGCGCAGCATCGATAATCGATGCACAACTCGATTCGAATTGGCGACAACATCGATAATCGATGCGCGATTTGATACTCACAAACCGATAACTGTGCCGATAAGCAAAAGCGACGCCATATTTGTAATTTGCGCTTTGCAGTCAATTCGAGTGAAACGTGAAAAAGCAAAAAAAATTGTTAAATTGTTGCTATTGAGAAGTGAAATTGAATTCAGCTGAATGCAGAAGTAAGTCAAACATTAAGTGCGACTTTCTAACAATAAACAAAACGAACTTAGATTAAGCTGTAAGTAAAGATTGTATGTGTGTATGTGTGCGAGAAACAGTTTCCGTATTTGTCTCATTCTCGTTGCGAGTCAATTGAACGACTGCCGTTTTGTTTTGGAGGCGTTGATAAATTTATGCACCCCATTGGCGCAGCTTCCGGTTCCATTCGCTTGCCACACGAAATATACATATATGTAGACAACACATGTACATATATGTATGTGTGTGTGTGTGTGCAACAAATGTCAACTATTAGAGGGGCTGACTTCGACTGTTTGGCTAGTGGAAGTGGCCAAGTCTCAATGGCACCTCATAAAATCGGCAACCGAATGTTTTGTGACTCAGAAAGGAAATCTTTGTTGTTTGCTGTTGTTGTTGTTGTTGTTGTTGTTGCTGCTGCAGCACATCAAAGGCGCAATCATTCCATCATTTATTTCGCTTGTTTTCCTTAGTTGTTATATATTTATTTTATTAGTTCGCAAGTAAAAAAAAAAAAAAAACAACATTTACAAACTGCAAATTGCAAATGAAATAGTACAAAACATTAAATGAACTTTTTTCGTGGTTCTTCTTGTTCTTGTTGCAGACTTCCTAGAGCGACAAGCTGGCGATGCCGCTGAACAGCAGCAGAGCTAACGAAGCGATAACCGAAACCGGGGCGCCATCGCGTGCCAGTGGAATCTCGGTGCTGTCGGCGCGAATGGAGTTGCAGCCACCGCCGTTGCAAGTGTAGCAGTTGCCATCCTTGATGCACACCTTGTTGGCATGGGCAGTGGTGAGGCAGCCACGCTGGAATGAGCCGGCGGCCGAGCGATTGCTGTTGCGCACGAAGCACTTGTCGCCCAGCTTGTAAATGGGGCACACAGCAATGGGGGCATTGTATTCGGTGGCACAGCTGGAGTTCGTCGAGTTGCCGGAGCACTGCAGGCAGTGGAGACGATGCTGGGGGAAGAGCGCACGATTGCACCCATTACCGAACGTGCAGATCATGCACTCCAGATCATTGTTGCAGGAGCTCAACGTTTTGTTATCCAAGTCGCTGGCACAGCCACGAATCGTATAGCCATCTGCACAAATTGGAAACGAGCGCATTACTCATTCAGCTGTCTTAACTTAAAGAGGAAGCTCTAAGATCGAAAATCGAAAACTTACCCAGCACGCGGGAGTAGCACATTGTGTTGTTGACATTGGCGCAATCCTTGGACATCATGGAGTTGGCATCGGTGGCGCATCGCACATCAGTCTTTGAGTTGCACTGAACGCAGCTCTCTGCGGGTTGTATGATAGGTGAGTTTCATTATTATTTATTTTATTTCAACATTCCCATAATCGATACATATTCCGTGCTCTACATATATTTGTTTATAACATTGCATTACCTATACAATTAGAACTAACATTCTTTATATACATATGTACACTCAAAGATAAGAGACTTGCAACCGTACATTCTGATAGACAATGATGAGTAATAAATTATGAGTACGGTATTGGGGGGACATTCGCCTATCTATACAGGTTAAATAAATATTTGCTAATTATTTATAAGCTTCGTATCAATAACTATTTCGTTATTGCAGTAATCGCATCGATTTAAACTTGTCACATTCATCCCCATATCGGGTCAATAGCAGAGATTATAGGGCAAGGCACCCCGCCAGTGGCAACATTTCAAAAGTACCGAAATTTCGAAGCTATGTATGTATATGCGCTGCTTGCTTTTAATGTGCGTGCAATCCGTTGCCCTGCTTGCATTCCACTTTCCTAAGCAGTGCAATTTCGACAGCATTTGAAATTCACTCTGAACTGCTTGACTTTCTTGATATACTTTTAATAAAATTAAAACTGGATTTGCTTAACTGGATTGAATTGATATTACCAAAAATCGAATCGATTTCATACCTACATCAATGCCATTAAAATGACAACCAAATTTTGCCAAAAAGCTTGTTTCTAATAACCGTCATAAACAAAACCCGCATTATAAAAGCAATATTTACGCAGAATTCCTCCAAACGAATTCGGCATAAATATATACAACTGTACTCTCGATATGCATTTGTATATTCCTAATGTGTATGCATATGTATATTGATGATACACAGCCCACATACGTTACAAAAGTATATTAATCTTGGTTATTATTGAAAAAACTGTTTTCCAAGGGTCAGTTTGGGGTCACTTTAATTAGTGTCGTATGCAAATATAAATGTTAAATTCAATGCATTGCATTATCTCAGCCGAAATATGATCAACTGCAGAATTCTTACTCGTTTGAGTCATGAATTCGTGACTCATTTGCTCTTCTAAGTCAACGAGCCGCATCTACTTCGAGTTGTCCATATGATATTACATTTACCCAACGCTAATAAGTAATTGTGCATTGTTATCAACTGAAACCTTTGTGTCGGGCAAGTGTTTGCCGGTTATGTGGGCACAATCGAAAAAAAAAAATAGAATCACTTGAACACCACAAAAAAAAAAAATGAGAAATAGACCTGACTTATCGAACTCCGATAAGAAATGTACGTGTGTGTGTGTGCATATAAGTAAACAAAGATAAGATACCGGTTTCGATTAGCGACAAAAAAATAGGTAAATGATCAAATAACTTTAACAATAAACCGCGTTATATAATGTAGTTTCACAGATAAATTGCATATAGTTAAAAGAAATGTAGGGCTTTACCGGAACTAACGTAGGCCAAATAGGCAACAGCAACGATCACCAACAAATAGAATTTCATCTTGAGTATTTATTTCACTAATTGACACCAACAATTTTAGTTAGATCGTTGTTGAATTGTTTCTCGCAGCGCACACTACGACCGTTCGGACTGAAGCTCAGATAATTACTAAAACCCAGTTGTATTAGACGCGAGCGAACTCTCTATAATATAGTTTGATAGTATGCTAGGGCCTTTATCGCGATCGACGTATTGCAGCTGTTACCGTGTGAGAGCCGAAGATAAGCTTCGCCTATGTTATGATGACGAGTATGAGGGAGTACTCACATATCACACATTGCATATATACATATATATGTACATATGTATGTGTGACCATAAATCCATACTTATGTACTTGCTTCGGTCGGTACTAAAGGGGTTCATTATCTATAAACCTGAGCCATTTCCTACTAAAAATAAGGCAGGTGAATCAATAATGACATATTATATCAAAGGTTTTGACTCAGTTTCTTCCCAAAAAAAAAATTAGAGTGAGCAAGTAACAAAATATGTGCACTTTTTGCTTTAAAACACATGTTGTTTTAACAACGTCTAAGAAATGAATAGCTTCTGTGATTACCTTTGGACTTACACATTAGTGTTGGCTGCTGAGAATCGGTTCAATCAAAATTGCATATATTGAAAATTTTATAACTAATTGTTCCAGCGAACGCTAGCAAGAACACAGATTCACAATTAGTTTTTAAATTCTTAAACTAAAATAAGTTTAGGCATAGAAACTAATGTAATCAACTTATCGGCCTTTTGTAACGGCCTAATTCAAATCATCGCTGTCAATCGATAAATCGTATTCGATTGCCACCTGCGCACGGTGGCAACAAATGAGATTTTTCGTTCTAAAAAACATTACTTAAATTAACTGGGATAATTGAATACTTTAGAAGAAAATTCTTAACTATCACAGATGCTTACTCTGTTTATCAAATATTAAGAAATACCTTTTTTATTGTATTTTATTCATATATTTAGAATAAAAGCTTTGAGCTTTAAGCTTTGATTACTAAAAACAAAAACACTAACTATTAATTTTCGAATTTTTTCATATGAAAATTAATAAAATTGTTTAAATGTTGGGTTTTTGAAATACCCAAAGGAAGTTAACTTTGTTTATAACTTCTAAACGAAAAATTGTGAAATAGTTTTGGCAGCAGATTTAGAATAGTTGAATTATATTGTATGCGAAGGACCCCGTTTGTTCTACTAGAGTTCGTCTGCGGCGTTGCCAGATTGCAGAAAGTGAGCACAAACTCAAACCCGATATCGACGGTTTTTAAAATAATTGAAACTTGAATGAGAACTATGTCAAACTGCTGCTAGTAGTCGTAATTCTGTTTGCAAAATGTTGCAGCTTTTCTACTTTATAGTTTATCATATAACGAAAAAGAAAGACGGCTGACAATTATCGGGTCTCAGCATTTAGGTATATTTTTGATATGTTGCCGTGGTCACATTTTGACACAGGTGTTAAATAAAATAGCTTAAAGCTTATTTTTTTTGTTTTAAGATAAAAGTCTGAATTCATGCAAAAGATAATAGTTGAATCAATATTAAATGAATACATGTAAATTAGTTAACTGCAAGAAACATCGATGTTGCTCCACCTCTAGTGCCCTATGTGCTCAGTAGCTGTAATATTAATACTAACAACAACACTTCAAACTGCATTGCAATCGAACGCGGCAATCCAAAGATGACACTGACCGTGTGTGTCAGTGATTATTGGCAGCATCGCCATTACTTTAATCAACAGTCCAGTCCGGCTAACAGTCCAGTGCGTCGACTGTCCCTGCAACTGGACGCCATCACTGCCAACTATTTGCTGCGCGAGCTGCTCCAGCAAAAAGTGCTCGCCCAGAAGCTGCAGCAGAACGATGGTGTGGAGCTGCTGTGGCTGGCATTGTCGCCCCCAGAGCGAGACACCATCGACTACAAGTGGGGCGAGATGTTGAGGCATACGATATGGGAGCATGTCGAGGTCGAGCATCTAATGTCCTGGCTCTCGACGTTGGGCGGAGGCTTTTCAGCCCTGGGCGAACAGTTCGAGCGATGCGTAAGTGTGAGATACAAGCAGAGATACAACATCAAGATACATAAGATGCATTTTGCAATTTACAGGCAGAGACAGCGGGCAAAATCTCGCTGCAACAGCTGACGATTGGTCTGCGCCTGGGCGATCCTTTCCTGCAGGCTCGCTGCAAACTCTACTACAGCATATCGTTAATACAGCGCGGCCAATTGCGTCAGGCGAAGCATTTGATACGCAGCCAGCATCGTTTTGCACTCCAATTCAAGGAGTACGATCAACGTTTGATGCGCATGTGCCTCGGCATCTGGTTGCGACTGCGCTTTGAGTATGAGGAGCGGCGGAGTAGGCGTTGCCGTCAATCCGCTGGACACAGTCAGTGATAAGCTCTTATATTTTTCGTTTAGGTTTTTTTATGCAGAAAGTTAGAGAGAGATTGTTTGATGTTATTTTAGTCGTTTTAAGCTGAAATATATACACAATTCTATAGATATTCCAAATGTGTGGTTGCATTCAATATATTTATTTATATAATATATATATACAGTGGATCGCAGCTTATTTCGTGCAGTCGCAAACTGAAACTTTGAACCTCCACTGCTACTAAACCACTAAAGATATTTCAAAAATTTAAATGAAGGTTGGTAAAGCAGAATTTGTAGATTTGAAATTAATAAGAAAAAATTTCTTAATTACAAAAGTAAAACATTGAGATAAAAAAAAAAAATTTTTGGGCTTTTTTTATGCCGCAGCTTATTTCGTGCAGACATTTTATATAGACGAAATTCTAACTTTTTTGACTAGAATATTAGGTTTTCACGCCAGATTTGGTATTTTTGGTAGTTAAACTACAAGATTTAATGAGTATTTTAACATTTGAGACATTGAAATACGAAAATTTTGGGGAATTACAAACAAGGCACCTCGAACAACTATTAAACAACGAGAATTAGTTCTCAAATATTTTAAAGATGGGATCAGCCAGCGTGCTATTGCGGAGAAGGTTTCACTAAGCTTTAGCACTGTACAATATATAATTTAGCGCTTTATTCGTGAAAATCGGGTGGAAAATAAAGGTCAAAATGCACCAAATACAATTTTTGCGAACAAGAGGAGCGTCGTATAGTAAGAAAAGTTAAACAAAATCTGAAGCTATCGCCTCCAAAATTGGCTGTGGAGATAGAGGATGAAATGGGCAAGAAGTGTAGCCCGGATTCAGTGAGCCGGGTCCTGCACGAACACAACTTTAATGGTCGAGTAGTTCGAAAAAAAATAATTTATTAACAAGAAAAATCGGGACTACCGCTTACATCTCGCTCGGGAACATATCCGTCATCCGATTTCCTTTTGGGAAGACGTCATCTTTGAGATGAATCAAAATCTAACATATGCGGCTCGGATGGGCGTCAATATGTTTGGCGGAGACCAAATACCGAGCTAGATCCCAAACACCTAAAACCAACAGTTAAGCATGGCGGGGGTCACGTTATGGTTTGGGCCTGTATGTCGGCCTCTGGAGTCGGTAGCCTGTTTTTATTGATAGTATAATGGACACCAATCAATATCTTTCAATATTGAAGGAAAACCTTCTCCAAAGTGCCGAGAAAGTGAGCATACGCGATTGTTTTTGGTTCTACCAGTACAACGACCCAAAGCATAAGGCTGGAATTGTGAAGACCTGGCTCGTCTGGAACTGTCCAGACTTTGTGCAAGCACCAGCACAAGTACGAGATTTAAATGTGATAAAAAATCTATGGTAAATTTTGGACTTGGCTATTCGGAAATGACAGATTTCGATTAAAAACGATTTAAAATCTGCTTTGCTTGAAGAATGGCAAAAAATTCCAGTCGAAACGACCAAAAAATTGGTATCGTCAATGGAAACCCGTCTGAAGGCTGTCCTAAAGCAGAGAGGAGGCAACACAAAATATTAGGCTAATTTTTCGAATTTTTAAATAAAAATTCTTGAAGTGCACGAAATAAGCTGCGGCATAAAAAAAGCCCAAATTTTTTTTTTTTTTATCTCAATGTTTTACTTTTGTAATTAAGAAATTTTTTCTTATTAATTTCAAATCTACAAATTCTGCTTAACCAACCTTCATTTAAATTTTTGAAATATCTTTAGTGGTTGGTTTAGTAGCAGTGGAGGTTCAAACTTTCAGTTTGCGACTGCACGAAATAAGCTGCGATCCACTGTATATCTGCATATATATATATATACGTATATGTGTGTGTGGTGTATGTAAAATATGTACGTATCAAATGCTTTTTAACATTTATTAAACTGCTCTCTCATGGCCGGCAGCAAATTCAATACATCGAAATTTTGTTACTTAAACTATGCAGTTTCTGTTTTTGCTCCTTGTTTCTTCTAATGTGTGAGTGTTGTAATTTCGTATGTAGATTAATTAATAGTATATGCTACTAAAAGAATTGACGCGTCACGTATATTCAATGATACATTTGTCGCATGTGTCGGTGATTCATTCTGTTTTGATCGCTTAATAATGAGCCATAATTATGCATAATATTGGTTGACAAAAAACGTATTCTTATATATATATATGTGTATATACCATATATGAAAACATGTATATGTATATGTATACGTACATATTATATGTTTGCAGATATATTATATACATACAGCATATACACATACATATAACACACACGCGAAAAAATAATAATAGAGTATAATAGAAGACGACTGGCTATAATTTGACATAAACATGATTATGGCCAAACAAAAAAAAAAATATGTTGATCGATCATCAATAAGTATATGTTGGTAAACTTGAATTTAGCGGATTATTGCTTGTAGTGCTAACGTTTGTTGGTGTTAATGTAAAGCTTTTCCATTTGGCTGAATGAGCATTCTATTGCGCCAACGTGCCCATGGGATCCCAGGCGGGCAGTACAATGGGTTCCATGTCAAAGACACGCATCACATCCTCGGGCACGTATTTCTTGTCGACAACCACCTCAAAGCCGAACTCCCTGAACCAATCGGCGCACATCACCAGATATCCCTTCTCTCCACGATCCTCGCCCCATGAGTTCTCCACGCGCAGTTTGTTCGCCACGCCATTTTTCTGCAAAACCATTCAAAGTCAATAATATAATTTCCACCGCAATGTGTAGCACCACTTACATCTACAGAGACGGCAGTAAAGACCATGGCGTGTGTCATAGCAGATTCACCATAGATCAGACGATCCGCCTTCGAGAATGTTGTTTGTATATCGATGTCGAAGACCAGCTTGAAATCATGGCTGCGCATGGAAAAGAAAGAGACGACAAGACAAGTTAGAAAGAGCACGATGAGGTATAGACATTAGATTAAAGAGAGACTCTTCTGACATGCTTAGAGTATGTCGAACTTCCTTAGTTGCATTTCATTATAGTAATGCCAATAAATTGCATTTCAAATTTGTAAGAAATTACGCTACTTACTGATATATAAAATGCAAATAAATCATGAAATAAATATCTTTCAATGGTTGATAGTTCAACTTTCTTGAGAGTAATACATGAATTTCTAAATGCAACTCAAGTTTGAAATATCTTTATGTCACAAATTCTTCGAAATTATTGCATAAAATATGTTAAGGAAGTATTTCCATAAACAAAACAGATTAAAAACATTCATTAAATGCAATGAATGTATATATAAAGTACGTTACAAAAACTTTACTTATTATTAAACATATTTCGAACTATGTCAAGCCTCAACTTGGATGTGGAAACACTTACACGTCAACATCCTCGATGCCCTGCTTGGAGGCAAAACGCTTGCTAACCTCACAACCAAACCAAACTGCCTCGCCGGCTTTCAGTGATTTTGTGACCATGGCCAGGAGCAGCTCGACGGATTGATTATTGTATAGCACGGGTCGGCCACCAACCACATTGCCCAAACAGTCCACTGTGTAGGCTTGATCGTAGCTGCTGGTGGGACGCGGATCGGTAACGAGGCACACCTTGTCCTCGACATTGAAGTGCGGCTTCACATAGCGTTCGTAGAACTCAAGCGAACTGATCGGTCCAATTGACTGATAGTTCTTCGATTTATCATAGTATTCCCAGGTGAATTTCTCGGCTGGAATGCCCAGGCATATGCCAACCACCTTGTAAATCTCCGCCATTTGATCCTGTATCTTCAAGGCAATCTCTTCCTCGCTAGGATTTTGCTCCAGCAGCACTCGCAAGTGACGCGCATATTCGCGCAACTGCAAAAGCGGAAGAGCCTTTTAATGTGTAAACAGCTCGAAATGCAATTTGAAAATACAATCACTCACCTTGCTCTTTAGTATGGCATTCAGGCGTATGCTGGACTCGCAGCTAAAGCTCTCCGGAAAGCATTTCTTTGGCATCAGACCGTGTTTGACTATCAGATTGACCAGCATGTCCCATTGGCCGCCATCGGAGGTTGGATCTAGCAGCAGAAACGAGACGAGTCGCCCATCGACCTTTTCGCCGCGCTGCGCCGTCTTCACAATGTTATTGAGAAAGTAATTGCAACGCTCGATTTTGTCCCAGTAGAAGAGGAATGCCTGCGAGAACTCAAACTCATCCAGGTTGTAGTTCTTCATGAACGGCAGGCGAATGCAATTGAGCGCCGCAAAGAGCCAACAGCGACCGGAGCTGCGTTGATTGGTGATCGGTTTGCCCTCCGTTTCCACCTTGTAGTTGAACACATGATTGGTCGTCTCCAGTGCCTTGCGCGACAGGCACACATCGAACGGATCCACACGCGAGCAGACGTTCTGCGCCAGCAAATTCTTCGGATGACTGTAGAAATTCTCGCGCCACTTTTGGAGCAACTCATCCGTTATGGCGGAGGACGAGCTGCTGCTGCTGGTGCTTAAGGCAGCAGGCTTGATGGCGTTGTTGGTGTTGTTATTGCTGCTGCCATTGCCGCCGCCTCTGATATCGGTGGTGATGTTGTTGTCAGCTAAAATCATAATAACGGAAGCGATATTTGATTTCTCAGGTACTCTGATTTACTTGCAGTTGTTGCTGTTGATTTATTTGTTGTTGTTGTTGTTGTTTTTGTTGTTGCTTTCGCCACCTGTGGAAGCATCATGAAGCGTGTAAACCGAAACATTTTCAAACTTTTGACATCTAACACTCAGCACGGGATTTTGAAATTTTGATCAAATCGCACTAGATTAAATCTTTACTTTTGACTTTGTCTTGAACTTGCTTACAAATTGCTCGATTTCCTCACTTTGTAATCGAATGCAATTGTTATCAATAATAGTTCGATAAACATTAATTCGAATTGATCGAAATTTAGTTACATATGTATGTAAAACTAAACGATCCCAATATAAGAAGAGAAATATTTATTTGTAATCTTTTATTTCTTTTCTTTTATAAAATTGTAAATCGATTTACACATTATTGGTTATAGTTGAATCTCGACAACCATTATTATAATACACGAAATTTAGTTACATAAAACTAAACTCTATTTTAGAAAAACGCATTTCTCTAATTTAATAATACAGTTGTACTATTTGCAACAATTATTTGTCCAATATATTGCTGACAACTAATAGTATAATTGGCACCTACAATAGTTACCCTGTCATATAATAAATCAACAAGATTTATCTATCTATCTACACAACCAAACGGTATTTTTAACTTGGTCTGAAAACTAGATAACAAATCCAATCTGCACTAAAAACTCAATTTTATTATATTTGTAATTTTTAAAAAATCAATTCACAGTTCTCACAAATATTTTCTTGTTTCCTCGGAATATTTTGGTTTATTTCTTATCTATAAAAACAAAAACTATTAAAAAAAAAATCTTCCAACTGCGCAACAGCGTTTCAAATGTTGCGATTATGTTTAGCGAATTTTAAATCAGCAGATTATACAAATATGTTGAGATTTTGTTTATTGGAAACTCTCATTAAATTATGTAAAAAGCAAACAACAAACATTGCTTAATAATCGTTATTGCTATCGTTAAAAATCCATTGAAATATCGTGCAATAAATTTTGAAAATCGATAAGCGAAATGCGATAACAATGTTCTGCGAGATACAGAATTTGTTTTTATCTATCGAGCGATCAATTTATGTATATAAATACACAAGTACATTTACGTATATATGTATGTATGTGTG
The DNA here is from genome assembly GCA_019972355.1 of Drosophila kohkoa. Classification (NCBI taxonomy): domain Eukaryota; kingdom Metazoa; phylum Arthropoda; class Insecta; order Diptera; family Drosophilidae; genus Drosophila; species Drosophila kohkoa. The sequence goes on from BJEL01000077.1 coordinate 2,024,342, forward strand.
TGAAGCTGATCGACGCTACTGCGATACTTTCTTTCGAGGGGCGTTGAGGGAGGATTGAGGGCGTGGCCCAAAGTGCAGTGTTCGCTGCGCATACATATCTATATGAAAATTGAATTTTGCGCAGCAGCTGCAACGACAAACAGCAACAACTCTAGCTGCAGCCTATTAACTTTGTCTTGCACTTTGGAGTGCAATGAGTGTACACTTTTTGTGCCATTGTTATTAAGCATTAAGCACAACGAGAGCGAACAGTGCAGCAGTAGCCAATGTCGCCCCCACCACGGACTATTTTGCTTTTGTTTGATTGCATGTACATGGGTGCGCTTATATGTGTGTGGGTGTGGGTGCAAAACAACTCTTCCTTCTTTCTTTCTTTCGTTTCTTTTGTGCATCGAATCGCTTGGTAACACTGCACCATAGACTAGACGTAGATGTGGAAACAAAATAAAAAGAAGTGACCAACTACTAATGATGTGACCACATTCAAGCACTGATAACACAACAACAATAAACGAGTGGCCATTTACTTTGCATGTACAACCACAAATACATAGAGAGCGAGATAGAGAGATATCGTCTGCTGTACGTTGATGAGAATCGTAAACTAAACTAAGCAAAAAACAAACAGATTGTGTCAGATTTGCCTTTTTATCTCTCGGATTGTAAAAGAAATAATACCGAGTTAAGCAATCGCACAAAACCGCAAAGAAACGACGATGATGCAGAGTGCAATTGAACCAGTTTAAAGAGGGGGAGGAACGGAAGAGGGGGTTAATATACCGTTTTAAACTTTCGCGCAGGCAAAGCCGGCAAATCTAAACAAACATAAAGGGTTACAGCAACAACAAAAGGCAAAGAAAGAGACAACAAATATATATGTATGTGTATATGTATGTGTTACAACAACAAAAACTTGTTTATCCAGCTTTTTTTTTATGCGAATAGCAAAAAGGCAAAAAACCAGCAAAAACAAACAAAAATTTGGGTGAAATTTTACTTTCGTTGTCTTCTTTGTTGTTGTTGTTGGGGCGTCAGCACGCTGCCTCTCGCTCACTCCTGCACAAAACAAATACAAAACTGTTGAACGATGCCTCGAAGAACAACAACAACAAAACTAGCAGCAGTAAAAGAAGCAACTAAAGCGATGGTTACATTTCTCTTTCATTGCTGTTGGCAATATTTGTTATTGTCTGTATATTAATCTTGCAGACCATTGCACCTTCGCTGAAGTGCACTTTTCACTTACACATTCTGCTGGTAACGGGAACGTTGATAATTATTAGCTGGGAGAGAGATGCTTGCAACTTCAACTTCAATTTTTGGGATGATGCACTTGCCACAAATACTTTTTCTTTTCAATACGAGAGTATTATTTCTTTTATCGTTATTTACTATTATGTGTGCACTGCGAGCAACGGTTAGCGACTGATAAAGTTGCTCTATTTATTTGCTATTTCTATTTTAATGAGTAAAATGAAAATGAAAATGTTTGGCTTGCGACCGAAACACGAAACAGACTGTGTGACCGCAACTGCAATTTGAATACCTACTATTTTTTATTTCCAAATATACCGCAATATACCGCTGCAAAATTTGAATTTTTATTTGGTATGCCGCATTTAGCGAAAAAGGCGCACTTTTTGAAAATCCACATTCTTTAATTTTTCGAAAATCAAAATAAAAACACTCGAAACTGAGGAGATTTTGTAGTGTAACACGAACATGTAAGATGGAATAAAACAAGACAACTACATTCAAGTGTTATTGAAAACCCATTTTTAATAAACGTAAAACAGTGCGAAATCCGTTAATGTTTTTTTGGTGAAGATATAAAAACAATACTCAAATATACCAAACATATATGTGGTGAATCAATAATCTGCATTTAAAATAATAATGCGGACAATTTGTACCAGATTGCCAAGCAATGAAATTAAAAGCCAACAACTGCTGCGGGTTCTTGTCCTATAAAATTATTTCATAAATAACTAAATTTTTATCTGATCGCAACCAATGGAACTTGCAGAAATAATAAAGACAAATATTTATTGTTTGTAGCAAAAATCTAGTCTAGCTTCAACATTACGACGGCGAAAGTGAGCGTGTCAAAAATCTAAAACAAGCTGTTCGTGCAACAAAAACAAGGATATCAACAAAATATTAGCTCTATCATTTATAGTGCCTGCTTATACAGACAGACATACGTTATATTGTATCAGCTGTTGACGCTGATTAAGAATACATATATATTTATGGAGTTAAAGACGCTTACTTCTGCCAGTTAAATAGATTTCCTGTCGTTATAAAAGTATAACATCTTTCTATACTATGGGTAGCGGTATTAACAACAATTTGAAAAACATTGCATAATTTTCAAATTAACGCAGTTACAATTATTTGCAGAGGACAGGATTTCAGTATTTTATTACCATGTAGTACATAATATACCAGTAATGGTGAAAGACTGCCATATTGCAATTTGCGGAATATCGATACATCGATAGCGAAGAATAGAAATTAATTGGTATATTTGCAGCTTCCTGCTGCCTGTTGTTGCTTTGTCGCGCTACGTTCGTTGTTGTTGCTGCTGCCCTGCGCCGACTGTGTGTGGACTGCGAGAGCAGGTCGCGAATTTTGAAATCGCTCGCTTCACGCTGCCTCTGTGTCAGTGTGTGTTAAGACCAAAAACTACAAGATAGTCCCAGCAAACACAATCAAAAACATTGATTAGCATAGACCATCGATTCAAAGTGTAAACGAATCTCTCGATCAAATTCGTTCATTTGTTCGCTCGTTACTTTACTTCACTTTGTGTGCCATCCAAGATGAGTGGCAGCACGTCCACCAACAACAACACCAACATCAATACCATAACCAGCAGCAACAACAACAATAATAGCAATGGCAACAGAGAAGTATCCGAGGATTACACATTGTTCAAGTTCTACATGGAAAAGTGCTATGAGCTGCCATCGGAGCTCAAGAATGACATTATCTACTGTCAGCGTGCAATGCGCGACTTTCTCAAGGTGCACGGGGTGAGTAACAAGCAGCAAAAGCAAATGCAAAGGCAATCTGCAAAAGCAATAGCAAAAGTAAAAGCAACCTGTGTGACCGTTGACTAAGTTTTGATTCCTGTTCGCCTGCTCATTATCATGATTATTAACTCCTTGCACTCTTCTTCTTGCTTTTCTCTTCCACAGCTGGTCTCCGATGTGTTCAAGGAGCAGGCCGATGCGGTAATATACACCTTAAACAATCCTTATATATTACATTCACAACCACATCATTCATATACTCTTGTTCTCATTGCTGTTGCTGTTGTTGTTGTTGTTGTTGTACATTTTCTTTGTTTGGAGCAATAACAGCGAAACTGAAAGCGCAAAAAAAAAAAAAAAAATGTGCCCAGCAAAAGCGAGAGCCTTAGAAGAGGGAACAACGACGTAGGCAAGGGCGAGGCGAGGGCGATGGGCAGGGTTGCCAACTCCACCAACATCATGAGCGTCATCCGCTGCAGCAGCAATCATGGGCCAGCCAAATGGCCAAATTAGCCAAAAACAAATAATGAATCTTGAGTCATTTGCTATATAATCTATAGCTGCACTTTTTTGCTTCAGGGGAATTGCTGATTGGTGGAGGGAAGGCGAGTTGTAAAACTTTTAATTTCCATTTTTGATATTTCTAAATTAGAAATACACAAACACACACACACACACACACGCTTATAATACTACGTGTGTTGTAGCTATGTACATATGTATGTATGTATGTGTTGTATTTTATTGAATATTTTCAACTTTGAGGTTTTTCGTTTAGAGCAAAAAGTAAATCGATAGTTTTGCTTATCATTTGTACTTCAACAATTCTCTGCAATATTTGCCTTTAAAATTCACTTGTCTGAAACACGAATTTGAGTCACGTGCGTAAAAAAAAAAGCAAAGTAACAAAAATGTATAAAGTTGCGTATGCTCGACTTTGAGATACCTAAAATGCAACGCTTTGCAGCACTTACAGTTGTTTTCTAATTAATTTAGTTGTTCGTGAAATTTGAGTCACGTGCACGAAAAGATAAAAAAAAAACAGAAATATCTAAAAGTAAAAATAAAAGTTTACACTATGTGGTCAACTAAGAAATACCAGCTAGCTGGTTGAAGGTAATGCAAAGTTATTTACTGACTTTAAAAGCTAGAAATATGTACAAAATATCCTAAATAAGAAGTTCGTCAAGTTCGTTTTCACTGTATCTATTATTCAAGCGTTATGAAACTTGGAGTATTAATTTAGAATGAGTTTATTTTTATGTTTGTCGAGTCTGTTGCAATTAAACACCACTAACAACTTGTTTTTAACGAGTTGAGGGGGGCGTTATCTAGTTGTAAATTCGACTTAGGATCAACATGAGTATTGAAACCTTATTTGATGTTGTTTTTTTTTGTCGAAGGGAAATAGCTGTTCGTAGATAATAATAATGATATAATAGCATTTTATAGAGCGAGAATAAAATAATTGATCATTTAACATACCCTTCAACACACTTGGGTGACGGGTATAGAAATGAGAACACGACACGCGTTTCCAGTTTGAACTCTTCGATTTGCGTAGTTGTTATTGCTTTATGACACTTAATCAATGGTTGACAATCGATAATGACTAAGAAATGCGACCACTAGCTAATATAGTATTATCTATTTCACACACATACACACACACACACACACACACACACATCGACAGGATCCAGTGCAGATGCAGCGCATACTCGACGAACTGGAGGCGGAGGTCTACGAGATCAATGCGGAGCAGAACTATTTGATGCTGCGCCTCGACGAGGACCTGGACATATTCTACAAGAAACTGGAGGACAGCAACATCCAGACCGTACCTGAGCTGGGCAACGAGTACATCTCCAGCCTGATAGTGCCTTTGATTGGCGATGCCAGCTACAAAATCTATCCGCAATCGGTGCTGATGCGCGACAACGAGGAGATGCTCATTCGCAAGCATTTTCTCATTTCGCAGGACGACGAGGCGGGCGTTGAGCCGCTCAAGCTGAGCGAACTCGATGACAATGTGCCGCTGATGCTGGTCAATCCATCGACAGCAACCGCCACACTCTTGGATGCACAAACAACTACAACACAAACAACAACAACAACGGCAGCAACCGCCGCCGGCAACGAACTGAAGCTTATGCAGCCCGAAAATCTCTTCAACATGGGCGACACCAGCAGCGGCAACGGCGTCGGTGGCTTAACAACGCTGCTCTCGTCGCCAAGTCAAGCGCAATCCGCTTTGCCACTGCCTCTGCCACTGCCACCGCTGCTGACGCAGTCGAAGCCATCGGAGCATCAGCAACGTTCGTTGCTAATACCACGCGGCGGATCCATTGCCATCGAGGAGCTGCCCGGCGGAGCTGTGCTGTCGACGCAGCCACCGCCACTGGCGATGGCCAAGCAGGTGGCTGGAGTTGTGGCAACTGCAGTTGCAGCTGCAGAGATCAGCAAGCCGCAGACGTTGAAGCGCAGCTCAACATCACCGCCACCGCTGGCGCCGATCACAAAGGTGGCGGCCACAATGGCAACCGACTTTGAGGTGGTCGCCCAAAGTCGCATGAATCTGCGTCAAGCATTGCGACGTGCACGCAAAACCAAACAGCAGCCGCGTCTCTTCGACGACGAGGATGCCTTGGAGCTGCCCGGCAGCGAGAAGACAGCACAGTCCACAACTGCTTTGGCACCAAGTGGCAGCAGTCAAGTGGTGTCCAAACAGAACAAGGCGAGCTTGAGCAAGGCTCTGGCCATGGAATTGACAACAACAGCAGCCGCAGTCTCTGTTGCCGTTGCCGGAGTGCCAAGTGCCTCGTCGTTGGCTGCAAAGAAGTCAGCACAGCCGGCGGCAAGCAAACAGTACAAGACACGCAATGCTTATGGCGCTGGCAGAAAACCCGCCACACCTCCACCGCCATCAACAGTGGCGGGACAGCACACAGCAGGATCAGGATCAGCAGCGACATCAACAGCGCGTGCCTCGTCGGGCTCATCGGGTTCATCGGATGATCTGCATCACGAACTGGAGCTGGAGCAGCAGCGTCTGTGCGCCTCGGCGGCTCAGTGGCGCGACGAACCGCGCGAGACACGCGTCATGCCGGCGGAGTACGGACAGGAGCATTTCCTTGGGCTGTTTGGCCTCTATACACATGACATGGTCAAAAAGTTGTGTCAGCGCCATTCGAAGCGCAAGCGTCGCACGGTACAGAATGCCAGTGGCGTTGACTTTCACTACGGCCAGCAGCTGGCTGCCATTGATGCAGTGCGTCAGAAGAAGCTGAAGGACAAACCAGAGTTTCTCCTGTCGCCCAAAGAGAAGCGTTTGCAGGCAAAGAAGGCGCACCGAGCGGCCGCTGCAGCTGCTGCTTCTGCTTCGGCTTCGGCTGTTGGTGCCACAACGGGCACAACGGCCACGCGGAAGAGCAAAAGTAAAACGCCTGAAAAGCTGGAGGATCTATTCGGCAGCAGCCAGTCGGTGGAGGGGGGCAAACAGAAGTGCAAGGAGTGCAGAAAACGTGCAGGTGAGCAACAACTTTATTCTTTGAATCTTTGAATCTTCGCAGACGTTGCAACGTCATTGATTGAGTCATCTTCGCAGTAAAATATATAACTATTTTTGTACCGGTTACACATAGAGTAGAAGGGTGTTATAACTTTATGCGTCCAGGAAATGTATGTAACAGGCAGAAGGCAGAAGGAGGCATCTCCGGCTCTATAAAATATATACTTGATCAATGTCATTATCCGAGACGATCTAGCAATATCCGTCTGTCTGTCTGTCCGTCCGTATAAATTCCTAGATCTCAGAGACTGTAAGAGACAGAGATATAGACAACACTTAGGATCAAAATTGTTTAAAATGTTGGCCCTGCAAATTAACAAAAATCGTAATACAAACGTAATTTACTATGGATCTTAGTACATTTGGCTGACAATCTGGTATATTTTGGTGCTATATGGTATATTTTTAGTGCACAATATAATCAATATACCGAATATACAATCAGGTGTATTTTAGTAATTTTGTTGCATATTTTAAGAATAATACCGCACTGTTTTGCTTTTACTCGAAATCGATAGCGGGTATCTCACAGTCGAGCACACTCGACTGTAGCTTTCTTACTTGTTATACTTTACTCCAGTATTCTGCACTTTTTGCGCGTTACTCACATATAATTTGTTGAAATATATACATATATGTATATACATATACATATATCAGTTGCTTGTTTGATGACTACTATTGTGCATGTGAAATTTCAAAGCAATCTTCCATTACGTAATGAGAAAAACAAGAATCGATTAAACTTGGATTTATATATTACACCGTAAATTTGCGATGCTAACGCGTGATTGTTGCTGATTTTAAAAAAAAACCTTGGTTGAAATATTACCGAACGAGATTAAAAAAAAAATTGGGGTGGCAGATATAAGAAAATATATAATATAATACAATATAAGATAGTATTTTATTAAAGAAACTGTCGAAGGCCTTAGAAGCTAGCACTCCCTTCTTTTAGTTATTATATTATTTTGTATAATAATCAAACAAGTAAATAAATTAATATTAAAGAAACATAAACTAGGAATACAAAATATCGATTTTGCTCTTAATTCATCCATTTCAAACAAAACTAATTCGTATACTCCTTTTTCAGACAACTTGATGACATGCCAGAGCTGCCAAGGCTACTATCATCTGGACTGTCATGAGGATGCCAAGGGCAAGACGGTGTCACCACAATCGCACAGCCAGCTAAACAGTCGGTGTCCACAATGTGTACGCGATTGGACAAACACGGCCCGGGCTAAATGTTTTTCTTAATAGTTGTTAAGCATTGTTTTCCCCATTTTTTTATATCGAGAAAGCAAACAAAAAGTGGCGATAAGAATGTTTTTTGTGCGCATTGTCGGGGCGCTTGTTGTACAGTCTTTATCCTGATCATTGTATTGTGTATATATATATTTTATATATTTCTTTTTATTTTATATATTTTTTTTTTTAATTTTTTATAACTGGGGTTTCCATTAATTATTATGACTTTTTACTTCATAATGCACAATACACTGTAATTGTGCCTCATATCAACAAACACTTTTTTGGTTTAATACTTATTATTTTAATTCTGGTTTTCAAATTCTCCCTACACACACTACTACAAAAAAAAAAGAAACAAGCGGAACAATCGTTACCTTATGCTCTTGCAGCGGGAGGCGAATTCTATAAAAATTATTCACATTATCCAATTATACACAAAAGATGTGTACTTGATGTCTGTCTGACGCCGCAATAATGCAAAATCTAGATGTAAAATACAATTGTTTTTTTTTTTATATATATATATATACGACAACAGCTGCCATAGGAACGATCTGCGAGAGTATTGTATCTTCGGTGTACCGAAGACAAGATGTTCTTTAATGTTTTATTGAATAAAGTGTAATATTTCACAAATTCATAATTGTTTTTATTCATTTTCTTTAATATAACAAAATCACAATATCAAAATATAATATGTCTGCAGGAATCCTTTTGTCCTAAAACCAACAATTAATCCCGTCGCCAGCAATTTTTCAGATGTGTATCGCGTTATTTTCAGGTATCCTAAAAGTTTGAAACATGTTTGAAACTGTACGTATGCCGATCTGAATCTGAATAAGCAATAAATGGACTTAGCCCACATATGGCATAGAGAAAATATAAACGAAATCTACTTTCTACAGAATTTCGTATTTCGCGTATTCACAATGAGAGCATATCCTTCAGGTAGGCGAAGAAGAAAGAAATCGTCCTTGCGATTCGCAGGTATTCATATCCCAAAAAGGATTTATGACACGTGTACAGATATGCATGCAAATTTATAGCGAGTTTGTGACGATTTGCAAATGAAGAAATTTCCATTTAATTCCTAGGTACGTAGGAAAAATACACTGAACAAAAAGTAAGTAGTTCGAAGCATTATTATGATCAATATAATTTGAGTGGATGAACTCTCTAAATACTCGTATATGTACGAGTATTTATAATAGAATCAATATTGGTTAAGAATTTTACTTTATTAAATAAAGTTGATAATTATACAAAGAACAATTTTTGTTAATGTTTTTTTCAAAATAAAATAGTCAAAGTAATTAATGTAACGCAATGTTATGAATACTTAAAAGCCATAAAAAAGCTACACTCGGGTGTGCTCGACTGTGATAAACCTCATGTTCTATAAAAATATATATAATATATAAATATACAAAATTGATATACCAAAAAACACTTCTACCGAAGGGTATATTTGGTATTTCATTATAGTATATTCTAAATATACCATAGAATACAAAATATGCCAACTAATAAAAGTGTGAGAAATTAAATGAATGCGATAAATTGGAAAGGTATTAAAGACCCTACCTATTTAAAGTAAATTATATATAAATTCGTGTTTTTTCCTGCTCGTTGTGCAAAGGCTTATACAAAGTGGATATTAAGTAATATACCCCATAACGAAAAGATTATAAAAACAATGTAGAGCAAATTTAGAAATAGTGCCCTGTGTTGTTTCTAACACCAATAATTTTTTTTAATTGTTACTGTTTATTTTATTTTATACATACAAATATGTGTATAGATTCTAGTCGTTATTATTATTAAGTTATTTAAAAGCTATTTTTAATTTTATTAGATTTTTACGACTCCTATTTCAATATACTTTATAATACAGTCTTTTCTTTTATTTTTATGCATATTTTCTAAAATATTGAGTTGGTAATAATGACAAAATTGTTGAGTTATTTAAAAATAAATACATTAAACTGTTATAACTAAATTTGTTCTCAAAGTTGCGTTTTTATAATGGTATTTTTAAATTTTAAACGCTTAGGTCATAAGCACTGCTATTTCAACGTTTACAGCTGTATATAAAAAGTAATTCAATTTATTGTTTTGATCGGGGTTGACATTTTCAGAGATATGCCCATATGCTGATCTTTAGGATATTTTTAACAATAAAATATTTCCGGTGTATTATTTTAACGCTTGCACGATGTTTTTTTATTTTAATTAAACGTATTTTATAATTTCAAATTAAGCCTTAATAAGGGATTGAGATCTATACATATATTATTTATTAAATCTATATTTGTATATTATGTATGTATTTTCAATATATAACAAATAATATATTTTTATTGAAAATAACGATTATTACAAAGACTGCCATTTTATTTGTGCAGCCCTGAAAAAGAAGAGAACAAGTGAACAGAAATAGTTCGCGGCAGCGCAAAAATTTGAATATGCGCTTGCAACCCTGATCAATGGATCAATGGCGAAGGAACGAAGCGGAAGTTGTGTGCTAAATGTTGAATACGATTTAGCAAAATCAAAAATAAATTCCAAGTCCACACTAACGATTTCAGCAAAGTATTTTTCAATTGCACATGCAAATTTCGTGCCAAAGAAAACACGACAAATTTCGGATTAGAAAAGAGTAAACAGGAAATTCGCAATCGAAGATGAGTGAGAGCAAAGTTAATGTGACCGATGAGCACATGTTGTTCATGTCGTATCTGGAGAATAACTACCAGTTGCGATCGGAACTCAAGAATGACATTATCTATTGCCAGCGTGCAATGCGCGACATTCTCAAGGTGCACACGGTGAGTAAAATTGTCGCAAGTTGTATTTCCAAGTTGATAATTAACTTTTTCCCTCACTCTTCTTATTGTCCTTCTTCCTATAGTTGGTCTCTGATGTGTTCACGGCGCAGGGGGATGCGGTAAGTATAATAATCTTTAATCTTTAATGTGGCAAATGAATATTAACGCTGACGTTCTCTATTTGTAATTGACTTTGGAAAATAATAATTCCCTTTAAGCCAGAGACACCTGCAACCAAAAGCTTATCATCTGAAATTTGAGACAGACTTTTGCAGGAAATAAAATACATTTTACATTTTTCTTTGCATATTTGCAGGATTACATCGAAATGCAACGCATATTGGATGAATTGGAGCAGGAGATCTATGAGGTCAACGCGGAGCAGTCCTATTTGATGCTGCAGATCGAAGAGGACTTGGACAAGTTCTACAAGATGTTGCAGGAAGAGAATGTCGCGATCGTTCCTGATTTGGCCGACACATTCATCTCCGGCCAGATAGTGCCTTTGATTGCCGATGCCACCTACAAGATCGCACCGCACTCGGTGAAGATGCGCGACGATCCGGAGACGCTCATTCGCAAGTACTTTCTCATTTTTTCAGACGATGCTGCTGAGACTGCTGGCAATGAACGAGACGACGACGAGATCAATCCAAATGAACCATTGTCGCTGGGAAAATCATTTACAGAGGACAAGTTGCCACTTTCTACTATCTCGGAGGTTATTGAAATACCAGACGATGCTCAAGAGCTGCTCGAGATGTTTCTTGCGCAGGACGAGCTGCAGTTGTCCACTGTGAGCTCAGAGGAGGAGGAGGGTGACAAAGAGGAGCAGGCTATACAGCTGCCAACAGGAAATGCAAAAGTTCCAAGTGTTGAAGAAGCTGCCGCGACAGCTTCAAAAGCTTCAATTACTGCAGCAGCTTTAGATGTTGCACCAACTGCAGATGGAGCAGTCTCAAATCTTGAGGAAGATACAGCACTTCCAATTGTTGCACCAACTTCCATTGCTGCCTCATCTCCGATTCATGCAGCAGCTTTAGATGTTGCACCAACTGCAGATGGAGCAGTTTCAAATCTTGAGAAAGATGCAGCACTTCCAATTGTTGCTGCCTCATCTCCAATTCATGCAGCAGCTTTAGGTGTTGCACCAACTGCAGATGCAGCAGTTTCAAATCTTGAGGAAGATACAGCACTTCCAATTGTTGCACCAACTCCCATTGCTGCCTCATCTCCAATTCATGCAGCAGCTTTAGATGTTGCACCAACTGCAGATGCAGCAGTTTCAAATCTTGAGGAAGATACAGCACTTCCAATTGTTGCACCAACTCCCATTGCTGTCTCATCTCCAATACATGCAGCAGCTTTAGATGTTGCACCAACTGCAGATGCAGCAGCTCCAAATATTAATGAAGCTGCCATAGCTCCAATTCTTGGCCCAGTTGCAAGTGTTGCAGCAGCTTCAGTTCTTGAATCAACTACAGATGCAGATGTTGAAGAAGCGGCCGCAGCTCCAATTGTTGCTCCAATTCTTGCAGCTGCTCTAAGCGCTGCATCAAATGCACGTGCTGCAGTTCCAAGTATTGAGAAAGCTGCCGCTCTTCCAATTGCCGCAGCAGTTCCACGTGTTGCACCAAAGAAGACGACGCGCAAGAAACGCAATTGGAAGACAGCAGGCAAGAAAGCTGCGAAGGCGCCACCGACTGTGGCACGAAAGAAGCCTGCCACAAAGCCCAAGGCAACTGCTGGTGGAACAACTTCGAACAAGGATTCTTCAGCTGGCGGACAGGAAAGTTTCCTTAAACTATTCGAACTTTGCACCCACGATGTGGTGAGGAAGTTTTTCCAACGTCATTCGAAGCGCACTCGACGCCTTATTATCAAGTAATCAAATACATATGAATTAAGTTATATAGTCAGTAAATGAACACATGTATGAAATATTATGTGATCAACTATGAATCTCTTCTTCCCTCCATTAAAATAAACCGTTCTTAAGGAATTCAAAGAGTGATTTGACATGTTATTTATTATAAGCAACAATTAAATACAATACAATAAAATACGTATTAATGTGAGTATTTGTGTGTGTTTGTACAGAAAAAAGAGGCCTTTAAAACACTGTTAAAAACATTTCATAAAATTTAGAAAAAAAAGAATAGTAAATTCATACGTGGTGAGAGATGTTCTAAAGTTCCACAAAAAGCTAGAGATGGTAAGGGAAAATAAGGGAGGAGAGATTGATATCCCTTGAAACTTATCGGGTACATATCAAAAAGTCGGAATATAAATCGCATAATGGAACCTATTTATTCCCATTTTTGCTATCAAAATATTATGATTAATAACTTGCTAAAAAAATGTATATTTAAAAAAAATGAAGACATACATTTGTCATTATGTTGAAAAGACAAATGAAATATCAACAAAACAAAAATAAAGGATGTTGAGAGAGTCGGTTACTAACGATAATCGATCAATTTTTGTTTCCAGTGGGAACTACATTTTGTCAAATCGAAAAAAGTCTGCCCATCCCTGTTAAAGCTTGTTTGCGGTGGCAACTCTGGACGGTGCGTCCGTTTCAATTTAAAGAGCCAATTGGTGCGCAATAAAAGCGTCATAAATGGAAAAGGAGAATAAAATCTCCATCAAGCCAGTGAGGCAGACAGTGAAGCGCATTTCTTCAGCTTCCGACAATGATATGTTGGCCCAAAATCGAATCAAAGTGCGTGAAGCGCTGAATCGAGCCTGCAAGGACAGGCAACAACAAATGGCGCCAGTGAAGACAGCGTCGAAGCCGCCACCAAAGCGCCAAGGATATTTGCCGCCCCATTCAGAGAGGCTGCAAATGTCTGCAAAATTGCAAGCAGCCAAGAAGAAGAACAACAACAAAAACAACAACGAACGCAGCAGCAGCAACAAAAACATCAAGATCAGTGTCGCGACTGCGGCTGCCACGAAAAAGCGCACGCCGCCCACTCCGCCCGGGCCTAGGGCAAGACAGCGAGGCTCACGCAAAAGCAAGCTGGAGGTGCGTCCATTTCACAAGGAAGATGAAATGGAGTTCTTCAGTTCGCCCAAAAAACGTCAAAGGAAAAGTGCCATCAATGCTACAGCTCTCAAAATACCCGACGAGCCAACCAAAAAGAAAACGGAGTCTCAGCTGCAGCCGATGGAGCCGCCGCCAGACAAGCGTGTGCTCCCTTCCGAATACAGCCAGGAGGCGTTTCTAGGACTACTCGGTCTCATTTCGCACGAGGTGGCCGAAACACTGTCGCAACGACCCAAGACGAAGCGTCGCGTCGCCCAGAATAAGTTTTATGGCCATCAGGGCGCTGTGAGGCGTGCAAAGACGCTGAAGGCGGAGGCCGAGAAGAAGCAGTAGAATGCTCAGTCAGATGGGGACCCAGTGAGCCATCATATACTATAGCTATTTTTTTTACCCAGTAACGTCAAGTGGAAACTATTAAGAGCAGAGCAACGAAGACAGGACTGGAGGAAAATACATTTATATTTACATCGCATATACTTAAGTAAAGTTGAGTTGGCAAAGCTGATTTGTTTTACTTAGAAATTAAACACAGCGTAACTAAATTTCAAAATGTTTTCTTTTTGTCCGCATTTTGTGTTCTCTTTTAAATGATCTGGCAGCACTGCCAACTAAGCAGTGCATCCCTAGTAATGTTTTCGCTACTATTTGTCAAGTGGCAACTCTGGCAATCAAAAGCGGCATTTTTGAATATCTTAAATAACGACAGCTTCTGTTACATGTCAAATAGAGTGTAATGTGATTTCATTAAAATTTATTTGCAAACAAAATATACTCTAAAAGGAAAAGTAATAAATTCGATAAGGGAATTAATCTGGTCAATAAGCAGCATATGCAAATTATTTTCTAGTTCAGCTGTAGTCGATTATGGTCCAAAACTCAATGTAAGTTAATCAATAAAATGTGATGGGTACGCTGAAGTCCTTTCGTTTTGCATGATGAGATACAAGGAGAGAAACAAGAGGTGGAGACTATATGAAACACAAGTAGGAGAAGAACGAGAGACAGGAACTGAATTTAGAGGAGGCTGAGTAGGAAACTTTCCTCTTTAATCTAAGTGAGTTTACTTTTTTGTATCTTTGATTGGAGTCGTTACATTTTTATTTTCCTTTTAGCAATTACAAATAAAAGCGCACCAATTGTGTGCTTAACAAAACAGTCGCTATCCAGACGGACAATTGTTGGCTGAGGAACTGTGGCCAAGGCGCAGCAGCGGCATTGCAGAGATCCCCTTGGCAGAAGCACATGAAGACTTTCTTGTGGTTGTAGATGGTATCGGCGCAGCGATCCATGTTATCATCGGGGCCACGTTGCACGCACATGCGTTGAATGGCCAGATCATAATCTTCAAAGATTTATAGAATATTATAAAAATGTACGCGAACAATATGGCTATCGAGGATTACTTACCATCCAGGGCGTAGGTACCGCCGCCTTCTATCACCTTGCCACACCAGCCACTGGCGCAGGGAATGGCTGAGAGGCCGGGTTCGCGCTCCACGTCGGTGGCATTGAAGCTAAACGGATCCTTGCAGCTGCCCAGCTCGCCACGCGACCTGCATTGGTAGCAACGTCGCAGTGCCGCTGGAATAAAGTCGGGATTGCAATTAATAATGTGTGTGGAGTGTGGCCGAGTTGTAGACCAAAGTTCAGGAGCATTAGCTCTGAAAGTTTTAGAGCTTGAGGATTTGGAAAAACTGGATAATCAAAATTCGAGGTATTTTTTATATTTTGTATTCGCTGCTTTGCTGTAAGTAATATTATTTTAAAATTTGTTAAGCGTTCCAGTAGTTTTCCAAACACGAATTAACAAAGCCTAATCAACATAAATTTGCATGTCTATGTAGATTGTATTCTAGACGATCGCAGATTGCCATTAACTTTTATACCCCGTTTCACCTTGTGATGACGGGTATCAAAAGTGAAAATTGTAGTTCACTGTAAATTATATTACGCATTCACAAACACACACACAGACGCAGTTGCATGTGCACCAAAACGCACACTCACACACTCACAACACTTGGAGCTTGTGCGCAAGCGTATGTGTGTGCGAACAGAAGACTTCAATTGCCAGCAAACTTGTGCACAATCCACTTACCATTTGTCAGAGGTGCCTGGCTGGCCATTATAACGAATATCACAGTTGTAATCAACAATACAGACGCTTGCATATTGCACTAAATAAATTCTCTTTGAAATAAACCAAAAAAATCGTATAATTAAAAAAAAATTGCGTTAAACGCAGCGATGTCGATGGTTTATTGTTCTGCGTTTATTTTTGTGTTGGAGCGCAGTAAATAAGGTTGCCACTTGGCATATAGTTATGATATATGTGCCAATACAACATTGCGTTGTTGCGTGTGACCAGACACATCGAATCGGTTCGCAAGATGGCAGCACTGGCGTAGTTTTTCCTATTGTGTCGCAGTGTGTACACACTGTGTCATAGTTTCGTTGTACTATTTCAGCGAAAAATTCATCATCTCAATATCGGGCGTATTTATTTTGTTGTTGTTATTTTCATTCAACAATAACGCAAAGCAAAGTAACGAACGAACCTCAAATGCAGCAATCAACACGCTAAGCAACAAATCTCGTACAAAAAGGAAACAATTTGCAAGCGGAGTGCACACAATATAAACTTGAGTAAAAGCTGCAGTACGTATCACAAAAAAGCAAAAAAAAAAACAAACGCTATGAAATTTTGCAAATTGAGAGAGATAGACATCAACAGCAACAGCAACAACAAAAGTGGCCACAGCAGCTGTGCTGCGTAACATGCGCAAGCAATGAAGCTGCAATAATCAAATATTTAAATAGAAATAATCTGCGCGTTTGTCATTCCATCAAACGGCGACGGTAACGGCGACGGCGACGTCGACGTCGCTGCCGCCCTGCAACGTAACCAGCCATAAAGCTTAAAACGGTGCTGCGGAAGCGTCACTGCTGGCGTAGGCGTTGTTGTTGCTGCTGTTGTGTTTTTTTTTTTTTGTAATTTATTTTAAATGCAACACCTTGCAACTTCAATTGTGGCTTGCTCAAGTTCAATGCTTCAACTCGCGAATTGTTATTGTTATTATTCTGTTATTCCGACTCCGTCTCACTCGCTCTCTCTCGTCGTGTCCGTGTGTTTGTGTGTATTGCTGTGCTTCTCTAACAATTTTTTCATGCATCCCGCAGCAGCTGCCCGCCCACCCATCACCACCCCCCCTCGTTAAGCAAGCAATAGAGGAGAGCGACTGCTGCAACTGCTAAAAGAGGACGCCATGGACAGCGTCACGCAAACGATGACAACAACAACGGGCAGCAATGCGCTGACATCATCCTTCACTACGAAGAAGAAGGATGCCGCCGCCGACAAGGAGAATCTCTGGTGAGTTTCACAATTGATCATAGTCAGCTGTCCCCCTTTCTCTTCGTCTTCGCTGACGTTTGCAATAATTTTCGGGTGCTGCCATCTCTTTCTCTATTTTTCGCTGTGTCTGTGTTTGTGTGTGCCGGCTGCAGGTGCTATTCACCATAGCCTGCCTACCACGCGCCACCCACAGCAACACACCTCACCACACCACCCATTGCCAAAGTAAGCAGCTGATTTCATGGCGGTATTAAATTTAGTGCATGTTGTCATTTTTAACCTCAAACCTCGTTTGGCTCACACACACACACACATACACCTCGACATGCGCATTTAGTTGTGTGTGTGTTTTTTTTTTGCCAATTTTCTCTTGTGCCGATTTTATGAATTTGTGGCATAAACAAAAATCCTAAACGTTAAAACGGCCACAATTAATAAAGGTACAACATTTGTGTTTGGCAGAGATAGATAAGGGCATACGCAATATGAGAGAGCGAGAGACAAAGAGAGCGTAAACTTTTGACGATGATTCATGAAACAAGCTAAATCGAGGGCAGCGTCGTCGGCAGCGCAGTCAACAGCACACCTTTTGCTTTATCAATCTTCTTGCTGTCGTCGTTGTTACTGTTGTGTCGAGTCTAATGAGCAACGCACACACAGACACTCATACACAGTCGCACACTTGTGAGCTATCGATAGTTGGTCAGCTGTCAGCCAAGTCCAATTGGAATTTGCATTGTCCAATAAGCTCGAGTTGATTTGAGCCGACTCTATGCGTGTAAGTGTGTGTGTGTGTGTGTTGGCGATGTTGTCATCGTCCGAATATGTACACAAATAGAGGAAAAAGAAGAGAAAACAACAGCAGGTCGCGCATGTGCAGAGAGAAAAATACAAAATGCGAAAGAAATTCTGATTTCCTTTTAACGCTTGAAGCAAAACACATTTTACTATTTGTATTTGCTTTTGCTATATTCCTACTAGTTTGATATTTGATATGGATTTTAGCTAGCAAAATTGTTATCGAAAATCGATAGTCAGTTTGAGTTTAATTCAAAATGCAAATAAAAACAACTGCGTGATATTTTTTGCGAAAAGGCAAAACACATTTGCAACATTTATCAACTAACTTGTTAACTGGTGTCAAATTTATCTAGAAATTGACTGTTGTCAGGTGTTAAGTTATCGGAAATCGATAGTTTGAGTTTCACGTTAAATGATAATACAAAATATGAATTCAATTTTTGCGCTAATGCGGAACAGATCTCATTACAATGTTTGATATTTTGATAGCAATATTATTTTGGATAGTTAGCAGTACCGTTATTGATGAAGTTCGGCCAATTGATAGTCAGCTATTTATATAGTTTTGTTATTTCGATATGCATATATTTTTATTATGTATTCGTATATTCTTCGAGGGGTTTCCCCCAAAATAGAATGTTTTACATTTCTTCGATAAACACGACGTCATTGTCGTTGTCTTCGTTCTCGTTATCGTTATCGAAATGCCTTTGCTGCTGCTGTTGCTGCTGTTTATCGAAGTTGTTTTGAATGCGCTCTAACAAATCGGTGGCTACCAGCGCAAAATCCTCCCACAGAGCATCCGGTGTCGCTTCAGGATCCGCATCCGCCTCCTTCTCTTCGTCATGCCCCTCCTCCTCCTCCTGGTCCTGCTCATGTTCCTCGTCGCCAGCCAACAACACACGCTCCTCATCCAGATAATCCGCCAGCAGCTCGCTCACCTCGTCCAGGATGTTCCCACTGCGGCACAAGGCGGCAGCACACTGCACATCGATCAGGAGATTCCACAGCGCCTGGCACACAATGTTCGCGAGGAACCAATCCTCCTGCTCCAGGGCACCACGCAACAGGAGCGCCAACAGTTCGGCACCACGCAGCTGGAGGAACGGAGCGCGCTGTTCGCCATCGCCCAGCAGATTGACGAGCACTCCAATGGCACAGGTGCGCAGCTCGTAATCCTGGCCACTCGCCTGCCGCGTCAGCTGTTGCACCATCAGCGGCAATCCACCGGCGGCGCAGAAGCAACGTCGCGCCTCCTCGTTACGTGTTAGATTACCGAGCACACGGGCAATCTCCACTTTGGTGGGCAGCGCTCGCAGGGATTGACATCGTGCCAGGGCATTGGCCAACTCCGTGGACAGCTCAGCAATAAGGCTATGCAACGAACCGGCTGCTGGTGTCGCTGCCACCGGCAGTTGTCCCGGCTTGTCCTGGTAGAAGCAGAGATTATGCAGTGCACCGAGCGTGGCATGCAACAGCTCCAGCTGCTCCAGTGGCTGCTCCACATCCGCGCTGGCGTCAAGCACAGCGGTGGCATGCCTCAGCAGACGCAAGAGCACGGCACCGAGGTCATGCAGATTACCCAGGCCGGCGCCAACTTCGGCATTGACGCTCATATTGGCCACGACACGAATGAGCTTGATCTGGGCATCGAGCAGGGATTCGCAGCGCTGTGCCGGCGAGCTGCGTTCGCTCAGCTGCTGCAGCACGTCCAGGAGATACTGCATGGCCACATCGTTGTGAAAGTACTGTAAAGAAATGGAAGCGAAGATAAGTAGAGGAAGAGGACAAACGGAAGAATGGAACTCACTTGAATGCGCGCCGATTCGTGCTTGGCCAGAATGTTGCCCAGCATGTAGCCCAGCCGACTGAGCACCGCCAGCAGTCGCTCGCTGCTCTGCTGCGTCTGGTTGAGCTTGCCACACGATGGTCCCAGCAGCATGCCTATGCGTGCCGCATACTGATGCAGCGTCTCGCAGCAGTCCGCATCCTCGGAGAGAACGCTGCAAGCGACGAGACGAGTTAGCGACAGAGTCGAGGATAAGGATGATGATTTACTTAAGGCCTTACCTGAGTGTGCGCACCACATTCGCCTGGACCTCCAACTCGGCCATGGCCACCTCGGCGGCCCGTATGAGATGCGGACACGCCAGCTGCAGTTGCAGCTGTAGACGCTGCTGCTGCTTGGCGACATCCGCGAGAGCCCGCAACGCCGCCGACAGCTGATAGAGCGTGTGCAGCGGGGGACCGCTGAGGCGACGCGTGGCGCCCGCCTCGTTGAGCATTTGCAGATGAAGGACCATCAGATCGACGGCACCATGACGCGCCAGACGCGACACCAGCGTCTGCTGGCCGCTCAGCTTGCGCTGATTCGTCTCGGGCTTGAGCACGGCAGCCGCTGCAGTCAGCGCAGCTGTGGTGGGCGAGGGCAGCGGCGCCTCGAAGCCGCTGGCCCAGTTGCGATTGAGCGCATCGTCGCGTTCCTGTGCGCTGCTGGCGGTGAGAAAGCGTATGCAGCCGTAGGCATAAATGCAGGCCTCGGGTTCGTCGAGGGGCGACGCATGGCCCAGGCCATCGATGAGCAGCTCGAGCACGTCGTGCTCGTGGAATAGACCGTCATGCTGTTCGTGGCGCGCCACCTTGAAGATCAGCTTGCAGGCACCCGTCAAGTTGCTGCCCGTCACACGCAGCTGCAGAGCAAAGAGAGAGAGAGAGAGAGACAGGATAACTTTCGGTCTGAGCGGATGTTGGGAACATCAACACACTTACCGCTAGGACAACGCGTGCAACGGCGAGCAGGACGCGCGGTGAAGTGCATTCCACGAGGCCGTAGAGACCGCCCAGGATGAAGGCGCGCTTGAAGTGACGCTCCTGCTTGCGCACACGCGTGTACAGCTCCTGCAGGATCTGGAGAATGTGGAGGACAGAGAGAACGGGGATATTATCAGAAACAGAGACTTGCAGAGACTTTCCTCACCGCATTGATGTGCTGCACTGTCTCGGCGCTGCAATCCTTGAGCCCCGCATGCTGCTTGAGCAGCTCGATGAGTGTCTCGGTGCTGCACTGGCCCAACAAGGCGCCATTGCGTGTGGGCGGTGGCGCGGTGCCCTGAGCACTCGCTGCACCCGGCAATGCGGGCAACTGACGTGGAGCGCCGGCTGCTCCCGCCGCTGTTGTTGGCGTCGTCGTCTTGCCCTTGAGCTTCAGTTCAACGCCCGCCGCCGATGACGGTGTCGTTGGCATCGTCGTTTCGTTCTGCAGATAACGCATACTGTGTGTGGCAGCAGGAGAAGAGGCACTAATGAGCAAACGGGAACGGAGAGAAGAGGATACTTGTCGCTACTTACGAGAAGGCGCTGGGCGGACGTCCGGCTAGGGCAACTTTGCCGTAGAGCACGCGTCCGGGTTCGCGCGGCGTGATTGGACGTCGAGTGCTGACCAGACGAGCGCCACCTCCGGCTGCCGTCGATGCCGTCGCCGCTCCCGACGTTGTTGTCGTGGACAGATCGCCCAGAAAGAGCTTCGCCTCACTGATGAGCTCGGCGGACGTCTTGCGTCTTCCCATTCCCATGCCCATGCCCATGCCGAGACCCAGTCGCAGTCCACAATCCGCTGCAGGTTTCTGCGGCAGCTCTTTTTGAG
The DNA here is from genome assembly GCA_019972355.1 of Drosophila kohkoa. Classification (NCBI taxonomy): domain Eukaryota; kingdom Metazoa; phylum Arthropoda; class Insecta; order Diptera; family Drosophilidae; genus Drosophila; species Drosophila kohkoa. Next base: position 2,045,887 of record BJEL01000077.1, read on the forward strand.
GCTTCTTTGTCTGAAGCTCCGGAACTGCTGCTGACTGTTGTTGTTGTGAGGGCATCTCCTGCTTTGGCTGTGTTCGCGTCTCGCTGCGCGAACGTCGCTTCAGCAGCAAACTCATCCTCTCCCTGTTCTCTGATCAAATGTGATCTAATTTTTCTGCGTATTAGTTTAGTTTTTGGTTTTTTTTTTTGGGGTTTTTACGCGTGCCGCGCTGTTGAAAGTGCACACTGGGAATGCCAAAGACGTCGCGTCTCCAGGCTGCCAACGGCAAGAACTTCATCAGCTTTGGAAAATATTTTTCGTTTGGGCCTTTCGTGCACCATGCCAACCAAACCTGCAACCCACACACGACTCCCGCAGGTGCGAGCGAGTCAGCGATACACAGCCAGTTGTGCCGGGTTGTTTGCATGTCTCTCTCTCGCGAAGTGTGAAGCGAGCCACCACCGGGCAAAACGACATCCAGGCCACAGTGGTGCAAGGTTTACAAAAAAACCTTTCTGAGAATTCTTTCGCACTAATCAATTCATATTTAAAGTCGTTTCTAATTGTTATTTATGTGTGTCATAGCATTAATCTCAATCAACAATTTATTTGGTTATCAAATCTGGTCAAAAATGCGTTTTTGTAGGAAAGAAATACTGAAAACAGTGGGTTTCATTATTAGTCAAGTCTCTTTTATGTAACTATAATATATTTTTAAATTGAAATTAAACGATAGAATATAGTTAACAAATTTGTGATTATATTGATTGCATTTCCTTCTGTAAAAGAATGTCGCATATTTTATTTATTCGTTTTTTTCCAATTTTATTATTTACTCCACAAATAAACTTTTAAAATCGTCTTAATTATATGAATTGTGTTTCCTTCTAAACGGATGTAACACATTTTATTTATTCTATTTTTTTGTTTTATTATTTTTAGTTCAATTTTATGTGATAGCAAATTTATATTTATTACTCCAAAAATATTTTATAAAATCTTCTTGATTATATTGATTGCAGTTCCTTGTATAAGAATGCCACACATTTAATTTATTACATTATTTTTCATTCAATCTCATGTGTGAAATAATATTTTATTTGTAATTTCACCAATAATCTTTTCCCCGAAATGTAAAACTACTTTTCTTTCTGATTTTCATTCAAGTTTCTATTATTAAATTTCATTTTAAATGGAAATTATGTTATAACAATGTTTTAAAAATGCGATTACTAGTTGTAAAGTGGTGCATTAAAATGTTGTTAAAACTGTTTTGTATACAAAATCAATACTTTTGTAATGATTCACATTGAGATAAAGCAACTGCTTTGCATTGCAATGATTAATCTTTAAAGTATTTGCAAAACAATTGTGCAATGTTATAAATAGAATGAATGAATTATAGTTGCCAACGATTTCAGCCCACTGTGCGGGACAAAAACACCTTTGAATAAACAATAGAAGAGAGCAGTTAAAAACTAAAAGTCAGAAAGCGGGCAATCGATATTCGCAGCTCTCGCAGTTCGCAGTTCGAACTCGCGCGGTTTTTTTGTTTTTAATGTTTTGCTTTTTTGTTGGTGTTGTTGTTGTTTTGTTTGGCACGAAGGCGACGCGTGCTGCCAGGAGGAGGAAATAGGACCATTGGCGTCGTCCATCCAGTTGCCCCAATGAATAAACGCCATTTGCATGTCATTCAGTCAGCCAGTCAGTCAGTCAGTTGGATGAATGAGTCAGTTTGGTCAGCACTGGGAAGTGAACAACTTTTCAATCGAAATATTTAATTGGATTTAATTGAATTGCACAAAATGTGTTGTGCTGAAATTGCATGGCCCGTAAAATATTGACTCAGGTCAGCGTGTTCCACTTACTACACATACATATATATATATAAATATATTTGTATATAGTATAATTGTATTGAAGAGGAGGGGAGGGAGAAGGTAGAACAGGACGACGTTGACGGTGTTGTTGCCACCATAAATAGGGGACGCATAGGGATGCAATTAGTTTGATTGCGTGGCATGACACAGTCTTCAGCTTCTGTTCTTTTTTGTGGTGACACGAAATTGGGGGCAGCGTTAATGTAGATTGCGAAAATTTGATAGCCACTCAAGAGGAGGAGAGAAGCGAAGAGAAAGGAGCAGGAGCAAGAATAGGAAGTGACCCAATTGTTTTTAACGACACCTCGCATTTTGCCCCGTTGCAGGTCAGCGATATTGAATGAAGTACAAACACAAGGCAGCACAAAGTTACCATCAAACAAATCTGTACTAGTATTAGGTGATAATGCCACTGGCAAGACGACACTCATTGCCAAGCTGCAGGGCGTCGAGGATCCCAAGAAGGGCTCCGGCCTCGAGTATGCATACATTGATGTCAAGGATGAGTACAGAGACGGTAAGCAAGAAGATTTCTTATTATAGTTATCTATTATACTATATTATATTTTTCATTACTCTTCTTACAGATATGACGCGCCTAAGCGTTTGGGTTCTGGATGGCGATCCAGGACACACAAATCTGCTGCACTATGCGCTTAACGAAACGAACTATGCACACACCCTCGTCATATTAACAGTCTCGATGACACAGCCGTGGGGCTGGCTCGAGCAGCTCAATCAATGGATCAAGGTGCTGGCCCAGCACATTGAGAGCCTGCAATTGGATCCCAAAGAGAAGGAGGCGGCCCGTCAACGTTTGGCAACGACGTGGCAAAGCTATTGCGAGGTCGGCGACGATTTGGATCCCGGCTCACCAGTGAAACGCACCATGCACAACAATTCTATTGATGAGGATGATCTGTTGCCGCTGACAGAGGACGCACTAATTACAAATCTGGGCCTCGACATTGTTGTCGTTGTCACAAAGGTGCGCAGATGTTTTTTCTGTTGAAAATTATAACTTAGCTAATGTATTTAAATGTATTTAGACGGACTACATGACAACGCTTGAGAAGGAGTACGAGTATCGAGATGAACACTTTGATTTCATACAGCAATGGATACGGAACTTTTGCCTGCGGCACGGCACCTCGCTCTTTTACACCAGCGTCAAAGAGGATAAAAACTGTGATCTCCTTTACAAATATCTAACGCATCGAATTTATGGTCTACCATTCCGTACGCCAGCGCTAGTCGTTGAAAAGGATGCGGTGCTCATGTGAGTATTTGATTTACTATATTTTTTTTTATTGCATTACATTGCTGAGCTAATTGGCATCATTTGAAATTACAGTCCGGCGGGTTGGGATAGCCTCAAGAAAATAAGTATTCTATATGAGAACATGCATGCGGTCAAGGCCGAGAATCATTACACAGACATAATCAAAGCGCCGCCAACACGAAAGGTATGCAGAAATTTGTGATCGATCTTGGTCAACTAATTTCAACTAATTTGTTATATTTTCAACTGCTGCAGGCGGTTTCCAATCGCGAGACAGAGGTGCAAACGGAGGACGAACAGGCGTTCTTGGCGCGTCAGCAGGAGATACTCAAGCAGGGTGGCCAGGTGCGCGGTGAGTCGCCGTTGCGTTCTCAAGGCGCCAGCGCTGGCGGCAACAAGGCCGGACCACGTACGCCCGGCAGTGCCGGCCAGAGTTCACCTAAAAAGGTAAAAGAACGAATATGCATAGTGAAACCTCATTTATTAATGCTTTCTAATTTTAGATCGATCCCAAGCTAACGCCTGCCACGCCGGGCGGCGAAGGTGTGCTGGCCAACTTCTTTAACTCGCTGCTACACAAAAAGTCCGGTGGACCAGCTGGCGGACCGGCGGGTGCAGCCAGTCCAGGCGGTGGCATGGGCACGCCACGCACCTCCAATGGCACCGATGCTCTGATGACGGCCGAGAAGTTGGCCGTGCGCTCAGATGCCGCTGCCGAGCTGGATCGATTGGCGCGTAGTGTTAAAAAGGATATCGATCTGTCCCAAAGTGAGTGTTGAATGTGTGTCTGCGCCACAACAGCAACAGCAACCACAACAACAACAAATATCTACAGTAACAACAGCAACACACTAAACAACTGCAACGTCTACACAATGATATCAACGAGATAAACATCTGTTAAACAAACAAAAAAACAAAAACAAAAAACTGCTGCTGCCCATTAAATGAGCAATGCGCAGCAATTGAGATGACATCGGTAGCGTTAGTTTAGCGTGCAAAAGTATAAAGTATACAACATATAATATGAAGAGAAACCCATATGAAAGACATCAAAGACACACAACATTTATGGAGAATGGGCTTAGGTCTTATTCTTAGGTAAAAAGTGAACACACACATTTAGCTTATCGTTTCCGATTTGTCCGACATGCACGTGCTTAATCTATACGTATTTAAAAAAGGAAACAGAAAATATAAAAATATATTTATAATAATTATGATTTATTATTATTTTTCGTTTCTGTTCATTTGGGGCCACACTTGTGTATAATAATAATAAATTATTTAAATTATGTAATTGTTGAAAGTGTAAATTACAAAGTGCGATGCTGTTGTCCACTGAGAAGAGATTCAAAACAAAGCGATGCTCATGCCCCATGCGCCCAGAGGGCGTGGCAATTGCTTACACACACACCTACACACACTTTACATTTAACTGTAGTTGATAGCTTGTATGTACTTTTTAATTATATTAATTAATTACACACAACACACACACACACACTGGCTTTATGTAGTATTTGTTAGAAACATTTTTTTTTTTTGGCGCCCTTAAGAGCAAGCAAAAGGCTGGCAAAAGATAGATGAAGATGAAGTAGAGGCAAGGAACAACAAATGGAAAAGCAACGCAAGTGAAATTTGATATGAATATGAATATTTAATTTATGTAAAGTGCTAATTTAGGCTTCAATCAAAATGCAATTGTTGCGTGTATCTTTTGTTTTTCTTTGTGTGTGATGATGATGATGATTATTGAAAGCAAATTTGATTTTAACATAGTCTGATTATTATTTTTTCTCGCTCAAAGCCACACGCGTTTAATTAATATAGAATACAAGAAGAAATACAACAACAATGTAACACAAAAAAAAAAACATTAAACAAAAAAAAAAAAAAAACAAAACAAAAAACATAAACACTATTATGAACTAATTTAACTAAGCAATTTTTAAAATGATAACTGAAACTAACTGAAATTCTTTTTATGTTTAAAAGTCAAGCGCAAGAAATCAGATGTACTCACGACCAATCGCTTTAATACGACCCCCCAAAATCTATAACCATTTGTGAGAGGCAAACATACCTATATATAGTATATAGAATATATATATTTATATACCACATATATACTAAAAACATATTATAGTATATATGAAAGATGAGAGATGATATAATCGGCATGATCATGATTTTTGTTTTGAGTGAATCACCACATTTTTAATGTTTCCCCCTCTTAAATTTAAATAAAAATATACATTGTGTTCAATTTGATTTGTTAATTTGTAATTGAAGTGTCAACAGAGAGTGTGTGCGAGGCGCGATGAGTGAATAATGTTTGTACTTTTGTATGCCGGATCACGGGTCAGAATAAAAGCTTAAACCTCGCTTAAACGATTTAACATAATTGCTTTTTTGTATGTACATTTTGTATTCGATCGAACCACTTTTTGCCATATCATTTGGCCCACTTTGCAGGCAATGCAGCAGCAACTAACGCTCACACAACAAGCCTTCTAGATATTCATATTCGCCTCTCGCTCTACGCTGTGTGTCTCTTCTAATCAATAACAACAAAAACAAAAACAACAACAACTTATAAACAAAAAGAAAATTTGTGCGACAAGACTATATTTTTATGTATAAAAAATAAATTATGGATTGCCTATAATAAATATTGTATTACATATTAACAACAACAAGATAATTGTGCGAATTATTTGATGGTATTTATTCTGAAAGAATTCCATAAGTACAATTACAAGAATGAACAACAATAGCGATTAAAATAAAACATCATAGAAAATATTTGAAAAATATCGACACAAGTGTTGACTTTTTACGTGAACAAAGAACAAATTTAATGTAAATGCATATAATTAAATAAATACAAATATAAAATGCAACAACAACTACAAAATGAAACCTAAATAAATCAATACAAAAAGAACAAAATTTAAACATGCAAATTTCCAAATAAAAAATATACAAAAAACTTATGCGACTCTTAATTCATATAATTCGCCGTCAAATGATATTTTATTTTGACTTTGGGATCGTAAACTTTTTTAAAAGTATTTTAAATTGAAATGTCTTGTTATCTAATATGTCCGCTAGGTGGCGGCAGCTCTGCCTGCTATCTCTCTCTATAATATGTAGTGGCGAATAACTGTTTAAATAATTTTTGTGATAATTATCCGCTAGTTTTAAAGCCTTGAAAATATCTAAAAATATATAAAAGTATTCACAGCCTGTTGTGATGATCAGTTGAGTCAAAGAATCATTCATATTGATCACTTTATTGCCTACATGTGCGAGCTGTCTCCGATAGATGGCGACACCCATATGTCGGCTATCTCTTTCTATAGTATGTTGTGGAATCGTTCAATTATTTGTTGATTCAATTGATCGTTCTGAAATTTGGAGTACATTTAAACAATATTTATTGGTATTTAAAATAATATTTATTACTCATATTAATCATAATTTATTATGATTGTGGAGTATCTGTGTTTAGCTAGCTAGAAGACTAAACTCATTTCTGTCTACTGTGCATATTTTTGGGTCCACGTAAATCATAATGTTGGGAGTTGGATTGGAGGTGAGAGACAACAAATCATTTGAATTGTGAATTGAGACAAAACACTTGAGTTCTCGGTAAATTTGGGATTCGTCGGAACCGGAAACGGAAATGCAAAAGTCAAAAGCCCTCGAGGGGTCTCTGAGTAATAAGAACTATGGCAATAATGTGAACATGAACGTCAGCAGGAAAACCTTTGATGTGGAGTCGAGGCAGCCAGCCAGCATTTTATTAATGATGTTGCAGTCGGCTGCTGATGATTATCGGGTTTCAAAAGGAAGGAATGCGCTGCGCTGAGTGAGGAGGGACGAAGAGGCAGGCCATAACCGTTTTCACATCATTGATATTTTCATTTCGATAATGATTTTCACAAAACGCCAATCTCCGCTACGCTTTCTCTCTCTTTGTCTCTCTCTCTCTCTCTCTCTCTCTGTAGCTGTTTTGCCCCAAGGTCTGATTTGGTGGGGCAAAATGTGAAAAGCTTGGCGCTTGGCGCCTGGCGTCAAAGGAACAGCTGGCAGCTGCCGGTTGCTATGTTGGCCCCATGTTTGCCTTGATAGCTGCAAGGATAACACTTTACTTGACCTTTGTGTTTGTGTGTTTGTGTGCGCGTTTGATAAATGATGACGTCGCTCTGCCCGCCCCGCAGCTTTGTCATTGCTCTCTCCGTCTCCGTCTCCGTCTGCCTCTTTCTCTCTGGCATTGTAGTGTCGCGTTGCCTTCGTCGTCGTCGCTACTTTGTTGATACTTAGTTGTGTGTATTGTTTTAGCTCGCATCCTTGCGTTTCGCTCTGTGTCCTGATGTGATGTGCTGCCAACTTGCGTTGCCTGCTCCATTCTTTTATCCTGCAGTCAGACCAGGCGCTTGATACGTGCTCATTTTGCTTATTGCTAGTGCTGCCATTCCCCCATCCCCATCCCCATCCCCATCCCCATTTCCCGTTCCTCCTCCCTGCTACCTTCTCTGCTTCTAGTCACAACTTGGCCGTTCTGCCAGCCTCGATTTGGCTCAATATTGACATTGGTTTTGATTTGATGTTCAGCTGCTCAGCTCTTTCATCTGCACACACACACACACACACACACATGCATAAATATGTACATATGTGTATACTTTCTACATACAGTGTAAGCATGCTTGCACATAGATATGTACATACACATATACATATGTGTAGATATTCCATATATGTTTGCCAAGCTGCGGATCAACAGCACATTTAAATGATTTACATGCTTGTTTCATGCAGCTTGAATGCAAAGTGACGTATTTAGCAAACACTTAAAAATCATTTAAAACGTACGTATAAGAAATGAGTTTTTTATACCCTCTACCCAAAGGGTTGGCTTTGGTCGACAATCTGGTATATTCTGTACTCTATGGTATATTTTAAATCTAGTAGTATATCGATATACCAAATATACCCATAAGTACATTTTTATTATACTTTTTATTGATTTCGTATATTTTAAGAATTATACCACTTTATTTTGATATTGTTGGAAACGGGTCGCAGGTATTTTACAGTCGAGCACACTCGACTGTAGTTTTCTTACTTGTTTATTAATAATACATTACTTGTATTAATAATACATTATCGTATACATTGTAATGAGTTATATTATATTTTAGACTATAAATGTTGTCGATAGTAAACAATGATTTATGATTTATTTTTTAGATCAACATAAAACCAAGAATACATAAATAAATCATTTACAGTTTCGTGGATAGTATTTGATGGCTTTATAAAGCGTCCCAAACATTTTTTTTTAACAAAAACAAAAACAACGTAACACAAAGATTTCACTTTAAATACAAATAAAATAGTTTTTTGTGTTTAATATTTATTAATTAATGAACATGAATGAACATGTACAACTCAATAAGTACTTGAAGAACACAGGAATAGTAAATTAAAAATAATCTGAATAATATGTACATATGTATAACATTATTTCAATTAAAGATTAAATGGTAAATTGGAAAATGACTAATATATCTCAATTAGTTTATAAAGTAAGATTTTTACGTAATGCATTCGGTTCATAATATATTTTAACAACAACAAAATAGAAATAATAATCTTTATTTCTGGTATTTTCCTTCAATATAATTTCATTATAAACTGAATAATGACGAATCTAACCATATTTATTTATAAAGAATGATTCTTATGTAGCTACGTTTGTTCATAACATATTTTAAGTCTGTGATTAAAACAAAGTGAATAATAATAATTAATTGTGGTATTTTCCTTTAATATAGTTTCATTATTAAATTCGAATTCCAATTAAGGTATCGAAATTTAATATTGAACAATTATTTTTGCTAATGTTATTAAGATTATGAAATGATTTATAAAGTGATTTTTAGATACTCCTCTATTAGTTAAATGTTTGCTAATTGCAAATTTATAAACACTATTCAAATAATAAGTTAATTGAAAGTTGCTTGATTTGATGTTTTACAATCAAATTAGCTACTTATTTAAAGCCTGCATACATTTTTTTTATTAAATGGATTGAGCCAATGATTACAATAAGAAATGAAAACGTAGTTTAATATATGAAAATCTGTATAGGGTGTTTTTCAACTGGTCAACATTTTGAATGGGATTCTATTGTTCAATTAAATATGCTGTCATGTCGATATAGAAAAACACACACAGCTTAATTGTGGTTTTATTTATTCGGCTTTAATTCACAGCAATAGCAACTCATTAATAAAATGAATTCTGGTACACTCATCTACACACGTGGCGCTCTCTCAATCTCTCTGCAATCAAGTTGCGGGTAAATATGAAAATAATTTATGCGAAATATTCATATACATAAATACATGCATACTTATATTGCAATTATTTATTTTGTCGACAAGCCATCGACTGACAAATAACATTGATTACACCATAATCAACAACGTGCTGTGCGAAAATTAATCTAACTAATTAAATTTGAATAAATTTTTGTTGGAATTGACAAAAATAAAACACTGGATTTCGGCGCCCGCGTCCACAGAATTGTTTCGACAGCTGAAGGTTAAAATAAGTAAGAAAGCTGCAGTCGAGTGTGCTCGACTGTGAGACACCCGCGACTATATTCTAAAAATATACTGAAATATTTTATAAAAAATACTAAATCCTACGAAATTTGATAGTATGCATCTTGAAATAGATCGGTATATAAAATTATCCCGAAGTAATATACTAAAGATAATTAAATATACTGAATTATATATTTGGTATAATGATAAAGTTTTGCCTTCAAAATATACCAAAGATTACAAAATATACCAGATTATCATCCAAAGCACCTAAGACCCGATTGCCGTAAGCCTTGTTTTTTGTTGCCGTACACAAGTATTTTATCCGTAATCAACTTTTCCGGAATTTTCATATATTATACCCTTTCAAACTTATAGGTAGCGGGTATAAAAATACTCTATAGCATAGAAAATATTGCTTTTGCTCTATGTTTTGTACGAGAAACAAAAATGTAACAATTAAATGAAATAATACAATTTCAAGGTATATAATTAGAGTGAAAACTTGAGCCATAAGAGCATTGAATTTTCTTAAAGAAAACAAATGAATTTGTAAAACATTTTGTGCAATTGAAATTTGTTGACTTTCACAACTTTACAAGTTGGTAAAATGCGATTTTTATCAGTTTAACAGGTTTGCAATTGCAATTAAATTCCATTTTCTGCTCGGTGACAGTGAAAAATAGTTTGCATTCATTGAAAACAATTATTTAGTGAGTTCATTTTAAGGAATGTGTTGATTGTGCTGTAATTTAAATGGCCAGCAATCTAAGGCTCTGATGTGCAAACTCTTCTTGATGCTTTGTCCTCACATTTGTCTTGTCCAACTCAACCAAAATTGAGTTTCCGGTACACAAAATTCACATGTACACACACACACACACACACACACATAGAGAGAAAGATAGGGAGCATTAAATGTGACACTTGTGCTGGCTTAAATGCACTTGATTTTGGCCACAAATCGTCCGACATTCTCGACTCTGGGCCAGAGCCATATCAAGTTATGGCCAACTGTTTTTCTTAACATCTTAATGTCGCCGCCATTGGCATTCGCAAGGACACACTTTTCTTTTCGACCAACTGCAATTTTATATCCTGCTGCCTTTTCTGTGTTAAATTTCAATTGTTTCGTTCTCTTTTATTGCTCGACAACTGTCCGTCCGTCTGTCTGTCCGTCTGTCCATCCGTCCGGTCATTTGCAGTTGCGCCTTTGGCATTTCATTTCCATTGGCAAAAAAGTCAATTAAAGCCATTAGGGGCCATGACAATTATTTAAGCCATTTGTGGCATTTCACAAAATGGTAGTTGCAACTTGCGAACCAACTTTAACTGGGATGCTTTTATATAACGATCTATTTAAAATAATGAAAATACATATATCAAAGTATTATTCATATGCTGAAGTGGAAGGATCTACTTAAAGTATTTAAGTGTATAATTCATTATATCAAAATATATTTTAAAAATATTTTTAGAATTATGTTTATATATTGGATATATGCGTAATTCTCTGACAGAAAACATAAAATAAAATACTTTTATAAGTATAGGTTATTCTTATAGCTCTGGATTAGCACTATATTTAGAGATAAGATTTAATTTAGAAACTTTTTTGTTTTACGATAAAATATATAAATTCGTTAATTTTTTGGTTTTCGTATGAATTCATTTTTGAAATTAGTTTGAAATAGAAAAATTATTCCAACATCATTCTGACCTTTAATTAAAGTACCATTCAAGAGATATAAGATTCAACTTTACTCAAATAAAAAAATGTTTTGGTATATGTTTTTTTTCTCTTTAAATAGTGTCACCAGAAAAATGTTTTATTTTAAAGTTCTCTAATAATAACAAAATTGCAAGTGCACTTAAATGAAAATTGAACACTATTTTTGGATTTCTTAGAATTAAAATTTTGTTGTTTTGGAAATGCAAATTAAAGTAGTTTATCATTAATTCATCTAAGAATCTTTGACTTACAATTTTTTTTAAATAAAAAATTTATACATTTTAATAGATTATTATTCATATACTTCAGTAGCTAATTATAGTAGTTTATTATTTATATATTTTAGCATTTTTTATATATAATATAACTAGATTTTTTTTTTAGTAATTTGCTTGAAGGAATACATTTTTTTTCATCTCAAAAGCAATCTGTTCCTTTTGTTAATTTGCAGAGTATCATGCAGTCGTCTAAAATGTTCCCCTCTCTCGAACTACGCATTCATTTGAAACGCTGTAATATTATTTATTCTGACATGGCTTGAACCAAGCTCTAATTCATTTCAGGTCTTTCTTATCGGACACAAGTCTAATGTGTGTGTATTGATACCCATACATAAATACACTTTTGGCCCTGCTTTTGTGTGTTGAGACGAGTCTTCACATCTTCATCTGCCCATACCCTGATTTATCTGTCTCTATGTTTGTGTCTGCTTGTTTATTTTTGTTTGTTTCCCTCTCGCAGCTGGATTCGGTGAGCTGTCAAAGTTGTTTTGACGGCCTAGCTCTGCCCAAGGCCAACTTTTTTCCCCTCTCCCTCTCCGTCTCCCTTTCTTTTTCTGGTCAAACATACTACAGTTTTCCTTTACCTTCTCGTTCTCATTCCCTTGGTTCTTCGATTCTCAAACTCAATCACGATTCATATTCCCAGCTGTCATGAGCAGCAATTAATCTATCATTATTACGTAGTAGTTCAATTTGATGCGAAATTTGATGGCATACTCGCATTTTGGACAAGAATCGAACTTGAATCGTATTCGTGCGCAAGTTGTTAACTTCCAGATTTAATAATAATTTCTAAATGATTACATAATACATCAAATTATATACGTATTAATAGGGCGATTTGTAACGAAATACCGATTCAAAACTAAATTATTTAATCTTTTTGGGATGTGGTAATTGTCTATCAAATTAGTTATGATTGTTTGAAATACTTCTTTTTTATGAACTGAAGTTAGTATAGTTAAAAAAAAAAGAAATATTTCAAGATTTATTATACCCTCTTCAGATTGGACTTTGGGTCTTCTGTAGATCTATGCAACGGGCAGAAGGTAGCATCTTAGACCCCATCATTAAAAAAATGTTAGAAGTTATCTAGAAATCCTTTTAAATGGAACTTGGTTGGTTTGGTTGACAATTTGGTATATTTCGTATCATTTGGTATATTTTAAATATAGTAGTACATTGATATACGAAATGTATCTTATATTTTTTTTTATATATATTTCAGTATTTTTGATATATTTATTGGTAATTCCTTAACAAAAATACTTATTTCGCCTTGTTATGCCTTTATTGGATATCTCACAGTCGAGCACACCCGATTGTAGCTTTCTTACTAATTATTATTAACCGCCTCATGTCTGCTTCAAATTATTAGTTACAAAACTGAAGATACCTGATGATGACAGACAGTTTTCTATACGCTAACTATTGGTTCAGCTGCATTACTGAAAATAATTTCATTTCGGATGAGTGCTTTGGTTATCAGGTATATAACTTTGTTGCTGAAAGTGAAGTGGTATTCAAGTATTTGATTTTAAATGGGAGAAGACAAGGAAATACTAATAAATATTATTTATATGACATAGATAACAATAAAGTTTTGATAATTTATAAAAGAAATTGACTGATATTGCTGATATCAGCATTTGAAATATAAATGAACAAAGTGTATATTGTTTGAACAGATAATTGTTTAGATTGCAACTAATGAAGTTAAAAAATATTAAGCAGTCAAGAGGCATTTTGATTTCGTAATGCTATCGATCAAATACGCTTGAAGTGTATTAACCGCGTTGACATTGCATGCGACGATAACAAGTTTCCGTTTAAAGAAAAACAACGAGTTGATTGATGTGTTTTCTATTATAATTTATGCAAATGTAAAACGTACATTATTTACCTCAACACAAAAAAAAGTATTTATACAATACATACAAAAAAATGAAAAAAAAAAAAAATAAAAACCAGCTTATAGAAGTTCACCCACTGGCTTAATGGTGATCTCGTGCACTTGCATATGCGGAGGCGTGGAAAGGGTGAACAACACTGCCTGCGAAATGTCCTCTGCCTTGAGCATCGTATCACTAGCCGAAGTACGCACATCATCCGGCACGATCTCCGTATCCACAACACCGGGACTCACACTCTAAAAACAAAATTAATTGACACATTTAGAACAGTTCTTAACACTCAGTTCTCAGCACCCTACCGTGATCTTGATGCGAGTGCCCAGACCAAGGAATTCCTGGCGATACATTTCAGTCAATGCAGTGACCGCATGTTTCGTGGGTGGATAGACATTAAACTCTGGGGCTTTGCCAGCCGTAGGAGCAAACAATTTGTGACCAAGAATGCTGTTGATGAGCACCACATGACCATCGAAGTTGCGCTTCTTCATCGAGGCAAAGGCTCGTTGAGTGCACATCACAATGCCCATGATGTTGGTCTGCACAGTTTGCTGGACTTGTGAGATGGGCATATCGACTAGTCGGCCATCCTGCAGAGTGCCAGCATTATTGATCAGTATATCAATTCCGCCCAGCTGCTGCTCGATCGCATCAAAAGCCGCCTTAACTGAGGCCTCATTGCCCACATCGCATTGGATTGGAATCAGTTTGTCTCTGCGTCCAGCTGGGACCAACTTTTGGAGTTCCTTCACACGTTCCACGCGTCGCGCCAGTCCTACCACAATAAGGCCAGCGTTGACCAGGTCAACGACGATCGCCGAGCCAATTCCCGAACTGGCCCCGGTGACGACGGCAACGCGATTCTGCCAACGATCCATGATATTTACTCAGTAAGGTTGAAATGTTCAAGTCGATCTGTGCTTGGAAAGTGATCAACTAACTGCTTTTATAGTGGCTGAAAAGTATTTGTTTGTTTAATCTTTGTGTGTTCTCATCAAACCAGTTGGGTGCACGACAAACGTTAAGCGGCAAACGTGATTGCGAGTGAAATAATTGATAAAAGGTTTTACTTTTACACTCATGAGTGTTATTCTGGTCAGTTCTACCAGTATTTTTGCTATTTTTCCTAGTCGAAATATAACTGCGTCATGATGACGACACACAATGTACCTTTCAATCCACGTTAATGACGAGAAAATCGCTACGTAATAAAAATATGTGTTTGCCATATCTAATTTGTGATATTTTATGACGTATCACTGTAGACATTTTTGCACTTATGATAATAAAAAAAAGGCATTCTGTGTTAACTGATTCAATATATCAGGTTTGCTATTCTATACAATTTATGAAAATAATTTAGCTAATTAAATTCATTTTTTTTTTAATTTTATTGGCTAATGATATTTATTATTTAAGAGTAGTTTGAGATTGTCTTAAGTTTGATTTGATTTCGTTAACTTTCGAAATTTTTAAACGGTTGTGTATTAAGACAACTGAAATAAAGGAAAATATATGAATAATTAAAATATTCAACTTCAAAGTCCAGAAGACTCAGCTATGAGTGTAACACTAGACTTCACAAGATATCTTATCAATATAAAAACAAATAGTCTGTTTACTGACAGATTAAACGACCAATTCACAAATCAAACAGACAGAGCTAGAATGCAGTGAAGAATAAGTTGAATGTTTTATAGTTCAATTAGGCTGGGATTTAAAAATGTTCACTTCATTTCGCCCATTTAAGGATGTTCTATAAATATGGGCAGAGGTGGAGAGAGCTATTAATATAAGTCTCTAGATAATTCCGTATTTTTTAACTCAAGTATAAAAAGAAATTCTTAACATCAGCATTAATGTTTGTTACCATACGGTAACAGTAACAAGTAAGAAAGCTACAATCGAGAGTGTCAATAGTGAGATACCCGCTACACATTAAAAAAAAAACAAGTAAGAAAGTTACAGTCGAGTGTGCTCGACTGTGAGATACCCGCTACCCATATTTAATAAAAGCAAAATATTGCGTTATCATTTTCAAAATATACCGAAAATACCAAAAAAAATACTAAAAATATACCAAGTGGTATGTTTGGTATATCGATATAGTACCCCATTCAAAATATATCATAAACGGCACAATGTGCCAGATTGTTGGCCAAAGCAACTCAGACCCCTAGTAAGTAGGCGTTTTTGCCCATACAAAAGTATTTCTTTAATAACTTCCACAATTTTTATCTGATCGCAACCAAATTTTCAGAAATCATAAATACTATAGTAGTTATTATATATACCAAAATTCGGAACTCTAGCTTTAAAATTACGCTTGTTATTCGATTTTTTTGATTTGCGGGGGCGGAAGTGGGCGTGGCAAAAATTTGAAACAAACTTGATCTGCGTGCAAACATAACAAATGCTGTCGAAAAAAAATTATAGCTCTATCTCTTATAGTCTCTGAGATCTAGGTGTTCATACGGACGGACAGACAGACGGACAGACGGACAGACACACAGACACACAGACGGACAGACGGACATGGCTATATCGTCTCGGCTGTTGACGCTGATCAAGAATATATATACTTTATAGGGTCGGAGATGCCTCCTTCTACCTGTTACATACATTTCCTGCCGGCACAAAGTTATAATACCCTTCTACCCTATGGGTAGCGGGTATAAAAAAAAACAGAATAGTACGGTATTATTCAGAAAATCCTCAAAATTCTAATACCGCCAAAAGAACATAGAAAATTAGCAAAGGTTTTTTGTTTATTGCTATAGAACCATTGAAAATAAAGCTTTAAAACTATGCATGTTATTGTTACTTTTAAATTCAGCATTACTTTATTTGGTTAATAATATTAATGAAATGCCTATAGCCGAATCGAGAAGAATTTGTCGTTGGATCCACATAAATAATGATTCGGGACAGTTCTACTAACTTATATTTATTCCAGAATTTTGTAGCATATTTTTAGGCTAATTTTAAATTTATTTTAATCAAAAAATCGATAAGATAGAAAGTTTAATCAAAAGCGCACGATTGTGATATAGCCGCTACCCATTTTCAATAAAAACAAATGGGATAGCTAAATTCGAGTGTGCTCGACCGTGAGATACGCGCTACCCATTTATAATAAAAACAAAGCAGTGCGGTATTATTCTTCAAATATACCAAATACCATTTGAAACAAACTTGATCTGAACATTCATCCTTCTGCGTATTTTGATACATACAATAATATGTATAGATTCCTACAAATGTTGGATGCGATCAGATAAAAAAGGTCGAAGATATTAAAGAATAACATTTGTATGGGGAAAACGTCTACTTACTACGGGTCTTAGGAGCTTTGGCTGACAATCTGGTATATTTTGCACTCTTTGGTATATTAATATATTAATTTGGTATATTTTAAAATTAATACCGCATCTATCTTGCTTTTAGCGGGTAGCGGGTATCTATCTCATTGTCGAATACTCTCGACTGTTTTACTATGTAAGGGTTAAGAAAATCTCTAGCTAAATGAAAAGCTGGTTAGTTAAATTGTGTATTATTTCTTTTATTAAAAAAAAAACTTGATTTCCCTAAGCAGCAATATAAAATGATCGTTTACAATTAAATGTGTGAAAACATAATTTTTATTGTATAGCTTAGCAAAAAAAAAAAAACATAAAAAATAGCATCTTATAGAAGTTCACCCACTGGCTTAATGGTGATCTCGTGCACTTGCATATGCGGAGGCGTAGAAAGGGTGAACAACACTGCCTGTGAAATGTCCTCTGACTTGAGCATAGTATCGTTAACCGCATCACGAACGCGATCTGGCACGATCTCCGTATCCACAACACCAGGACTGATACTCTGAAAAAAATATAAATCAATGCAACATTGAGTACAATCGTCAAGCAGTAAGTTTATCAGACTTACCGTAATCTTGATGCGTGTGCCCAGACCCAGGAATTCCTGGCGATACATTTCAGTCAAGGCAGTGACTGCATATTTGGTAGGTGCATAGATATTGCTCTGTGGAGCACTGCCAGCAGTAGGACTAAACAACTTGTGGCCAAGAATACTGTTGATGAGCACCACGTGACCATCGAAGTTGCGCTTCTTCATCGAGGCAAAGGCTCGTTGAGTGCACAACACAATGCCCATGATGTTGGTCTGCACTGTTTGTTGGACCTTTGAGATGGGCATATCGACTAGTTGGCCATCCTGTAGAGTGCCAGCATTATTGATCAGTATATCAATTCCGCCCAGCTGCTGCTCGATCGCATCGAATGCCGCCTTAACTGAGGCCTCATTGCCCACATCGCATTGAATGGGAATCAATTTGTCTCTGCGTCCAGCTGGGACCAACTTTTGGAGTTCCTTCACACGTTCCACGCGTCGCGCCAGTCCTACCACAATAAGGCCAGCGTTGACCAGGTCAACGACGATCGCCGAGCCAATTCCCGAACTGGCCCCGGTGACGACGGCAACGCGATTCTGCCAACGATCCATGATATTTACTCAGTAAGGTTGAAATGTTCAAGTCGAACTGTGATTCCACTGAATACATCCAACTGGTTTTATAGTTATTTATTGTGCTTGATCATTAATTGTTTATAATCACGGCAAACAATGACGGTGTGAATAATCGTAATAATTGATAAAAGGTTTACTTGAACTTATGAGTGTTGTTCTCGTCACTTCGATGAGTATTTTGTGCCCGCTACTCATAGGGTAGTAGGGTATTATAAATATGTGCCATCAGCAAACTTATGTAAAAAGACAGAATGAGATATTTATAGCCCGAGAAGATATAGTCATGTCCGTCTGTCTGTTTGTCAGTTTCATCATCTAATTTTCAGAGAATACTGGAGAGTAATTCCGCACCAATAAAAACTACAACACAAAATTTTAGAAGGCAATCTAAACAATCAATTGCTTTGGTAGAATATCTGGTATTTTTTGCACTATATGGTATATTTTTAATGTAGTGGTATATACTTTTTAATATTTTTTAGTATATTTTGACGGTCGCACAAGTTTGCTGTTTTTTAATATGGTTAGCAGGTATTTCACAGTCGAGTATTCACGATGTTAGCTTTTTAACTTGTTTCTATTTCACCAAGTTTAAATTCTACTTTGTCATGATGACGACACAAAATGAATTTTTCATCTACACTGAAAGCGACAAAAATCGTTACGACTTCAAAACAAAATAATTGTTTGCTGAAGCTAATTTGTGATATCTGATGACGTAATAATGTTGTGATTATAAAGTACAATTGATAAAACATAACATTTATGAGATTGTTTTTATAAAGCTATTCATTGATGAAATATGATTCAGCTAATTAATTTCACAGTGTTTAGTCGACTTTTATCAGTCATTGACAGATTTTTTTATAGAGTGAGATGATACAAATTGATAAGAAAATATATTAAGTGGAATGAGCAAACAGGTTTGTTAAGATAACTCTCGAATTAAATGTGTATCTAATACTTTTGTATGGGAAATAAAAAATGAAAATAAATGAATTACTTAATAAAAATAACTTTAAAGCTTCTATATCATATTCAATACTTATGTTCTGTAATAGCATTCGTATAGGCATTTTTAACTTGTTTTAGTCCCAAGTTCACATACATACATAAGTGGCAAGCAGTCAATCTAACAGCTGTAGACATGGAATATAATCTAATCGTAAAAAGACTATTTTGCCTATATATTTTTGATCATCCTCTTATCTATCTTCAAGAAATCTCTTTAAAATGGAGACCCATTATAGATGCTATCAAACTCGAAGGGAATGTTAGCATAGATTAAAGTTTCTGTTTTTGTTAAAAATAATACTGAAATTATATAGAATTCTAAAGTTTCACATTATAATTTTAGTTTTGTAACAATGTCGAATTGCATAGTGTTCTATTTTTTTTTAAAGATTATAATTATTAGCTTTGGATGCCGCTTTGGATATTGTGTTGCTATTTCTTTATAAAAAAAATATTAAAGTATTCCGAAGGGTACATATTGAATTTATATATGTTACTATAATTAAAAAATACCATAGAGTTCAAAATGTAGTATATTGATAAAAAGGTATTGCTTCGAAACAAAGTTAGTAAGAAAGCTACAGTTAAGTGAAATACCCGCTAGCCATTTTTATACATTATTCTTAAAATATACCAAATTAATATACCACATAAATACTAAAATATACCAAACACTATATTTGATATGCTGATATAGCATTATATTGAAAATGTACAATAGTAAATTAAAAAAATATACCAGATTGACAAAAAAGGAAGTGTTAACTGGAGAAAATTATGGCTATCATCTAAATTAATAATAATCAATATTATCTGCATTTTAATACAGATCAAGAATGTACATATGTAATATATTTTAATGGACACAGAGTTTTCAACCTATATGTAGTTAAGAAACAACTTTTAACACTCCACAAATGTGTACCTTAAAATAAAAAGCTGTGGGTCAAGCTTGCTAGAAAAAAGATTATGATTCATTGAAATATTTAAAGCTGATCGGTCAAGCTCCAATATGTGATAAGGTAATTTTTGTTGTGTTCATTTATCTTAACAAGATGTGAAATGTTAATGAGTCGATTATCGCTACAATGAGATAATTAAGACTCAGGTAGCATCTGTTATATAAAGTTGGCACTTTATTTAATATTTTAATTCTATTCAACTTTATTGCAAGGTGAGCGTAAGCAAGTGATAAAAAAAAACAATGCGTGCATTTTTAAGTGAAATGAAATATATAAATATATTAAATTAAAATAGTTCGCCCACTGGCTTGATGATCATCTCGTGGACTTGCATATGTGGGGGCGTGGCCAATGCAAAGTGCACCGCCTGAGCAACGTCCTCGGCTTTCAACATCGTCTGTTGAACTGCTTCGCGCACACCATCGGGCAATATCTCCGTATCCACAATGCCAGGACTAATACTCTGCAAGTGCATCAAATGAATCAGAGAGAAATCTTATCGCAAAGCAGCCGAGTGAGCAGCTTACCGTGATCTTGATGCGAGTGCCCAGACCCATGAACTCCTGGCGATAAATCTCGGTCATGGCGGTCACCGCATGTTTGCTCGGCGGATACATATTAATCTGAGGTGCAACATCAGGCTTGGGTCCAAACAGCTTGTGGCCAAGAATACTATTGATGAGCACCACATGACCATCGAAGTTGCGCTTCTTCATCGAGGCAAAGGCTCGTTGAGTGCACATTACAATGCCCATGATGTTGGTCTGCACAGTTTGTTGGACCTGTGAGATGGGCATATCCACCAGCCGGCCATCCTGCAGAGTGCCAGCATTATTGATCAGTATATCAACTCCCCCTAGCTGCTCGATCGCATCGAAAGCCGCCTTAACTGAGGCCTCATTGCCCACATCGCATTGGATTGAAATCAGATTGTCTCTGCGTTCAGCTGGGACTAACTTTTGGAGTTCCTTCACACGTTCCACGCGTCGCGCCAGTCCTACCACAATAAGGCCAGCGTTGACCAGGTCTACAACGATCGCCGAGCCAATTCCCGAACTGGCCCCGGTGACGACGGCAACGCGATTCTGCCAACGATCCATGCTGCTGATGCTGATGCTGTTGATGATAATCGACAACCAAATGGGCGAAAAACTTTTGAGTGTCTGAGCATCTGTTGAGTTCGCTCGATGTTTTTTATACTTGCACATATGTATGATCGGAGAGCGAGTTGCTTCGAGTTGATTGCCGGGTCGCAGATATGTGCACATGTCTGTCAATTGCATAAATTAACCTAGTTTATAAACGGAGCACGCTTTCCGATGGGCGTAAGTTATTGCTTATGATTCTCAGAAAGTTGCATTGTAACGAAACGCTCCATTTTTAGTTGCTGACCTATATAATTAGCTCAAGAATGAATCTCTTTTTTTCTTTTCCCTTTCTACCTATCAGTATTTGTATTTTAAATCTTTATAGAAATGTTATGTGACGTCAGCATATGTAGATGTTGTTGTGTATGAATAGCGTTTATTTGCTGGCAATCAAAATGTTTATGAATTCATTGTCTTTGTTTTCAGCGCGTGTCATGAATTGAATTATATTTTTGGCATTTTATTTGGCATTTATGTGAAAACAAATTGACAATAAACACGTGTATAAAGTGGGGAACAACTTATGCTTTTAATTGCGTGTCGCTCTTTATTTTATCGAATGATTATTCCAATCATCCATCCCACAATTCGATTGTTCAATAGTTCTTAATGATGTCGTTAAGGCTACTTTCGGCATTTCACTTAAGCAGTGAAATAAATTGGCTTAGCACGTAACATATTTCACAGTCGAGCACACTCGACTGTTCGTTAGCAAAAGAACAATGAATAGTAAGTCAGAAAGTCAGAAAGTCAAGTGGTATTTTTGTTAGTTGCCATATTACTGATTACTACTATCAGTTAAAGAGATAATAACTGCTCGTCTATATACCACTTCAACTTTAAGTACTACTTGTGCTTTCATACATATAGCTTAGCTTAGCAAGCTGATAAGTTTGAGTGACAACTGAATATGTAAATAACTATAAATTATCCAGGTCACGCATTTCAGCCTAAGCATCAGCTACTAACTTGAACATGAGTTCTCAAGCGACTACCTGAGTGGAGATAATTCTTGTAGTTAATAGCGGTTTGTATACCCTGTAAGTGTCAGCTTATAACAATCTGTTTAATAAAACAAAAAGCACAAACTAAATATAAACATATTGAAACTTTAATCGAAATTTATATAAATTGATTTATTTATAAATTCATTTCTTCAAATAATTAAAAATTCCGAAGGCTACATTTGGTAATTCGATATCTTACTATATAATATTAACAATATACTATACTGACAACCAAAGCAATTTATATAAGTTCATATGTTTATAAATTCATTTCTTTTTATTCTTTAATAAATTGAAGTGACAGAATTGTTAAATATATACTGCAATTGTAATCGACCTAAAATTCTTATTTCTTTCTTTCTAAAATTAAATTAAATTGATGATTTTATAAACAAAGAAATCACAGGGTATCTTTGTGATTACTACCTTGCAATCTCAAGTGGCCAATTATCTAACGACATGTTGAGTCGGTAAGCAAGTCATTATAGAATTAATAACAAATGTATATTATTTGCATATGCATAAGCAATTTGCATGTGATGATTCGAATGCCACAAATGTACAAAAGAAAAAAAGAAAACAATAAGAATTTTTCCCGTACGTTCGTTGCATGTTGACTGCTTGAATTGTGAGTGTATGTGTGTGTGTGTGCGAACTATGAATATTTCTTGGCCCACTTCGGTGGCAGGGCTCAGCAAACAGTTGCGTGGCAAGCATTCGCGCCACGTGCCTTCGTTGTATTCGCAAATTGTCCAGAGATATCTTGACTGAACTGAACTGAACTCAACTCAACGCAACTGAACTGAACTGCTGCTGTTGCTGACCCTTGTCTCTAGCTCTCTTCTAAGCGCAGCCTATAAAACTACTTATTCCCTTCGCACACTCGAATCCACTACTAGACAAAGACCATCTCCATTGTGTGTGCGCAGAGCGTATTGACCTGGCACAAGTTCAAATATTTGTTAAGTAAAGAGCTGCTGCTGCTGCTGTTGCTGTGGCTGTTGCTGCTGGGTTATAAAGTGATATTGACTATGGCCACCGACTTGTGCGGAATATGAGCAGCTCTCTATGTGTGGCTACAACCATTCACAGAGATTGAGACTGTTTGGTTTGCTCTTATTATATGCTGAGTAAGTATAATTTTGATTCGATTAATTGCACTCGACTAGCTTACACCCTGTAAGAAGTACCAGATCGAGATAGTGGACACGTTTGATTCGAATTTTCCTTTTGTATTGATATTCTAATTTAGTATCAAATAAATAAAAAGAAGTGTTATATTTCAAATATAAATAAAATAATATGCAAAAGTGTACATTTTCTTTAGAATTGATTTTTTTAAAGCATTTAGACGCGTCTATTTTGATAATTACATCACGTTACATCAAAAGAGTTTATGGAAAATTATCCAAATAGGATCTAGAAGTTACGCAGAGAAAATCTTGGGTTAATTATTCGAATTTAATCCGAAATAATTTCTCGGATTATGTTAAATCTAATATTATACATACTTTTTCATTCCAGACACTTTGCTATTCTCTGATTTTAATTTAAAGCCATATTAGTGTTAATTTTTTGTCAATTTCACTGAATATAATTTGTATTAACTAATTATTAAATACTAGATTTGATATAATAAATAAATTACCCATATTAACTTTTTGGTATTTTTTGTTTAAATAAGAAACATATATATTATACTATTTTAATCCAGAAACTCGAATCACATAACAAAAAATTCGCGATAAGCGTTATCAGCAAAAAACCTGTTTTCTACATTAAAATTATATTAGAAGAGATTTAAAACTAATTATAGGCGATTAAGATTAAATGAATTTATTTTGTTTCATAATTTGCTATTTTAATCTTGAAATAGAACCATATTTAGCTATTCAATTCTTAATTATTTAAAAAAAATCCAGGCTAAAATGAATTTGAAGTTACTTAACATGGATCTTATTTCTGTGTATGCACTCACATATTTTGCAATGTTTTACAAAATGTGTTTTGCTTGAGCTTATCAATGTTTCAAAAATATCTATTTAATATTTATTTTGAACTTGTCGTTCAACATGCACTGAGTAGCTATCTTCGATCTATACTTTGGGACGTAAGCTCCGCTCTATTTTCATTCCACATTTTTGTTTCTATTGCTAACAGGCCGAAGAGCAAAAGTCTAAGGGTGATAACAACAGAAGAAGACGAAGGCAAATAGCAAATTGTGAAACCAATGATAAAAGACATAAAACAGAATTTAATAAACAAATATAGCATAAGTAACATACAAAAATGAATATGGAAAATAAAAAATAAATATTAAAAGGGGATATCATATTAATGCACAATTGGGACAAAGTAAAAGCTGCTTAGAAAAACACACTCAGATATTGGTCAACTTGAAACTGATCATCATACAATGTGAAGTAACTAAAATCATCTTCAATTTGAATTTTGGTGGATTACAGGGTATTTACACGGCAGTCGATTATTGCGGTAAATGGAATGCTTGCGTTGTGCTTGGATTCTTACGCTGCCTTGTCTTGGACAGTCCTTATCCTTGCCAGTAGAATTGTTGGCTGGCTACTATGTTAATTTTTTAAAAGGACATCAACTGTCATGATGCAGCGCAGATGATAATGACGAAGACGTGGCGCAGCAGGCAACAACAACAACAACAACAACAACTAGAAGAAAAACAAAGCGCACAATAATAATGAATGTTGTTTTTTATCTTGTGCAAAGCATGAAATGCAAAACACTTGAACTGAGTGGAAACGAAGGCAAAGGCAAAATAAGCAACAAAATGCGAAACAAAACAATTCAGAGCAGAATATGTACAGAGAAAGAAATTCGAACAAGATTTCAAACTTAACATTTTAAAATAGTTTTTATGTAAAAGTATTCAGAAGAGCATAATATTGTTCAAAACAGTATAAAAATATTAGTACATTATATTTGCCATAAATTAACTAAAATATGCTAAAAGGTACGTGTTTAAATAATGATATACCATTAAGTTCTTAATGATATCATTGAGAACAAAATGTATCAGATTCCCAATTAACAACTTTTGCTCTGGGCTTCTTTCTGATCCTTGGATTTGGAATGTTTCCCGTGCCTATGAGCTAAAAATATATAGTTCAAGAATGACAATTGGAGAATTATGTTGGTGTTTATTTTTAGGCTTTGAGTGGAATTTTGAAGTGGTTAACATTTCATTCGAGACGCTTTTTCTCTCTGTGTACGTACATATACGTAGTAGTGTGCACACAGAGACGTGCATACAGAAGCTGGGCGAAGAAGAAGGAGATGAGAACGCAAAACGGCGGTGTTGATAATGACAGCAAAGACAAAAGCTTTGCACACCATCCTACTCATCCTAATGGAACGAGCATCAGCATCAGCATCAGTAGAAGCAGAAGCAGAAGCATCAGCGGGTCTCAGTCTAGAGACGGATGACTGTCAGACTGTGTCCCTGTTCATATCCACGTCGACGTCGTCGTCTAGATTCACATCCTCGTCTGTCCATGCCCATGTCCTTGACGATGCTGCAGCAGCGGCTGTTCTAGTTAAATTGCCTGTCCTCGGCGACGCCGACGCTGACGCCGACGCCTGACTTTGTCGTTGTCTTTGCTAGTAAATCAGACCCTAACAAACAATAAAAAATACATACATTCGGGCAAATAAAAGCAGATACAACAGCAGCACAAGAAAAATAAAAAAAAACATACACAAAGAGATTTAAATAATAATAGGGGAGGCGACAATTCGCAAAATGGCAAAGATTAAACGCTTTAGGTTTTTACTAATGATGCCTGCCAAAAACGCACATAACAAAGTGAATTTGCGCATATTCGTGGAGTGGAAAACGGGGAGCGGAGAAGGGAGAGTGGGCGAAGAGGGCGGCACTTCTGTTCCCCAGTTCCCCTGTTCCCCTGTTTATCCATGAAGTGCTCGACAATAAATCTGAAAATCAATCTCAGCTGACAACGAGATGTGTTCACTTTACAAAACAGATCATTATTTTCAAATCTTATTAAATTGTTTTTATTTTATTGCTTTTACTAATCTTCTAAAAGTATTTCGTAAAAGACATTACTAACTGATATTATCGAAATAAAACTGCTGTTAAAGGAAATTCACAAATTTACAATCGTTTCATCAATTTAAAAGCTTCTCTAATTTAATTTCATTCCATTGTCCGGATTCCCGATTTGGTGGCAATAAATCGAATATTGCATCTATCGAGCTGAAACTGGGCATACTTCAATAATAGACCACTCTAAATATTTAAGCAAACTTTCAAGTAAGTTTGACCACGCCTACTCCAATGCCCATGTAGACATCATGACGTATACGTGATATTTAATTTTAATTTTTTATTTTTTTTATTTATTGCACTCTTTTTTGTCGTCGCTCAGTGTACATTCATCTATTTTACCAAATATAAATTCACCCAGCGCGGAAGAGTGGCGCCCACTGACGATCCACACGTCCAGCAACGTGGCATGATAGAACTCAAGCACATCTAGATAATTAAAGCATCGGAAAAGCCGCAAACCGGACTGTTATTAAAATTTAATATAAAGTGTTTACTATTGTTTAACATAGATTACACAACGCACAAATACGCAGAACCGGTTTTTTTCTCTACAGAAGACGAACACTTTTGTCAGCTTTTTGTTTCCTTGGACAACACATAACAGTACACATATATAACGTTAAACAAATTATCACACAAACTGTGTTTATTATTCTTAATTAACATAACCTCCAACTTCAATATCCATTTTAAAAAATAGAAAATTATTATTTCGTTTAGGTTTGCCAAGCGCTCAAAGACACTAAAAGTTTCCCGCCAATTTTGTCACAAAAATCAGCTGCTCAATCATCTGATTTTAACCATTTGTAAAAAATGCAAATTTGCAATTTTGACAAAAATATTTATTGATACTTCCTATCTAGGGTATCTAGTTTAAATATATAAAAAAATTCAGATTTTCTTCCATAAAATTTTGGACTTTATGCCTCTAAATCGCCAATCCGGGCCATAGTGGCATTGCTTGCTCTAACATAGCAATTTTTGAAGGAAGCTACAATAAGTTTGTTTAATTCCCAATATTTATACCAAGCACATTTAATCTAAAATCTTAAAAACAAAAAGTGTACGATAATCTAATCTTTAGAATAGATTGCTTTGAATATGTAATGTGATTTGTGTGTGAATGAAATAAATATTTCGTTTCATATAAACCATTTACATAAAAGACGTAAAATGCACTCAGATCAAATTTGTTTGAAATTTTTGCTACGCGCAACAAGCGTCATTTTGAAGCTAGATTTTTGGTAAATAAAATAATAATTATAGTCTTTATGTTTCCCAAAAATTTGGTTGCGATTAGATAAAAATTGTTATGGGAAAAAATGTTTACATAGCCTTATTTGCTTTAGCTGACAATCTGGTATATTTTAGTACTTCATAGTATATTTTGACTACAATACTATATCAATATACTTCATATATAATTTAGTACTTTATGGTATATTTCGAATATTATTATCTATATTAATATACCAAACATAGCCTTCGGAATATTTAAATTAAATTTTAAGAATATCGCACTGTTTTGCTTGTGTACTTGACTGTAGCTTTCTTACTTGTTGTGTATCTATAAGAATTGGTTTTTTAAGCAACCTTTAATAAAAAAGTTGTTGTTTTTCATTTAAGGGTAATGGAGCGTAACAAATGATAACTCTAGTCTAATATTAAGGCTGTTAAATTTCTTAAAAGTTTCAAGGTGTCTTCGTCTGTCGGTGTTAAATTTTATGTTTATTATAGCGTAGCAATGTAATTGTCGCGTAAGTTATTTTGAGAAGACAATTTCCAAGTCATTTCCTGCAAAATATTCATTTGAAGGGTTTTGTTAATCGCAGCAGAATCGATTATTGTTTTTACGAATAAGTGGAGTGAATCGGTTTGTGTGGGTGTTGATTACTGTTGACTGTCGAATTGTATTGAGTCTGTTATCTTTAGATTTACGGCTGGCAGTAAAATGTAAAAATAAAAGTACATACTCCTATCATTCATTGGTTTCGTGGCACGTGGTGCTGCATTGTGTTATCTGGCGAACCTCGAATTTCACAACCTATGTCAATGATAATGACTTGACTGACTTTTTGCACTTACGATACGATAATTATGGAACCAACGCGAAGGGTCGGTAATTGCTACAAACATTTGCTACATCATTTAAGATATGTTGCGAGTGAATGTCTATTAAATTGCTGATCAAGATTAATGTTATAGTGGACATTACTTCTGTTTAAACAATGATAACGCTTATCTACACTGGAAAAAAATTCCAGTTACTAAAAGTAAGAAAATTATGATCTTCCTATAATAAGTCCACTTTTTAGATAAATTTATTAAAACATTCATTTTACAAATTGTGTTCTTAAAATAAGGTTTATTTATTAACACTAAGAACATATGTAAATCTCAGATATGTCATAATCTTAAAATAAGATTTGAAATACTAGTTTTATGTTACAATATTCTCGAAACCATCGAAATTCCTATAAAGCTTTTATTTAACTTTAAATGTTGTCACGAATAGCAGAATGCGGTTATTTAATTATAAAATAGTAATCGATAAAGTCAGAAAAAAAGATGATATAAAGTATTCTTAACTTTATTTTTATTTTTGTTGCATTTTAATTTTTGTTCTTATCTTTATAAGAAATATGTATTATAACAAATGTGCTTTCTGTCTTTAAGATTTTCATGTTGAAAATCCGAAATCTTAATTTGATGATATTATTTTTTTTTTAGTGCAAGATTCTCTAAACTCTTTGTAGAATAACGAATTTGTAAAGACATGTTTCCGCTAAAAGCGTTCTCTTAAATACGAAATGCAAATTGGATTAGCAAACTAATGCATTGCAATGCAGATCAGAGTGTCGTGCTGTCATGTGAGATTTTCAGGTGAATGTGCTCCAAAGCGAATTTGTCCCCAAAAACTTGGTTGTACGGCATAGTGAAGGATTAAGTAAGCTAGTTAGATGCTTTTTCTAAAGCTATAAATATGAGAAAAAAAAACTCACTTTTGGGGTGCGCAATAAAAAGAAATCAAGGGCTGGGAGTCTAAGCTCAGTTAAGCAAGGTGCATGCTGCTGCACGAGTGTGGAGTGTGTCGAGGGGAAGAGGAAGGGGAAGGGAAAGGGAAAGGGGAAGGGAAGTGAGGCAGGCGAGCGACATGTGTCGCGCAGCAGTTGCAATGCCAGCGACGCCACTTGAATGCGCAAACACAAAGACTCGCATATGAGAGCACCGTTCCGGACCCAGTCGGGCCTAGCAAGATGATGGCGGCGACACACACACACACAAACACAGTCTCACACACATTAATACACACACACACACACTCATGCAGAGACATGCACATAAACTTGAACATAATTCGCCTGCGTTGTCCTTGACGGAATCCTCTTTAACTCTAAGCTTGCCGACCAACTAGTCAGTCCGTCACTCAGTCACTCAGTCAGTTGGTTGGTTGGGCAGTCATCCAGTCAGTTGGCCAGCTGTTTATACAAGTGCTGCTTTATGTACCGCACACAGATAGAAAGATAGACAGACCGACAGACAGACACATAACTAGACATAACTACAGCTGTATATACTTATATACACATATCCACACTTTATCCACATAACTTGCACCTATACGGCACATATGAGCAACAGAGATAGCACGCGATAGAAAGAGAGAGCCCACACACACACACACAAGCGAATATTTAAAAAGGACAATACGATTTTACTTTTTGTTTTTCCTTTGGTCCTCCTGGGTCAGTCAGTCGGTCAGTCTCTCACATGTCGGCTGGCCGCTTTACTTTTGCTTATTACAAATGGTTGGGCAGCACATAAAAATATGGAAAAGAAGCAAAAAAAAAGGGGGAAAAAAAAAACAAAGAATAAAGAAATGGAATTTCTTCTCCTGCCATCATTGGAAGAAGTAAAACTTGCTGCTTAAATTCACTCATGTGAAAAATTTGAAAACGTCCAGTGAAATGAAACGAACTGCGTTAAAATGAAAATGACAAATAAAAAAAAATTAACCATGTAAAATATTCAACGAAACTGAAACTACCCTATTTAATAATTCATAAATAGCAGACCCAGATTCTATCTAATCTATTATTTTTGGTGTTGATAACTTTTTGTCTTCGTTATCTATAACAAAAAGTTGTGGGCTCATAATTGTTCTCGATAATGGTATAATATTATTAATAATAATAATAATAATAATAATAATAATAATAATAATAATAATAATAATAATAATAATAATAATAATAATAATAATAATAATAATAATAATAATAATAATAATAATAATAATAATAATAATAATAATAATAATAATAATAATAATAATAATAATAATAATAATAATAATAATAATAATAATAATCATAATAATCATAATAATAATATCAGTAATAATACCTGTATCAAATACTACTCGAATCTTTATTCTTTTCTCGGCCAAGACAATGCGTTTAAAAAAAGGGCCATGCCAAGCATCTCAAAAGGGCAACAAAATGTGAATCTGAATCCGAATCTGAAACAGAATCAGAATCAGAATGAGAATCCGAGTCAGAGTCAGAGGCTGAGTCTGAGTCTGAGTCTCAAGCAGAGCCA
The DNA here is from genome assembly GCA_019972355.1 of Drosophila kohkoa. Classification (NCBI taxonomy): domain Eukaryota; kingdom Metazoa; phylum Arthropoda; class Insecta; order Diptera; family Drosophilidae; genus Drosophila; species Drosophila kohkoa. The sequence goes on from BJEL01000077.1 coordinate 2,076,942, forward strand.
AAGACGGAAACTCACGTACGGCATATTAAATAAATTGGCATGGCCCTCGTAATGCGGTTGTTGGCGAAGGTGGCACAGGGAAAAGGAGGGGAAGGGATGGGAGAGAGGGATGCAAGAAGCATAAGCTTAATATGCGTTCTCGAACTTGACTAAAAGCGAGTGATTATGCGGTCAACGTGGTCAACTGCAGCCAAGTATTTTACTACGAAAAGAGAAAGTTAATGCTTGTCAAAGCCATAATGATAGACCCGATTATCGGGGAGCACTTTAATGAGCTGTTGGCAAGTTATCGGCTAATCGATTGACAGCAATTGCAGCTGGAAATTGTAGATAACAACAGTCAAATTGCAATATGCAGATACATATATTGAGCTGATCCACTGGCAACGAGCAGAGCTTTTAGTCCTCTCGAGTGCTTTGGCCCAAGTGTGCGGCAATTGACACAAAAGTGGACAACGTTGACAACGAACTTTAACCACAATGCTCTCACTAACACACACACACACACACACACAAATCGGTTTAGGCCAACTGCAATAACAAACTCTACTAAAAAAGTGGTAAAAAAAAGAAATAGAAATAGAAAATAAAACGACTGCAATCTTCTTGCCAATCCAATCCAATCCAATCCAACACCGACACAATTGAATTTATGTAAGCTCAGCGTCACGACTTCCCCAAACGTACATACTCGAGACTGCGAATTGAATGCTAGACTGTGAGATACCCTGTAATTGCAACTACTATGCAACCTTCTAAAAAAGTGTGTACGGTCTATGCTACCCCACACAGAAGTGTCTGCTGTCCAGGGTATGCGAATCGCAAATGTGAACTCTGGGAATCGTGCTGCAAGCAAAAGCAAAGTTTGTCCTCACTGGAATTGGGAACTGGAGTCCTGCGTTGGTGTTTTCGGTAATTATTTTGCCACTTGTTCAAGTGCTCTCGGCACTTCTCGGCGAGCATCGTCGCTGGCAAAGCATTTGCCCATTTTTGGCCACGTTTTGTTGGCCAAGTTTATTTGGCCATTGCGTCTAATGGCGGGGGCAAAAGCGGCAGCTAAACAAAGACAGCTGAAACACCCAGTCGAGTCGAGTCGAGTCGAGTCGGACGGGTTGGGACGGGTCGGGCGTAATGCGATAACTCTCATTGTCCATGTTGACCCCGTCCTTCATCAACAAATGCAACTGCTAACATATTTCAGACAACCCTTTTGCCACCTCACCTCGCTGCTCCCTTCCTGTTGCCCTGTGGCTCTATCATCAGCTAGGCTACGCCTTGGCTCTGGCATGCGTTTGTTTGCCAACTTGATGAACTATGTGCAGGATGCTTTTCCAGCTCCTTCTCTTGCTCCAGCTGATTTTCGCATTGCTGCTAGCTTTCGCATAGTTCAACTGGCAACCACTCAGCAATGAGTACAAACATTTTATACACTCACACACACAGTGACAAAGAGAGGGAGAGGGTGAGAGGGAAATGTGCAGCGCACAAGTGGCTCAGGGTCAGATCATAAAAAATTAACACATTTGATCACACAGCTCTTACTTGTAATAACTCTTGGCCCACACTCGCTCACTCGCTCCTCGAGGACTCATTCCAAGAAGCATGCAACTTTGCTCGTGAACTATTCACAAGCAAAACATAAGAATAGAACTTTAAGCAAGCTCTGAGCTCTGAGCTCCCAAGCTCAAGCTGCGTGCGTCAAAATGCATTTTCACAAAATCACAAAAAAATAGTTGAGGATTTATTTTTGCATATACATAACTTTGGAAATCCCCAATGAAATATTATTACTATTGTAAACTTATCTCTCTTACTTATTTATCAATCGTTAATACTTTTTCATCGATAATCTTATCTCAACTCTGTCTAACCAATTTATCATGATGAAAATGAATTGGTCATCAGATTGGGAGATCCATCTTTCATTAAAAGGAACACAGAAAAAATTGGCAATCTATTATCTTTTTTTGGTTATAAATATATTATATATTATTGTTATTTTTATTTATACCTATCAGTTAAGTACATTGGTGTTATATTAAGTTTAGCTCAACTTCCCCAGTCTACTAAGAAGTTCTTTAAGTTCTTTTTCTATTATGGATGAAGGTAATCTTATGTTCAGCAAATGAATTTATGCATTCCTGCAACATCCGTTGAGTGGGAGAAAATATTTAACATTTAGTATGGCGAGACAAAAGAACATCAGCAGACTTTTATTTCTGTACCAAACTTTTGCATTATGCTTCAAAGCTTCAGCTTCACCTGCAGTCAAGGTCTCTATTAAGAATGCAGTCTCTTGCCCACCGGCTGCATATTTCTGCATTTCGGCAAAATGATAAATAATAAATTGTTTTATTAAATAAAATTGTGAAAACCTAATTGCCAAAAAACACCTAAATAAAATAAATATATAAAAATTTGCTTAATGAAAAGGACTATTATCGACTATCGGTAGTTTTAAAATTAGTATCGTCGATTATCGATTATTTCGATAGTTCTTCATGTACATAAAAAACTGACTAACTAACTAACTAAAAACTAAAAAAATTTGTTCAGTGAAGAGAACTACTGTCGACAATCGATAGTTTTGAAATTACTATTGTCGACAATCGATTGTTTTAATATTACTATCGATGAATTCGATAGTTCTTCATCCATTTTTAGCATTTTAACTCCCGGTATCACTGAAATGAAATGAAGTTGTTTACACAATATAACTTTAAAGTTCTTATGCAGTTAATATCTCAAATTTTTACCAAAGTAAAACAAATGCAATTGAATTAGTAAAAGTCGTGGAAAAGCAGTGTACAAGAATAGTTTATTTGAGATTGCTTTCTCAACAAGGATTTTGACGTTGCTTTGCGGCAGACTGAAATTCGATTTCGATATGAGTCAATGCCAAAAGAAAGATTGAAAGAAGGACAACAAAGGAACCATAATATGTGTGTTTAGTGAATGGTGATGGAGACGGTGTTTTCCAGCTGAAAAACTGTTGTTTTTCTCTGTGCACTGACCTTCACAAGTTTACTGACTTTTATATATATTTTTTATAAGGTTCAAAGGTTCAATAACGCAGCATGACAAAATTTATTGTCACTACGTGTTCAAAACGCACATTACTGGACAACGACCCACACACACACACGCACTGACACTGACACTGATACACACACACATACATAACGGAATATTGATGACAGAACTTCATGAAGCATAAAAAAAATTTTGCAATGCGTAAATGTCAGATAAACCACACATAGACAATGAGGGCGAGCGAGCGAGAGATAAGAATACATGTATAGTGTGAGAGAGAGAGAGAGAGAGAGAGAGAGAGAGAGAGAGAGAGAGAGAGAGAGAGAGAGAGAGAGAGAAGGAGAATGATACATAAATTGAGAATTTTTTCTTAGTTAAGTTTTTCGCAGTCTTATTATTGTTGCGTGTATTTTTTGGCTGGCTTACAGCTGACTAACTAAACTGAAATAAACGAAGCAAACAAGTTTTGGGCTCAAGTGGAGCTACTCGCTATCTCTTTCTCGCGCTTTCAATGTTTCTCTGTTTCTCTGTCTGATGATGATGATGCTGGGAATGAACCGCTTGACTATGCATGAGCCTCAGGACCACAGCCACGCAGTGGTTACCATTTTACCATTTTGTGGGTCAGACCATCGTCATCGTCATCGTCATCGCCGTTGTCGTTGTCGTCAACGTTGTCGATTGCCAAATGAATTTTGCCAGCCAGCGAAGGTTGAAATTGGCTTTTGCCTTTTGGCGAACGTATTTTGAATTTTAATGTGGTATAGCCACATGGCATAGACGCAAAGCAACAGTGGTAACCCTTTTACCCTTTTTTCTCTCTCTCTCTCTCTCTCTCTCTCTCTCTCGCTATTTTTGTTTGTCATTTCATACACACACATACGCACACTGATGCTCAATCAAAAACACACGCACGCATCGAATGCGCATAAAATGTTAGCCGACTATTTCATTAGCAAAGCAGCCAAAGAGCATAAGAATTTGCCAAAAATCAGTCTCGATTGCCAGAGACAAAGACAGAGCAAGACAGGCAGACAGAAGGAGACAGAAAGAGAGAGAGAGAGAGAGAGAGAGAGAGAGAGAGACAGAGGTAGTTGGTATAAACAAAAATGAAAAGGAATAGGAATGGCAGAGAAATCAACACATGCTTTCAAATGGCAGACGACGCACTACAAAAAGACCGCAATGCGATTGGATTAACATTTGCTGAATATCTATAGCATACTTATACGGGCCGCAGTCAGTCACTCAGCCAGTCAGTCAGTCAGTCAGTCAGTCACTCAGTCAGCCTGTCCCCAGGCTGTCATTTAGTCAGCCAGTCAGTCCGTCGTTGAGGACTTGAGCGTGAGTGCGTCTTAGTTTGCGGTTGAACACTTGGATGAATGATTGGCAAGCAGCATATTTGAATATTTGATTGTTCTCAACTCTCTCACACATTTGACTCCCACTTGCCACAGTCGCAGTGTCTACATATATGAGTGTGTGTGTGTATGGCTGTGTGTGGATTCTATTTATTATGCGTGCATGTCTAACTCCATGCGTGTTGCCTTCTTCTCGATACTGTAATGAACACTCATTGCGCCATATACGGAAATTAAAATAAATCGTTGTAATTTCACAGAGATCCGAAAATGATATATCGTTAAACTTTCGATAGTTGTTAGTCAGTTTGATTTTGTTGCAACAGCATCTTCTCTTCCTTTCTTTCCTTGCCGATAGTTTCCGAATGTGTGACTTCTTTACAATATCATTTGTTAAACTCATTAGCTTAATTTATACTGTCGTTTTTCTGTATTTGATGCAGAGATCCTTAAACGATGTATTGCCAAACTATCGATAGTCTCTCCAGCAGCGTTTCTTTCTTTTGTCCCATATTTTTCATTGTCTGTTAGTTTCTTATTGTGTGACTCCTTTAAGATATCATTTATTAAGCTCATTAGTGACAATAATGCATCAGTTTTTCTGTATTCTTCTAGGAGCTACTTATTGTTTTAAGCTTGTCAAATTTCATGTTTTAAACAATTGCCTTAATTTAGTACATTGTATTGTTTATCTATCTATTTCAACTAGACCTCGCTTAGCGCTTTAATAGGAATACAAAAATAATTCAAAAATAATAACAAGAACATTAAACACAATTTATTTTTCAGTAAGAATAATACACATGAGAGATTGTAAATAAACCCGTATTTATTATTTTAATTTTTCACAGTTGGTTGCATTGCTTGTACATTACATTTTCATGCATTTTGGTTTCCACACTATTATAATAATTCATAAAGTTTTGCTAATTTGACGTTGATGCAACTTTCGAAAGAAAAATACTAATGTTGCTCTGCTGCAAGAGAACAGCAGTAAAGCAAATCAGAGTTACCAACGATAACTTCAACAAGTATGAGAAAAAGTTTGAAATTCATTTCAAATAATCGATTTCAAATTGCAGTTGCTTATTTTGGTTGTACTCCAGACTTTTCTGAGGAGCTTTTAATGCAACTAACATGATGGCCATCAATATTAATTATTGGCAGCTTGGTATATTTTGTACTTGATTTTAAATGAAGTACAATATATCAAATATAGTTTTTGGTATATTTTTGTATTTTGTGGTATATTTTTAATATAATTCTAGAATATGGTTTTATTGATAATAGCTTTGTTACTTGCTCCAAAATTAAAGGCAAGCCTATTTCCAATTGTAGTTTAACACATACTTTTTGTCAACCTGCTACGCACTCCGCTTATGAGTTGAACTTGAATATATGAATATTTTTGGCTTCAGTTGCCGTAACTATTCATTTTAGTGCGTCATTAGAGAGCAACTGGCCGTTTGCCGTGAATAGCTTCGGCTTCCGTAACCTAGACTGGCCGTGGTTTCACTTTTGGCCATGTGTGCGTAAGGTCATGACACACATTTGAAAGAAAAACCAGCAAAAACAACAAAAAAAAAACAACGAAATTGTGTGTGTCAACTGCACATGTGAGAGTGTGTAAGTGTGTGAGTCCTGTGCGGAGTCCTTGCTGTGACCGTCATTGCCCTTTGTGGCTTTACTTGCACCCACATAGAGTTGGCCTTAGTGGGCCTTTCCCTTGATTAGACTCCAGTTAGAGCGATGTGCGTAATGTGAGTTGTTTCTGTTGTTGCTGTGAGCTGTGAGCTGGGATGATTTGACCTCGCCTCTTCCATGTTCACTATGGCCCACATGACGAAGCATAAAAAAAAGAGCGGATGCACGGCAATAAAAGTTGTTTCCCAAATGAAACAATAACACTTAAATGCAGAATAAGAGATTTGAATTTAATTGAAACGACCTGAAAGTTTCGTTGGCAGCAGTTTAGGATTGCCCCCCTAACAGTAATTTGGTTGTTGCTGAATTGTAGCACAATAGTAGCACACTTTAAGCATAGCTAGAAGTTGTATCACAGTATAACAGTTGTAGTAATAACACCTAACCGAATCATTAATCGCCTCATTTTCGCATAGTAATAACGATAATTTACGTAATAAGGTTTAGAATGAAAACTAATCTAAATTTAGACACTTATCTGATTACAAATTTTGTAATTAGTACATATGCATTAATGTTTATATTGAGAGGCACTCTCTCACAATGTATAAAGAGGCAAACTATGTAAATTTTTAGAATACGATTTTATTAAAACAAGGATTGCCGGTAGATTTCTTACTGGTTTTTCATTATAAACTTGTAATTATCTGTCCTTGATAACTATTACCCAAGAACAATATATAAATAAGATGAATAACAAGAATAATACACCATGTTCAGTTTTAAAACTACAGCGAATAATGATCACAGACTAATTTTGTATAAGTTATTCAATTGAAAGTCAGTGCTGTAAAATTTTCTAATTAGCATTTACTTTTATTATGTTGACTGCTCAAATCAATTAACTTTCTTTTTAAATAGAAACACTATATAATTTTTATAATTGTTATTATAATTTTTTAATTGGTATAAATAAATATGATGGTTGGACTCCCACTAACATCCAAATCTTGTTTCATGTACTGTCGCAAATATAGATATCGCTTATGACTGCGTTTCAACAGAAAAAATCTAAATTTTAGATAAGGATGTGTGTTGAAGATTTAGTCAGTCAGAAAGATTGTCTATATAGATAAATAGATGCTTAGTGTGTGTTATTTTATCATTATAATCGAAAGTGTTAAGTAGCTTTAAGAGTGGAAAAAAGTCATGTGTGTATCTGTTTAAGTATTTTTATAGTAATCATATATGATAGTGGCTATTTTGTGTATTGCATGTTGCTGAGCGTGCCGAAATGGAACTACGAATGGCAAATATTGAAATGAATACGAGTTCGCTGGAGATAGAGATGGAGACGGTGATAGAAGTGAAAGTGGCGCAGCATCAGGATCCGTGTGCCTCGTTGACTAAGAAAAAGAGATTTATGGCAGCGACAACAAGAGCAGTAACAACAACAGTGACGAAGAGAGCAATTAAAACAGCGGCAGCAACAAATAAGAATGCGATAAAAATAAAACAAAAGTGAGAAGCCGTCATCGCCAACAAGGTGGACCTACCACCGCTCCCCGCCCCCCGCATTGGCGCCCACGCACTTGAACAGCAGCCTACCCAGAACCCCATCTCTGGCAGGCGCGCTTGGTGCTCATTCCGCATGCAAAAATGGAAATAAATGGCGACGGGCACTTTTAATGACGCAGCTGTAAACACTTTGAAGGCGTTGGCCCACTTGGCAACGAGCTACAGACAACGCGAAGAAGAAGAAGCGGGCACAAAGAAGTTGGGAAGCTGAAAAGCTCACAATCTGAGCCATGTTTGCTCATGTTCTCGTCCTCTGCTTTTCACTAGGAATGTATTAATAATTGCCTAATGTCTAATTAGCCATGCAATCTACACACACCTACACACACTCACACACTCACCCCATTCTATCTATGTGTGTGTGTGTGTGCGGCATTTCTTTGGTTTAGCTTATGACCCGAAAGTCAGAGTGAAAGCCAAGTTTTATTCGTTTTCCTTTGTACTGTCAAACAATTTTCGAAACGAATATTTTACCGGCGCCAAAAAGTGCGTATAAACATCGGCAAACCCGGGCAGTCGCTGTTTTGGGCTAGTAGCACTTCCCCAGGAACTCCCCCTCTCCATCACCCACCCCTTTACCACCTTTACTCTCTCTCCCACCTCCATCGCTCACTCTTTGTCACTCCTTCTCTTTCTTACTGCTCAACAAGGCAAACATACTGCGCCGGGGAACTTTGCTTTGTTCCTAACACAGAGAGAGAAAATTTCCCTCAATGCGATTTACTTGTCGCATGCGATAAAACTGCTTTACCTAATGTTGTCGTATATTACGTGCAATAAAATTGATCGCAAAGGGCAGAAAAATGTTGAAATTCTTCACGGTTTTTCCTTTGCCAACACCTGTTCCACCTGTTGAATCCCACAGAGGGAAAACTTATACCTTATCGACGTGACATTTAATTGCTTATCAATTGAACTGAATAATATAATATTTAATTTTGGGTAACATCACATTAGAACTCTCAACAACTGAACAATTTCAAACTTAATGCATAAGATTAATTGCTTTAAAGTTTTCCTATTTCGTAATTATCATTGTTAGTTCATTTAAGTTTTAAGTGTTTATTATAACATAAATTAGTGTCCACAATGTTTAAGTTCTCCAATGTTATTTGAATTTGTATGAATTTCGCGAGAGTCTCAACCAACTACTTCCTTTTTGTTGGGGGAATTACTGAAAGAGTAAGCATGTGAAACGATTCAAAACTGTCTTCTTAAACTCCAAAACAAGCCTGCTTTATCAAAAATATGTAATATTGATTTGAGTTATTCTTTAGTTTTGGGAATATTCTTAAAATCCCTTGCTGAAAATAATTAAACTAAGATTACTTATCAGTTGAACGATTCGTAAGTTCCGCTGAGCTAGAGTCATTTGCTCTAAATTTCACGGCATTTAAGCAGCATTAAAATGAAATTAAAGATTCATACCGATTTTAACTGGAAAACAAGAAGAGCAACAACAATGACAACAAACTGACGCATTGCTGTTAAATGACAGATAAAAAGTGACAGGCAAAACAAAATGGCGAGTGCTGAGCGGAGGGGGAAGCGAGTGGAGTGGAGGGTAGCAGGACATTTCCCACACACATTTACTGAGAAGGCCTCGAGGGGAGGAAGTGCGAATGCGAGTGCAATGCAAAGATAAATAATCCAATTAAAATATGTTATAAACATGATAACATAAAGACGCCAAAAGCGCATTAACTTTATGTGGAAATCAAGAGGATATCAAATGTTCATTCAATCAAGTTATTGACAACTTTCTTGTTGTTGTTTATCATGTTATCCTGCTCGCTTGGATAAAAGTTTGACTATTAAAACTCCATCAACGAATATTCGACTTTTGATTTGGCTTTAAAGTTGCCTAAATACAATCTTAATGTTGAATATCTATTAACCTTTCCCTTTTGAATCTGTTCCTCACGAATAGTTAATGTTTCAATATGTTGTCCGTGGGCTGTAATCTGATTTTAATGCACGACTTCGACACGCGCCAAGCTGTAAAGTGCATAATAAAAATGTAGAAATTTAATTATGCGCAATTAATGCGCATTAAATGCAGCAACAGGATGTTTGGCAGGCCAATCGACCAAGAAACTGATTGCGAGAGAAAGAGCTGCTAATCGAGATGCTGAACAAGGGATGTTCATGGCAGTGGCAACAGGAGAGAGATAGAGAAGCTATTGAAGCCAGGTAATTGGCAGTTAGTGAAGTGGCAACAACATCAGATAATCAATGTAGTTCACTTCGATTTGGTTTAATTTCACTCTTGCATTCGCGTACATTAACTTGGAATTTAAATAATTGGTAGCGCAATTTGTGTTAAATCAAATCAGATGTTTTTATACAGGGTAGAAGAATAATATAACTTTGATTTTCATTTTTCGTTTTGGATTTCTTCACGCAGATCCCGAAACGGAAAATGAGAGATACCCGCTACCCATTTTGAATAAAAGAAATATATTTTGCGGTATTTTCTAAAAATACATCGAATATACTGCAAAAATACTAAAAATATACCAACTGATATGTTTGGTATATCGATATAGTACCGCACTCAAAATATACTATAGACGGCACAATGTACCAGATTGTCAGCCAAAGCAACTCAGATCCCTAGTAAGTGGGCGTTTTTGTCCATACAAAACTATTTCTTTAATAACTTAAACAATTTTTATCTGATCGCAATCATAACTACTATAGTAATTATTGTATGTCGGAGAGTAAGTAATGCAGATTCGACACATTGTCACTGCGCAGCTGTGCGTGCGTCTCGGCACATTGACGCTGCGTAGTTGTAGGTGCACTTTGGCATTTTGGCACTGCGTAGTTGCTTGTGCGATTCGGCACATTGACACTGCGTAATTAAGAGTGTGCATGTTAGATTGCATCATTCTTTATTTGCGCTTTGTTGGTTGTCCGCATTTTGTCGCTTTGCCAAGTACAGTTATTGCGGGGCGACAGCGTCGAGACGCTGTCGCTGAGTGTGGTTCGATGGCTATGGCGTAGGCAGTAAAAGGATCGAGCGGGCAGTGTGCTCGTGGACTCGCCTGTGAGAGCATCGAAACTCGCTTCACGATAATGAATAAACAGACTTCGGTAGAACAGACTCCGACATGTATATACCAAAATTCAGAAATCTAGCTTTAAAATTACGCTTGCTATTCGATTTTTTTAATTTGCGGGGGCGGAAGTGGGCGTGGCAAAAATTTGAAACAAACTTGATCTGCGTGCAAACATAACAAATGCTGTCGAAAAAAAATTATAGCTCTATCTCTTATAGTCTCTGAGATCCAGTGTTTCATACGGACGGACGGACAGACACACAGACACACAGACGGACAGACGGACAGACGGACATGGCTATATCGTCTCGGCTGTTAACGCTGATCAAGAATATATATACTTTATAGGGTCGGAGATGCCTCCTTCTACCTGTTACATACATTTCCTGCCGGCACAAAGTTATAATACCCTTCTACCCTATGGGTAGCGGGTATAAAAATAATTTGATATAAAAAAAAGGTATAAAATTAATAATTAATATTATATATATGTATACTATATAGTTATATTATATTACAGATTAAACAAAATTGTGTTTTTCAAACATTTTATTAAAGCTACTCAAAATAAGCGGAATTTTTCTTGGTATTTAGAATACTTTTTTCATTTTTTATAAGAAAATTACTTTTTTTTGTTCACATTTTTAGTTGGTGTTAATAATTGAATTATTGGACATAAAAAAAAATACTTTTTGTAAAGGGTACTGCTAGTCACAATGTATGTTCAGATGTAATCTAGAGATTTAAATCTAGAGAATATGATAACCCGTATTACTTGTGATTATTCATTTAAACCTTTAATTGTTAATTGTAGTTGTAATTATTGAAGGTACACTATTTAACAACAATTCAAAAAATAGAAGTCAAATTCTTCTTAACAATTTATATTTTTTTTTCTTTAGATGGAATTATATGCATATAAATTTGAACGAAATTAATTTTGAAATAAAATTAAACTAATAAAGTGCCAGATCATCTCTTTGTCTTATTCCAAATTTAAATGTTCTTTTAATAATTCATTCCCCATTTTATGCAGTCACTGCGTCTTCTTTAGAGTTGTAATTGAAGCGACCAAAAACAATTTGAAAAATGAAACTTGAATTCTTCTAATTCATTTAAAAATTATTTTCTAAGATGAAATTCCGAATATAACTGAACGAATATAATTCTGAAATTGTAGTAAATTAATAAAGTGCTATTTTATCTAATTGTAGACATTGGGAGTTACATATGTTTAAAGTGTTTTCCTATTTATCGAAATTGAATATTCTCTTCCAATTTAATTCCCGTTTGTTGTTGCTGCGACTTTTTTTTTAACAGTTTTAGTTGTTGAAAGACCAGAACTTGATTTTTTGTTTACAACACCTAGAACCATCGATGACACCTTTCCTGTTATTTTCTCAATTAAAACAACTGCTGATATTCATCTTAGATTCGCTGCTAAAATGAGCCTTCATCTCCACGTATGAAATCCATAGATTCAACACTGTTAAAATACATATGGAAAATATTTCATTTTATATACTTATTATAAAGCTTCTTACTTAACCTGTTTGATCCACAATGCAAAAGAGAAGGTTTACATCCAAAATTCAACAAGAGTTATGCATCTCAACTATCATAATATGCTAACTATATGAAGATGTCTGACGTCATCAATACAGCAATAATTAAAAGTGTCTCTTAAAAACATTACATACCACAAATTTCATAAGTTTTTCAAGATATGTATGTAAACCTCAGAACTATGAAAATTGCATCTAAATCCAGTAAGCCATGACGATCAAGAGCAATGCACCAATAAGCAAACAGCCAACAAAAGATCTTATTGGTTCAGGATCAGCAAAAAGAAAACGTTGTTGTTCTCTTATTGGTTCAGGATCAGCAAAAAGGAAACGTTGTTGTTCTCTTATTGGTTCAGGATCAGCAAAAAGAAAACGTTGTTGTTCTCTTATTGGTTCAGGATCAGCAAAAGGTATTTGTTCTTCCTCCGGAGTTGGTGTGATTTCACCAATATTGCGGCCGCTTCTTAGCTTCATATTTGATGGAGATTAGTCTTTTATGAAATATATGAAATGTTTTTTGTTGTATAAATTTTACGAAATCTTTTATGTTTTATTTTATAAATTTTTGTACTTGTGTTCTCTTTGAGATTTTCTCGTTGAATGATTTTTTAGCAGACTAAAAATAAGTGTGTCGGCTTTTGAATTTCAAGTGCTACTACGATCTAGATTTTTTTTTACTTTTTAAACACAGTACTCTTTGTAAATAGAGTGCTATAACATGTATATTTATGTAGCAGGCGGTTAGCAATGACGATTTGAGTTCCACATATCTTCGAATCAATTAATACGTTCTTTATAAGGTGAAATAAATTTGCTGAACCACATATTATACTCTTAGTGTACCGTGTAATTACACCCGCTACTCATGAGGTAGAGTGGAATATATTCCAAAAGTGTTGGAAATATGAATTTCATATGAATCCATCAACTACTTTTAATTCACGTGATTCTGGCACATTACTGCAATCAAATTTAACAATTCACTAAGCTGTCATCGATGGATCTAGATGTTATAAACAATAATTCAAGTTCTGTTTTACGAATTGTTATCAAATTTCGTATTTCTATCAGTCAATCTCTGCATCTCTCCAGCAAGAACATCTAGTTCTTAGAGACTAGTATAAGAGATATAGTTACCTATATATAACTTGTCAGTCTTTGTTACATAGTTTCTCAAATGTTGATTGCAAACAGCAAAAAAAATTGTGTATATTATATGTTATATGGCAAAAGCCTGCTGCTGCTATGTTGACTTAATTTCTTTAATTAACAATCTAGTATTTTGGTACGGTGTGATATATAAGAAATATCGAAATAAACATAGTATATGATATATATAATATATATATTCATACTGTGTGATATATTTGGAATATGAAGCTCTTTGTTATATTTTAGTATGAAACTATTGAAAATATTTGCGTATTTATTTGGTATAGTATATTTAAAAGATAATACTACTACTGTATCTCACAGATGAATTCTTCGAGCAATCGCGAAATCATAGACAATAGAGCATAAAGCGATTTATTACTATTCATAACAATTGATATTTTTATTAAAAGATTTTATTAAAATATTTTTCATTATACTTTTATTTAATTTTTTAAATGTTGTACATCAAATATATATAATATGTATAGCAAGGAAAATCGAGACTATGAAAAGACCATAAAATAAAAAAAATGGAAATAATATAATATTTTATTTTTGTAAATCATAAATACTATAGTAATTATTGTATATACCAAAATTCGCAACTCTAGCTTTAAAATTACGCTTGTTATTCGATTTTTTTGATTTGCGGGGGCGGAAGTGGGCGTGGCAAAAATTTGAAACAAACTTGATCTGCGTGCAAACATAACAAATGCTGTCGAAAATTATAGCTCTATCTCTTATAGTCTCTGAGATCCAGTGCTTCATACGGACGGACGGACAGACACACAGACACACAGACGGCCAGACGGACGTGGCTAGATCGTCTCGGCTGTTGACGCTGATCAAGAATATATATACTTTATAGGGTCGGAGATGCCTCCTTCTACCTGTTACATACATTTCCTGCCGGCACAAAGTTATAATACCCTTCTACCCTATGGGTAGCGGGTATAAAAATCGAATAGCAATAGCGAATTTGGTATGTTACAATTATAATTACGGTATTTATGATTTCTGAAAATTTAGTTGCGATCAGATCAAAATTGAAGAAGTAATTTAAGAAATAATTTTATATGGTAAAACAGTCTGCTGTAATCGGATCTTAGTTACTTTGACTAGCATTGACTTTGACATTCTGTTAAATTTTTAAAGTAATACTATATCTATATACCAAATATAGCTTTCTATATATCTTAGTATGTTTTCGGTGTTTTCAAAATGATGTAAAGAATTAAAAGTTACCTTTACTTTAACAACTAATGTACAATTAAATTACATTTGTTAAAACTAAGTTTATTAATTTATTTAAGTTTAAAAAGTTATATAGAATTAAAATTGACATTAAATGCTTGACTGTGTTATATCCGCTACCCATTTTAGTAAAAGCAAAGCAGTGTGGTATTATTGTAAAAATATACTAACTTAATATACCGAAAGCTCATAAAGATTTTAGTTAATCTTGTTCTATATTTTTCAACTTTTTACCTTTTACACAAAAATATTTATATAGTAAATACAAATAATAAATAAAAATATGTATATTATGTTTTCTCATTATATTTATTTTTATTTATAATTTATTATAAAGCATTTCTCAAATATGAAGTGAAAATATGAAAAATCAAGCTTCCCATAAATCTCAACATATATTTTAACTGTCAATTAAAGCTGAATTCCATGCTGGCTTTAAAAT
Source organism: Drosophila kohkoa (assembly GCA_019972355.1). Taxonomy (NCBI): domain Eukaryota; kingdom Metazoa; phylum Arthropoda; class Insecta; order Diptera; family Drosophilidae; genus Drosophila; species Drosophila kohkoa. Next base: position 2,092,039 of record BJEL01000077.1, read on the forward strand.
ATTAACATTTGGCTGCATCCCAGAAAATATCAAATTCCGAATGTTGCATGTTAAACATTTGAATTTTATTGCTTTTGAAATTAATAAAAATAATTCTTTCTGAAACTTCTAGCGAACTCTCATAAATTGTGTATGCGTAATAAAATAGCAAAATAAATTCTTTCCACTCTTTTTATTCTTTTTATATATGTAGTATGTATAGCCAAAGTCACATATCATCGACAACAGCTGCTGGTAATTGCAGCCAGTTCAGAGAAGCATAGAAAGAAGAACACTTGCTGTGTTCTCGCAGCAAATTTATAAACATAAAAATCTCATTCTCTAGGCACTTATATGACCAGATTAAAATGTCCATCTGTATCCTTCTGACCAGGCGACTGTCACATTGAATGACGCACTTGCAGAACACTTTTCAGGCGTTGGCAACGGGCATCGAGGAAAGAGAAGCTAGAAATGTATTAATATGTTAATTGCCTAATGTCTAATTAGCCATGCAATCTACACACACCTACACACACACTCACCCCATTCTATCTACATATGTGTGTGTGTGCGGCATTTCTTTGGTTAAGCTTATGACCCGAAAGTCAGAGTGAAAGCCAAGTTTTATTCGTTTTCCTTTGTACTGTCAAACAATTTTCGAAACGAATATTTTACCGGCGCCAAAAAGTGCGTATAAACATCGGCAAACCCGGGCAGTCGCTGTTTTGCTAGTAGCACTTCCCCAGGAACTCCCCCTCTCCATCACCCACCCCTTTACCACCTTTACTCTCTCTCCCACCTCCATCGCTCACTCTTTGTCACTCCTTCTCTTTCTTACTGCTCAACAAGGCAAACATACTGCGCCGGGGAACTTTGCTTTGTTCCTAACACAGAGAGAGAAAATTTCCCTCAATGCGATTTACTTGTCGCATGCGATAAAACTGCTTTACCTAATGTTGTCGTATATTACGTGCAATAAAATTGATCGCAAAGGGCAGAAAAATGTTGAAATTCTTCACGGTTTTTCCTTTACCAACACCTGTTCCACTTGTTGAATCCCACAGAGGGAAAACTTATACCTTATCGACGTGACATTTAATTGCTTATCAATTGAACTGAATAATATAATATTTAATTTTGGGTAACATCACATTAGAACTCTCAACAACTGAACAATTTCAAACTTAATGTTAATTGTTTAAAGTTAATTGTTTAAAGTTTTCTATTTTCGTAATTATCATTGCTAGTTCATTTAAGTTTTAAGTGTTTATTATGACATAAATTAGTGTCCACAATGTTTAAGTCCTCCAATGTTATTTGAATTTGTATGAATTTCGCGAGAGTCTCAACCAACTTCTTCCTTTTTGTTGGGGGAATTACTGAAAGAGTAAGCATGTGAAACGATTCAAAACTGTCTTATTAAACTCCAAAACAAGCCTGCTTTATCAAAAATATGTAATATTGATTTGAGTTATTCTTAAGTTTTGGGAATATTCTTAAAATCCCTTGCTGAAAATAATTAAACTAAGATTACTTATCAGTTGAACGATTCGTAAGTTCCGCTGTGCTAGATTCATTTGCGCTAAATTTCATGGCATTTAAGCAGCATTAAAATGAAATTAAAGATTCATACTGATTTTAACTGGAAAACAAGAAGAGCAACAACAATGACAACAAACTGACGCATTGCTGTTAAATGACAGATAAAAAGTGACAGGCAAAACAAAATGGCGAGTGCTGAGCGGAGGGGGAAGCGAGTGGAGTGGAGGGTAGCAGGACATTTCCCACACACATTTACTGAGAAGGCCTCGAGGGGAGGAAGTGAGAGTAAAAGTGCGAGTGCGAGTGCAATGCAAAGATAAATAATCCAATTAAAATATGTTATAAACATGATAACATAAAGACGCCAAAAGCGCATTAACTTTATGTGGAAATCAAGAGGATATCAAATGTTCATTCAATCAAATTATTGACAACTTGTTGATTATCCCGCTATCCCCTTTTGGTTGTATTAAAGTTGGACTATCAAAAGTCCAACTGTCAACTGCAAAATATAAAATCAGGTGATGAGTCTACTACAATAGATTATTAATTATTTACTTTTCATTTAATGGTTTCACTTATTTTAGTTTGTAAGAATTTTATAGCGTATTACAATGACTCGAGTCGAATAAGGAGAAGCCAGTACTACTTTCTCTACATTTAAATGAAGTTTTTAATACTAATACTACTACTACTAAAATTAAATGTTGTATTTCATATTATATATAATAAATAAGTAGATGCAATGATTGACAATACAAATATAGAATACTTTTGATACACATAATTTGTTTCAAGGATGCAGAAATTTCAATAATTTCACGTTGACAAATTGCCTATAATAGTAGAGCATACCCCAGATAAACTCAAATTACGATATCTATTGGCCTTGTCCATATGCGCATCTGGGTCTCTTTTGCGAACACTGTCAAACCGTTCGAGTGTTGGCCATGTTTCAACATGTTGTTCGTGGGCTGTAATCTGATTTTAATGCTGGACGTCGAGGCGCGCGCGCCAGGCTGTAAAGTGCATAATAAAAATGTAGAAATTTAATTATGCGCAATTAATGCGCATTAAATGCAGCAACAGGATGTTTGGCAGGCCAATCGAGAAGCTGATGCTGATGCTGATGTCGATGGCGATGGCGATGGTAAACAAGGGAAATTCATGGTTGGGGAACGTCAGCAGAGATAGAGGATAGCGAAGCTATTGATGTCAGTTAATTGGCAGTAAGCGAAGTGGCAAAAAACATAGATAATTAATGTTCTTCTATCAGACTTTGATCACTATTTTTTTTGCGCAGTTTCTATATATTTGATTTGGGAATCGTCAGTGGAAGTCAGCTCACGATTATACATAAATAATACGAATATACATAAAAATGGCATGCGATTATTTATACTAAATGTGAAAGCAATCATAGAATTGCTTACATAAGTTGAACTTTCATCAGCTTTTTATACATTTATTGCTAGGATTGAATATGTAAATTCCTACATATTATTTTGAATTTATTTATATTATGTATACTGAAAAAAGACAATTGCCTAAAACTAAGAACATAAATCTTAAAAACTTTGAAAACCATAAAAAATAAACCCAAAATATAATGCACTATTTTTAAATCTTATAATAACACAAATCTTATCATTAAAATTGTTAATTTTCTTTAAGTGTAATATTTTTTGCTCTTATTACAAAGAATTTCATACATAACATGTTCTTGAAATTTGGATGGATTTTCTAACTTTAAGATTTGCATGTTCTTGACAAATTAGATTCAAATTGTTTAATTTTGATCAGAAATCTTTTTTTCAGTGCAGTATTCTTGAAAATTTTTTTAAATCTTAATCTTAGAATTGTTTTAGTGTAGTATACATTTCTAAACATAGTAAAATATGGGAATCTTTTACATTTTTTTCAAAGTTAATAACTTTAATAAAAAATCAGAACGATTGCTTTGACCTTACTTTTAATTTATATACAGTATAGTACAGTATTCCCTCACATTTTATTTGTTTTGAACTCTTTAATATGCGTTAAATAGCCACGGAGTTCGTGAAGAATCCACAAAATGTTTCACAACAACGAAAAGTTCAATTTCCGAAGAAGCTCAACATGCATTTCAAAGTACACGGAAAGTTGTTAAATTTTCATTCGAGTTTCACTTCAAAATGTTAACAATTCCTGCTCGTTGAGACGTTGTTGATTATGAATATAAAAACTAAAGGCTGGGAAATAGGAAATGTGAAATGCTTAAAGTTAAGTTTATGAAACGTTCTTACCATAAAAGTGTTGAATTTGAACAAATTGTGAAGCATAAAACTAAATATCTCCTCAAACACCTATTAAAAATAGTTTGAAGAAAAAGTCAGTAGATATCTTAGATCTTAGTTTGGTTGACACAGTGGTATAATTTGCCCTCTATGGTATATCTTAAATGTAATAGTAAATTCATATACTAAAAATAGCAAGCGGGCTTCTGTTTATTTAGTTCACACTGGTATCTTTTTTTACTGTAAAATAAAATACCAAAAATTTCAAATGGAACTAAATTTATTTGGCTTACACTCTGGTATATTTTGTATTCTATGGTATATTTTAAATGTAATGGTATACCAATATAACAAAAATAGCACGCAGAACTAAATTTATGTGGTTTACATTCTAGTATATTTTGTACTTTAATATATATCATTCATTCATATTCAAATGTAGCATTCATTATATTTATTTCATTTGGTATAGATTAGGAATAATATTGCATTTTTATTCATTTATACTTGTATTCGGCGCAGTGTTAATTAAATACGAATTACATAAATTAAAACGCAAATAAGCAATGCAAAGTTTTACAGATTTTAATTGTAATTTATGTTTAATGTACAGCTACAAAATAAATTGAATTCGAAAAGTTTATTAGAATATAAAAATAAATGTTTACTTACAAATGTAGAGAAAATATTTAGAAAAATTGCAGATCTATGACGTGGTCTCAAAGTGTATTTAATTTTCATTTCAGCGACGAGGTGTGTTCGATGAAATGGGTTAAATGGACAGCAATTGACCATGGTCACAGCTTAGAGCTGTGTGTTGACCATGTAAAGTGCTGCTTGGGTGGTCATAAACTTTGGCGCTCCATTCAATGGCGCATGCACAAAAACAAAAACAAAAGCATAAGTCATTTTTAATTGACTTTTATCGAGCGAATGGATTTTTTTTGTGGTAATTGGAAAATTTGTTATACGACCGCGTGGAAGGTCGGCTCGCTCGGTCCTGGCCAGAGACAAAAGCTATGCGAAAGGCAGAGTCGATGGCGCCAAACTTATTAGTGTCATTTGTTCAACTATGGCGGGGCTAAAAAATGACAGTCGCGATCATATAACAGACATGACATGGACAGAAGGGGCCTTCCGCTTCCGCTTTCGCTTCGACTGTGTCTGTGTCTCTGCCTGTTTTGTGGCCGCTCATTAGCGTGTGGCCATAACAAGTAGCCGACGCGTTGGCCACGCCAGAGTTGGCAGCTGACTGGCTCTGGCTCTGGGTCTGAGTCTAACTTATGCCAGTTACTTACCTGGTGCCACAGATTTATGTCCGGCTATTAATCAAATCCCGGCAGCGGAGGGTAGTGAAGTTTGATTGCCACTTGGCGGTCACTGACTGTCTGCCCAGCAAAAAGGAACGAGAGAGAGAGGGAGAGAGAGAGAGAGAGAATTTATGCTAACTGCCTGCCTGAACTGGCATTCAATTTGAAATTGGCTGCGAAAAGTTGAGATTGAGATTGCCTGAAATATGACTTGGAACGGTTCTCGGCTCGTCCTCATGTGGCTTAAGCGTATCTCGCAAATCTGACATGCCGCATTTGATTTGCCATTTTTCAGTGCTCAGCTCGTTAAATCTGACGATGCGCTGCTCTCTCACTCGTGTCTGCCATTCTATTAACGATAATGCAGATAATTATGCACAGCCCGTCTTAAACTTTACGCCAACAGCTGGCTGAATTTCATTTGAACTCTGACGGTGACGGTGACGGAGACAACAACAACAACTACAGTCGAGTGTGCTCGAAAGTGAGATACCCGCTACCTATTTTGAATAAAACCAAAATATTGAGGTATTATTCTCAAAATATACCAACAAATACTACAAACATACCAGACAGTCTGTCCTACCGTCTGTTCTACCGAGTGTCTTGTCTGTCTTGCCTGTAAATGTGTGGGTCATACGCACAGCTATTTCAATGTTCACATATATTACCTCAATTGAAGATATGTGTAAATCAATGTTGATTGATGTATTTTCATTACTAAACTTGTTAAGTACATAAAGACTTTCTTTTTAAGACTTCAGACTTGGCTCAATATTAATTTCAACTTCCTTTTATATCGTTATTATGATAATAGGATCCGTAAGATCGATACTACTCAAGGGATGAATTTCGCAATTATCGCCCTTGGGATGAGACCTACAGGTATCGCTATCCTACTTTCTATTCATAATATACTTAAAAGAAAGACAGACAGACCGGACTGACCGGACTGACAGACACGTCATCTGTCCTACCGTCTGTCCTATCGTCTCACTATGGTCCAGCCGAACACTTTTCTAGGCATTAATACATTTTTTAAAAATTAATATATCATCGAAGTTTTGATCGCATTCTACAAGAAACAGGCTGACCATCAATGTTGCATACGAGAAATCAGCTGTTAAAACAAGTTGTTCGTCAACAAAAGCACGTGCAGTGGAAAAGTGAATTTTTACTTGTAGTTTTCAATATTCAAGAATTTCAAATAAAACATTAATCTGATAAAAATTTGTGATGAATTCAAATAATTGTAATGTGAAATGTCTCAAGTCGTTGTGATGTCTTAGTAGTTATATGTAAATGTATGTCTTTAAGCAAGTGCAAATTTTTACTTAAGTCTCATTTTTCAGAAGCTATACAAAGTGCCTCTGACTAGAGGTGGAGAACTATCGATGGCACTATCGGGACTGTCGATGGTTGGCCGCTATCGACACGCTCTCGATAGAGGCGTGAACTCTCGATAGTGGACAATCGCTATCGTCGATAGTGGTCGATATTTATTCAAATTTCTTTGTATACCCGCATCCTCCGTAGAGTCGGAGAGGGTCTGTAGCAAAGCAGGACAAATCATTTCAAATAGGCGCACAAAATTATTGGTTGAAATAAATATATAAATAGCAGTTAAGGTAAACCTAAAAAATAAAAATTCATATTATTTGAATAATAATTATTTATTATTTTTAGATAAAGATTGGAGAACCAATTTCATACCCTCATACTTTAAACAAATATGGATTATTTCAAAAACTAATTAAATTATTTTTTTTTACTGCACTATCGACAGCTATCGACGATAGATTTTCCTTGCTATCGTCGATAGTTGATAGTTTATGGAAACTATCAATCACTATCGATGACGCATACTATCGATAGTTTCTCCACCTCTATCTCTGACCTCCTTTGAATCGTAGAGAAATTAATTCTTGATCAATTGTATACAGTCTGCACCGCCACATATGACCACATTTCGTGAAATTTGCATTTTTAGACCATAACCTCAATTGCAGAATTTTATGAAATCATGAAAATCAATGTTGAGAAAAAAAGCAAAGTTAATTGATATGAGTACGTAAACAGCAATTTTACCTAATACAAAATGAAAATATTGGTTAAATCGTTTAACAAATTGTATGAAATGTTAGACATCTTAAGTCCGTTTCAATGAGCAAAACAGACCGACAGACAGACAGAGCGGACAGAAATCCAGCTAGAATTAAAATTCATACATAAATATAAATGCATAAATATGTATGAATTATTGTTTTAGCTGGATTTCGTGTATGTCTGTCCGGTCTGTCCGGTTGAAATAGCTCTGCATGTTTTTTCGTGTCCTGTTCGTGTCCTGTTCGTGTCCTATTCGAGTCCGACATACACCGACAGACAGACAGACAGACAGACACGACAGACACGACAGACACGACAGACACGACAGACAAGACAGACAAGACAGACGTGTCCTTTGTCTGCCTCTCTTATGTTAGTCAGACCCAGAACAGAGCCAGAACAGACCAGACTTGCTTGCTTTTTTATTGCTATAATACAAAATATCATATTACTATTTTATTGCCTTAGTCAATTAAGCAATTTTCATTGATCGATAGTTAAAGTGCTAAATATGGAACAATTGTTATTATCGATATGTGTGTATATTGATGAGAATATAACTCAAGCTTGTTTCATGCCAATAGGAGTATTTTATGTTCAGCAATTTTGAAGCAAACTTTAATTTCTGAACTTTCGCTTCATTGTTTTCTTTTCTATTTTTTTTTCGGCTCGACAAATTGACGTGAAAGCTTGTTTGTTCAGCACATTTGCATGTGCCGCACTTGTGCAAAGACACAGCAAGCCCTGACGTAGGAGTGTGTGTGTGTGTGTGGGTGGATGCAACGATACGCTGATTGGGCAGCCGCAGTTGGGCGTGAAGTGCAACAACATGTTTGTCTTGCGCTTGCCAAATGTCGCGGCGGCTGTCACAACGACGACGCTTCGTTCTCGCATTGATCAAGTGCAGAAGCAAGACGAAGAGACTGAGAGTCAGACTCAGACTCTGTTCGTTAAAAGAGCGGAGGAAATGAAAATTGTGCGTAGCTGTCTGTGTCGAAGGAGGACATCAATCACTTGCTGCGCTGCGCCTCGTTGACAGACTGCGCTGAACTGCGACTCTGTCTGGCAAAGCAATTGCGAATCAATATTCTGCATTTCCGCACAGATGTGTGTGTATATGTGTGTGTGAATGTATGTGTGCTCACCTGGCCATCGCCCCCACCTCGTTGGACAAACCAGTTTCCTGTTAACCAGCACGAGTCCTTTTTATGAGCGCTATTAAAATGGTCAAGCAAAATGTTGGCTCAGCAGCAATAAATACCCCGTACTTCCATGGCAACAATAAATCGTTCTACTTCCATGCATATGCATATCATTCGCATACCCTGCACGCATTACCCATAGAGGGTATTACGACGCACAACTTTGACTACAAGTATAACTTACTCAAAATGCAAATGTCGGTGTCTATTAATTATGCATTGTGAGTGACAATCATAATTTAAGGTTTGAGGTGAGAGACCTCACATATCTTTGTAGGTAACATTCAAGTCGAGTTCTTGCAGCAACTCCTTCCAACCAACATTTGTTTTATGCTGTTCTGTTTTTAGTGTTTCGTCCGTCCGTTTTGGTTTTGGTTTTGACTTGCTTTATGGTTCATGTTTAACATTTCACTGCAAATGGCCCTTTCAAAGCTCGTATTATTTATTATGCGTGTAGCACAAAATTTGGCCAGAGCTAAAAACTCTCTCCTGGTCATTAGTATAGCATTCATGTGATGTGATATATTAAAAAGCACACATGTTACCACATAAATTGTTGCAGCAGTTGCATACTCTTTCTCTTTCTCTCTCTCTCTCTCTCTCTATGCAACTAAACTATAATGAATGGCAAATGTGTGCAATCAGTTGACTATTGAAAAACTTACCAATTTTACAATTGTACAATTGTATATTCCACCGTAACTGTTCGCTAATGAGCTTCAGTTAATGTTTTTGATGACTAACATCTCGATACAGTTTGAAGTACCAAAGCTTATTAAATTTCTAACACTCGATAGGAAAGTACATAAGCTTGGATACTTTGATTTTAACCGATGTTTAAAGCAAACCTCTAAAGTCTTGATATATCACCTTAAACATAGAAATAATGTTGCCTTAAATCCAGACAAAAACCAAATATCATAGACCATAAAAAATTATGATTTTGTTTGAAGAAATTGTTAAAAATATTATTATTTCAAAAAATATTATAAATCCATAATCAAAAATTAAATTTGATTTGATTTGTGTAGCAAAAAAAAAAAAAACAATAATAAAAATTAAGTTTGAGTTGTGAACAAAAATTGAAAATATTAATAAAGATGATTTTGAACTAAAAATAATTTCTAAAGTTCTTTTAAGCAAATTTGATATCTTAAAAATGAATTTCGGATTGGTTTCAAAAAAAAACTTTGCAAAGCTTAATTTAGTGATACTACAAAAAATTAAAATATTTGCAGGCAAATGCGAATATTAAATTTATTTTACTTCTTTTTTTTTGTTTTATAAAAATCAATTGTTATTTTAAGCAAAAAATGCATTTCTTGTAGATTTTTCTAAAAAAAAAAATTGAATATATAATATATCCAATTAAATAATATCAATATAATTGAAACTTAGTTTATTTTGTTTCGAATTCTTATGGATTTACGTTACTCATTTCCACTTGTTCTGAAGGCTTTTTTAAAGTTCGATTATTTGACGCTCATAATTTCAAAGATTAGTTTCTTTTCGAATTGGTCGAGCTTCACTTAGTTTGCGTTCGATTTCGCATAAATATTTTCCTTTATAATATCTAGAAATAGAATCATCAAAGTTGATTTAATTTTGTGGGGTATCAAAACAAAAAGAAACCTTGATAGTATCGATAGTAGGTCAATGTTGTCGCATCACTATTTTCGATTATGTTTGCTAATAAAGCCAAGCCAATAGAATATTATTGTGCATAACAGGCCTAACGAAGTTGACAGCGACAGCGACAACGAAACAACAGCGACAGAGACAGCGACAGCGACATCAGCATCAAATGCAGCGACACCAACAAAACAGTGGCAAGGAAAACAGCGAAATGCAATACAATAAACATGAATTGCATTTTCGAGATGCGTAACCCAATGTTTAACCCAGTGTGTGTGTGTGTGTGTTGGGGGCGGGGTGTGGGAGCGCTGCGTGATTGCAGACAACAGTGCTCAATTGTGGAGCACATGAGGGTCCCTCACCCAAACCCAAACCCAGAGGCAGAGCCTAACCCCCAAGACCTAGGCAGCACAGCAGAGAATGCTCAATTTGGTCAACGTCAGTCAGTTAAGGCATGCAATGAGTGAACAAACCAACCAACCAGGCAACCAGGCAACCAACCAAGCGAACAACCAGCCACCCATCCAACCGCTCTGTGAAACCCACAGCAAGCCATGCGAGAGAGCCGCCTCCACATTGCACGCATTTGCAATTTAAACTGAATGCGCATAAATTAGTGGTATTGCCGAACTTTACCACTAGCAGCAGCAGAAACAGCAACAGCAACAACAACAACTGCCAGCAGCCACTGTCACAGCAATAACAACAGCAACAGCGACAGCAGCGACAACCACAGCAACAAGGGCAACAACAGCAACCACAACTACAATAACAGTCATGCTGACAACAGTCACCAAAAAGAGAGGGTCACCAAAAGTGGGGCAGAGTCTCGCGAGGTGCCCCAAAGAAGAACAGTGTCTGTCGCTTCAAATTCAATTCAATGAAATTCTTCTATTTCATGAAGTCAATGAAAGTACAAGCCACTATATATATACTATCTAGAAATCTTAAATCAAACTATTAACTTGATCTACACAGACATTAAAAAGACAAAAGATAGAATTAGATATTGTTCTTTAAATGTACTGAGTAGTAATATCACACGCATTCAATGAAACTGAATGAATTTCTAGTTGATAATGCCAAGAAAAACGAAGTACATATAAATAAATGAAATTAAATAAAAAGAATAACATGATCTACACAATCATTAAGAAACTGAAGGTAAAATTGAACATTTCTTGTGACATTACATGTTCCTTAAATGTAATGAGCTCCTTCAAATTAAATTGAATGAAATTCTTATATTTGAAGCAAAGCAAAGTTCAAAGGTATCTACATATATAGAAATACTTATATAATATTCATAAATTAAACTATTAGGTTGATCTACACAATCATTAAACAACTGAAGATCGACGCCTTCCACTAGCTGTATTTAAAAGAAATTAAATGAAATTCTTTTATGTGATAATGCCAAGCAAAGTGGAAACTATCTACATACGAGTATATATAAATGATAATATAATTATCTTAAATCAAATTATTAACTTGATCATTAAAAAATAGATGCTAAAATTAGATATTTTGTGTGGCACATCCTCTTCAATGAAATTGAATGAAATTCCTATATTTACCAATCAAAGCTACTATATAAACATATGTATATAATCTTAACTTAAAATATTAACTAGATCTACAAGTTAACGAACTTATTCATTACATTTAAAGCATAGATAATGACTTCTAATGTCACGCGTCATTTATATCTAATACTAACTTCAGTTTTTAAATGATTGTGCTCATCAAGTTAAACATTCATTTAAAATTATTTGTATTTATAGATACATATTCATTAAATATAATAAATTGCACATGAAATATCTAATTCCATTTATATTTAAAGCACATGCAATGAGTTGCAATGTCACTTTCTAGTTGGGCAAATCGATGTTACGAACCACTGTGCGGTTTTAACGGCTTTTTGAGTGCACTTCATTAGGCATGTGTTTGTCCCAGTGCCGCCGAGTGAATTTGTTGGCATGTGGGAGGGAGTTTATTTATGTCCTGAACCTTTTCTGCTGTTGGTCTAACTACAACTAACAGTGTAAGACCAACAGATATTAATGTCGCATGTCGTGTCTTCTTTTTTTTTTGTCGTGTTGTGTGTTTTTAATGACTGCACTTGTAAAACAAATGTTTACTGTCATCCGGACTTCTTGTCAATGTGGAAATACCAACAAAACTTACAAAGTATGTAAATGGTGAATACTACTTTCAATTTACTGACTTTTATTAAAGCACTTGCTTAAGTAATAAAATGTAATTAATGTGAAACATATTAAAGAGTACGACTCAACCATATTTCTGAAAATATTCATTTGTTGTGTAAATTTCACCTTCAGCAAGAGAGGAAGGAAGGAAGATAAATTACTGCATTTTATTATTTTAATTGATTGCATTTATTATTGCTGTCCTTTGTCTTGTGTCTTAATTGATTTGGCTGCCAGCAACAAAATTGCAAATATTTTGTTATAATTACCCCACAGAAAAGTTGGATTAATCGAGGGACGAACTTTCGACGCAATACTTTAGATAGATAAAGAATTGGAGAAAATCATTCAAGTGAAATAAGTGAAATTAAGAGCAATTGCAGTAATTGATTGGAAAAACGCTGCACTCCCATTTTCATATTTATTTTTAATTAATATGTTCAAAAATTGCCTACAAGAAGAAGACAATGCATCTGATAAATTTTCCAGCCAGCCTCAATCTATTTTCCGCACATGCATGGAAATTGTATTGCACTTTCGAGTAGCCCTTAATCAATGCGGAAATTAATTGGTTTGGCTGGCCAACATAACATCATTGGGTGATGTTTCACTTATTTTACACCTGAGTGGCCCAGATGCATGAAAATATTGCTTGCAGTCCTTGTTGGCCAGGACATTTATGAGGCCATAATGCAATTCATGCAAGCAAATTGTATTCGAGCTTCGACCAGATGCAAAAATGGTGATTAATGTGTTTCTCTTCGTTTTTTTTTTTTGGTTGTTGTTGTTGTTGTTGTTATCACTTGGCAATTAAGAGAAGCCCCGTTGAAGCCAGCCAAGTACGAGGGTGGGCTGATAAATATTCGGCCTTACAAAGAAAATACGTTTTTTTTAAATTTTGCTTTTTTATTTCTCAACATAATCTCCTTTTAGACGTATGCACTTGGACCACCGATCCTCCAGTTTCCCAATACCTTCCATAAAATAGGATTTGTCCAGGTCCTCAAAATAGGCGTTTGTTTCACAGATTACCTGTTCATTTGAATGAAATCTCTTACCCCCAAGCCATTTTTTTAAATTTGGAAATAAATAATAGTCACAGGGTGCTAAATCTGGAGAATAGGGTGGATGGGGTAGAATTTCGTAGTGCAATTCACACAATTTCGACATGGCGACAACGCTCTTGTGAGCGGGAGCATTCTCCTGGTGAAAAAAAACTTTTTTCTTCGCCATGTGCGGCCTTTTTTTCTTCAGCTCCGAATCAAATCGTCCCAAGAGATTGGAATAGTATTCTCCCGTAATTGTTCTGCCTTTTTCCAGATAATCCACATGAATTACACCTCGGGCATCCCAGAAAACCGTTGCCATCACCTTGTTGGCCGACAAACCGATCTTTGCCTTTTTCGGTGCCGTTTCTCCAGTTGAAATCCATTGCTTTGACTGTTCCTTACTCTCTGGTGTATGGGGATGAATCCAGGTTTCGTCAACAGTCACAAAACGACGAAAAAATTCGTGTTTGTTTGCGTTAAGCAATGCCAAACTCTCCTTCGCAATGTGCAAGCGGTTGCGCTTATTTCCATTGTGAGCAATCGCGGCACCCATCTTGACGAAAGCTTTCTCATGTGTAAAAATTCGTGTAAAATGTTTCCAACGCGTTCCCGAGAAATGTTTAGAGCATTTGCAATCTCTCGCAGCTTGATTCAGCGATCATCCAATATCATTCCATGGACTTCATCCACAATTTCTGGTGTTGTCACCTCTCTGGGACGACCCGGGCGATCATCGTCAAAAATGCTTGTCCGCCCGCGTTTAAATTCAGCAGTCCAATATTTTATTGTTGAAAACGATGGAGCTAAATCCTTATAAACTTTGTCTAACTCATTTTTAATATCGTCGTTGGATTTCTCTTTTAAAAACAGAAATCTTATGACAGCACGATATTCGATTTTATTCATGTTGACGACTATGCAAAAGTGAATGCGCTAAAAGTCCCGCCAAAATTATCAGTGTTGATAAAACCGCCTGAAACTTTCACAGTAATCGGCTGATAGAAAACACTAATCGAATAAAATACTTACAAATTTTTAAAAAATTTTTTCTTTGTTAGGCCGACTATTTATCAGCCCACCCTCGTATGTGGCAAACAATAGGGTTTCGTGCAACTCTTGTGGCATTCGCACGTGAACATCGGAATGGAAATGTGCGAAATGAAAGGCCAAAGCCAAAGAAAACGGGCCTGGGACCGGAAAGGCGTTCGAGTTGAAAAACACCAGGCTATGTCCTCAGCCCGAGGCTATTGCCGTTGCCGTTGCTGTAGCTGTAGCTGTCGCTGTTTATTTTGCTGACTTTGTCAAAAATGTTGTTGAAAGGCAGCAACTAGAAAAGTGTTTCGCAAAATAAAACAGACAGCAACCGACAGCGGGGACAGAAGACAGTGGACAGCAGACCGACAGACCGACAGACCGACAGCCCGACAGCAGAGAACACGAACCGACCAACCAACGAAAATTCTGGCTGTGGCAAGTGGGCAACTGGCAACCGTAAAATGTTGCTGCCAGCGACATTCCAGAACATTTTAACTCTCTAAATATGGCAATGGGATTTTCGCATCATAAATCCATGCGCTGACGCTGACTCCCCCCTTCCCCCCGCCACTCTTTCGACCCACGCTTTCGAACCAGTTAAATGTTTGTGGATAGATTTACGAGCACAAAAACTCAACTTTACTTCACGTTGCGTTACGTTCGTTACGTTACGATACGTTACGTTATATATGTACAATATATATATATGTATATTCGCTGGCAAAACTTGGCAGATACAATTCGCGTTTTGATTATCATTTTCATTTCCATTTCCATTCGCATTCCCATTCGTATTCGAGTAAATACAAAATATATATGTATATAAATTTTCACATCGTCAGCATTTTGCTTTGTGGAAAAGTTGTTTGTTATTCGCCGCCCACCCAGCAATAACTTTTGTGGCTAACGTTAAACTCTTTTATACCCTATAAGCCATTAAATTCTGTTAAAACGATACACTGAGGGATTTCACTCATAATCGGTTTTATATACATACATATATTTATTTATGATGTAAAGTATTCTATTAAACTACAATTAATTGATGGCATTTGATGGCTTCACGTTCAAAATAATATAAACAAATTAATCTGAATGCCACAGCTAAATATCCCATAACAAATTAAGTCAGCTTAACATCAAGTCAAAGAGTATAAAGAGTCGGCTACAAACTACATTTTTTTATTGGCTGTTAAATTCATTCACATTTTTACTATTCGATTTAAATTTTGATTGCCATTGTTTAACAATTGTAGACAAACACAACAGTTGAAATGTAAATATATTACTTACATAAAGCAAGATTTCAATAAGAATATTTCTTATCTACAATATCCATATTAATATAGAAATATTAATGTTAAATGATTAATAAATATTATTATCTATATACATTTTATATTTTCGAATCACAATATTAAAACTAAAATATTCATAAATATTTTTATCTATACAAATTGAATCTTTCTTATCCATAATATCAATATTAAAGATTATCAAATATTGTATTGAAACCTATACAAATTATATATTTGTTATTTAAAATATCAATATTAAAAGATTAGTAAAAATTTCTATTTATATAAAATTAAAATATTTCTTATCAATAACATCAATATTAAAAGATAAATAACTTATCTACCATATCAATATGCATTATATAATTATTAAATGATTAATACATATTTCTGTTTTTTTCTTATAAATCTGATTGGAAACTTATTAATTAGTAAGATTTAAGATTATCGGAATTACACATTTTATTTGTGTAAGTTGATTGTATGAATTGTGTTAAATGAAAGTCGAAATTACAGGATAAATTTAGGTCGTTTTGATGTGGCTTGAGTTTGCTCAAAAAATTGATTGTTTTCGAATGAAAGGGGCGGCGGATTGACGTATTGACCGATTGACCAATTGAATGGGTGCCAGAAGTGATTTAGTCACATGGAAAATCGTTTAATTAATAATCCCAAGTTGGCGTTGTGCCTGGTTATGGGTTGGATTTAACTGCTTTAAGGCTGTCAATAGTCGCCACTTGCTCGTTCCTCCTCTCTCCTCTCTCCTCCTTCGTCCTTCGTCCTGTCGCTGACGTTGTCGCCTTCAGCTCTTTTACAGTTTCACTGATTAATTGCTGGGGTGTTGTTGTTTAATGTGCTTTTTCGGCTGTTTTTTTTCGGTTTCCAGTTCTTCGTTTTCCTCGCCTCGCCTCGCCTCGTTTTTGGCTGCGGATGTTGTTGGCCTTGCGGTTGCTCCAAGAGCTCACAGCTCAAACACCTCAACTCCACAACTCACAACTCACAGCTCGGCACTCGGCACTCGACACTTGGCGACGGCGTCGGCTCATCTGTTTTTATTTATGTATTTCATTTATTTAATTCAAACGTCTGCCTTGGCGTTCTGTATTCTGTTCTGTTTAGTTGGCGTCGCATTTGCATTTTCCTCTGCGCCCTGTTTCCCGGGGTTTGTTTGCTTTGGTTCTGGCGTTTTTCTTCATTAAATGCGTTGAATTAATTTATAATTTGCTGACGCTTATGTATTTATGCCGTCGTCTTTCCATGGCCTTTGTCGCCATTGTTGTTGCCGTCGCCGTCGCTGCTGCTGTTGCTGCTTTTGCTGTTTTGCCAGCCATTTTCACGCCTCGCGCCTAACTGTAATTAATTGTCATCGAATTTTCATCGAGTCAGCCAGTTTTGGTTTCGTCCTAGCTAGCTAGCTTCTTCTTCTTCCCCCTTCTCATGTATGTATACTATATAGAATCGTACGTAATTGTAATGGCCTCTACTTTTTCTTCTTGTTATTGTTTAACGCTTCTTAGGCATGATATATGAGCTGGACAAGCGGCTTACTGGCTGGCCAAAGCCCCGAAAAAGACGTTGCTCAATTTCACAAATTTCATGAGTACGCGTTTATAACTGCAAGTCGAGTACTTTTAAATATTATATATACTTTCAAAATGCTTTAATACTAAAAAAACACTCGCCTATTTCTTGAGGAATGCTTGGAGCAAAGAAATGCTTTCATCTTATTATTGTCCATTCGCAGTTCTCACGATTCGCATTCTGTGCATACTTTTGAGAAGCCACAATTATTTCAATTAATATAGAATTCAGTGTATATCATAAATAAATTGATTTCAATAATTTTGTTTATAGTTGAAGTATGAAACTTCGACACACTTTCCATTCGGATCTTATAGCTTTTTAGACCAAATGAATTCTGCTTTAATCTTCTGTGATACAAGTGTTTACACCAAAACTGTATAACGTGAAAAGCTGTTTGTGGGTGAAAAAGAAAGTAAATTCAGGCAGGAAGAAGAATAACAAAGGCAATAAAAATAAATCAACTGAAAATTATATATTTAATAAATTATATCCTTTTATATATTTATATATTTCTTTATTTTTTGTATTTTTTATTCATCTATTGACATTGCCTATTTCCGTTTTACATCATAATAAGGAACTCGCTCTGCAACGATCATATTTCAATACAAAATTATCGAATTGATCGTCTTGGCGATTTTCTTTAAACATTTTGTTATGTCTCTGTCTATTTGCTTTCATTTTTTCGACTCTGGTCAATTTGAAATAATCTTAAGGTTCCAACATTTGTAAGCTAATAATCAGCTGATTTACATCGATAAGTGTATCAAAATCTTAGCCAAAATATGGCAACAATTTTAGAATCATTGCCGCTTGATAATTGATACAGCGATGATAGCGACGGAAATTTCTACGATGTAGCTCAGTTTAAACAGGATATAAGATCCTGTTAACATTTAACATACTAAGCTAAAATGTTAATTGTAATTGATGTTTAATTAATGAAATGCAATAAAAAAAACATTTAAATTTTTTTATTTATTGCTTTCGCTTTCATAAAATGATCGGCAACCAATCGGCTGCCTATCGATAAAAGTTTCTTTCTGATGTTGATAGCTGTAACAAATTGAATATTGAACATAAATAATACGAGTAATACATGTTAATTGTAGTTCATTTTTAACTAATAAAATGCAATACAATCATTTCACTTAATTTTTTGTTGATTTCGCTTTTGAGAATTTGCATTGACCACATTCGATGACACCCTGTATAAGTGGCAAACACTGAATTATTGAAGTGTTGACAGACGCGCAATGACGCATAAAGTGTGATAAGTTAGCAAGTCCATTGGAATTTGCAAAATATAACAGAAAATAAATAAATATGTAACGACATGTGGACAATCAACTGAATTATGTGCTCATGTGTTGTGCAACAAATTTATGAATGGTTCAAAATGAAATAATACTCCGTACAATAAGTAAGCATTGAATGCAACTGTTGGAAATGTTAGAAATACTATTTTTGCGTCAATAAATTGCAAAAACATGTAACTGGTAATTTCACGATTTCGATCATTTCGAAGTCATATGAATTTTCCCCGAATTTTTTTTTGATTTTTTTGGGGGGGTTTGGGAACCTAATCACTTGCAACTGATGTTGAATTATGGTTCGCGTACCGAGGGAGCTGGAGAGTTGAGTTGAAGCTTTTGTTTGTGACTGTTTGTGTCTGTCAATACACAATCCAATATCCAATATCGAATATCGAATAAAGTTATGTGGGAGTAGAGTACTCGTTATATTATGACTGGCGATTGCGTGAGTGCGGCACTTAATGCACTAAACAATTTCACGTTTGATTGAAGGCAAATAAATGACTTTGAGTTTGCGTTCAAATCATGCAAACCAAATACAGACCAGTTGAGTACGTTCTTTTATAATATCTATACACACATACGTAACATACATACATACATATATGTAATATATAGTTATTGTTGTTGTTGTCGATGTTGGGGAGCCAAATTAGTGGGCAACCAAGCGCGAGGAACGTATTCGAGTCGATTATCAGAACAGAAGTCAGAGCTAAACTCTGGACCACTGCACACAGGAATTCAAGCAAGCCAGATTAAAATTGCAGAGCGAATCAAGCTTCGCAATATGCGAGGCAAAAACAGCAAAATCCAAGCGAACGTGCAATTATAATTCTCGAATAAGCATAAACAATCCGAGATTTATGTTGCACGTTTTTGACATAAAATTTTGTTTAAGGTTGACCTGCAGAAAGTTAAAAGCTGTGATTATTTCTCTATATAACTTACTCAGTTTCTCATTCTATTGTTTTTCATTTCAAAATAAATAAGAATGTATTTTCATTGTTCATCTTAACTTAATCAGTTCAGAAAAACGTTAATCAGTAACAAAAACGTTATTCTTTTAAAGAAGCTTAGTTTCTAAACTTTTCTGAGAAATTTCTTTGAAATACTTGTTAAGATTGCGAGTATTTCGCTGTCGAACTCACTTAATAATTGTATTTATTTATGTATTTATTTATCGAAGGCGAGTAAAAATCGTAAGGATGTATTTACTTCTTATTATTTCTTAAATGAATGCACGTAAAGGAGATAATTTAAAATTAGATGACATACTATAGTATAATGCTGTATTTAGTGACAATTCAAGTGGCGAGTATTTCGCTGTCGAACTCACTTAACAATTGTTAAGTTTTATCTTCACCTCGGCATTCTTTACAGCTGATTTGATACTCGACAGCTTAAGAAGTCAAGCTATAATAAAAAACTGTAGTTTATCAGAATGAAACATTACTCTTGCACGTGTCGCACTTTCGAGTATTCCGCTGTCGAGCACACTCATTTGAGCTAATCATATCATTCCGATTTAATGCTGCGCTTTTTCTCTAAGGCTGCCGATGATCTCGACAATGTGTCCTGTGGCTTAGGACTGTGAACGGTGGCCAAAAGACAGCTGACAATTGATATTGTCTTTGCTTTGAATTGTGGGCTGAGATTGGCTTTGATTTTCACAGCTTGCCGCATGCCGCTTGGCTTTGCCTTTGAGGTCGGGTCGAGTGGCCGCGCGCGTGGCAAGTGGCAATCAATTGAGATGCGGTCGTAATTGCAACAATTGAGCGGCGTGACACTTTGGTTGCAAGTTTGTTGTTGTTGTTGTTGTTGTCGTTGTCGTTGGCTTTGTCAGGCACTCGTCGTCGGTCGGCGTTGGCTTTGTGAATTGAATCGAATACTCGTAACTCAAAAAAGCCAAAAGAGAAAAAATCGCATGACAGCACAAATTGCAGTAAAAGCGAAACGGACCCAGATTAAAGCCATCGAGAGATGGAACACGAATCTAAATGGCCGCATTTGAGTATGCCACTTGCCCATGTGAATAAGTGTGTGTATCTGTGTGTGTGTGTGTGTGTGTGTTTGTGTTGAGGATGTGGCAGCTCTGTATGAGGATACATGCATGCTGAGTCGAGCCTGGGGCTACAACTATGCAGCAACAGCAGCAGTCAAAGGAAAATCAAAGGCAGAGCTAATGCCAGCGCCAGCCACTAATGCGCACAGTGACACAAAGTGTCATTGAAAATGTCGTGAGAGTATTTCATAAATACACTGAAAAACAAGTAAGAAAGCTACAGTCGATACCCATTCGTAATGAAATCAAAACAGTGCAATATTGATAGGAAAATCTACTAAATTGATATACAAAACAATACTACAAAATATACAAAAGATATATTTGGCATATTGATATAGTACTACATTCAAAATATACTATACGAGTGCTAAATATTGCCATCCAAAGCAACTAAGACCCCTAGTAAGAGTTTTTATTAAATAACTTGTGCAATTTTTATCTAATCGTAACCAAATTTTCAGAAATCCTAAATACTGTAGTATTCGATTTTTGTCGGTTTGCGGTTGGGCGAGGCAAAAATTTGAAATTAACTTGATCGGGTTCTAAAAAGTTCTAAAATCTATATTGTGGACTTAGTGCTGAAAATGTTGGTGTCAAAACTGCGTCAAGAACAAGAAATTCTTAATGTTAGAAATCACATGTTGTTATTTTAAGAACATTTAATACCCAAGTTCTTAGTAATAAGATCAACAAAATATAATAATTTATTGTTTTTTATTTTTTTTATTTAGTTATTATTTTACCATTTAATTAGCGCATCCATTTATTCAGTTTTTATTAGTCACTCTACTTACGTAATACTTGTCATAGATTTGCACAGCATTTGAATCCAGGACCTCCTCTCTTATACTGAAATGAGCTAAGAACAAAAACCCTTGAACTTGGATAAAAACTTTATGGTAATTTCGGTGGTTTACAGAATTTTGTTAAATTCTCCATGATAAATTTTGTTCTTAAAGTGGTCTTCTCTCAATAACACAATTTTGAAGACAAATTTTTTTGATTTTAGAAATTGGTATTTTTTTCAATGTAGTTGTGTAAGTCACATTTGGTGTACGAGGCCCACTGTGCACTGTGCTGCTGCATTGACAAATGATTCAGCTGTCGTCAGTGTCCGAGAGTGCAACCAACACCTTAGCCTCTCTCTCTCTCTCTCTCAACCCCATTACCATTAGTATTTGCCACCTCTCTCTCTCTCGCACTCTCTTTGCTTGTTGCAATTTGCCAGTCGGTCTATCTCTTTCCCCTATCGAAGCAGTTGCGTGCCCTCAATGCCAAAGTGCAGCTGTGCCCCACTTGCCACCACACAACGAACCGCAGCCTGAGCCTGAGTGTGAGTTTAAGTCTCCATCTCCATCTCCGTATCCGTCTCCGTCTGCTGCCATGCTATTTCCTTCCATGGTCTCCGGCCAGTTTTTCAAATGTGCTCCCAAAAATGTTTCGTTTAGGCGATAGAAAGTTGCAAGTTACAGATTGCAGATTGCAGGTTGTGCTGCTTGCAGCTTGCCATTCAGCACAAAAATCAACATTATTCCATACGTGACATGGCGCCAGTTGGAGAAGGGAAGAAAGGAAGGCAAATGAAAGGAAAGGTAAGGAAGGAGGGAGGCGCCATCACTTGTCAGCTGGCCTGCAAGGACATCTCAAAGATTGCAACGTGCTGCAGCTGCATCTGCACCTGCACCTGCAGCATTCCCAATTTCTTCTGCTGTCGATTGGACAAATACATTTTTGTAAGACCCACTTGGAATATTTAATTGCAAATTAATGACATATGAGTGCGAGTGCGAGTGCGAGTCTGAATACAAGTGCGAGTACTCGTTGGGTCTGCCCCTGCCAATCAAAGTCACAAAGACATGTGCAATGGAGACATTGCTCTACATTGTGTATTCCGATCATTTATCTTGCCAGAACATTTCAATTACAGTTGCTTGAAACATTCTAGAGACTCAGAAGACTTGTTTCGTTTTTCTTTCGCAATATTATCAACGAAATTTTATGAACATGAAACTATACATATCAACACCAGGAAGATTACAATGCAGTTGACTGACACTTACGAAAGAGTATCTATAAGAAAAACAATTTTGTGTTTTAATCCAACTCAATAAAAAGCTCGTAAAAATAATTGTATTTAATGTAGTTTATTCATGCTTTTTGTTCAATTAGTTCTATTCGATTCAATTCCGTCTCGTTGACATAATTAGCTCTAGCTCGAACTAAATGTTGTTGAAGACTTTTGCGATATCTTTCTTCATTTTATTCTCATTAATATAAAAATATTTACATTTATCTATCTAGTATCAAATACTCATATTGCTAAATGATAGTTAATATATATGACCAATAAAATAGCTGAAATAAATACTGAGTCTAATTAAACATTATTGTCAATTGTTTTTGTATTAGAGTTGCATGGGAAGATTTTACAGATGGTGCCTTAGTAATTTGTAATCTTTCCTTTTTTCATAAGTAACACAAACACTTCAATAGCTGTTATTATACCATAAAATATAAAACATACTATAACATATTTATATCAGCAGTTGAAGTGTTTAAGATATATCGACATAGCAACGACAACAGTATACTAAGGCACCACCTGTTCATATATTTATTTATCTTGAACTGATTTGATCAAGCTCTTGATTTGCAAATTGTTTGCTTTCATTCGTCGATTGCTTTTATATCTAATAATTCAATGCATTAGACACCTTCTCTCGCACATTTTGTTAAATGTGTGTGTGTGTGTTAAAATGGCAAATGGAATTCATTAAGCGTTAGACGGACGTACTGACACAAACATTGGAGTAGATAAACGCCTGAACAAACACACCGCAATTTTAATTGTATGCACAGCATGGCGCATAATTTCGCGCACTTCCCACACAACCACACATACATACACACACACAAATAAATATCGTACTATATAGTATAGTCTTTATATATAGCACACGCATACACACACATGTAGGAGAAACTCATTCACACACATTCATATTCGCTGGCAGGACAATGCTTTGCGAAATGCACGAAATTACGCAAATATAATTAACATAAGCAAATTGCATAAAATAAACTACGAACGGACGAAATTCATATAGAATTTGAACACACACACAGACAACCGCAAGTGTGCTTATTTTCTATTCATTCGTTAATGTTTAATTACACAGCTTTTTTCCCACAGTTTTTTCCAGGTATTCCTAGACACAAATATGTATTTTTTGAAATTGCAAAATCATATTGCTTTTTTATGTGAAATCTTGTAGTACGTAAGTGTTTAAGGGACTGCAGATAAGATATTTCGTTAGTTTAAGGCCTCATTCGATAGTTCGTTTAAGTTGACAGGTATGTAATAAGAAGACCTTGGCCGCTCGCCTATAAATGATCGTCAGTCTTTTATAATGAGAGATGAAAAAGAAAGATGAAGTGAAAGAGAATGTTTAAGGTTTCAATCGATAGTTAATTTAGGTTGGCAGCGCTGCATTAAGAAGAGGTTGGCAGCTCGTCGATAAACGATCGTCAGTCTGTTGTTATAAATGACGAAAAAGGAAAGAGACTCACTCATAATAACGTATTGGGCATAAGATATATCGCTAGTATAACGCGTCATTGAGTTGGCAGCAATAAGAGATTGACAACTGAATAAAAAGCATTACTCTGTACCAAACGATTGAAAACAAATGAAAAAAGACTTTCTTTAAAATTCAAATTAATTTTTAAAGTTGTATGTTTACAAAATACCCACTGCTAAGAGACCTAAAAGATATTATTAATGCAACCAATCACAATCAAATAAACATACATAGATATGCTGAACAAATAAGAATAATCGGATTAACTTTAGATTGATATATGATATAATCATTTACCGGCATTCTAATTATGATTTGTTTAGGCATTGTCCCATTTCCATTCGAAACCCAAACACGAATTATTTTTGCACTCATGCCATAAATTGCCTCCAACTTCAGAGCTCGAACCGAGAACAGCTTGTCACGTAGCGTTTTTTTGGGTATTCGTTTTCCTTTTAACTTATTGGTTGACCATGGCTAAGGAAAAGTTCAAGATTTCATTTTCATTTGGCAGTTTCTCTTTTTGGCGGCGTCCCTCGACCTTAACCCCTTGTCAGGCCCAAATGTGATGGACTGAAAAGTGTACAGAAATAAATCAAGGGAAACGAAGGCGTCAATAAATATACCGAGATGCTCAAAATGAAATTTATTAAGCGGAACACAAAACGAATCAGAATCCAGAGGAAGAAAGGGAATGCCAGTGCGAATGCGATGGAATTGAAAAGAATGGCATGGAATGAATAAACTGGACTGGAGAATGGAATGACAATTGCCCAAAATGAGTTGCTGTCTAAAAAGCAAAAAGAGAAAACACCGAATTTGAATAATGAATAAACGAAAATATGATGGAATGGAGTGGAGTGGAGTGGAGTAAGGGTTGTGACATGGTCTTATAAACGTGGCCCAGTCCTGATTGCCAATTTCCCGAGGGTCGCGAGCGCTGCGCTAGTCGAGTAAATTGCTGGAGTCCAAAAATTGTTTTAGACTTTAACCAGAATCGCACAGCTGGCACTTTAACGCACTAAACTGTAGTTTGGGAATAGCCACGGACCATGGCCATGGCCAAAAAGTTGGACACTGGGACAGCTAAATACATATATTCAGTCAGACGGACGGGCATACAGACGGACGGACAGGCAGATAGACAGCTGTAATTCCCTGCTGACGCCAAAGAGCCAACGAGAAACGAACATAAAAAAAATGTGTAAAATAAAAAAGAAGAAATATAAATATTGTCGAATCGCCGAAGACTTAATACCCTAGCGGATTAGGCTTGGAAATGGTGATTCGATTTAGATCCAACTCCTGATCGATCCAATCAATTGGTGACTAGTTTGCACATTCACAAAGACAGGCTGTGCCTCCCCTTTTGCCATCTAAGAGAGAGTGAGAGAGAGAGAGAGAGAGCACCATCAACTATCAAACTATTCAACCTGCACCCCGCACACACTTTTGGCAATTCCATCATGACAACGAGCAATTGACAGGTAGATATGCATTTGCATTTGCATTTTACAATTTATCGACCAGGGCTGTCAACTCGTCGCAACAGCGCTGCCAATTTATGAATATGGCAGCGCCAGCAAATTGCGCACAATTCCAGACACTTCGTTGATAGTAAATGAAGTTCTCGCTCTCTCTCTTTCTCTTTTTGAGTCTGTTTGTCTGTTTGGTAAAATGTAATTTAACTGCATCGGTTATCTACTGCTATCAAATTGTTATTTGTGTAGGGTATGCGAAAAGAAAAAGTTGAACCGTTTGTAAATGCTTTTCATTAAGAGGTTATGTCAAAGGTTGCCAAGCATACAACGAGTAGAGATTTGAAATCCCCTCTGGGGTAGATGAACCCACCAGCACCACACGCACACACACACACACACACACATACAGAAAACAACACACAACTGCTGAAAATACTTGCAGCTATTTTCATAAATTTTCCATTCATCCCATTTAGGGTTTTGTTTTGTCTAAAAATAGTTGTACGCAAGAGTTAGGATCAAACCATGACTTTCTGCTACTGCTGTAGCTGCTGTTGCTGCTGAGAAGTATATGGCAAATTATGCTATTAAAACTTTATCCACACCAAATTACAACAGCACGAAAAACTGAAAGCAAATGCTGAGAACTTACTAAACATTAAACGCTCTCTCGCACACACACACACACACACACACACCACAAAGCGAAAGATACTCGCAGCAAACGGACATGACCTGAGTTTTGCTCTGCACTTTAGCTTGCCTCAAATTAGGTGTGTTCTGGGGTCACTCAGTGTGTGTGTGTGTGTGTGTGTGTGTGTGTGTGTGTGTGTGTGCCCTCTGTGTGGCAAATGCGTAGACAGTGAAAACTGTGTTAAGCGGCAAAAGTTTTGGAAATTTTAGCAGAGCGCCACAAACAACAACTTCATAGACACTTGAGAGCCAAACTCGAGAGTTGTAATTGCACAGATACTTTTGCAGACACAGATGCAGATACAGATACAAGTGGAGATACAGATACACAGAGGCAGATTTGCATATTTGCGTAGGGTCAGGGACATTTATAATGGCGTCAAGTGGATACTCTTGAAAATCGATCTATCCATTTCGAATTATCTCCAACATTCATACTCGCTTCGCATACGAATACTGAATTTATTATCTCGCATAGCCGAAATCGAGCAATGTTTGTCCCATTTTCAATTAGCAAAACCATTGCCAGAACAGTTGCAGTTAATAATCATTTCATTCCACGATTAATGACAACATTTAATGGATATTGAAATCTATTGCCAGGTTGTTCCAAATTGCAATTTTGGCTACAATAAATTGCAATTAATTGGCATGCTGAACTATTGATCAAACTTCAATTAATATGTTGATTATTAGATTTTTTTATTTTTAAAATAAAAAAAGTAAGAAAGAGGTTCTCGCTAGCAAAACAGTGCGGTATTATCCTTAAAATATACCAAGTAAATATACTAAGCATATACTAAAATATTCTACTATGGGGAGCTGATATAAAAATTACATTAAATAACTGCAACATTCTTTTATTGCATTTTGCTTCGGGTGTGATCGACTGTGAGTTACCCGTTGCCCATATTTAATAAAAGCAAAACAGTGCGGTATTATGATAAAAATATACCAAATTCATATACTATAGATTAAACATATATTATATACCACAAATTATACAAAATATATTAAATAACTGCAAAATTCTTTTACTAACTTTTGCATCTTTGACTTTCACTTTTTAGTATTTTGTTTTCAACTGCAGCGATAAAAATCAAACTTTTAAATTAGCCACTCACTGAAGTTTGCAGATGAATTTAAACATTCTCATTATTTGTATTTTCTTTATATGCGAAACAATGCTGTTGATGTGGTTTGCAGATTTTCCATCGAAAGTATTTCGTTTTTATGTGATTTCCACAACTTTTGGCATAAAGTTCTGTGATGTGCCAAAAAAAAAAATTGTTGGTTTCGTCAGAAGTCGAGTCGGGTGCAAAAACTGGCTTTAATCCCGATGCATGTGGTCGGCTAAAGGAGCCGCTCAAAAAGCCAAATGTCAAATGGTAAATGGCGAATGTTGAATGACATTCAATTTAAATGGGGCAACCCTAAAATGATGTTGCTCTTGAAAAGTTGCAGTTGCAACAATCGGACTGCATTAGTGTGCGTGCGTGTGTGCGTGTGTGTGTGTGTGTTTGTGTTTGTTTGCAGGTTTTTATTGTCCTCTCAAATGGCAGAGCGCAGCACTTCAGTCAAATGCCGCCAGGGAGATCAGTGCTCGTTGGATGCTGAATGCTGGATGCTGAATGTTGGTTGTTGTGGTTGCGGTTTTTCTGATTTTGGCCACAGGTTCGTTGCTGACGCTGCGGTTGCGGCTGCTGCTGCTGCTATGGCTGTGGCTGCTGCTGTGGTTAGCTGTGTGGCACACACATACACACACACACACACACCTGGCTGTGCGATAGATGGACAGGCCGAGCTGACAACATTCACAACCGAGCCTCTGCCTGTGTAGTTCATAAATTTACGGGTCGTATGCGCAATACCCACTGACAATCGAAACAATTGCACGAAATCAGCATTTATTCACGCAATGCGAGTACTTTGATACGACGACGACGACGACGAGCAGCAGCCATTAACATTTTTGATTGACTCGCAGCCAATAATTCGATTCGCAGCAAAGCAAAATTTTATTACAGAGGCAACAACTTTATGTGGTACTGTCGAAGAGGGAGCTGCGAGATTTGCACTACAATAAAGCGAAAAATGAACTTGGCCATCGGGGTTCGCACGTGCTTTGTTTTCCGGCCTGAGCCTATGAGCCAGGGAGGCTGGGCTCGGGCCCAGGACTAACCGGAGCCTTGGCCACAAAATTATCGCCAGTCTGGTTAGCCAGTTAGCTAGCTGGTTGCTGTTCGCCTTGGCCATTTGCTGATTGCGACCGCACTATTTTTCGGGTCTCGCATATAAATTGCCAGAGACCCGAAACGGAACAGAACGGAACGGAGCCCAAACCCAAACTCAAACCCAAAACTCAAAGTTAAACCGAAAGTGAAAGTTGAACGCACACACACACATAAACCGAGAAGTGAACGCAAACACAAACGCAAAGCCAAAAGCTGGCGACTAATAGTTGAGGCTTTTAACTTACTCGTATGCGAACAGATTTAGATTTCAATTCAATTGCATAGAGTGGCGTGCGTGTGTGTCTGTGTCTGTGTGCGTGTGTGTGTGTGTGCTTGTAATCCTGTCCAGCCTAAGCTCCAGCTTAAGCCTCCTCCATTTCTATACTCTCTCCTCTGTGTGTTGGTGTGTATTGCCCCATTGACCATTTGCCAGTCGATGACTTTTTACTGTCTACATGTGCGCACCGCACTTAATTGATGCAATGCATTTGAGTTGAGCCTGACATAACTTTGCTTTTAAGCCGCACACAGGCGTCACACACGGGTCCCAATACTCTCTACCTCCCCGTTCCACCCCTGCCACCCCTGCGCCTCCCTGCTGTGACACACGCAAAAAAAAAAGAACAACGAAGGCAAAAAGAAAACAAAACAAAGCAAAAAGAAATAGAAGAAATCATGACAGCAAAGCCGTTTGAGCGTTAAAAATGTGTTTCGAGCATTAGCTTTTAAAAGAAAATGTCCTTCCCCATACCCCCACTTTTCGCTCTTTTCCCCACTGGCATTTGCTCATTGCTCATTCGCCTCGTGGGCCAAGCGCCATGTGAGCTGAGCGACAACGACAACGACATCGACATCGACAATGGCAATGGTAATCCTTCTTGTTGTCCAACAAAAAGGTGTTGAGACCAGTTAAGTGCTGGACAAACTCGAGATGCCATAATTGTGTGCCAATTTATGGCTATTTGGTCAACATCTAATGCGAGTACACGCCCTTCAACTATTTTGTCATCTCTCCTCCTCCTCCTCTCGCAAAGAGCAAGTCAGGTGTGTGCGTGGCGAACATTTTAAATCAGAAGACGTTAAATCCCCAAACTCATGACAGCAAGTCAAGTGAGCTTAATAGTCACTTATCTATGGCCAGTCTGCAAATATAGTTTGGCCGCAAATTACAGCAATGAAATAAAATAATAGATAAATGCAACTAGAAATATACATTGAGAAAAAATTATGTTCTACAGACCATAATAAAAATCTTCAGTTTGAACACTTTAATAAAAAGTTTCTTGAAGTAAGAACTTCAGCTTAAAAAAAAAATAGAGACAGGGATTCGGTCTTCAAGCAATGTTGTAAGGCTAAAGAAAAAAGAAAACTGTGATCGAGCGTGTTTGACTGTGAAATACCTGCAACCCATTTTCAATTAAGGCAAAACAGTGCATACATGTTGCAAAATAATAAGGCTGTATTTGTTATATCAATATACTAGTACATGAAAAACAACAGATTTTATACATATGTATGTATGTATGTATAAATGTAAAATAAAATATGAAATAAATATGATATTTTTTTGTTATTAACTTAAACTAACCTTTAAGACTCTGCGCTTTTTTTTTAATTTGTGCATTTTTGAAATGAAAATTATTATTATTGCTTCATCCTTATCTTATATTATTATTCTTATGTTCTATTTTACAAAAGCAACTAACAAAATGGAATATGCAAACAAAAACGTTATGTCTGTTCTGTGCAGTCGCACTGCTATTTTAAAGTATATCTTATTAAAATACAAGAGACCAATCTATAAGTAGAATTTTGATCTCTATTAAAGAATTTGTCTTATCATTATGAATCCCGTATCTTGTCTTGATTTTAGCAATTGTTGATTCATAATATTAAATTGAGGTGACATCTGTCAAGTGAACACAGCTGAGTCGATTAAAATGCGATTAATATTATTATTATTATTGTGCAATTCATAAATTGATTGACTACACAAACAAAAGCGAAAAAAAAAGGATTATTTTATTATGTCTTGAGACCATGAACATTTTAGCTGCTCATCATGTTTTGCTGCTAATATCGAACATGGAATATCTTAAAGTTCCGGTTTATGGCAGATGCATAAAAAACTTGTAAATATTGATTGAAATAAGCTGTTTATATGAGCTATGAAGAGACACAGAGAGAGAGAGACAGCGAGCGAGAGAGTGAGTTGTTTGGCGGACAGTGTTATTTACCGATCATTTAATTGGATTACCAGATACTACCACTAAAAAGGCAATTTACAACGTTCATTTAGGGCCCATAATAACATCAGCGCCAAACAATCAGGCATTCAGGCATTCCACTTGTGGCCGCTCCCGCCCAGAAAAACAAAGACATGACTTTACCCTTGCTCTCTGCCCATTTCTGTGGCTCTGGCTTTGGCTCTGGCTTTAGCTGTGGCTGTGGCTGTGTGACTCCGCATCTCGGCGTTGACAGGCGACGGCATGTTCATATTATGAGAAGGAAGGGGAAGGGGAAGGCGAAGGGGAAGGCGAAGGGGGAGTGGTAGAACTGACTTGTTGTTGCCAGGAGACTTTGCTTAACTTTCGCCACTTGCCGCCGTGCTGTCCAAGGCTATGTGCCATTCAGTGTGTATCCAAAGCGGACATATTTTTTATGACGTTACAAGGTGGTAACATAAAACCGGAAGCGTTGCGGGAATGCGGCGATTGTGAATGAGGAATGGCAAAAAGAGTGGAGTGGAGAGTGGAGAGGACAACAACGGCTTCTCCTGTCCAGACGTAAACTAAAATGTAAATGAAACTGTTTCAATGTGTCTTTTTGTGTGTGTGTCCCTCCGTCCTTCTGTCCCTCTGTCCGCTAGTCCGCTTGTCCGTTTGTCCTTTGGCCCAAAGCCCGTAAGAGTTAAATGGGTGCGGATGTTGCCGTTGCGGCGTTTGTCTCCGACTGCGTCAGCGTTAACAAAGAAAATGTCACGGAAATAACTGAGGATTAGATTGATGAGTTTGCTGCTAAGCCAGGCGGGCTATCCGACTAGCTTCGCTTAGCTGTGCTACAATGTCAGGCAAGGTAAGTATGACTATGACTGGGGTAAGCCCGACTACAAAGTCTGGCCATGTCATAAACTAGTTACACTCGCAGTCTCAGTCGCTGTGGCTGCGGCTGTGGCACGTGCAACATCACAAGTTAAAACCTTTGGCCAGAGTTACCCCAGGTTGTGTCACTGGAATTGGAACTGGGATCGAGTTTTGGGGGACTGGGACTACTCGGCTTTGGGGACTTCGGGCAGCTTCACTTTTTGATTATATGCCAACATCAGTTTATTGCGCGGTCGTTGCTCGTCTTTTTTCCATGTATTGTATGTTATCCTCTTCTCCGACAAGAGTAATTAATTAAATTAGAGTAGAGAGCGCAACTAGAGAGATGACGGCAACGGCAGCAACGGCCCCAAAAATCTTCTCATGAAATTAACTTGCCAAGGCGGACATGTGTTCTCTATGTGTACAACAGCAACACCATCAGCTACAGCAACAGCAACAGCAGATAGCAAACCCTTGACAAGGTCATTTCCAGTACAGTGTTGCATAGAAGTATATGACCTGCCCCACATATTACGGCTTGGCAAACATATGAGCTTTCATTATTCACAAAGCATTTCTCGTTTTAATGTTCCCGAGTGTTTCCAAACACACACAATTTGATGATTTTGCCTTAGAAATGCGCAAAGTACTTTACTTTACTTTTCTTATTTGTTTGTTTGTGTGATTTTATGGATTCCAATTCAAAAGCTAACTATTTCAATATAGAATTCTAACATAAGACAAATTATAAATATTTTTATTGGTGAGTCATTACTTTGCAAAATTGAAGGAGTTTGCGGGTTATTATTAATACCAAAAAGAAACTCGTTATCTTAAATTTATTAATAATTATAACTAACATACAAGATATAGTAAAAAAATCAAATATTTATCTCAGGTTCTACATTTACATTTTCAGACTGCCTATGATTTGGACTCGTAAATATGAAAAATACAGGCACTACAGTATGCATATGTGTAAGTATATTTCTCTGTGTGTACTCACACACATAGTCACACACACACACATATGTATACATAAATAAGTATGTATTCGTCCGTGTAGTATAATGTCTAACATTATCGTTGACATTTATTAGCCCCAAACTAAGTGAATTTTTCTTTTTCCTTTTTTTTTTTGCTGCCTTACAATAATATTGTTATTTTGTTCTCTCTTTTTCTATAAGTGTGTGTAGGTGTGTCTGTGTGTGTGTTCACCCTTCAGTATGAGTATCTGTAATAAAATATGTGCATGAGTGTGTGTGTGTATGTGTGTGTGTGTGTGGGAGTGTGTGGTCGAGAGGTTTTTGTAGGTGTGTCGGGCTTTGTCACGTTTACTCGATGCCATCCCCACTTTTTGTTTCTTGTGTGGCCTCCGAGGGCCCATGGGGTTAGGCTCTCTCAGTATGAGTGTGTGTGTGGTGTTCAAACTTTACGTGCTATGTTATTGAATCATTTTATTAATATTCACACATATACACACACACACACACGCAATCGTCGTATGACGCACGCACACGGACACAGTCAAGTTGTTAGATACAGATACATCTCTGGTCGGGGAGAATGGATTATTTTTTGAACTCGTATAAAGTTATTATACTACTTTATTTAGATTCTTAAGCAAGCTGATCAAGAATAGTCTAGCTGAGTTTGCTTCTCACTAATAAATTATGCACTTCATTAATTACAATTTCCATTCCCGTTTCCCGTTTTTAATTAATTAAAATGAAATGAAATATTGAAATGAGAGTGCCAACCATCCAGTCCAGTCCAGTATTCAGTATTTAGTATCCAGTCTCCTCATGAATTGCCTTGTGGCACGCCTATTAAGTCGTTTTAATGTATTTTGATTGCATATTTTTCGTAAGTTATGACTTGTGAGTTATGTCTAACATATGCGCATAAATTTTCGACAATATGCACAGACCCCCCATATATCAACACAGCTGTTGAGTGGTTGGTTTTTTTTGTTCCTGTTGTTTGTTGTCATTCAAATTATTTAGCTAGTCATATGTCGACTCTCTCTCTCTCTTTCTCTCTGTTGTAGCTGGATAATGTGCCGTAATTATACATTCAGTTGAGAGAAAAGAATGTCACCTGGGGGCTATTAAGGACATGCCACGGGACTCTCTGTGTATTAGTATGTGTGTGTGAGCTAACGAGATCAATCAGTCTGAGATTCAGATACGGATACAAATACAGATACTGAATCCGGTTGCTGCTCATTTTATGGCAATTGTCCATACAAAATCGACTGCAGCGAACAGAACAGAACAGAGCAGAACAGACTTATCCTTGGTTGTCCTTGTTGCTGTTGGTGTTGATAATGCCAGTGGTCTGGCCTCGTGATTACGACAACGGATTCCAAATCCGCTGACTGTTCGCCGAGCTTCACTTCCGTTCCATTGTGTCGGCATTGCTACAGCCGCAGTCATAGTTGTTGCTGCAGTTGTAGCTATTATGGCGCTGTGTGTTTCCTGCTGCGAACAGACGCCAGTGTGGCCAGGTGGCCAGGTGGCCAGGTGGCCAGGCAGTCAGGCAGGCAGGTGAATCGTCGTTAGCCATTGCTGTCAGGCCAACAAAAAAGGCCGACAAAGCCAACAGCGTTAGTGACACTCTCTCTCTCTGCCTTCGACCTCAGACCCCAAAAGACCCTTAAGACCCCCCCAAAGTGAGCGAGTGCACGACAATTGCAATTGCAATTGCTATTGCTATTGCTATTGCACTCACCGCATTTATTTGAAGCAGAAGAGAGGATGTCACGTCCAAGTCATTATCATCGCTCATCGTCTTGTTATTAAACATAATAATTGGGCGCAATTTGGCATTTAACTATTTCAATTCCTACTTGTGCAACTTCTTCAGTTTCCGCTTGTCCAATTAGCCGCCATTTTGTCACTCTGTTCACTCTTCTTCTTCTGCTTCCAGTGTTGCATAATTTGTTGTGTCAAGTATAATTATGTGTATTTAAGTTAAGTAAATGCATTATGAGTGCAGTCTACTTTGCCATGATTAAATTAAGCGCAGTTCTACGTTCTTCAGATCTTTTCCTCTCTCTCTCTCTCTCTCTCTCTCTCTCTCTCTCTCTCTCTCTCTCTCTGGTTAAATTCTGCTTTAATTTTATTATCGAAGCACATGTGAATGGCAAAATGGAAAACAAAGCTTTAATTTTTGCTTTGTTGCTGCTGCTGCTGCTGCTTCTTCAGCTGATAGCTTTTATAAGAATTGCCAAAGGCTAATAAAAGTCAGCGAGCGATTTCTCAAGTTGACTTCCAAATACACTTGGATAATTTTTGAGGAATTCGAGAAATTCAAACAACAGTCGGCGATTATTATTTGCTTGTTGTGAATGTGAACACCCAAAATTATCATCATCATTTGGAATTTGCAAGGTATATTTGAAGTCTAAGTGATCCACTTATGGCGTGGGTGACACACCCACACAAACACACTGACAAATTTAATAATCATAAAAAGCAGAAGCAGAAGCAGACGAAACAGAAGCAGCCACAGCCACAGCAAGAGCAACAGCAACAAAGCAAACGCAGCGTGAACAAAGCGTGCCACGCAGCCAAGTGAAAGGCGATGGCAAAATAGAAGTAAATGTAAGGATAATGCATAAACAGGGCATGGCCACAGGCATCGTGGTGGGGGCGTGGTGGGGGCAGAGGGACGAGGACGCTGCCAAATTACGCTAGACAAAGTTTAAATGCAATTGAAAAGTTTCTGCAAAAGCAGCAGCGGCAGCCGCATCTCTGTGAAGGAAGAAAGGAGGAGAAAATATTATTCAGGGGGGTCAGAGAGAATGTCATAAATGTTGACGCAGTACTGGATGGAGGGAAGGGGGGCGCATGTTAGCAAAGTCGCTGAATTCATATGTATAACTTTATTGAGGGCAACCATTTGGGGCAGTGTGGCAAGCAGGAGTGACAGCGGCAACAGCGGCAGCTGTGTGGCACATGCAACTGCAGCTGCAGCTGCAGCGACGCGTTTAAGAAGCAATGCCAACAAATTACCCTCCGGCATCGCTTTCGCACTCACAGTAAAACACTCGTATTCGTATTCGTATTCACACCCGCACTCGCACTCACATTCGAAGCTCAGATTCATTTGGTTTACTTTGCTTAACTTTGCACTGTGTGATAACGACACTCTCAGTCGTGGAAGGTTTTGGGGGAAACTTTTGCAAACCGGACAAGTTGAACAAAAGTCTTAACATATTTTCGTAATCCAAAAGTTTAGCACAAATGCGACTTAATTGTTGCTACGCTTTTGCTTGTCCCTCCTTCTTGCAGCAGTTGCAAGTTGCCGCTGCAAGTTGCCCCGTTGCTCTGGCATAAACAAAAGCCTCGACAAGCTCGCAAAACCCAAATGAATTTGCTGTTGATGATGTTGCCGCGCTTTATTAAGTGATTAAAAAGAATAGCAAAAGTTGAGTCGACAAGCAAGAAGCATTTTGCAGCAAAGTCCACGCTTCAAGGGTGGCCAAATAAATGACAGGACGCGCTTAGTCGTCGAGCACGGAGCACGAACCAAGGAGCATGGAGCGAGGAGCTAGGAACGAGGAGCTAGAAGCTAGGAGCTAGGAGCAAGGAGCGTGCAAAGATCTACCACCACAATATGCAGATTTGCACAACAAAGTTACTTGGCTTATTTGATGTCTTTAATGCGCTTACCATGGACAACTGCGCCAACAGAAATGGATGCCGATTAGAAGGCTAAAAGCAGCTCGGCTTAAAGGAGTTATGAATTCCCAGCGGGATTACTTAATAAACTTTTCACAAGCTGCTGCGATCTCGTCAATTTGAATAATTACTACTGTCACATTTAAAATTATTAACTTGAATTTCGACGCATACAAAAATAAAATATTTTATTATTTCCATTTTTTTTATTTTATGGTCTTTTCACAGTCTCGATTTTCCTTGCTATACATATTATATATATTTGATGTACAACATTTAAAAAATTAAATAAAAGTATAATGAAAAATATTTTAATAAAATCTTTTAATAAAAATATCAATTGTTATGAATAGTAATAAATCGCTTTATGCTCTATTGTCTATGATTTCGCGATTGCTCGAAGAATTCATCTGTGAGATACAATAGTAGTATTATCTTTTAAATATACTATACCAAATAAATACGCAAATATTTTCAATAGTTTCATACTAAAATATAACAAAGAGCTTCATATTCCAAATATATCACACAGTATGAATATATATATTATATATATCATATACTATGTTTATTTCGATATTTCTTATATATCACACCGTACCAAAATACTAAAGTGTTAATTAAAGAAAATAAGTCAACATAGCAGCAGCAGGCTTTTGCCATGTAACTTATAATATACACAATTTTTTTTGCTGTTTGCAATCAACATTTGAGAAACTATGTAACAAAGACTGACAAGTTATATATAGGTAACTATAAACTAAATTTGATAACAATTCGTAAAACAGAACTTGAATTATTGTTTATAACATCTAGATCCATCGATGACAGCTTAGTGAATTGTTAAATTTGATTGCAGTAATGTGCCAGAATCACGTGAATTAAAAGTAGTTGATGGATTCATATGAAATTCATATTTCCAACACTTTTGGAATATATTCCACTCTACCTCATGAGTAGCGGGTGTAATTACACGGTACACTAAGAGTATAATATGTAAAGAACGTATTAATTGATTCGCAGATATGTGGAACTCAAATCGTCATTGCTAACCGCCTGCTACATAAATATACATGTTATAGCACTCTATTTACAAAGAGTACTGTGTTTAAAAAGTGAAAAAAATCTAGATCGTAGTAGCACTTGAAATTCAAAAGCCGACACACTTATTTTTAGTCTGCTAAAAAATCATTCAACGAGAAAATCTCAAACAGAACACAAGTACAAAAATTTATAAAATAAAACATAAAAGATTTCGTAAAATTTATACAACAAAAAACATTTCATATATTTCTTAAAAGACTAATCTCCATCAAATATGAAGCTAAGAAGCGGCCGCAATATTGGTGAAATCACACCAACTCCAGAGGAAGAACAAATACCTTTTGCTGATCCTGAACCAATGTGGGAACAACAATCCATACCTCTTGTTTTTGCTGATCCTGAACCAATAAGAGAACAACAACATTTAGTTTTTAATGATTATCCAACATATATCGAACAACCACGTTTATCTTCCAGTATTCCTGGACTAATTAACGAAAAACCACGTATACATAAACTTGTTGGCTGTTTGCTTTTTGGTGCATTGCTCTTGAGCGTCATGGCTTACTGGATTTAGATGCAATTTTCATAGTTCTGAGGTTTACATTTCTTGAAAAACTTATGAAATTTGTGGTATGTAATGTTTTTAAGAGACACTTTTAATTATTGCTGTATTGATGACGTGAGACATCTTCATATAGTTAGCATATTATGATAGTTGAGATGCATAACTCTTGTTGAATTTTGGATGTAAACTTTCTCTTTTGCATTGTGGATCAAACAGGTTAATTAAGAAGCTTTATAATAAGTATATAAAATGAAATATTTTCCATATGTATTTTAACAGTGTTGAATCTATGGATTTCATACGTGGAGATGAAGGCTCATTTTAGCAGCGAATCTAAGATGAATATCAACAGTTGTTTTAATTGAGAAAATAACAGGAAAGGTGTCATCGATGGTTCTAGGTGTTGTAAACAAAAAATCAAGTTCTGGTCTTTCAACAACTAAAACTGTTAAAAAAAAGTCGCAGCAACAACAAATGGGAATTAAATTGGAAGAGAATATTCAATTTCGATAAATAGGAAAACACTTTAAACATATGTAACTCCCAATGTCTACAATTAGATAAAATACACACTTTATTAATTTACTACAATTTCAGAATTACATTCGTTCAGTTACATTCGGAATTTCATCTCAGAAAAGAATTTTTAAATGGATTAGAAGAATTCAAGTTCCATTTTTCAAATTGTTTTTGGTCGCTTTAATAACAACTCTAAAGAAGACGCAGTGACTGCATAAAATGGGGAATGAATTAAAAGAACATTCAAATTTGGAATAAGACAATAATATGAACTGGCACTTTATTAGTTTACTTTTATTTCAAAATTAATTTCGTTCAATTATATATGCATATAATTCTATCTAAAAAAAAAAAAAATATAAATTGTTAAGAAGAATTTGACTTCTATTTTTTGAATTGTTGTTAAATAGTGTACCTTCAATAATTACAACTACAATTAACAATTAAAGGTTTAAATGAATAATCACAAGTAATACGGGTTATCATATTCTCTAGATTTAAATGGGGGAAAGCAATACATCTGAACATACTTTGAGCGAGATTTCCTTTAACTTCTACATTCATTGTTACTAGCAGTACCTATTACAAAAAGTATTTTTTTTATGTCCAATAATTCAATTATTAACACCAAATAAAAATGTGAACAAAAAAAAGTAATTTTCTTATAAAAAATGAAAAAAGTATTCTAAATACCAAGAAAAATTCCGCATATTTTGAGTAGCTTTAATAAAATGTTTGAAAAACACAATTTTGTTTAATCTATAATATAATATAACTATATAATATACATATATATATAATATTAATTATTAATTTTATACCTTTTTTTATATCAAATTATTTTTATACCCGCTACCCATAGGGTAGAAGGGTATTATAACTTTGTGCCGGCAGTAAATGTATGTAACAGGTAGAAGGAGGCATCTCCGACCCTATAAAGTATATATATTCTTGATCAGCGTCAACAGCCGAGACGATATAGCCATGTCCGTCTGTCCGTCTGTGTGTCTGTGTGTCTGTCCGTCCGTCCGTATGAACACCTAGATCTCAGAGACTATAAGAGATAGAGCTATAATTTTTTTCGACAGCATTTGTTATGTTTGCACGCAGATCAAGTTTGTTTCAAATTTTTGCCACGCCCACTTCCGCCCCCGCAAATAAAAAAAAAATCGAATAACAAGCGTAATTTTAAAACTAGAGTTGCGAATTTTAGTTCATACAATAATTACTATAGTAGTTATGATTCCAGCGAGGAGCTAGGAACGAGGAGCTAGAAGCTAGGAGCTAGGAGCAAGGAGCGTGCAAAGATCTACCACCACAATATGCAGATTTGCACAACAAAGTTACTTGGCTTATTTGATGTCTTTAATGCGCTTACCATGGACAACTGTGCTAACAGAAATGGATGCCGATTAGAAGGCTAAAAGCAGCTCGGCTTAAAGGAGTTATGAATTCCCAGCGGGATTACTTAATAAACTTTTCACAAGCTGCTGCGATCTCGTCAATTTGAATAATTACTACTGTCACATTTAAAATTATTAACTTGAATTTCGACGCATACAAAAATAAAATATTTTATTATTTCCATTTTTTTTATTTTATGGTCTTTTCACAGTCTCGATTTTCCTTGCTATACATATTATATATATTTGATGTACAACATTTAAAAAATTAAATAAAAGTATAATGAAAAATATTTTAATAAAATCTTTTAATAAAAATATCAATTGTTATGAATAGTAATAAATCGCTTTATGCTCTATTGTCTATGATTTCGCGATTGCTCGAAGAATTCATCTGTGAGATACAATAGTAGTATTATCTTTTAAATATACTATACCAAATAAATACGCAAATATTTTCAATAGTTTCATACTAAAATATAACAAAGAGCTTCATATTCCAAATATATCACACAGTATGAATATATATATTATATATATCATATACTATGTTTATTTCGATATTTCTTATATATCACACCGTACCAAAATACTAAAGTGTTAATTAAAGAAAATAAGTCAACATAGCAGCAGCAGGCTTTTGCCATGTAACTTATAATATACACAATTTTTTTTGCTGTTTGCAATCAACATTTGAGAAACTATGTAACAAAGACTGACAAGTTATATATAGGTAACTATATCTCTTATACTAGTCTCTAAGAACTAGATGTTCTTGCTGGAGAGATGCAGAGATTGACTGATAGAAATACGAAATTTGATAACAATTCGTAAAACAGAACTTGAATTATTGTTTATAACATCTAGATCCATCGATGACAGCTTAGTGAATTGTTAAATTTGATTGCAGTAATGTGCCAGAATCACGTGAATTAAAAGTAGTTGATGGATTCATATGAAATTCATATTTCCAACACTTTTGGAATATATTCCACTCTACCTCATGAGTAGCGGGTGTAATTACACGGTACACTAAGAGTATAATATGTAAAGAACGTATTAATTGATTCGCAGATATGTGGAACTCAAATCGTCATTGCTAACCGCCTGCTACATAAATATACATGTTATAGCACTCTATTTACAAAGAGTACTGTGTTTAAAAAGTGAAAAAAATCTAGATCGTAGTAGCACTTGAAATTCAAAAGCCGACACACTTATTTTTAGTCTGCTAAAAAATCATTCAACGAGAAAATCTCAAACAGAACACAAGTACAAAAATTTATAAAATAAAACATAAAAGATTTCGTAAAATTTATACAACAAAAAACATTTCATATATTTCTTAAAAGACTAATCTCCATCAAATATGAAGCTAAGAAGCGGCCGCAATATTGGTGAAATCACACCAACTCCAGAGGAAGAACAAATACCTTTTGCTGATCCTGAACCAATAAGAGAACAACAACGTTTTCTTTTTGCTGATCCTGAACCAATAAGAGAACAACAACGTTTTCTTTTTGCTGATCCTGAACCAATAAGAGAACAACAACGTTTTCTTTTTGCTGATCCTGAACCAATAAGAGAACAACAACGTTTTCTTTTTGCTGATCCTGAACCAATAAGAGAACAACAACGTTTTCTTTTTGCTGATCCTGAACCAATAAGAGAACAACAACGTTTTCTTTTTGCTGATCCTGAACCAATAAGAGAACAACAACGTTTTCTTTTTGCTGATCCTGAACCAATAAGAGAACAACAACGTTTTCTTTTTGCTGATCCTGAACCAATAAGAGAACAACAACGTTTTGTTTTTGCTGATCCTGAACCAATAAGAGAACAACAACATTTAGTTTTTAATGATTATCGAACAATTATCGATCAACCACGTTTATCTTTTGTTGGCTGTTTACTTTTTGGTGCATTGCTCTTGAGCGTCATGGCTTACTGGATTTAGATGCAATTTTCATAGTTCTGAGGTTTACATTTCTTGAAAAACTTATGAAATTTGTGGTATGTAATGTTTTTAAGAGACACTTTTAATTATTGCTGTATTGATGACGTGAGACATCTTCATATAGTTAGCATATTATGATAGTTGCGATGCATAACTCTTGTTGAATTTTGGATGTAAACCTTCTCTTTTGCATTGTGGATCAAA
This sequence comes from Drosophila kohkoa, assembly GCA_019972355.1. Lineage (NCBI taxonomy): Eukaryota > Metazoa > Arthropoda > Insecta > Diptera > Drosophilidae > Drosophila > Drosophila kohkoa. Next base: position 2,134,110 of record BJEL01000077.1, read on the forward strand.
CAGGTTAAGTAAGAAGCTTTATAATAAGTATATAAAATGAAATATTTTCCATATGTATTTTAACAGTGTTGAATCTATGGATTTCATACGTGGAGATGAAGGCTCATTTTAGCAGCGAATCTAAGATGAATATCAGCAGTTGTTTTAATTGAGAAAATAACAGGAAAGGTGTCATCGATGGTTCTAGGTGTTGTAAACAAAAAATCAAGTTCTGGTCTTTCAACAACTAACACTGTTAAAAAAAAGTCGCAGCAACAACAAACGGGAATTAAATTGGAAGAGAATATTCAATTTCGATAAATAGGAAAACACTCTAAACATATGTAACTCCCAATGTCTACAATTAGATAAAATAGCACTTTATTAATTTACTACAATTTCAGAATTATATTCGTTCAGTTACATTCAGAATTTCATCTCAGAAAAGAATTTTTAAATGGATTAGAAGAATTCAAGTTTCATTTTTCAAATTGTTTTTGGTCGCTTCAATTACAACTCTAAAGAAGACGCAGTGACTGCATAAAATGGGGAATGAATTATTAAAAGAACATTCAAATTTGGAATAAGACAAAGAGATGATCTGGCACTTTATTAGTTTACTTTTATTTCAAAATTAATTTCGTTCAATTATATATGCATATAATTCCATCTACAGAAAAAAAAAATAAATTGTTAAGAAGAATTTGACTTCTATTTTTTGAATTGTTGTTAAATAGTGTACCTTCAATAATTACAACTACAATTAACAATTAAAGGTTTAAATGAATAATCACAAGTAATACGGGTTATCATATTCTCTAGATTTAAATGGGGGAAAGCAATACATCTGAACATACTTTGAGCGAGATTTCCTTTAACTTCTACATTCATTGTTACTAGCAGTACCCTTTACAAAAAGTATTTTTTTTTATGTCCAATAATTCAATTATTAACACCAACTAAAAATGTGAACAAAAAAAAGTAATTTTCTTATAAAAAAGGAAAAAAGTATTCTAAATACCAAGAAAAATTCCGCTTATTTTGAGTAGCTTTAATAAAATGTTTGAAAAACACAATTTTGTTTAATCTGTAATATAATATAACTATATAATATACATATATATAATATTAATTATTTATTTTATACCTTTTTTTATATCAAATTATTTTTAATCATTATTTAAGTAATAAATATTAAACAACATAAGACCAGGTTTTCATGTTGTAGCAGATTATTACCTTAACTCTTTGTTGAACTACAAATTATAAATAAGAATTCAACTTCAAATTGACGAATTTTTACCCACAATATTAAATATCAAAATTAGTATAAGAGACGTGATCTTATTAAGTTTTATCCTTTACTTTGTTATATGGTCACACTTCACTTTCTGTTTTCACTGTATATTCGGTGTAAGCTCAATATATACATTTAAAACTAAATCGATGTTGGGTATTTTATTTGGAAACAGATATTGATAATCAAATAGTTATTAAATATTGTATCCAGTTAATTGGCAATTCCCCCAGTCAAGTTGCAGACAACTTGTGGAGCTCTAATAGCCCAGATCGTGTGTGCTCCATGAACACATCGATTGATGTGAGCTATGCACCTTGTTAAGCATGTACAGCATAAGCACCTCGTCGGCTGGCTGGCTGGCTGGCTGTCTGTCATCGAAGTGAGCGAAAACGTAAAATGGTAAAATGGGAAAATGACGAGAGAACTTTTGCGGCATCACCTTCGACCCACGGTGTGTAGCCTGTGGCCTGTGAGGACTGCGGCCTATGGCCGGGAGTCAGATTCGGAATCAGAATCTCGGCCTGTGTGTTCAGTGTCCACATAATTGCATTCTCATGTGCCCATCAACTCTTAATACCCACAGCAATGTATGTGTGCTTGTGTGTGTATACGTGTATGTGTGTGTGTGTAGGCCTAGGCATTTGTGGTTTTTGGGTGTGTGTTACGTGTTGTTGGGCCCAAAAAGTGTTCGATTTCAGGCAGCAAGAATTCAATTTTGTTTTTCGACTGCGCTTTAACCAGAGTCCGAGAATTTGGTCGCGAATGCAAACAAACACACACACACATCTGGAGATGAAAATAAATATATATCACGCACACATACTGATTTCTACTTAGTTATTCTCATTTGCTATCATCCCAATTCAATTCGCTTCACTTCGATTCAATGCGATGCGATTCGATTCGATTCGATTCAACAAATCAATAAGTCCGTGTGACATTTGTGTCACATTTGTATCGAAATTTGTGGTGTTAATGTGTTCGGTTTATGGCTTATGTCGAGGCTTCTGTTTAGTTGCCAAGTTGCTGTCGTTCTCGTTGTTGTTGTTGTTGTGGTTGTTGTCACCATAATGTCCGTATTTATTACGTATACGTAACATTGTTTATGCCTAAAAGGGCATTTGTGTTAAATAGATACAGACATTTATGCCATTGACTTTGATTTGCGGCGCCTGCAAAATGAAGACATAAAAACTTATGAAATCTTTCTGCAGCAACCCAAAATGACAGCAACAAGCGGCCTGCCTGCCTGTCATCAACTGATGCTTCATTTTGTTGCTTTCTTCTTCTTGTGTTTGTCGTTATTGTTGTGTGCACAAAATTGAATGCTAATCAAATCGTTTGGGCACCACAAGTCGTAACTAAATTGTTGACCAAATTTTGCATTCTCTCCCCCCTTATTGTGATCACTTCAAGTTAACAGGCTGAAAACTAAATAAATTAAATCGAGTTTAAACAACAAATAACTTCAAATAATAACAAATTTAATAACATTCGAAACATGTCTAACATATTATTTGTAATCTGTAATTAACACCCGCCATAGTCCTTCGTAGAAAATTGCAATTCTTAGAAATTGTGTGAGACTTCAAAGTTTTCTTTTAATTGGAAAAAGTTGTGACTTGTTAGCAAAAGTTTTCATACTTCTTGTGATTAACGTAAAGTTTATAGATCATATACGTACCTGCTGAACTGCAGTTCAAATAAATATATCGACACATACTTAGAAATGAAAGGGAAAAGCATTTGGTCGAAGTTGATTTGAAAATAGGAAATGCCAAATAGCACAATGTGACACATATACATACATATACATATATTTATTTTTTAATTTTTGCAATATTTGTAATCAATCGTGCATTAATTGTACAATTTTTTTTAAATTTTGTTAAAATTTTGAAGAATTAACTGACTTATACTAACACTCTATGGATGACCCAAAGAAACATATGATAAAGAATTACTCTTTAGTGATACAATTAATGAATTTAAAATCTATATTATTTGAACTAACAATGATTTTAAAAGTGTGATCTGTATCTTGCATATTACAAATTTTGTTTAACTTTGGTCCTTTTTTGCAATACAACGAAAAATAATTGACTTTTCAGCATAATCTTAGTTGTCTATCAGTTTTTATTAAATTGTTTCATGGGATTTGCGCAGAAGTGAAAGAAAACAATTTCCAATTCATTTTTAGAAATTTTTCATTGCCCATCAAATTGTGCAAGCTCAATTAAGATTCACTAAAAATATATATAACATATTTATAGAAGCACCATTTTCAATTACAATATTTATTTTCTGCCAATTCTAGTTGACAATGCTCGAATGGTATTTTTATTTCCCACGGGATGTGCACTTTTCCCAACGATATAATCTCTGCACCTGCTGCAACTATTACAATACATTGTGGCATAGTTTCAGCAAATTAATTTAAAGCCCTTCATACCACACAATGCAATCAACTTTAATCGCCAAAATATTTGCACTAGCATTTAGCTAATCCCGTAAATATTTATGTACATTTGACCAGAGAAGAATTGAAAGGATAACGCTGCCATCACATCGATGACAGTCTGATTGCCTCGGGCTGTTCATTAAACTGTGTTAGCAGATTACTCAATAAAGTCAATGCGAAATTGAGTCTTGATTTCTACACTGATTGCTGGTGAAATGGAATAAGAAGAATGTTTCGATTGTTTTGTTGATGTACCAATTTAGTTTAATGTTGAACTTGAGGAAATTCCAATATTTTGATTAATTTGAAATGTAGAAATATTTTCTGTCAAATCAGTTTCTCCACCTGGATGGAAGCAGACTCGTTAATAATCCAGACAACCAATTTAAAAGTCCACTGGGCCGTTGCAATGACTGCACAGATGTTTGTGGCACATCGGAAGTCGTCTCCGATTCTAAAGGTGCTGTAGATATTGTAATAATGTGATATTTTCAATCTTTACGTCGAAATATGTTTTAAGCTACGATTACCTGGCATAGTATTATGCGTCTGCTCGATCGCATTGTCGTGGTTTAACTCAATCATGATTTAAGTTTTGCTGAAACCCGGTTTTAAAAAAAAATCTGAACAATTTTGATACTCTCTGAAAGATGTGTAGTGTTAGACTGACTTTAATTGAGACTAAAATCTGGTACAATAGTTTCAACGCCTACTCGCTTTATTTTTTATTGAATTTCTCGCCTACTAATCATATAGTATATAGGAGCTAGAGCATGATCTTCAACTTGTGGAAGCTAAGCAGCGAATTTATTCCCATTCGAACAAATACCCTTCATATATGAAAATGTCTTTGATATAGAATATGGATTTGTTTATAATCTTGCAATAAATTTGAATTGTTAATTAACAATGCAAAATACTGTTAATGTCGTAGCGCAAATGGAAGTAGGCTCTGTAAATTATAATACTAGAGAGTTATTATTCTGGATGTATACCAAAAAATCTACCAAAATATACCATATGACAAACAACATATATACTAAAATATAGCCAGTATATTTTATATATTTGCTATGCCAATATACTACCACATTCAAAGTATACCGAAAGTATATACATATATTTGGTATATTTACTATTTTACCATCACATTCAAAATAAACCATATATTCTAAAAAAAAAAAGTATTAAAATATAGTTGGTGTATTTTCTATATTTTGTATAAATATATATTGTTAAATTTAAAATATACCATTAAACCCAAAATATACCAGATTACCAACCAAAGCAACAAAGATCCGACAGCTGCCATTTTATGCCATACAAAATTATTTCATTAACAACTTTTAGATCTCCAGACAACTTCACGCCTTATGATAATTCTCTCTAAATCATGATCTATATGGAATAAGTAATGTATAAGAATCGAATTGAATGAATTTAACTTCATAGAGTCACTGCGGATCGTCATTTCTTCACATTCACTTATTTTTTCTCGTTTGCCAAAACTGTGGATCCTTTTGATTGGGGCCAAAAGTTATTCGTGCGTTGTCTTTCGCGTTGACATGTTTTGTTTTATTGCAAACTTGAATTGAATTCCGAAGCTGATGAGATGTGCTCTAAATAGTCACAGGACAATGTCAATGGCGAGCACGTGACACGCTGCGATTCAGCCTACGCACTAGAGATACGTGTTTGCAATGCACTTGAGGATAAGCCACGTTTTTCCCCCCATCCAATAAAAGAAAAAGAGGAAAACACTTGTGCTGTCAATAACTTAATTTCTCAACCCCAACGTGATTTAATTAACGATTACAATAATCGAGCAGTTCAGGCCAATTTCCAATGGGCACGTGGCTCCAGTTCCGACTCCGTCTCCGACTCCGACTCCAGCTGCTGTTGATGAAACAATTAAGTGAGTTTCCTTGTCGCTTTGGGTTAACTTGTGTGAACAAAGTTAGCTCTCCCCTTTTCCTTTTCTCCCTTCCACGAAAAGAGTAGCCAGCAAATTGCTGTCCATGCCTGGCTGCCACGTGCCTAACCGCATTATAATTACTCATCGGTCTAGGTCTCGATCTCGTATCGCATTGCGATCAAACTTTACCCTACTTTTATGGCTGCCCTCTGCCAAAAGCTTCCAGTTGATTTGCTGTGTTGCTGCGTTGCTACGTTGCTGCTGCAATTGGCTAATTTACATGAAGTAAAAGTTTGGCGCCAACTTTGCGACCCAACGAGCCATGTTAAAGTGCACAATGCGGCGTAAACAGGCAAACAACATTTCCATTTGCATTTGTACGAAGCACACACACACACACACACACCCCTTCAGCACTGGCTCCCCCACTTTTGGCCCCTTGATAATAGGCGCATTTAAGCGCATTAGGTCGAAATTATCGTAGATGGCAAAGCGTTTGCATTACCATGGAAATTCCCCTCAGCCTCCACTTTCTAGTTGCCGCCTCGCTCAACAATTGTGACATTTTTGCCCAGTAAATTGCGTTAGTTGTCCGCTATTTGGAATGAAGCTTTCTCGATTTTAAATTGACATTTTCAAGCTGCGCTTAAACTACAATTTATTTGCCATTTACCCTCAGCTTGAGTTAAAAGAATCATTTTGTTTTCATAGTTTTTATTACGCATTTATTTTTCATACATTCTTTTTATATGCATATTTTAACATTACCAAAAAAAAAAGTTTTTCCTCCTTTGTGTTATTATTTGGTTTTAATCAAATGTTTGTTTACTTTTCTTCTCTCTTTTTCTCATTTTTTTTAAATACTTTTTATTTCTTCTTGCATTTTTTGTGTCATGCAATTTGGATTCAAAGGATTTGGTTTTTTTTTTTTAGTTTTAAAACTGTATTTTATTCTTTGTTGTTATGGAAAGTTTTTTCATTTAAAATGTACACCAAAAAAGATCAGCTATGCATTACAACTAGAATATATATATTCGTAATTATCAATTTGCAATATTTTCATTTACTTTTCATTTAACATCTTATTTGGTTTTACAATATACTCCTTTATTTTTTGGGGTTTGCTCTTTGCTCTTAGCTCGTTTCTTTTTATTTTCAATTTTAGCGATTTCGAATTCGAGTTGAAATTCTAGCTCGGTCTGCTTCTGGATTTTGATGAGAGAAGTGCGCGAACATTTACATTGATACATTCATAATAAGTACTTGAATTCATATTCATTCATTACTTCAATTCGTTTGATAAAAGACTACATCATTTTGAAAACATTTTCCTTGTGGGATGTTTTTGCTTCTCGTTCTTTTGATAACAGTATTCTGTTTCTTTTGTTTTTTTGATATATTGTGTACAGTATATTGTATTCTTTAAAAGAGAGAGAGAAAGAGACCACACCTTCTTCTTCATTCTCCGCAACATCTCATCTAGTTTATCTAAATTTTACTAGTCCATTCAGGACAGACACTTTACTGCTCTGTCCTCTGTAATTTGTTTACGTAAGTCACACTGAAATTGTTTTAAATACATTTAATTTACTTAGTCTAATGCTATGACATGTATTTTCTCCCATCTACTCATAGTTTTATTTTCTTTAGTAATTCATAAAACAAAAAATATACATTTATTATAATCTTTATTTTTTAGTTTTGTTTTTTTTTACAGTAAATTTGGTACCATGTTCGTTTCAAGTTTCTGCCTTGCAACATTAACAATTAAAAAAAAAAACAGTACTTAAAATAACACCTAATAGAAAATTCTCTAAAACGAGATTTTTTTTGTTCACATTTAGTTCTTTTATTGGCTTTTGTTAAATACTCGTATTTTCTACTACTGACCAAGAGGTTTAGTTTCGTTATTTTCTTATCATCTTCATTTTTATTAATTTCATGTTTTTTTTTTTTTTTTTTTTTTTTTGGTAAAATTTGATTTTAACAGTTTTATAAAATTTAGTTAAAAAAAAAAACCAACGTGAACAAGTATAAACTATATACAATTATGTATAACACTCTTTCATTTTTATTGGATTCTTTTGATTTAGGCTTAGGCCCAGAAATTTTTTGAACGGAAATTTGACTCGTAATACTTATTTATTCCGTTTTGCAAATTTTGACACTTTTCTAATTACTAGACTACGATTCCTTATGCGAAGTAATTACAGTACTCCAAGCTGCAGCAAATCTTCAATCTCTTTGAAACACAGCAGATTTTGGAAATAAAATTTCTTTATGTTCGGTTTATTGTTCGGTTTATCCATTTTCTGAAAAGATGATGTTATAGATGTATGTACACAATCCCACAGTGATTGGATTGAAGGAATAGCAGCAGTAAAAAACGTGCTGCTTAGTCAAAACTCTTCACATTCCAACTGCCTCAGACCGCAATCAAGCTAATTGAATACCCTTTGTAAAGATTAAAGATTTCTAGTGATTTTTTGTTTTGTTTTTTGTTTTTTTTTTATATTTTTTTTTTGATTATTTGAGAACGCAGTTTTTATTTTTTCTTTGGGTGGGTCAAAGTGTGTTCGATGTGGGTGAATATCGGTTTTGATTCGATTTGATTTGATTTTTATTTGATTTGCTTGGCATTGAGTGGGTCTTTCTTTTATTTTTGAACAGTTGGCATATTGTCGTGCTTTTCTTCGGTTTTGTTTTCTTTTGTATAGGGTAAAGAATCTGTTGTATACTATATAATAGTTTCAAATTGTTATTGTATTATCCCATTTTGTTTTTTTAGTTAGTGAAATAACAAGAAACCAATATATTTCGAAGGAGCAAAGTTAGTTTAGTATAGATTTGTCTAGTTAGTTATTAATAATGAATGAAGTTAGAGTTTTAAATTGTCGAGGCTAAGTTGTTAAATATATACGATAGTTATAGTTAAAGATTTAGTAGTTAGTGTTGCTTAAGGGTTTAAGTTCTCATAATTATCCGTATTCGTACTCAGTGTCAACATTTATCTAAAAATAATGCAATATTCTGTAACTATTGTTAATCGTGTTTTTTTTCTTCTCCAATTTCATTTTAATTTCAACTTTTAACTTGAATTTCATATTGGTTTTTTTCGCTTTAATTTATGCTTGGATTAAGACAACATTTATTGTTTAATTGTTTTTTTTTTTTTGTTTGTTTTTTGTTTGACTTTTAAATTGGACACAGTTTTCTAGTGCGACAAATCGAGAAATTGAAATGTCTTTAGGTTCTTCTTGTTGTTGTTGCTGAAATGTTGGTTTGTGTGTTAGTTTTTTGTTTTTAACTACCGCACTTGGTGCAGATATTGTATTTGTGTGTGTTTAGTTGTAAAATTGAAAGCTTTTTTAGGTGTTTCAGCTAAGGTACCAAATTGCTACAGGTTGTCTAAGTGGATTAGTTATAGTTTCTTTGCACTCGCTCTTGGTTCTTTTTCGTTTTCGTTTTCTAGTTCTTGTTCTTTGTCTCATTCTCATTCTCGCAGGCCAAGGCAGATTGGAGTTCTGTTGAGATTTGTGTTATTGGAAGACTACAGCTAATAATATATATATATTATATATAGTATATATATAGATACACATATTCATGGTAGATTGAACGGATAATATCCGAAAAAAAAAACAGTGTGTGATGGGGCACATGAATCAAATGTTTCCAATTCCGTTTAATTGAGTTCGGAAATATATTTATCTCTTAGTGATTTGATTCGTTTTCGTTTCATATAGTTTTCTATGTGTTGTGTTCTGTACTTTGACCATCAAACATAAACGACTAACTATTTACATCAATTATCAATCTGGGCTTTTAGCTATTGTTGACTTCGATTGTGGCGAACAATAGAATTTTGCCTAATACTCGTAGTTGTGTTGTGTGTTGTGTGTATCTTAGGTCTATCTATAAAAATACAATACACCAATATTTTTTGATAAATATTGTATTTGAGTTTTTTATACATACAATATGAATATATTCTTTGTTATTCATGAAAACTACTACATTTAAGATTTTTGCTTTGTTTTAGTTTGTGTTTTTCATTTTTTTTTATATATGGCTTTTGTGGTCCAATTTTAGATTCAAGCATTGCGCTTCCATTTGATTTGTTTTTTTTATTGTTAAACACACACACACGCACACACAATTACATAAGTTAAGTATACGCTATGTATGTATATGTATATGAAGTATAGATTTTCGTCCAGTTAATCTCTTTCTCTTAATATGTATGTGTTTTCTTTCTATTGAGATTACTGATTGAAACTTTGCATAGCATCAATGCAAAAAATAATAACAACAACAGAATATGAATACGTTGTCATCGTTATTCGATTCATTTTTGTTGGTATTAGCTGCTCTCATTAGATCCCTCAATTACATTAAGGTCTCGGTATAGATTTTTCGATCAGATTGAAGAAGTGACTTTAAAAGCACAATCAACCCAAAAAACTTGGGCAACAGCATTCTTGTTTTTTTTTCTTTTATTGAACTTGCAATTTCTTCGTTTATTAGTTTAATTCTGTAACTGGGTTCACGAACTTTTGTCAAAATGGTAAATTCTGATATGTTTACCATCAGCATTGATTTCATTTTGTTGTTCAGTTGTTGTTTATCATAATTCTATGTAAATTTGTTATTGGCAGTTCCGGAACTTTAACAGCTGTTGGCAAAATAACTTGAAAGAGAGAAACGACACTCGACATTCGTCTTGCTTTTGCTTTTGCTTTTACTTTTCTTATTAAGTTTTTCGTATGGTTTTGCATTTCGTATAAATATAGCATTTCTCTAATATTTTTTGTTTTTTACAATTTACTATTATTAGGTTTAATCAATTTATTTATTTTTAACATACGTTTTCTAGTCGGTAGTTCTTTCTATATATTTATTTATATTTGGAATAAAGCTTTCGTTACGCATGCAGTCATTGGGAAAATGCTGTTGCATACTTTTGTGGGCACGCCCCATCGAGCAATACAATCAATTAAAATCGCGCACACACACATTACATACTATACTTACACATGTGTACGAGTGTATTCGAGTGTATTCGAATACCGAACACGAACACGAATGCGAACATAAGCCCCCGAGCACGTTTGTCAATCTGGGGAATCTGGGCGATGGCAATGCAAATTGCATTTTCGGCAAATTGACGATAATTGCAAATCGAGAACTTTATCGCTGGTTGTCTCCACAATGTGTGAGTGGCCAATAAATGCAGCAACAGTTTTCTCTTCATAAATTATGCAGCCAATGTCTTTGGCTCTCTCTCTCTCTAAGTGTGTGAGTGTGTGTTTGTGTGAATGTCACCACTTTGTTCTAGTCACGCATTATCTACTCTTCCGACAGCCTTAAACATAGCACAGATAAGATATTCTATTGCTTGCACAGAATTTATTTCTCATCATTTTTGCATCACTTTTCATTCTAACCTCAAAAGTAGTTTCAGTTGAGTTGCGATAACATTTTCTTTGTCTATAGATTAATTGAAAATGAAGCAACTTTTCAGAAAGATATTAAGCACTATTCCATTGCTATCATAATTTTTTTTAATCCCTTTTCATTGCAACCTCAAAAGTAGTTTCAGTTGAATCTCGATAAATTTTTCATTGCCTATTGACTTATCGAAAACGATTCAAATTTTAGTTTAGATGATATATTATTTTTGAAAACGTAGACTATTGTTTAAGGTAACGAAATTCGTTAGCTTCAATTTGTAAATTTTTCATTTTAAATGCAAGAAATATTAATAACATTTTGTGTGAACTCGGTAACTTATTCCATAGCTGTTTGTCAGTGCTGTCTATGATCGTAGTGTGCTGCTCACAAGTGTCAAACATAAACACATTCACACTCTTGTCGATAATTGCATATATTTATGGCCATTTCGCAGTTGTGTTAGCTTGACAATTCGCGCTCGGTTTCAATTTCACATATTCGCCTCTTACTTCGTCGTTCATAATTCATTTTGTTGCTATGCATATTTCTGTGTGTTGGTGTGCGTGTGTGTGTGGGTGTGTGTGTGTGTGTGTGTGTGTGTGTGTGTGTGTGTGTGTGTGTGTGTGTGAGATATTGTAGCAGGCAGCCGGCAGCAATGGCAACAAGAAGATGGAGAAAAAGATAGAAAGAGAAAGAAAGAAAAGGAAAGAAGAAGAAGAAGAGAAGCACATATTTTAATTGGCGTACAAGAATTTCAATTCCATGCATGTTCTCAATGTGTCGCGCACTCAATTTCTGTGTGTGTGTGTCTTATAATTTTCATTTGTGTGTGTTGGTGTGTTTGCTTATGGCAAAAGAAAACAACAACAAATCATATGTATTAAAAAATAGCACAGCACAAACAGATAGCAATAACAGTTAGTAAAAGGTAACGAGCAACTGCAAACACGTTTCCAATCGTTTCGTTTCGTTTCGTTTTCCGTCCGACCAAATTGCAGCCATATTATAATTGTTTGTTTTAACAGCAATAGAACAAATAACAACACATATAACATACATACACATAGACATATAAATATATATGAATACATTTCTGCAACACTTTTTTTCACGTTTGCTTTCGCTGCCAATTTATTTGCTTCTAACACACACGCACACGATGAGTATTAATTATTTACCATAATGCAAAGGTAATACGTTTGAAATGAATTTCAAGTGTTGAAAACAATATGTAAAAAGTAATAATAATGACAGCATCAAACTAAGCCGTTAAATACAATTTGAACATTTTATGCAAATATTTTCAATCCCTTAATGCCATTTTTTTCAGCGTTGGTCCATTAAATTGATTAAACTTTAAACTCAAATTCAATTTCCATTCCCCCACGGTCTACGATTTTAATTGAAATCATTTATGTTGTTTTTTGTTTTTGTTTTTGTTGTATTTAATTAGCAATTTAATGCAAATAATTCCGTACTAAAAACCATTCACAAAAGCATCACGTATACGCAGAGTTACTCTACAGAGAAAGAGTTTGTTTTTGTTATTTTACATAATTCAAGAAAATGTAATTTTAAAAACATAAAAAATAATATGCAATTTAGAAAATGAGAGTATATAAATTCCATTCCAAACTTTTGATCGACTTAACCCCTAAAAGTATGCTATACTTTTATGTTGCTTAGTATTAAGACCAAAGAAAAAATTATAGCATACTTCTGAGGGTCAGATCGATCATTACTAACAATTAGTCTCTGCTTGTTGAATTCTGATGGAATTATATGACACACACACACACTCACACACATACAGACACAGACAATCGCATTTGCATTCATTCGTATTGAGCAATTTATCGGAGCTTATATAACATATTAGTTTAGTTTAATTGTATGCCTTTGATTTGCTAGTTGCATAGTTTCGGTTTCCTTTGTATTAATTCGATTTTTGTAGATTAAAGTAGTTCAATTTTCATCACAGCTAACGTCGATTTTTGTGTTTTTGTTTTGTTTATGGGTTTTCCCTTTTTACTATGACAATTTGATTTCGCCAAATTGAAAAAGCAATCAAAATTAAACACAAAATGCAAATTGGGTTTCAAATCATATTTGTTTTGTTCATTTTTTGTTTTGTTTTGTTGTTGTTGTTTATTTTGTTTTGTTTCTTTTTTGATTAAATATTGAATTATTTTTGTAGCTATTATGTTATACATACATTTAGGGTTTTCTAGTCAATAGTTAACACTATAACACATTTTACATTTGCAACATTCATATAATTTCACATAGAATCTTTAACTCTGTCCTACATCGAGAGAAAAAGCAAATTATCGAGAAAAAAAAGTGGGAATTTAACAAAAATAAATATAGATGCGAGTATATTGATTATAATACGGCAAATTACACTGAATGCATATCTTAAAAATAATAAAAAAAAAAAACACTTTTCTTGTATATATTCTATGAGCCTACGAATCGCAATCTCAAACTCCAGCAGAAAGAGACGACAAGTATTTTGTGCTATTTTGGCTGTTTTGCTTTTGGATTTCGGACATTTGGAGTGTGTGTATGTGTGTGTGTGTGCGTGTGTGTGTGCGTGTGTGTGTGCGTGGAACCCGTCGGTCGTCATGCAATTGCGAAACCCAAGGAAAGTCTCAGAGGTACTCACTGAACGACAGAGAGAAAGAGAGAGAGAGCGAGGGAGAGCGACAGCGAGTCTTCTACTAAGACAGCAAGTACGCAAAGCAATGGCGATAGGTGTGAGTAAAATTTAAAAGTGAAAAGCCGACTAACAGGAGACGCCCTGCTTGGCCACCGTGTACCAGGTGCTGACTGTCACCAGGGATGGCGAATCCGGTGTGCTTGGCAGCTCCCCCACTTGGCCGTTGCTCTCCAGGCCAGCCAAGGCCAGCGGCTGCAGTGATGTGAGAGGTGGCTGTGGTGGCGGTGGCGGCGGCGGTGGTGGTGGTGGAGGTGGCGGTGGTGGCGGTGGCGGCGGCTGCGGCGTTGGCAGTGCAGCTTTGGCAGCTGATGACGTCGTCCTCTGCTGATGCTGATTGTGATGGTGATGCCGATGCTTGTGCTTGCTTTTGCTCTTCGCCGCCGGCTTCAGTGGCTGGACTTGAGCCTGAACTTGAGCTTGGCTCTGGCTCTGACTCTGGCTGTGGCAGAGCTGCTGCGGATGGTGGAAGTGCATCGGCTGTGGCGTGTGCAGATCTCTTCCCACCTGGGGACCCACTTGCGGACACCGGAAGCGTATCGCCTGCTCGTTAGCCACATTCAGCTCTGGCCAACGCGGCAGCTGCTGCTGTTGCTGTGGCTGTTGGTGATGCTGATGATGATGACGCTGCTTGCTCTTGTTGCGCTTCTGTTGACTCCGTGACTTAGAGTGGCTTTTGCGCAGTCGCAGCGACGATGTCGGCAATTGACGCGATTGCAACTCGGACTGCGGTCGCTGACAGTGCCTGCAAATGGATCGACTCCTTGACTGCGATCTGCCGTTGCCGCTCATCAAACGTCTTTGCTCCTCGTTCTCCTCCTCCTCCTCCTCCTCTTCATCATCATCTTCATCATCATCTTCTTCCTCATCATCGTATTCATCGTCATCGTCATCATCGTGAGCGTAGTTCATTTTCGGATGTCGCCGTCTTTCCCTTTTTGACCTGTATTTAATTTTGCAGCTGCAGTTGTTGTTGTTGTTGTTGCTTGTGCAATTGGTTATTGTTGTCGTAGTAGTTGCTGTTGTTGTTGTGGTTGTTGTTGCCGTACTCGCGTCATCCATATCGATGACATGACAACACTTGGCTGCCCCTTGGTGTCTTGTGCTATGTTTTTGCTGTTGCTGTTGCTGTTTCATCTTGTTGTTTGACTTACGTTTCTCCGGCTCCATTTGCTGCTGATGATGTTTGTGCTGTTTCTGTTGCTGTTCTTGCTGCTGCTGCTGGCTGCGACTGCGTCGTCGTCGCCGCACCGTGTACTCATCACCCTTGTCAGTCGGATATGGTCAGAATGCTGTGTCGAAGACAGACATCGACCTGGATATGGCATCATCGTTGCGGCACGCCTCCAAGAACTCCTCCAACGTCACGACGCCATCGCGATTAATGTCCATTTTCTGTTGACATATAAATCATATATTAACACATTAATTAATTGTCTAGTTCGAGTTGGATAAAATATTCGGATAATTGAATTTATATTAATATTTTCAATTTTTCATATTTGCGTATTGTTCTTACAATTAACTAAACGAGCCTTCCAAATATTTCTGTATTCATTTGATTGGATTTTTAGAAATATTTGCCAAAACAAATGTATTGAATATATTTATTCTTTTACAATATCAATTTAGCTACACTCGATTGTGAGATATCCGCTATCTACTTTCAATAAAAGCATAAACTGTCAGGCTTTATTGTCAAAAGTATCTAATAAATACCCCGAAAGAATACTATAAAAATAATGTATTAATATTTTACTACATTAATTCGAACATTATTGTAAAAACATACCAAATTAATAAGCCGAAAAATACTCAAAAATTCCAAAAGCTATTTTTAAATATGGATATACTTCCACATCCATTCGGGTATTATTGTTAAATAATACCAAAAAATACTAAATTATACTATTATGATAATAATTGTTATAACATAACAAATGCTTGATTCAATATATTGAAATGATACTATATTAATTCGGATAGTATTCCTAAAAAATACTAAATTATACCGAAAAATACTCAAATATACCAAAAACTATAGTATATCGATATACTTCGATACACTTCTACACTCATTCGGCTATTATTAATAAAAATTAACAAAAAATCTAAAAATATGCCAATAAAATAAGTAAATAATAGGTTAATAAATAAATAATAATAAGTAATACTATAAGTAATAATTTTAATATAACAATTATGTACCTCTACAGTAATTTGGATATTATTCTTAAATAATTCCAAAAGATACTAAAATATACTAATATGCGAGCAAACATATAACCAGACCGACAGAGGAACATGTCTATATTGTCTCTGCTGTTGAATAGTAAATATACGGGATGGGTTAGGAGATGCTGCTTTATGCCTGTTGTACACATATTCAGTAAGCTTAATAACCCGTTTACTAATGAGTGGCGAATATAAACAAACTCTCCCTCTCCTCGCAATGGGAATTTCATCTTAAATGCAAATAGTTTCTTTTGGTTATTGAGCATGATTTTAATTATTGTTGTTCATATTCGTTACTTATTATTACAACATTCTATTAAATTTGACTGAATTTAAAGAAGTCCAGCTCGTCAATTATTTAAATTGAATTTTTGTTTCATAGAAATGTCTAGCAATCATTGCCAGCTAACTTCAAACCTCTTAGCAAAGGTAAAACTTTCTTCGTTGCAACGACTTCTTAAGCAATTCTGCGCATTTATTTAAATATTTACAAACTGAAGCCAAAGAAAGGAAATTTAAAGTAAGGGCTGATTAAAGCACAAGCACAAGCATGACTGGAACAATGAAACAATGTAGAAGAAGAAGGTTGCTCGCTCACACGTTGAGTTGGGCCAGTGGAGAGAGAGAGAGAGAGAGAGAGAGAGAGAGAGAGGACATTCAACAGGACGACAGCGGACATCGGACAGCGGACAGCGGACAACGGACAAGGGACAACCGCTAATGACAATGCGTGACTGGCAAGCCAAAAGGAGCCCAAGTCCAGGAAGTCGACAATCTGGACAGCTGGAATGGCTCCGACCACATGATGGCAATGCCCATAGTCAAAGCCATAGTCATAGTCATAGTTACAGTGCCATTTCCACAACGACATTTGCACTGTGTAGATGTGTGTGTGTATGTGTGTGTGTCTGGGCAAATGGCCAACAAATGAAATACATAATTTGATTTGCATAATACAGAGTAAATAAGCCGTCGTTTGAGGCGAGCGCAAATTGATATTGCATAATTAACATAAGTAATGCGCATTGTTTCTTCCAGCTGGACTGAGCTGAGCTGGGTTGAGCTTGGCTGACCAAAGGAATGAAGGACTGGAGGACTGAAGGAAGGAGAGAAGGAGGGAAGGAAGAGGAGTACCCACCTGAAAGATTTGCTCCACTTTGCCTTTGATCTTCTCCTCCTCGGGACACTCGTCGGGCAGGCGGCCCATCAGCTCGTATATAGCAGTCACAATGTCAGTCATTTCTTCCCTCGTAATGAAGCCGTCGCCATTGATGTCATACAACGAGAAGGTCCAGCGCAGTTTCTCCTCGACGGATCCGCGCGACAGTATCGAGAGTCCTTGAACAAAGTCCTGTGGCGAATGAAAAATAAGCCCAGATAAATACAACATTACAACAAAAAGATACACACAAAAAAATAGCAGATACATTTAAAGATAGCAGAGGTAGAGACTCGACTCGCCTCGCCTCGCCTCGCACTTGGCGTCGTAGTCGTACACGTATACGTATACGCAATATGAATGCGAGAGCACAACAAATGCGACAGCAGAGCCAAAAGAAATTGAAAATATGTTTTAAGAAATTGCTCGTAAACCGCAGCTCATGGGCACGTACAAGGCCTTCTCCTCTCAGCTTCTTTCCCCATCTGAATGCTATTCTGCTCCATTCTCCCCATTCGCCTGCTTCCTTTGCTCAGTTGTTTGGCATTGCTTGCTGCTGTTGAAGTGGACATTTATTTCAGTTCTTTGTATGACAAATGTGCCTAGATAAGAACTGGAAGTTTTTCAAAAACTTCTTCGCACAACGTTTCTAGCAAGAAGGTGACCATTACATCGCCATTGCGCGTCTAGAGAGCTTTGACTGTGATGCAGAGAGAAAAACTGGAAACGCAGCTGGGAAGCAAAACTTCAGCATGCTTTACATACATTGAGTGCTGCTGCTGTGCGCGTTTCTTTTGACCATTTGAACATTTGCACAGGCCACTTGGCTAATTTATCAATGCAATGAGAGCAGTGAGCAGTGAGCAGAGTGCAGCTTCAGCGTCAGCTTCAGTTATTACCGCACGTGATGGGGGCAAAGCTGAAAAAGAGCGTTGCCTACTTTCGGGCGTTGCAGTTTGGACGCTGACAAATGCGAAGCAGTCAAAGGCATGAATGGAGCAAGTTGAATCCTCTTAGCTGTCCTAATAAATGAGCACTGGCTGCTGGCTGCCAGCTCACTCTGGGCGTAACCATATTTCTATGCTCGCTTTATACTTAAACGTGCCTCAAGCTGCAGAGTCGATTCACTCCGAATGCCAGATGCGCTGCTCGAGCAGCAAAAACAGCATTTGCATTTGCATTTGTTCTACTCTCATTATTTTGAAAGAAATAAATAATAAATTCATCTATAAAAAAAAATGAAATAACTAAACATTTAGCTTTAATACTTGGAACTCGTTTTTAGCCAGTCATTTATTGGATCACACAATGAATGTAGAAGTTAAAAGAAATCTCGCTCAAAGTATGTTCAGATGTATTGCTTTCCCCCATTTAAATCTAGAGAATATGATAACCCGTATTATTTGTGATTATTCATTTAAAACTTATATTGTTAATTCTAGTTGTTATTGAAGGTATACTATTTAACAACAAGTCAAATTCTTCTTAACAATTTTTTTTTTTCTTTAGATGGAATTATATGCATATATAATTGAACGAAATTAATTTTGAAGTAAAATTAAACTAATAAAGTGCCAGATCATCTCTTATTCCAAATTTGAATGTTCTTTTAATAATTCATTCCCCATTTTATGCAGTCACTGCGTCTTCTTTAGAGTTGTAATTGAAGCGACCAAAAACAATTTGAAAAATGAAACTTGAATTCTTCTAATCCATTTAAAAATTCTTTTCTGAGATGAAATTCCGAATGTAACTGAACGAATGTAATTCTGAAATTGAAGTAAATTAATAAAGTGCTATTTTATCTAATTGTAGACATTGGGAGTTACAAATGTTTAAAGTGTTTTCCTATTTATCGAAATTGAATATTCTCTTCCAATTTAATTCCCGTTTGTTGTTGCTGCGACTTTTTTTTAACAGTTTTAGTTGTTGAAAGACCAGAACTTGATTTTTTGTTTACAACACCTAGAACCATCGATGACACCTTTCCTGTTATTTTCTCAATTAAAACAACTGTTGATATTCATCTTAGATTCGCTGCTAAAATGAGCCTTCATCTCCACGTATGAAATCCATAGATTCAACACTGTTAAAATACATATGGAAAATATTTCATTTTATATACTTATTATAAAGCTTCTTACTTAACCTGTTTGATCCACAATGCAAAAGAGAAGGTTTACATCCAAAATTCAACAAGAGTTATGCATCTCAACTATCATAATATGCTAACTATATGAAGATGTCTGACGTCATCAATACAGCAATAATTAAAAGTGTCTCTTAAAAACATTACATACCACAAATTTCATAAGTTTTTCAAGAAATGTAAACCTCAGAACTATGAAAATTGCATCTAAATCCAGTAAGCCATGACGCTAAAGAGCAATGCACCAAAAAGCAAACAGCCAACAAGTTTATGTATACGTGGTTTTTCGTTAATTAGTCCAGGATTACTGGAAGATAAACGTGGTTGTTCGATAATTGTTCGATAATCATTAAAAACTAAATGTTGTTGTTCTCTTATTGGTTCAGGATCAGCAAAAAGAAAACGTTGTTGTTCTCTTATTGGTTCAGGATCAGCAAAAAGAAAACGTTGTTGTTCTCTTATTGGTTCAGGATCAGCAAAAAGAAAACGTTGTTGTTCTCTTATTGGTTCAGGATCAGCAAAAGGTATTTGTTCTTCCTCTGGAGTTGGTGTAATTTCACCAATATTGCGGCCGCTTCTTAGCTTCATATTTGATGGAGATTAGTCTTTTAAGAAATGTATGAAATGTTTTTTGTTGTATAAATTTTACGAAATCTTTTATGTTTTATTTTATAAATTTTTGTACTTGTGTTCTCTTTGAGATTTTCTCGTTGAATGATTTTTTAGCAGACTAAAAATAAGTGTGTCGGCTTTTGAATTTCAAGTGCTACTACGATCTAGATTTTATTCACTTTTTAAACACAGTACTCTTTGTAAGTAGAGTGCTATAACATGTATATTTATGTAGCAGGCGGTTAGCAATGACGATTTGAGTTCCACATATCTGCGAATCAATTAATACGTTCTTTACATATTATACTCTTAGTGTACCGTGTAATTACACCCGCTACTCATGAGGTAGAGTGGAATATATTCCAAAAGTGTTGGAAATATGAATTTCATATGAATCCATCAACTACTTTTAATTCACGTGATTCTGGCACATTACTGCAATCAAATTTAACAATTCACTTAAGCTGTCATCGATCATCACTTAAGCTGTTATCAAATTTCGTATTTCTATCTGTCAATCTCTGCATCTCTCCAGCAAGAACATCTAGTTCTTAGAGACTAGTATAAGAGATATAGTTACCTATATATAACTTGTCAGTCTTTGTTACATAGTTTCTCAAACAGCAAAAACAAGTAACAAATTTACAGTCGAGTGTGCTCGACTGTGAGATACCCGCTACCCATTTTTAATAAGTGCAAAATATTGCGGTATCATTTTCAAAATATACCGAATATACTGCAAAAATACTAAAAACATACCAAATGGTATATTTGGTATATCGATATAGTACACCATTCAAAATATACCATAGACTGCACAGTGTACCAGATTGTCGGTCAAAGCAACTCAGACCCTAGTAAGTAGGCGATTTTGCCCATACAAAAGTATTTCTTTAATAACTTCCACAATTTTTATCTGATCGTAACCAAATTTTCAGGAGTCATAACTATTTTAGTAATTATTGTGTACACCAAAATTCGCAACTCTAGCTTTAAAATTAGGCTTGTTATTCGATTTTTTTAAATTGCGGGGGCGGAAGTGGGCGTGGCAAAAATTTGAAACAAACTTCATCTGCGTGCAAACATAACAAATGCTGTCAAAGAAAAATTATAGCTCTATCTCTTATAGTCTCTGAGATCCAGTGTTTCATACGGACAGACGGACAGACGGACATGGCTATATCGTCTCGGCTGTTGACGCTGATCAAGAATATATATACTTTATAGGGTCGGAGATGACTCCTTCTGCCTGTTACATACATTTCCTGCCGGCACAAAGTTATAATACCCTTCTACCCTATGGGTAGCGGGTATAAAAAGGTATAAAATTAATAATTAATATTATATATATGTATATTATATAGTTATATTATATTACAGATTAAACAAAATTGTGTTTTTCAAACATTTTATTAAAGCTACTCAAAATAAGCGGAATTTTTCTTGGTATTTAGAATACTTTTTTCATTTTTTATACGAAAATTACTTTTTTTTGTTCACATTTTTAGTTGGTGTTAATAATTGAATTATTGGACAAAAAAAAAATACTTTTTGTAAAGGGTACTGCTAGTAACAATGAATGTAGTAGTTAAAGGAAATCTCGCTCAAAGTATGTTCAGATGTATTGCTTTCCCCCATTTAAATCTAGAGAATATGATAACCCGTATTACTTGTGATTATTCATTTAAACCTTTAATTGTTAATTGTAGTTGTAATTATTGAAGGTACACTATTTACCAACAATTCAAAAAATAGAAGTCAAATTCTTAACAATTTATATTTCTTTTTCTTTAGATGGAATTATATGCATATATAATTGAACGAAATTAATTTTGAAATAAAAGTAAACTAATAAAGTGCCAGATCATCTCTTTGTCTTATTCCAAATTTGAATGTTCTTTTAATAATTCATTCCCCTTTTTATGCAGTCACTGCGTCTTCTTTAGAGTTGTAATTGAAGCGACCAAAAACAATTTGAAAAATGAAACTTGAATTCTTCTAATCCATTTAAAAATTCTTTTCTGAGATGAAATTCCGAATGTAACTGAACGAATGTAATTCTGAAATTGTAGTAAATTAATAAAGTGCTATTTTATCTAATTGTAGACATTGGGAGTTACAAATGTTTAAAGTGTTTTCCTATTTATCGAAATTGAATATTCTCTTCCAATTTAATTCCCGTTTGTTGTTGCTGCGACTTTTTTTTAACAGTGTTAGTTGTTGAAAGACCAGAACTTGATTTTTTGTTTACAACACCTGGAACCATCGATGACACCTTTCCTGTTATTTTCTCAATTAAATCAACTGTTGATATTCATCTTAGATTCGCTGCTAAAATGAACCTTCATCTCCACGTATGAAATCCATAGATTCAACACTGTTAAAATACATATGGAAAATATTTCATTTTATATACTTATTATAAAGCTTCTTACCTAACCTGTTTGATCCACAATGCAAAAGAGAAAGTTTACATCCAAAATTTAACAAGAGTTATGCATCTCAACTATCATAATATGCTAACTATAAGAAGATGTCTGACGTCATCAATACAGCAATAATTAAAAGTGTCTCTTAAAAACATTACATACCACAAATTCCATAAGTTTTTCAAGAAATGTAAACCTCAGAACTATGAAAATTGCATCTAAATCCAGTAAGCCATGACGCTCAAGAGCAATGCACCAAAAAGCAAACAGCCAACAAAAGATAAACGTGGTTGTTCGATAATTGTTCGATAATCATTAAAAAGTAAATGTTGTTGTTCTCTTATTGGTTCAGGATCAGCAAAAAGAAAACGTTGTTGTTCTCTTATTGGTTCAGGATCAGCAAAAAGAAAACGTTGTTGTTCTCTTATTGGTTCAGGATCAGCAAAAAGAAAACGTTGTTGTTCTCTTATTGGTTCAGGATCAGCAAAAAGAAAACGTTGTTGTTCTCTTATTGGTTCAGGATCAGCAAAAAGAAAACGTTGTTGTTCTCTTATTGGTTCAGGATCAGCAAAAAGAAAACGTCGTTGTTCTCTTATTGGTTCAGGATCAGCAAAAAAAAAACGTTGTTGTTCTCTTATTGGTTCAGGATCAGCAAAAAGAAAACGTTGTTGTTCTCTTATTGGTTCAGGATCAGCAAAAAGAAAACGTTGTTGTTCTCTTATTGGTTCAGGATCAGCAAAAAGAAAACGTCGTTGTTCTCTTATTGGTTCAGGATCAGCAAAAAGAAAACGTTGTTGTTCTCTTATTGGTTCAGGATCAGCAAAAAGAAAACGTTGTTGTTCTCTTATTGGTTCAGGATCAGCAAAAGGTATTTGTTCTTCCTCTGGAGTTGGTGTGATTTCACCAATATTGCGGCCGCTTCTTAGCTTCATATTTGATGGAGATTAGTCTTTTAAGAAATATATGAAATGTTTTTTGTTGTATAAATTTTACGAAATCTTTTATGTTTTATTTTATAAATTTTTGTACTTGTGTTCTCTTTGAGATTTTCTCGTTGAATGATTTTTTAGCAGACTAAAAATAAGTGTGTCGGCTTTTGAATTTCAAGTGCTACTACGATCTAGATTTTTTTCACTTTTTAAACACAGTACTCTTTGTAAATAGAGTGATATAACATGTATATTTATGTAGCAGGCGGTTAGCAATGACACATATCTGCGAATCAATTAATACGTTCTTCATAAGGTGAAATAAATTTGCTGAACCACATATTATACTCTTAGTGTACCGTGTAATTACACCCGCTACTCATGAGGTAGAGTGGAATATATCCCAAAAGTGTTGGAAATCTTTTAAAAACCCCCCAAAAAATTGATTTTCATTAGCTAAAATCGTGCGAATGTAGCGTGCGACACGTGGGATTTGCCCATATTAAATTGTTATGAAAGAAATGTACTAAAAAACTTAATCTTTTACCTTTAATACTTTGAATACGTTCTCTGGCAAAACTTTTATAAAAAATAAAATATACCTATTTAATTGAAATATAAATTTCATAAATTTATCAACAGTTTTTATATGAAATTTATTTCATATCTCTTTAATAAAAATGAACATTTAATAAATATACCTCTTTAATTGCAAATATACATATATACAAAATATGTATAAAACACTAACTATATTTTGTATAAAAATAATACTATACTGAATAGTATAAATATACTAATAAGCAAATAGTAAATATACAATTATTTTTGTATATAATATAATTAGTATTTTTAGACATTTAGTATATTAATTTTCAACTAAAGAGGTATAATTATTACATTTAAAAATACTGAATATACTTATATTTTTATACTGAATATACTATTCATTATATGTATATAGTATATTAAGTATTTTATATATATTTAGTATATTTATTTTCATATATATAAATATAGAGTATAAAAAGTAGTAAATTATATAAATTCAGTATATTTACTTTAATAACAGTAAATGCTAACAAATCTTAAATCATATACGAAGGACAAATTTTAATCAGTTATTTTAGAAATTATGTTGCTTTTTTTATTCTCAATGCAATTAATTATAAATAACATAATATTTTGACATATTTCAACGAATGATTATCGAAGCTGTTTTCTTCAGTTTGTATTGAAAATTATTTATTATTTTGATAAAATGCAGAAGCGTGAATTCTTATAGATGAAAAGAGTAATCCGCAGAGCGTCTTATGCTCAATAATCCTCTATCATTTGTAATGGCAACTTTCAAGTATGTTGAAGTTCAGTTCTGCTTCTTTCTTTAAAGCATTTAATCTTTATCATGGCAAGCAGAAATAAGCAAATGAATGAATAACATATTTGTAGCGCAAAGGCAACAGAATATTATTTCACATTGCTGGAAATTTAATTGGCAACCATCGATTATTGTCTTTAATTTTGCACATTATTGTCGAACACCTTAAATGCTGCAATTAGCGGGTCAACGTGAATACAATTACAATTTCGCTTTATGCTTTATGCTTAATTCTCTATTTCCGGCTGAGTCTTTATGCTATTAATGCCGATTATGGAAGTGATAAATTAAAATTGTAAATTAATTGCTGCCGATGTAGTAACAACTTTAAAGCAATCGAAATCGAAATATGTATTTTATATGCAACGCTTTTGAAGGTGCGTTTTCAATTGGATGTGAAACTCTTTACTCTTAATCATTGGCGTGTTGTTTGCAACATTTATCTTGGCAGTCGAATCGAATAACGTTGCCCCCACGCCCCATGTTTAGACTGTAATATGTTGTTATTGCTGTTTGCTGTTCTCCCTCTCTCTCTCTCTCTCTCTCTCTCTCTCTCTCTTGTTGCTGTTGTTGTTATTTTACGTTGGCAATTTAATAAAAGCAACTGTCGTGCAAATCGTGCATAAAACACCTCGGCAACAATATGTGAGCTTAATTGAAAAGCGGAAGTCTACTTAGTCAGCCATCACTTGCTGTGTGGAGCAGAGACTACACTTGTGCACATACACAAACACACACAAACACACACAGACACACACATACACTACGTACATGCTTTATATCGAGAACGTGCCTTGTAGTCATTACAATTTTAGGTCATTATTCACAAACGAAAATGGCGACCAGGCAAAAGGCAGCGCCAGGCAAAAGGCAAAAGCTCGCGATGGGCTTCGTTCCATTGTCAGATAACGCGCGACTGTCTCAGTAGCTGAAAGTATATGTGTGTGTGTGTGTGTGTAGGGAGTGTATCTCTGTCTGTGTAACTGCTGCAGTTGGACGACAAGACGCCTTTTGTTTGGCCTGTCTTTGCTTTATATCGCACTTGTGTCTTGACTTTGCCGCCCCGTCGAGTTGGCGTTAAAATCGCCATAATTCATCGTTTCAATGGCGTCGCCGCCAACACGTGCTCCCTGCCTTTAATCCCCGTACCCATCTCCGTCCCCGTCCCCGCTCCCAATCCCTTTCTCCTGGTGTTCTCTGGCATATTTTGCATATCCAATAGGCGTGGCTCTTGGGACCGGAAGTGAAGTTCATGTTCGGACGTTAGCACCCAAGACTCGACCCAGAACCAGAGTCAGAGACCAACAAAACTTCAAAATTATTTGCAATTTGCATGCGGAGTGCGCTCAGGCACGCCCCCTTTGCCTTCCCCTTTGCGCCCCCCTTTGCACAGACATCGCCGCCATTTGCCACGATTTGCATGCGCATATTTATTTGATTTCCGCTCTGATCCGCCCCCGCCATAGCTGCCGCTTTTCTAGTCCATTTCCAACTACTACTCCGCTTTGTTCATCTGCAATAGAAATGTTGACAATGACAGCAACAGCAACGGCAACGGCAACAGCAACTGCGACTGCAACAAGGATAGCGACATGAACTCGACACGCGACTGCAGATATGGCAGATATGTATATAGACTGCTTACTTCCCAACCTTATACCCACTTGTGCTGCATTTTATTTCAATTTTGAGACATTTCACTTGATTTTTGGCTTTTGTTTCGCTCGCTTCTCCTCCTCCTTCTCCTCTCCTAAACGAAACACAACAGTGTAGGCAGAGATAAAGGTGAAAATGCAAATGCAAATGCAGGTGCAAGTGGAAATAGAAGTAAAAGTGGAAATGGAAATGGAAGCGTAATTCAAACTGGAAGTGGTTACGCTTGTTTTCTGCTCTTTGGCTGCTGTTTTTCCTAAAAGGTTGTCCCAGCAACATTGCGTTTAAAATGCTATTTTCGAAACACTTTTGTTTAAGTAACACAAAAAACAGTTATTGCTTTGAATTTATAAGAAAGATTTATAAGATTTATGTTGAGAAAACAAATTAAAAATGAATATGAATAAGCATAGTTTAAAGGATTTAATTTTTTTTTTAAAATGAAGTTATTATAGAAATAAAGTCTGAGAGATCTAATTACTATATAAAGTTTAAGCTAGGAAGATCTCTTAGATTTTACTTCTGTAATAACTTTATTTACTACAAGACTGACACACACCCATTTAGCTAGTTATTGTTGCATTTTTAGATAGATCGATAGAATATACTATAGAATAATATTGTATTGTAATCAAATTATTGTCATTGTGAATGACTTTTAACTTTGAAATTGTAATTTCATTTTTAATAAATTTTAAATAGAGAATTTAATTGTGTTAAATATCACTTGTAATACTTTAAATATAGACATCTTAAGAATCTGCTTATGTTATTTTTTCAGACTACGCAGTCGAAATTGTAAAAGCTACGGCTTTGAAATTTTTACACCCAATTTCTATTTTGACTACATATAATAAGTTGCTCATCAAAGCTAGTATGAAATTCTATGTATGCGAGAAGCGTCTTCTGATTTACGAATACCTGTTTCAGCTTAGTGGCGACTTTTTCTGTTAGACATAATCAACACTAAGAAGGCTTTTCTTTATACTAATTCAAGTAGCAACTCCTTCCACTAAACTAACTGCAGTTGTTTATGTTTCGCTTACTCTTATACTTTTTCAAGTAGCAACTTCTTCCACTACACAGACTCCAATTGTTTTTGTTTCGCTTACTCTTACAATACATGTATAGGCGTAAGTTGTTGCTTTGATTTACACAACCGCTTCGTTCTCTTTCTCTCTCTCGCTCAGACGCTTACACGCGGAGGAACATTTAGTCACGAAGATTAGACACGATCAGCGAACGTTTCAGTAAGCGATTATCGCGCACTCGCTTGCTCTCGCCTACAGCTTTCAACTGTCAGCATAACTGCAACTTCGGTTATGCAAAGCATCACAGCTCTATTTAACATTTGCACCTTCGTGTATTGCAACAACGCCTTCTGTTATATATTTAGCAAAGTAGCAACGGATTCCGTTTAACATGTAGCAACTTAAACATAATCAACACTAAGCAACATCATCTAAAGCATAACATTGGCTTCCCTTTATAATTTTCGAGTAGCAACTCCTACCACTAAACTAACTGCAGTTGTTTCTATTTCGCTTACTCTTACAATGCATGCATATGCGTAATGTTGTTGCTTTGATTTCTATAATCGCTTCGCTCGCTTTCTCGCTCTCGCTCAGACGCTTACACGTAGCCCAACGTTTAGTCACGAACATTAGACACGATCAGCGAACGCTTTGGCAAGCAACTATCGCGCTCTCGCTTGCCCTCGGTTATTCATGACACCACAGCTAGCATCCTCTTCTGCTTAATCGTCTGTTATACGTCTAGCGAAGTAGCAACGGCTTCCGTTTAACATGTAGCAACTTCTTCCGTTAGACTTACTAAGCAGAGCGGGAATTTTTTCTGTTCTTCTTTGGTTTCACTTCTTGAACGAACGAATCTAGCAACTCTGTCCGTTTAACTAATAGCAATTTCTTCTGTTAGACTTAATCGCAACTAGCATTTTCTTCTATTTCATAAGGAACGTCTGCGGCTTTATTTTGATCGTTGAACTAGCAAATTTTTTTTTTAAATATTGCAATATTGTTAGACAATCAAAATAACCATTTTAATATGTATAAATATGTCAGAAATGTTTTGTGCAACAGTATTTATATTATATTATTATTATATTTATTTTTATGTAAACATCAAAATTAATTTCATTCATTTGACTTTGGCGTCGTGCGAACTTAAAAAAGAACACTCACACTTAAAAAAATATTGTATAAAACTATCTTTAGTTATTGATGGTGTTCCCAGATGAACACATAAAACAAAACTTTTTTTTATACCTCTTGATTATCACTTTACTAAGAGCTAAGAATGTTTTTGTAATTATTTTTCTGTTTTAAGATGATTGCAGAAATTAACACAAAATTAACAAATTTGTATTTTTTTTATATCGTAAACCAGAAAAAGGTAATAAAATCAATCTAAGCTCTAAATATAGTGCTAATATAAAGCCATAAGAATAACCTGCACTTATTTTTTAAAATGTTTCAGTTTGAGGTTTTTATTTATTGTAAATTGAGAATTTTCCAATAAAATCATAATGGGTGCTATTATTTTTTTGTGGCTGTTTAAATAATTAAGTACGATAAATACGAATAAAACTAATAATAAAAATAATATGTAATAAAGAACAATCTTATATTTCCTTATAATTACGCTGTACAATTTATTTTATATAATTTAAAATATCTATCTTTTTTACAACAACATTTAACAATGCAATCCATCCTAAAATGGCTTGAAACCAGCCAATTACTACCATCGCTGGTTAAAAAGTACTTCCTTTTTAATATATTATATGTAGAAGTAGAAACAGGTGCAGGATAAATTAAAGTCAATTACACAAAACGTTAATCGATACTTTGGATTCATAATGAGAAGGTCGCGGATAGCTAAATCACATTTCCTAGCTATTATAATGAGTAAAGTCATAATTTATGTATTAATCGAAAACCCATGCGCTTTCTTTGTATGTTTTTAGATTGTCGCTTTAAGAAGTCAAATCAGCTTTAGTGTGTGTGTGTGTGTGTGTTTGTTTAATGTTTAAAACAAATCAGTTGCTGTCTCTGGCAGTTTCGAAAGTTGTCGCGATTGGAACCCGAACCCGAACCCGAACGCAACACATCAGCCATCAATGACAAGCACTTTTCGAGCAAGAAACTTGACAACCAACTTTTTGCAGCGCATTAAAGTGTGCGCAAGAAAGAGAGAAAGAGAGTTGGAGGAGGGAAAAGGGGATGAAGTAAAGTGCAGAGTTTCAGAGAACTTGTATATAGTACTTAGTTGTACTATGTGCACCTCGAACTTTGCTTATTACAACTTGACTGTGGCCTGTGGCGTTTAATAGAGCGCTAAAACATCTAGCCAAAGGACTTTCATAGCTCTTGTCGACATGTCGTTGTCGTAGTCGTTGTTGTTGTTATTGTTGTTGTTGTTGTTGTTGCTAGTAAACCGCAACTAAATGAGCTGGGACCTCGTTGTCGTTGTTGTGCTCTTTTTGGACGAGGGCAACCAGTCGGCTACGCAACCACTCAACGCCCTCTAGAGAGGATGACAAGGGAGGCAAGGGGCAGCCTGAGTCTGAGTCTGAGTCTGCGTTGGTTGTCGCGGAGTTTCAAAACGCAACTGTCAGCCATATTTTATGCTTAAAATGTCTAAAGTAATTTCATTGTGCTTAAGCGCTTTCTGCTGCTGCTGCTGCTGCTCTTCTCCTGTTATCGGATGCTGTGTCTCACTTGGCTGACCACTGAGCCCACCCACAAAGCACAGCAAAGCAAAGAACAGAGCGAGTCGCAAGTCGAAAGTAGAAAGTAGAAAGCAGCACTAAGCAAGTAACAACATTTTCCCTCGAGAGTACATAACTAAGTATATTAAATTGAATTATTTGCCAAGTGCTTAGGCGCATTAAAATGTTCGACAGTCTCTGTTCACATTTTGACTTTAAGACGGCCAACTCTTTAAACACACACAACCCAAAACTCAGCTTCTTAACAATCGCTGAGTCGCGCAGCTGACGTTTTTTCCATTCCCATTTCCTGCTTTAACGATTTCCATGTAAAACCAAAAGGCTTTCAACTCCCTCCAAACTACGTAGTTCCTTTCTTTCTTTCATTCATTTTTTTTTCTCCTTGTTCTGTTTGTTTTTAGTGTTCGCTTTCGCCGTTGACTATGTCTGGCGCATTCCCTGGTCTTTTATTAGCTCCCAGCTATATTACAGTCTTTTTTTTTTTGTTCCGAGCTTGCACTGACCCTGCTGCGGCGCCACTTGTTTAACGACTTCGTCGATGCTCAACTAAAGTTTAAAGTTTGACCCAAATGTGCCGACAAAACGGACAAAACAAGTTCGAGTTAGAGTTGGAGTTGGAGCTGGAGTATTTGCATTTGGTCGCTTAACGGATTTTGAACACACTTGTTAACTGCTCAAAGAATTGCAGCTGCTTATCAGCAAAAGAATCTTTTATTTGAAGCGAAATTCATATTTGAATTTATTTGTTCTTCACATGTGAATATAAAATGCCATAAATGCATCACTTTTGGCATATTGAAACAGCTTCTGCTGAATTTCTTATTTGTTATGAAGCTTTAGCATCATTTTTCCATTGTTTTAAAGAAACTTAAAGTGAGCTGTCCATCCACAAAATTTACACCATCTGGCACATGGGGAAAACCCATCGCATTTCGGAGAATATGCTTAAATGCGTCTAGGAAATATTCATGTCTAAATTTCTGACAAAAGGGGGATTTTTATTGTGAATATTCGCATTATACTTGAATTAGTTGCCTCTCCAATTTTACCATGAAAATAGCAAAACTGAATTTATTATTTATTCTCAAAAGAATGCCTTGAATTAATCGTATAAAGTTCGATTTATTCTCAGCCAATTTATATTTAAATTTGCCGAGGAATAGATTTTCAAATAAATAGCATAAAACTGATGTGCATTTTTATTACTTTTATTAAGTTTGATAGCAATTCACAAACATACGCAAATAAAGTTTGAGAATTCAGTTTTACAATTCACAAATTTTAAGCATTATTAAGTTTTATAAAATAAATAAGTAACTAAAACATTTGTTATGCGAATTTAATGTTAACAACACTTAAATATTAAGTATACGTGAATTTATAATCAATGTGAGGTAAATGATCTGAATTTTTATATGACTTTATTGGTCAAAAGTTCCAAGTATTAAATATTATTAAGTATTATGTTAAGCAAATGTTTAACTGAAGATGGTTCTAAAAGTAACTCCAAAATTTGTTACGCGAATTCAATGAGAGCAAGTACTAAAATTAATTATAACATTTTAGTGATAGCTGAAGAGTTGAGTGAAACTATACAAGTTTAATAAAAACAATAAATAAATATTAATGAATCAGCGCAGAAATAGTTAAAAGAGTTAACTTAATTCGTTGCTTATTTTGTCATTGTCTTTTATAGGAAATCAAATGCAATTGAAGCACTTGTTATGCGTATTCAATGGGAACAAATCCCAAATATCGAATTGTATTCAATAAAATGTGTGACTTTAGCAAATAGTTCAGAAAAGACCTGAAACATTTATTATACGATTTTATTTATAAAAATGAATAAAATCATATTAGTAATATTTTCATTTTGCATGGTTAATGAGAAGAATTCCCAAATATTACGTATAAGCAATTTTAGATTAAATATATCACCTTAGTGACAACCAAAAACAACTAAAACAGCTATAGTTGAAATTCATTTTCAATAAAACCATATTCTAAACAAATACTCCGAAAAAATATTTATATACCGGCGGGTATATTTTGTATATTAGTATTGTTCTTTATTTAAAATATATGTCCCGATTTCAGCAGGCGCCATACAAAATTATTTCTTTCTTTCTTTATGCTAGCAATTTTCAAATATTACGTATACGCAAATTGAGTTTTATGAAACGAAATGTCAGAAATGAGCTTTAAGCTAGTTAAAGACACAACTGAAACATTTGTTATGCGAGTTAAGTTCGACTTACCTCAAAGCTGACAATGCCGCTGTGATCCTGATCCAGTGTATTGAATACATAATGTGCATATAATGTTGGATTTGCTGTTGAAGTTGTCGTTGTTGTTGTTGTTGTGGATATTGACATTGACGTTGTTGTTGGTGTGTATGAAAAGGAGAAAAGGAATGCGTTAAATGGGGGAGTTGAGCTCTCAGAAGCCGGGACATAAAAGTCTTCGAGGCTTCTTCGACTTTTAAGCTGCTAACTTTTGATTAAACGAGTATGCGTTTATATGAACTGTCAACTCAACTACAAATACATACACAAGAACACAGAACACAAAACATATACACATTTAAATGCACACACACACACACACACAATGATTTGAATGTACAAGCGATTACATTTGCAAGTGCTGTGTTTACGTCTTCGATAAACTATGCGACAACAAAATAAACTGCGATTGGAGCACGGGAATGTGAATGTGAATGCGAATGAAAGTGAGTACAAACACAACTAAGAATGTAAATGTGAATGGTAAGGGAGAGGGGAAACTCAACGTGAAGCGAAAACGAAACTGAAACTCAAACTGAAACTGAAAGAGAACTTTCGTGTCAGCATAAAGATGAGAGGGAAACAAAAGAGGCGAGAGACAGCAGGGGAGAAGGGGAGAGAGAGAGACGGCTGCTGTGTCATTGTTGGGTCGCAACAACTTTTATGTGGGCCCCGTTCTTTTTGACTTTACTCAAAGGAATGCCACCGTGCACCGTGCTATCCAGCTATCCAGCTATCCCGGTGCCCTTTTCGCTCTCTGCTCCTTTGCCCCCGTCGGGCATGAAAAAATTGTTGCAACTAAACTTTCGTTTTGTCAGCCACAAAGTTTTTGTTTATCGCTAAAAGTCGGCAAATGAAAAAAGCCAAGAAAGGACTTTCGACTTGCGAGTGAACCTTCATCCCCCGCAATTTTCTGGCAGTTCTCAGCTAATTATGTGAGTGTGTGCCCCTCACATGATAAGAGTGCGTGTATGTGTGTGTGTGTGTGTGGCTAAGACTGTGCTGATAAGTTGCCAAATGTTGTGCAAATGATGTCGCAAGTTTGTCTGAACTGAAGTGAGATTCTCTGCAGTTGATAAGCACATATGCTAATTATAGAGTATCTCTGCAGTCAGTGCAACACACGTGGCAATTACTTTAAGCCCGTTTTACTGCAGCATTTCATAATCTTACACTCCTCACGCTCTCTCTCTCTCTCTCTCTCTCTGTCTCTCTGGCGAGCACTTGCTGCAAATGTCCTTATCTGGCCATCACATTACATTTAGATTATTGCCAGACAGTCGCTCATTTGTGCCCTTTATGGTTACGACTTGCCTCGTTGCAGGCAGGCTGCACACCTTTCTGCCTCCCTCTCCCTTGCCCTCCCTCCCTCTCTCCTACGCTCTTCTTTCCGCTGAATGCAGTTCATAAAATTGGCGCTGGCAAAGAGCAATTTTATGTGATGTGGTTTGGCCTTTCGGTTGCTGACGACTTTTGCCAGCAGCTCAATTCGATGCTTAGGGCGCGCTCTCCTCCTCTCTGCCCCCTGCTAGTAAGGGAAGAAGGGGGTGGAGTGGGTAAGAGGAGGGAGAGACATTGTTTTGCGTCTTCGCGCAATGCCAAAAATGTATTTGTCAAAGTTTATTGTCGCCGTTTGATACTTAATGTGTTTTTATGACGCATAACGCCTGCTGCCACGCCCCCTACTACTCCCACTCTCCCCCTCGACCCCGTGGCAAGGTCAAAGCTCAAAGGCAGCGAGCTGAGCCAGCATCTGTTGTTGTTCCCGCTGGATGTCAGATATGTTTTAACGTTGGGCCAAATCAAAATGACTGCAAATGTGCCATGTAAAAATTGTTATAAAATTTGTGCGCAAAATTCGCAACGCACACACAAAAAGCGAAAGCGAGAGAGAGAGAGAGAGCGGGAGCGGGAGTGAGGGAGATGGAAAACAAAGAAAATCTGAGGAGCGTTAATGTATGTGGCACAAAGCGGAACGGAACGGAACGACGCCGAACGGAACGGAACGGAGTGGAATGGAATGCCAAGGCGGTGGGGACACAAAAGTGATAAATCACCAACTTTGATGATGATTTTTTTTGTGTGTGTGTGTGTGTGTGTTGTTGTTGCTCGTGTATGTGTGTGTGTGTTCTATATAGAGGCATTAGGTTACCCCGTGGTCGGAGGTCGGAGGTCGCCGGAGTTTGGCGGAGTGGCAAAGCGGCTTATCAAAATAAAAAATGATTTCATTATTTATTTTTCATCAGATAACTGAGGCACAGCATGTCTCGTGTTTACTTTGCTTTTTTACAAGCATTTCCTGCCCTGCTCCTCCTGTCGATGCTTGTTTGTCAGCTTTGCCGGCAAAGCTCTAACATTTTCCCTGTTCTACGAATATTCGCCCATTGCCATCATGTCTTTTCCTTTTCCCTGTTTTCCCTTTTACACAAAAATAAGTTTATTATAATAATTTAGTGGCGAACATGTGTAGCAATATTTCTGCTTTCTTTCTTTCGCTCCTTGTGTATTTCGTTTTATATATTTCCCCGCCCGAGGGGATTAGTGTACAGGCAGAGAGACAGAACGACAGACCGACAGTCAGGAAGACAGTCAGATAGTCGGGCACACATAATCGTGGATTTGAAGTACAATTTATTGTAGACGCACCTACTTGGCTATGCATATGGCAACATAAGTAGTTCAACTAAGCATCCAACATAGTTATGCTTACTCCTTTTGCATTGCCAAGATATTGAGCACAGTTTCCATTTCAGACATAAGCACACCTTAAACTTCCACTTCCACTTCCACTTCCACTTGAAAGTCGTATCTGCTTATATACATGCAAATAAGTTTTGCACATTCTCGTATATATTTTCCATCTCTTCTTGAGAATGCCAAGAGATTTCTCCCCCCCGCACACAAAATGTTTTATATATTTTTTGTGCTTTTTAAAGCAGTTTCTAGTTGTGAGGGAAATCGATATGCCAACCGGAAAAAAAGAGGGAAAAAATTTTAATTTTCTGGCGAAAGAAAAAAAAAAGAACTAAACCAGATGAAAGACATACGAATTTTCGTATTTGTTTCTTTGTTGAAAATGCGGTTGTGTTTTTTTGCTATCTACATTGTATTAACCCCGCTTGAAGGTTGTCTTTCATGGTTTCAGTTGCCTGATTGGTCAGTCGCTCAGTCAGTCAGTTAGTCAGTCAGTCAGTCAAACAGTTAGTCAGTCGGTTAGTCTGTCCAGCAGCAGCAGCAGCAGCTCATTATCCACGCCTTAACTTGGCTCGCTTTGTGGCACAGGCAGCTTTTATTTATGGCAGCAGCCGCGTGGTAAAAAGTAAATGAGCAAATTTACTTGTTATTCAAACGAGGTCAAGTGGGTGGTGGCTCGCCTGCCTGCCTGCCTGCCTTGCTCTGGTTTAGCCTTTCGCCCATTTGCCTTGCTCTACATGACCCTAGAATCCACAGTCTCCTCTCGGTCTCCCCTCTCCCCTCTCGCATCGTCCCAAAAACGAAGCGTAGTCGCGACTTGTGAAACATGATTTTGCTTTTTATACTTTTGCTAATTTGGTCTCTCAACATTTTCAGTTTAAACATGGCAAGCAAAGGGTCCAAGCACGAATTCCCGAATGGGGCTGCCATTCTTCCCTAGTTCTCTGCCAACTCTTTTGCTATCACTTCGTCGCCCCGCTCCCGCTCCCTCTCCCCCTCTCTCTTCCATCGTCTCGTGTTTGTGCATCTATTTATCAATGCCCCATCCAACCCGAGCACAAAGCCTTGGTCAATAGCCTGGCATTGGCCTTTGTTTTGGTCACTGACAAAAGCGGGCAATAATAACGATAATACCACTCCGTGCTACGAGCTACGAGCTACAAGCTGCGATGAGACATGCCCAAAGGCAACTGAATTTTGGCAAAACAGTCAAGAGGCAAAAGCCAATAGCCAATAGTGGCCGATGGCCCCTCAGTTGGCTGTCATTGAGCCATTTGGCATTCACCATTTAGCATTCTCTCTCGTTCCATTTACGATGCGGGCTGTCCAGACGAGACTCACTCGATTGATAACAGATAACAATGCGAATCGTCTGCTTCTTCTTCTTCTACTCTCGATGGAATTTGGGTCAAGCCAAAACCCTGATCCCATGCCAGGACTTTGACAAGGATTGCGCTTGCTTCTTCTCGCTTCGCTTGCCATTTAAAACTGATTAAGTGTCTGTGTTTTGACTTGGCATTTTTCTGGCCTAATTACAACCAAAAATTGGGTTCCTAATGAATGCCAATAATGCTTCATTCTATACAATGTAAACAAATAATATTTCTAATGGAAAATCAAACGCAAAGTAATCAACGATTTTCACAAACTTTAAGTTACTTTTGTCTGCTGACTAAGATGGATGCAAGCTATCAGCACAAAATGTTTTTTCTCCGCACGAACTTTGCGAGCTACAATGTAATGTTGCCAAGAAAACTAATCAAATCTGTTATCATTACATTGTCGGCAAACTATCTTTGTAACTGAAAGCTGGAAATGTATTAATGCGAATGGATGGCAAACAAGATAGACGATGACAAAGTTTGTTGAATGAATTTTAACTATATTAAATCATTGCTGATATAAATAAGAGAAAATAAAATGCATTTTAATGGAATAATCTGTAGTCTGAAGATTATGAATAGAATGCAATGAAATTATTGTTGCATCAATCACACTCACACTCTTACATAAATTACGCACACTACTTATAGCTAACACTTATAACATAACATAACTATATATTTGTCACAGAAGAATAACATTTTAATATTATTTAAATCGAGATCACTCGAAATTTTTGAGTTGAAGCGTGTTGCAAGTTGCGTTGATGAGTTCTAATGCACGATCTGATGTTCTGATCACTACAAGCATCGAATAAATTCGATATCATACTGATTGTGTGTGTTATCGAATGGAACTAAACGAGAAACGAGTAATACTATATAATATATAATATATAAATAAAGATAGGAGAGGCAAGCGTTAGTCAAATCACTAGTTCAAGTCACAAATGTTAACGAAACAAATTATACTGTACCGCACGAACCTCCCTGAGGAAAGAACTGCGAATAGATCACTTTGAAGGTATCCTCCTTGACAACGCCCGTGGGGCACTCAGCCTTAAAACCGCGATAAATTCGTTTGATTTCATCCTCTGTGAAGCGGGTGGCACGACTCAGGGCGCTCAGTGAGTCTGGTCTGTAGCGAGCTGGCGTCTCGAATTCTTCCAGTTCCGAATCTGCAAAGTACGCAGAGCAAAGCATAAAGAGAAACAAAGAGAGAGAGAGAAGTGGGAGAGAGAGAAAAAGGGAAGCATGAGTGAATATGATTAACAAGCAATAGCAGGGAATTTATTTAAGATTCTAACACAAGCGAAAATGTTGCAGGCAACATCATCATAAAAGGGCAAAACTTAACAACAGTTGAACTTAACTATTTTTTTTTTTTTTTTTTTTTTTTTGCAATTTTCATTTTATTCAAATATTAATTTTCCCAGAGTGTGCTCGACTGTGAGATACCCGTCATTTTTCTTAATACTATAAAATTCTAAATATATACCAAATGCTTTATTTGGTAATTATATATTTGATATATTTCAAAATATACCATAGAGTGTAAAATATACCACATTGTTAAACGAATTTTTGGTATATTTATATATTACATAATATACCAGAAACGGTATATGTACACCCATTCTTTGTGAGATGCCTTCTTCTGTCTGTAGTATATAAAGCAACATTCGAGTGTGGTCGACTGTGAGATACCCGGCATTATTCTTAACCAAACAAGTATACCATAAAATATCAAAAGCATACCAAAAATACAAAATTTATAACTTTTTTTTGGTATATTGTCATACAAAAAAATATATCATATTTTTTTACTAAAACACACATTGCTATATCGAAATACCCGGCATTATTCTAGTATACCAAAAATACTCAAATATACCAAAAAATGTATGTGGTTCATTGATATACTACAAACT
Source organism: Drosophila kohkoa (assembly GCA_019972355.1). Lineage (NCBI taxonomy): Eukaryota > Metazoa > Arthropoda > Insecta > Diptera > Drosophilidae > Drosophila > Drosophila kohkoa. The sequence goes on from BJEL01000077.1 coordinate 2,172,525, forward strand.
TTACCATAGAGTACAAAATATACCAGATTGTCAGCTAAATCGGACATGAATATATCGTCCCGACTGACGATCGGAGATACCTCCTTCTGCCTGTTGTGATACTTTCTACCTTATGGCTAGTGGATATCAAAATATTACAGATAAGTTTAGCAGTATCTCAGACAAACTAGCATATTTTCGATTTACGGCTATTACTCTGCAAAACAACGTGAAGGCATTTTTAAATTCGAAATTCAGCTGGCGTAAAATGCATTTAAAGCTTAGCGTATGTATTTCGTGGTTTCTGTCATTAGCCGCAGGCAAATTTGATGTGAGGCAGCTCCACTTCAAACGGTGAGCTTCTTATCACTCGGCCCGTCTGCTGTCTGCTGTCATGCTGACTGACAAGTACAGCACACCAAAGACATACTGAAGTTGGCGTGATTTTGATCTTTTGAGTCGCTGCTAGCGCTGAATTGACTTGCAACTTCCTTAAGTACTCGTACTTTGCATGTCGCTCGGCGAAAAGTTTTTTAGGCCTTTTATACGAGCTTTCCATACATTAGCAGTAGTTGTAGAAGCGTGCGTGTGTGTGTGTGCAGTGCTTGTGGTAAAAGTAAAAAAGAAAAACTCGGCAAACTTTTCAGTCAGGCAACAACAAAAAACGGCAAGTGACTTTGGCCCAGGTAAATGCCCCTTTGGCTTTGTGTGAAAAATTCTTTGTGGATGCCGCGGAGCCTCAATTTTGGTTAATTAAAAGTTTTGCTCGACTTGTAAGTACATGCACACGCACACACACTCACACATGTTTGCCTGCAGCTGCGTATGTGTATGTGTGTGTGTGTGTGCGTGTTAGAGTGAGTGCCCAAAAGCAGGCAACACTTTTCACGCGCTTGACAAATGGCTGCTTAAAAATGCATGAAACACGCGCAGCAACCGCAGCAGCAGCAGCAGCAGCAGCAGAGGATGTAGTCGATGGTGCGGAGGGGAGCGAGGCAGAGAGGAGAGACGTGCCCATGGCAGCGCATCAACTATTTGTCAGCCACACCCACATTAAGCCCAGTTTGGCTTCGTTTGGCTTCGCTTGCCAAGGACCTGGAGCCAACCATACAAAAACGTGTGAATACCCAATAATTGTCAGATAACCGAGTATGCTCAATGTGTGGTAGAGTATTTTTTATTGCTAAATAGTTAACTCTTTTTATTCGTATATCCCCTGGAACTTTGATGCTGCTGCCGGGTATTCTCTAGTCTGTTCAGTTATAAACACAAATGTGAAATTACAATATATTTACAGCTATTTGAACATGCTTAATGTGCTCCACATCCTAAATATTATTAATTTTAGCATACTTTTCAGCGCAGCTAACTATTGCAAACTCTGCTTCTACCGGGTATTCCATAGTCTGTTTAATACAAAAATGTTGGCTATGGCTGTACATATTTATGTGGGTAAAGTGGGAATACCCAAATATTCAAAAAGTATGTTTAATGTGTCGAACGGAAGAACTCGCAATCCAAAATACGATTAATTGATGCACAAATTTTTATAGCATACTTTTAAGAGCAATTGCAATTCAAATGGAGTGGAAGTTTGCTGCTGTTGCCGGTTAATCTTTCGTCTATTCATTAAAAAGGAATTTCAGTTCAAGTATTTTAAATCATATTTACGATTTACTTCTACCCTAATTATTTTCTGAATTATTTACTCTTTTTATAGCATACTTATCAGCGCAACGTAACAGTTGCAATCTCTCCTACTGCTGCCGGGTATTTTGTAGTCTACTCAATTAAAAAAACCTGTAATTTATGCCGAAATAAGCTACACAAATACACACACACTCATGCATATGCAAATTCATTGTTTAATATGCCTTTTCTTCAACAAAAGTGAATAAAATAGAAAAAATGCATTTTATCGCCTTCAGCAAAAAGACAAAAACCAAAAAAAAGTACAGAATAAACATTTCTAGCATTTCGTTTTGCAGCAGGCATAAAAACGAGCCACCAGTTTAATATCCTCTCGCAGATTGAGGTCTCCAGTGGGGAAATCAAACTGTTGCAGTAGCTTCAATTTACTACTTTATTAATCTGATACTTTTTAGCAGTTGAAAAGTACGATTGAGAACAGTGGCTTTTACAAAATAGAGCACTTTACATTGATATATGTATTTCAACGTTTAATCATAAAAATCATTTGTTAAATATACACCGTTGGAATACTTTAATTGCTATATTAAATGTAAGAAATCTGCACTCCTTAAAATCAAAACAACGCGGTATTAATCCAAAAAATATACCATATTAACATACTGAAATATACCGAAAGTTAGCTACTAGTAGCGTGTAAACATATCATTGATCAACACTTGATTCTAGTATTAAAGTTATTAATGAAAACATATTCTATGACATCGCTGTTTCTTGGTCTGTCTCTATGTTCTTAAGAGAAATAAAACATCAAACATAAATATTATGACTTATCTTGTGAATATATAATTTAAACTTCAACGGAGCATTTTTAGCATCACAAATATCGGACTTTTTCTCTATTGAATTCTCCATATGATAGTTATAGCTTTGAAAACTTAAATTCATATGCGCATTGTGATGTTTGTATTTGCGTTGTGTGAATTTTCACGTTTTCCCAGCTGTCATTGCATATGAAATGCCATAAATTTCTTGACCTTGTACGCTTTGTCGTTTTATGGCTTCATTTTATTCCTATTTTTCTCTTTTGCAAGGGGGTAAACAACATTCTCAAGCTTAGTTTTATGACTCTGTGTGCAGCTTCCATCTTCCATCTTCCATTCCAGTTTTGAGTTGTCTATGTGGCAGTTGCAAGCAGCCAGTTGCCAGTTGCCAGTTGGCATTGCGGCATTGCGCAAATTGTTGACGAAATGCATTAATTCGAATATATATTCATGTTTGTTTGCTTCTAATTTTTGGCCTCCATTTTTGTGGCATTCTCAACTGACATTTGTGGCATGTCCGGGTGTGTGAGCGTGTGTGTGTTTGTGTGTGTTGTGCAGTTTTTCACTAAAATGTCTAAATTATTTGCGTGGCTAACAAAGCTGTTTGCACAATCTCCGACAACGCTTCAAAAATGTCTCAAAGTTTGCACACAAATTATTATTATTATTTTTACTTTTTGTTGTTGTTGTTGTTGTTTGCTCGCTTGAGGTCAAGGTGTGAGTGAGGAGTGACAGGTGAGTGTATGAATGTGTGTGACTTGCAATGACAGTGCAAACAAGCCGCTCATTTGCGTGTGCCAATGTTGGCTGAGAAGGGGGAGTGAGAGCAGGTGGCAGGGGCGTGGCAAATGGTCAGTGGTTAGCGGTCAGCGCTTCGCTCGTTGCAATTGGCAACAATAACAATAAATAGGGCGTGAGTGGCGCTTGAGCACGCTTCAACTCTGCCGCTCGCTGTTGTCATTGTAATTGCAGATAAAGCACACTCACACTCACACTCGCACACACTTGCCGAGCGAAAGTGCACACACACTTAGTGGCAGCTGCAGTTGCACTTGCACCTGCAACACTTGCCGCATTGCATGCGTTCGCATAATAAGTTGCTGTTTATCTCGACGCGGTTTGTTTGTCTGTTTGTTTGCCATTCTGCTGCTGCTGCTGTGTGTGTGTGTGTGTGTGTGTGTGTGTGCTGCGCAGGTGTCATGTTTCCGTTTCCGCTGCAGCTGCAACAGTTGCCACAGCAGCAGCAGCAGCTGCAGTAGCGGCAGAGTGCAAATATTTTTGCATGCTGCTGCTGGCAACCACATCAGCATCAGTATCTCGGTGCATGTGGGTGTATATATGTATGTGTGTGTGTGTGTGTGTGTGCTTGTGCTGATACATGTGTGTATGTGTTTGTGGTGGTTGCCTGTGGCAGAGCAGAGCTTCGGCTTCGGCTTCGGCTGCGGCTCTTCTCTTTTTATTAGGTTCCATTGCAACTGCCAACTGCAAACTGCAAAAATATTTACTTTCGTTCGTCCCGTATCAAGTTTTCGATAAGTGCAAGGCGGCAGCCACGCCCACTTTCAGCCAAAGTGCAAATTAATAAAATAAAGTAAAAGCGTAAATAGATGTCTGCAGGGCACATAAAACAGATACAATCCTTTGAAGAAGTGCGCTCAATCGAAGCGAACGCAGAAGATACGCCACAGAGAGAGAGAGAGACAGATGAACATTCACACACTCAGAGACACACAGACACACACACACACACACACATACGTGAACAGTCTAACGCCTTTGCCAGTTTTATAGCTTTTCGTTCGCTTTCCCTTCGATAAGCAGCCGCCAAAAAAATAAAAACCGAAAAGAAAAGCTGGGAAAAGTGACGGCGATGTGGAGGAAGTGTGTCGTCGACATCATTAAAATAAGACGGAAGGCGTGGCAAACTAAAGTGAACTCACACAAACACTCCCACACACACACACACACACACATATCGCACACAGATGACTTGGCTGACAGTCAAAACGAGAAAAACGAATCTATAAAAATTTTTTATGAAATCGTTAAAACTAAGTAAATGCGATGCCTCGTAAAAGACAAACACAGATATTGTTCTTTTTCCTCGCCCTTTGCCCTTTGCCCTTTTCCCCGCACTCCTTGCACCCTTTACTCGGGTAATGAACAAGTTATCAAGAACATGGCTGAGCGATACACAAAATGCGGTTACGAGTACATTCCTCTCATTCATTCGCTGCTGTATTCGCTGCTTTTTATCTCCGAGTTGTAAGTATTTGCATTCAAGGCTTTCGTCATAAAATTGCATTCTACTTTGTGGTTATTATTAGCACGCATCTCAGCCTCGATTCTCAGACTATGCCAAAGAGAATCCCATAAACTCGGTCTGGCAGTGAAATCATTTTCACCAATTGAAATACGCATTTACGAGTATTTGCAAAATATTTGCTATCACTCAAATGCTTATCACATGCAAAGAAAATGGTGTGCAAAAAAATAATCATAAATATTATCATCATATTTCAATTTCTTTTTTCGGCTGTTTATTTTTATGGAAATGACACAAAGTGTGTGTGTTATTTTCCAGGAAGTATTAAAAGAAATATTTATTTGTCTGATTTAATGTTTACTGTTTTTCCATGCATATCACATAATTCCAATAATACTTGAACAACATTCTTCACTGTAGATCATTTAAATGCACATCTAATGCAAAAAGGAAAAATGTTCAGTAGAACTTTATTTTCGATCATCATTCAGCTCATCAACACATTCGTATATTTTGGTACATGGTACATTTTATATTGGTATATTTTTACTGTAGTAGTCTTTGGTATATATTATGTTATATATTGGTATATTTATACTGTAGTATTACTTGGTATATTTTTGGTATATTTTGAATATGGTTTATATTGACATTATATTGTTAATTGTAGTTGTTATTGAAGGTATACTATTTAACTACAAGTCAAATTCTTCTTAACAATTTTTTTTTATTTCTTTAGATGGAATTATATGCATATATAATTGAACGAAATTAATTTTGAAATAAAAGTAAACTAATAAAGTGCCAGATCATCTCTTATTTCAAATTTGAATGTTCTTTTAATAATTCATTCCCCATTTTATGCAGTCACTGCGTCTTCTTTAGAGTTGTTATTAAAGCGACCAAAAACAATATGAAAAATGGAACTTGAATTCTTCTAATCCATTTAAAAATTCTTTTCTGAGATGAAATTCCGAATGTAACTGAACGAATGTAATTCTGAAATTGAAGTAAATTAATAAAGTGCTATTTTATCTAATTGTAGACATTGGGAGTTACATATGTTTAAAGTGTTTTCCTATTTTTCGAAATTAAATGTTCTCTTTCAATTTAATTCCCGTTTTTTACAGTTGCTGCGACTTTCTTTTAACAGTTTTAGTTGTTGAAAGACCAGAACTTGATTTTTTGTTTACAACACCTAGAACCATCGATGACACCTTTCCTGTTATTTTCTCAATTAAAATAACTGTTGATAGTCATCTTAGATTCGCTGCTAAAATGAGCCTTCATCTCCACGTATGAAATCCATAGATTCAACACTGTTAAAATACATATGGAAAATATTTCATTTTATATACTTATTATAAAACTTCTTACTTAACCTGTTTGATCCACAATGCAAAAGAGAAGGTTTACATCCAAAATTCAACAAGAGTTATGCATCTCAACTATCATAATATGCTAACTATATGAAGATGTCTGACGTCATCAATACAGCAATAATTAAAAGTGTCTCTTAAAAACATTACATACCACAAATTCCATAAGTTTTTCAAGAAATGTAAACCTCAGAACTATGAAAATTGCATCTAAATCCAGTAAGCCATGACGATCAAGAGCAATGCACCAAAAAGCAAACAGCCAACAAAAGATAAACGTGGTTGATCGATAATTGTTCGATAATCATTAAAAACTAAATGTTGTTGTTCTCTTATTGGTTCAGGATCAGCAAAAAGAAAACGTTGTTGTTCTCTTATTGGTTCAGGATCAGCAAAAAGAAAACGTTGTTGTTCTCTTATTGGTTCAGGATCAGCAAAAAGAAAACGTTGTTGTTCTCTTATTGGTTCAGGATCAGCAAAAAGAAAACGTTGTTGTTCTCTTATTGGTTCAGGATCAGCAAAAAGAAAACGTTGTTGTTCTCTTATTGGTTCAGGATCAGCAAAAGGTATTTGTTCTTCCTCTGGAGTTGGTGTGATTTCACCAATATTGCGGCCGCTTCTTAGCTTCATATTTGATGGAGATTAGTCTTTTATGAAATATATGAAATGTTTTTTGTTGTATAAATTTTACGAAATCTTTTATGTTTTATTTTATAAGTTTTTGTACTTGTGTTCTCTTTGAGATTTTCTCGTTGAATGATTTTTTAGCAGACTAAAAATGTGTCGGCTTTTGAATTTCAAGTGCTACTACGATCTAGATTTTTTTCACTTTTTAAACACAGTACTCTTTGTAAATAGAGTGCTATAACATGTATATTTATGTAGCAGGCGGTTAGCAATGACGATTTGAGTACCACATATCTGCGAATCAATTAATACGTTCTTTATAAGGTGAAATAAATTTGCTGAACCACATATTATACTCTTAGTGTACCGTGTAATTACACCCGCTACTCATGAGGTAGAGTGGAATATATTCCAAAAGTGTTGGAAATATGAATTTCATATGAATCCATCAACTACTTTTAATTCACGTGATTCTGGCACATTACTGCAATCAAATTTAACAATTCACTAAGCTGTCATCGATGGATCTAGATGTTATAAACAATAATTCAAGTTCTGTTTTACGAATTGTTATCAAATTTCGTATTTCTATCAGTCAATCTCTGCATCTCTCCAGCAAGAACATCTAGTTCTTAGAGACTAGTATAAGAGATATAGTTACCTATATATAACTTGTCAGTCTTTGTTACATAGTTTCTCAAATGTTGATTGCAAACAGCAAAAAAAATTGTGTATATGTGTGTTATATGGCAAAAGCCTGCTGCTGCTATGTTGACTTAATTTCTTTAATTAACAATCTAGTATTTTGGTACGGTGTGATATATAAGAAATATCGAAATAAACATAGTATATGATATATATAATATATATATTCATACTGTGTGATATATTTGGAATATGAAGCTCTTTGTTATATTTTAGTATGAAACTATTGAAAATATTTGCGTATTTATTTGGTATAGTATATTTAAAAGATAATACTACTACTGTATCTCACAGATGAATTCTTCGAGCAATCGCGAAATCATAGACAATAGAGCATAAAGCGATTTATTACTATTCATAACAATTGATATTTTTATTAAAAGATTTTATTAAAATATTTTTCATTATACTTTTATTTAATTTTTTAAACCTAACCTAACCTAAATCGAAATACCAATTAGAGCCTTTGATGTAATTGGGCATTTTGTCGGTATTTCATTTGGTATATTTTATCATACAGTAAAAAATATAAAAATACCAATTATAAGCATTGGTATATTTCAGTGGTATATTTTTATATCGGTATATGTTTACTCTAGTGGTATAAGGAAGAACCATTTATAGTCGTTAGTATATTTCAGTATTATTTCGGTATATTATTAGGTATAGTTTAAGACTAATATCGCACCGTTGTGTCGAATGTAGATTTCTTAACTGTTTTTTGTTAAACTGCAAGTGAAATATATGAGTAAAAAATGTTCTATTAAACATTTCGATTATGTAAATCTTTTGTCATTTAAAACATCTATTAAACTGACAATACAATAAAATACTTGAAGATGTAATCACTCTCTCACATCACACTATTTACCACTTTTGAAGTAATTCATACTAATTTATCGAGTAGCTTCTAAGGGATTGCTCTACGATTAGTTGACTTTCTGCTTAAGCCATGTCGCTGGGAGTACGAGAAGTAATTGTGTACTTAGTTTAACGAGAGAGAAAGAGTGAGCTTTGATTAAATCAAGCCTAAAGAATGCAATTGCAAACCGTATAAATCACGGCGAACGAGTCGTAAATTCAGCATGAAATAGCTGCGGACTCAAGTGCAACAATTTGTGGAATGGTATTTAGCAATAATAGATTTTATAATAAAGACAACAGCAGTCGACGGGGGGCAAGGGGAAGCTGCAACAAATGTGTGTGGCACACAATTCGCGATATGCTGGAGGTTTTTGTTTTCTCTTATTTTTTGCAGGCTCGCAAGGCAATGGGATGTAAAACTGTGCGCGGCAGTAAGACAATGGCAAACACTTATCTCGTTGAAATTCGCGTAATTTACGGCGCGTGGATATTTCATAGCCCAAACAGCGGGCGCACACGGCGTATGTGGAACATTTTTGTTCTACGAAACGAAACGAAGCGAAGGCAAAAAGCTGAAGCAAGGACTGACGACAAAGTTTGTGGCGGGCGCGTTGCACATCGTCGTCACATTGTTGCCGCTTTGCAATGTCGCTGAGCAAACTTGCAATAATGGAACAATGCTTATTTTTCGTTGTCGTTTTTGTTATTATTGTTCTTGTGCTGCTGGTGCTGCTGCTGAAGCTGCTTCTGGATTTTATTGCACATTTGGTGGCAGCGACTGTTGCTGACCATGGGTTATGGTTACCGTTGCTGCCGTTGCCCAGACAATTACCAACTAATTGCTGGTCAGAGAGAGGGAGAAAGAGAGTGAGGGAGAGTTTACTGCAGTTGTTTCAGCTGCTGCTGTGCTGGACTTATACAGATAAACACACATTCATCTCGACGCTGGCAACCTGAATGCAAAAACTTTTCCACGCAGCCAAACAGCCACTAAAAATACAAGTGAAAAGTAAGAGAAAAACCACCAAGCGAGTGTACTCGACTGCGAGTTATGCTGTGGTCAGAATTCAACAAGAAATAAGAACAAGATCAAGATTAAATGGGGAACACTCAAATTAATATACAGAATCAATACTGAATTATACCGAAGGTTACCTAACTACTATAAATATTATTGATCAACACTTGATTCTACTATTTATGTTTTTAATGAAAACATATATGACTACAGTCTTTCAAAGTCTTTCGCTTCCTTGTTAAAAGAAGGGAAATATGTATAAAACATAAAGCTTATCTTGTGAATATATAATTTAAACAGACACTTTGAATTGTTCAGCATTCAAGACCGAAAGGAAAACGCTTAAATTTTAAAGCAGCGAATTTTATTTTACTTCTATTTCTTGATCATATAAATTTCTTGATGTAATAAGTATTTCTAAAACTTATTTTTCATACATCATTTGGTATCACTTTTTGTAATAAAAGTAAAATTGCAATGTTATTATAAAAGAACGAAACGAAAACTTGTTTGCTAGTTACTTAGCTGCTCACGATTGATGTTTACCTACAGTTATCACACACCTTGTAATGAGTGTAAGAAGTTCAGGGTATAATGATGAAAAAGTGTAAAAAATTATATTATATGAAAAACGAAATGCACTTAACTCATTTGCAAGCCGCGTAGAATGCGCTTAAATAAATTAAAATGTGGCAGCCCTGACACTTAAATAACATACATACAAACATGCGAGTGAGTGCGAAGGCAGCAGAAGCAAAACAATAATAAAAATAATACAACAGTGGGAGAAAGAGAGAGAAAAGAAACGAAACGAAACGGAAAAAACAAACATGACAGACAAAGGACAAAGTGTCCTGGCATCCTTGCGCTTTCGGCTGAATGCACGTGAAAGGCAGTGAAAGTGCGCCAAACACGAGACAAGCGTCAAGAGAGAGAGAGAGAGGGAGAAAAAATGCAAGTGAGGCCACTGAGGCAACTGTCAAGATAGTCAGACTAAAATGTGAAGACTGCAGACCGCAGACAGCAAAATGTAGACTGCAGACCAAAGCGAAGACGAAGACGAAGACGAAAACGAAGACCAAGTCAAAGGTGCCACATGCAGGTGTTTTGCTGTCGAGATGGAATCACAGCCAAAGACCAGAGCTGAGCTGAGCTGAGCTGAGTTCATCGTGAGGTTGCACAAGCACTTAAAATGTGGCAGTTGCCATTAAAAATAATGTTATAGAATGAGAAACGCGAACGCGAATGCGAACGAGTATCAAACAACATGCAAGAAAGAGCGAATAATGAAATGATAATTAAAGCCGGGGCCAGTGAGCAGTGAGCAGTGAGCAGTGTGCAAGGCGCAGGCTAAAAGCTAAAAGGACCTTCACTCTCGGCCATCAAGTGCACAAATTGAAGCGACCACAAAATGCAGACGCTGAATTCAATTATGGCACGAATGAGTGCGAGTGTATGAGTGTATGAGTGTGGGTGTAAGACTTCGGTGTGGATGTGGTCGTAATGAAGAAATTATGAAGTGCAGTAAAGCACAGAATAAACAGGCGAAGGGCAAACAAAAAGTCAAGACAAAACTAACAAGCCAGACGGACTGATGGACAACAAAAAGGACTTACAACTACAACAGCAGCAGCGAAGACAACGAAGACAGCAGAGCAACAGCAAGCAAGCGAGCGAGTGAGAGCAAGAAAAAGGCCAAGAGGCAAATGGACCAGAGACAAAGTCTGCAACGGAAATTGAGATGAAGACAGCAGGGAGATGCTGTTGCTGTTGCTGTTGCTGCTGATGTTAGAAAAGAGGATGACGAAAAGAAAGTGAAGAGGGGGAACCACACTCTGATTGAGCTGGCCCCCGGGAGAAGGAAACAATAAAATGCAGCCAGCGGCAAACTCAATGTACAAAGCGACAGCAAGCAGAAGCTGAAACAGAGAGAGAGCTGCCAAAGCCGAAACGAAGGAACAGCAGACAACAATTTTACTACAGCTTATTACTATAAATAAAAAAATATATCATTTCTTTTCCTCTGTTGTCATCTGTCCAATCTTTTGTTGTTTTCGCTTTTGAACAAAATGTTGGCGAGCAGATAAAAAGTGACGAGGCATCGAGGAGTGAACTTTGACAGTGTTGAACAACGTTACCAATAGCAATGATCGAATGACCTTAAATTTGATTTACGGCTTGGGCTATGCTATCAAAATAATAAATTAACTTAGCACCAAGCGTCACTGATTTTGTGTATTGATCAAACTTAAAGAAATATTATATTGATACATTGTATAGTTATTAAAAATCATTGGCAAGCAAATAATATTAATATTATTCCAAGCTAATACAAACAAATCAAACTACCTTGAAAAGATATTTAGAAATAGCAAGAATTTTAAAAGAAATATTGGAAGAGTTACTGCTGATAATTAAAAAAAAAATCATTCAAAATGCGCTAAAAGTAAATTTTAACAACCTATTTAAAAAATAGTTCTGATAATTTTAAAAGACTTTTTAAACCTTTTTAAAAAACACTACTTAAGAGATTCAAGAGATTCTTAGAAATCTTGGATGAGAGTGCTGATAAGTTTAAAAATATTTGAAAAACACAACTAAAGAGATCTTACAGCTATTTAACAATTTTGGAAAAGATACTGCTGATAAATGGTAAAGATAATAAAAAACTCTAAAAATAAATTTGGAACCCTTTTTAATAAATAAAATTTAAACTATTTTTTTTATAAACACTACTTATAAGTTTAAATGATATTTAAAGCTCTGTTTAAAATGTTTTCACAAAAGCAAAACTAATAAAAGATATGTGAAAACATTAAACAAACTAGCAAATATTAAAAGACATTAAGGAGTTTTGCTGCAATGCAAAATATGTTTATGCATTAAGATGCACATGAAGTCTGCAGTCTGCAATCAGTGTTGTAAAGTTGCGTGCAGTGACGAGTGTTGATGAAGTGCTTTGCTGAATGGCGTCCAGAGATAAGCAAATGTCTTTTTAATGCACAAATGCGACTTTCGGCAGCTATTTAAGTGCATTGTCATTGTGCATATTAATACAAATTGAGAGCAGTTCGTTTCAGCTGAGGAAGAGTTTTATCTGTGAGCGTGGTCAGAGGGAAGTGGTTGGCGGGAAGCGGAAAGCGAAGAGACAGAGGCCAGAGGATGAGGCCAACTTGTCATTCATCAAACTTTTTCAATAAAACTTTTGCTCAGCTCATCGGTGGCCAAGCCAAACGGAGCTGCAAATCCGGCACTCGCAACTCATTTTGGGACATAAGACGGAGATGGGGGCGAGAAGTATAAAAGCCAAAAGCCGATCACAATGCCAAACTGAATTCAAATTTACTCAAGTTGTTGTTGTGTCCCGAATTACGCCATGAAGCTGCTGCAGATACTCGTATCCTTGTGTCGGAAAGTTTCTGTCTCTGAATTTCCACTCGAAATCGAATCGCATCGCATCGCACCCTCGATTGTTTCGATTTTCATTTCGGTGTCTGCTATCAAACTGTCATTGTCAAGGTGCTCCACGTGGCAGGCACATTGAAATGAAGCCATCGCAAGCGTAGGCGTGTCCTTAAACAATTCCGGCTGGCGCTTGGAGTATTATGTTATATAGACGTATTGCATTTCATATTGATTCGCTACTTCAGAGAATGTATTTTTACAAATTGAGCACAAGTCGAGTAAGTTTTTATTTTATTAAGCTCATCAGTTTGCCAAATGTTGAAGGATATATTCTCGTCATGTACTTGTTATAATAACAAAGCAATTGCAATTGCACAGGAAGACTTATAGATTCAATCAACGAGTTGCTTGGCAAAGGATTTGCTCTCAAGGAATCAACATTGTATTAATTTCAATAAAATATTGAATTGACTACTTATATCGAAAGGTATGTAATTAGTGTCTTCTAAGTATTATCGTGTAATCAAGGATTAAAAATCGGCTCGATGTGAATTAAAAATGCAACACTGTACCGACTAGAATTGTGCTTTTTAATTCATTTTGATGAAGCAGTTCAGTAGCTTAATTCGAGCTGAACGAATAACTTGTTCTTATAGATCGAAAACTAATTCGTTATTTCTGTTCAGCCACGTTTTTTCGTTTTAGACCTATTCCAAAAGATTTAGTTCGTTGCAGTCCCATTGCTGTTCTGGTCAAAGTTTTATATGTTTATAATTATATTCAACATCAGCATTACAATAAATCTAAACCGACTAAATTGTATCGAATGAGAATGGTACTGAAACGAACTAAACGAATACAAGAATGAATGATCTAACAAGATCTTACGAGCGTGAAAACCAAATCTACTATATGAGGGACCTTCAAAGAGCTAGATCATTTGATCAGTTGTGTGATCGAACTATTTCAGAACGAGACGGCACTTAGTTCTTGAGTGGTGGAAGATGAATAAATAAAGCGAAAAATGTATATGTGCAATTAAATTTCATATATACATACATATGTATATATATAAGTGATTTTCGAATTTAAATATATTAGTTTTTATTTATAAAATACAGTTTAAGAACGAACGTAATAAAAAATAAATCAAGCGGAGTCAAATTGTTTTGTTTTTCGATTGTTTTTCGTTTGCTGTTCGCTACTACGATCATTATTTGTTCGAAGTTTTGATGTGAGTTAGCTTTGCATTTTCTTTAATGTTATTAATATAAGTGATTTGTACAAATTTGTATAATTCCCAGAACTAAAAGCTAGAGTTGCCAACGATGCAATACAATTGAAAGTTTTCTCTCTAGCGAAGAAAGCATGTTTGGAGTTAGTTAAGGAGCAGCTTCAAGCACACAACGAACATACATTTAAATTGGAGTGGAGGTTAGTCAGGAAGTTGGCGAGGTTGTGTAAAGTAGTGAAGAGACGGGGAGGGGCAACGAACACCGCTTACGCTTCGTGATGCAGCCCAAGGCCAAGAGGAGTTCAGTCAAAGCTACGCAACGAGCACGAAGAGAAATATACACAAAAGAAGAGAGTTTGGGGAAGAGAGAAATAGAAAGAAATGCATTCAGTATTGCAGAGATAAAACGGGACTAAGAATTGGGGACTGGAGACGAGAGAGACGGAGGACGGAGAGACGGAGAGGCGGAGAGCTTGCTCAACCAGGAACCAGGGCTACTACAATTCGCTTACCATTCTGTGCGGCGCTGCCCTGGAACAAATTGCGCAGATAGCTGATGAGACGTCGATGCAGCGGCCGATGGCGATGACGCGACGACTTACGAACCGACGACGACGACTCCTGGCCACCGCCCTCGCCCTGCTCCACATCATCGAGATCGGCGACAGCATCCTTGCCACATTGCGACGCATCCACAATGATCTCAATACTACGCTGAGTATTCGATTTCTTCAATGCCGCTGCATTGCTGCTGCTGCCAGCTCCAGCTGCCGAAGTAGGTCCAGCTCCAGCTCCACCACCAGCTCCAGCACTTGTGGAAATGGTACCGATGAGTGCATCGGTGGCACAGCTGCCAGTGCCCGCAATGCTGCTCACAATATTGTCCCGCGAACTGTGCGCCGGCTGCTGTTGAATGATCCGACTGTTGCTGCCCGTCAGCTGCCGTCCCCCGGTTAGCTCATTGACGGTCCCATTGCTGTGGCTGCCGCGATAAATGAGCTCCGTCTCATTGGACACCTGACGCAGTGCATGCAGTCCCAGTCCCGTATGCGAAGCGCTGCTCGCCATGCCACCAACTCCAGCTGCAGCTCCTCCACCTCCACCTGAGGCTCCATTGGAGCCACCGCTGCCATTGAGGCCTGTGTAGTAAGCGCTGTTGGGTCGCTGCGTGTGCTGCACTTGAGGTCCAGCCATGGCGCACTCTTCTCTCTTTAACTTTTAGTTTCTCTGCTGCTGCTGCTGCTGCTGGTGGTTAGATTGATAGACTGGCTAACTGGCTGACTGGCCGACTGGGCAACTGATCAGATGCGGTTGCCTGGTTGCCTGGTAGCCGCCGCCTGGTCTGTCTAGTTGCTAGTTGTTGTTGTTGTTGTTAGGCGCCTGTCTGCTGCTAGTAGTTGGGTTAGTAGTTTTAGTTGCATTCTGATCATTCTGATGTTGTCATTTACATGTTGGCGATAATAGCGTTAGTTCTCTATACGTTTTGCTTTAGCTTCAACTTCAACTTCAATTTGCAAATTCAACTGCGTCTTCAACCTGCACTCCAATTGCACAATTCTCAACTCATCTGCGCGGCGAGAGAAAGATTGGGGAAGAGAACAAGATAAAATATCAGAGGCTTGATTTTGTTAATTTCATATTTTTTAGTTCATCAATCAATACCAAGAACTCTCTCTGTGTGCATATGTGTGTGCGTGTGTTTTAGCGTGGTCGTATACGTGATATTTTTATGCATTCAAATTTAAAGCATGCTATTTAAATCAAAAATAAGTTGCTGACATTTGTATTTACATTTTAACAAATTCAGATCATAAAAATTTGTGATTTCGGCTATGCATAAATATGAATACAAGCAATTCATTACGGTATTATTCATAAAATATACCGCAAAACTACTCAAATATACCGAATGCTATATACAGTAGAATCCGGTTATAACGACTCCGCTTATAGCGTCCGACCGGTTATTACGACGAAAACTCGATGGCTTGGTTGGTCCCCATACAAACTTATATGAAAGCGCCTCCGCTTAGAACGTCTCCGCTTTTAGCGACTAACCGCTTATACCGACGAAATTTTTCAGAATTCAACCGGATATAGCGACGAAAAAAAAAATTCTGCGAAAAATTGACAACAAATTTAAGCATCAAACGGCGTAATTAGAAATGTATGAATTTATCAGTGATCGGAACCCTTGCTTGTGTGCGTAGCAGCGACACGAAGCTCTTAGACTCTCACTGTTCTCTGTCAGTCTTAGCCGTCGCCTTAGCAACGCTGCTGTTAGAGAGAGACAGTCGAAGTGCAATGCTGACTTCACACAAATGTTTACAGCGTGCGTGTGCAGATCACATAGCCTATTCCGTTATATTTCTAGTTTTTTCTGTTTTTTTTTTTTGAATGCGTAATTTCGCCAAATGTTAATGCGCAAAATGCACAAAATGCGCAATGAAGAGGTCATTCAGTTTAAGCTCGACACTTGTGCATTACATCCGCAAAATGTCTCAAAAAAATTTTTTTTTATTTAAAAATTAATTTGTTTTATTTTAGAAGCCTATTACGAACTGGAAACCATAAAATAAACAAAAAAATATTTTTTTTTTGCTCCTTCCGGTTAGTGCGTCCTCCGGTTATAACGTCGTAAAATGGTCGGTCCCTTGAAAGTCGTTATAACCGGAATCTACTGTATATATTCACATTATTAGTAATTTTTAATTTCATTTCAATTGTCTTTTTTATAATATACACATCTAATCTTACTAGATATATACTATATTTATTCAAATAAGTTTCAATGTCAATAAACCATTATTTAACTTAAAACATTTTTTAGTATTTTATACACATTTTCGAAATTTTCATAAATTGTAATATCAAAGATAAGAATTTTTTTAATTTTTTTATAAAAGAAAAATTGTATTAGTATATAGAAAACATATACTATATATGAATAATATACTTCATAAGTATATTAACATTTCATGTATAATATTTTCCTGTATTTTCAATAGTTATTGAATTTAATCATTCGAAATATAATTACATATATATATTTTTTATAAGATCATAGTTGGCGGCTTTTTGGCATTTCATGTGCAATGTTAGAATTTTTATTTCAGTTGTGTATTATTGTTCATTCGGATCAGTTCGTAAAAATCTAAATTTCTTTTTTTCTTTTTTTTTGAGATTGTCCCTCATTCGAAATTTTAGAGATCTTTTTCCCTCACAAGATGTCTGACGATAAACCCTTCAATCCTTTCTACATTGGACCACATCCGAGCATGGCATGTGCTCCAACAGAGACCTCAACAGCGAATCAGTGCACCGATACAGCAAAGGAAGAGAAGCAGGATGCACAGTCTACTGCTACTGCTGCTACAGCTGCCAACGGCGAAGTGAAGCCTTGCAACTCAGAGCCTTGCAAAGAAGAAGCGCAGCAAAGTTAGCAAATAATACGAAGAGGGACAATTGCATCGTACCAGCTAATTAGATAAGAAATTCATTGTGCATGAATAAATAAATACAAAAAAAAAAAAAAGAAATACAATTCATCGAACTAAAACTAGTAAGAAAGCTACATGCGAGTGTGAGATACCTGCTACCCATTTTGTATAAAAATAATGTTAAATATTCCAAGTTAATTACCAAAAGTACAAAAATATACTGAAGGCTATAGTTGGTATATTTAAATACTACAACATTCAAATTATACTACATAAACAGCCAAATTAGCCCGGACCCCGATTGCGAATGCTATATTTGGTATATATACATTGAAAATATACCATATAGGGCAAAATATACCAATTCCACAAGGCGTTTTTTTTTGCCATACAAAAGTATTTATTAAATAATTTCTACAACTTGTATGGGATCGCAATCAAATTTTGAAGAATATTAATTACTATAGTTATTTAGGACAAAGAGAATATAAATTCAACCGTTATTCACAATCAAATTTATCATATTATAATCATGACATCTAACTCTCCAAAAAGTATACTACATATTTTAGGATTTGAGCTACGTAATGCTATGATTATTTATTTATATATTGCGATTACGCCTTACAACGCATCTCAAGTGTAAAACCAAATTGCATTTCCTTTGTTTGCAGCTGCGCTTTTATGTTGCTCGCATTTTCTATTCAGCGGGTTTTCAGTGCAATTTGGTAGAATTTGGTGCATTTGCATGTTTTATGCGTTGCCAGCAACAGTAATGCATCAGCTTCAGCAACAGAAGCAGCAACAACAACATTAACAGGAAGGTTGCAACAGCAACAGCAACATCAACACAGCAGCATTTCCATTTATATTGGTATTTGCAACATGGCGTTTTGCAGCGTCTCTCGAGCGTATGTCTGTTGCAAATTGAATGAAGTTCAAATTTATTATTTATTGATAGACTTATGCAACTGCAACAGCAACAGCGGATTACATGAGCGCTTTTCTCTCACTCTCTCTATTTTTTGGCCCCTGTCAAAATTGCTAACACTACTGACTTCTTTGGCATCATCAGCTGTTAAACAGCTCTCCCTCTCTCTCTCTCTCTCCTTCGCTCTCTGTCTTTTCTTCGATATTATTTATGCTTTTCAGTCTGCGTCACTTTTGTGTACTCGCTGCTCTGTTATTTAATGCGATTTTCCTGTTAAATGGAGACAAGCGAACGAAAGCGTTTTTCAGTTCCTTAGTTAAACGCTTTCCATACAGCTTGCTGCCAGTTTTAATTTTCGCAAATTGTCTGCACTTAGTTCCTGTTTGCCAAGCACTTGAAGCACTCACTCTCCTTTTCGTTGCTGTATGCAAAATGCAAACAATCTTTGAGGACAAGCAATTTCTTAGCAGCGTGTGTGTGCAATTGAACTTATTCACGCATTCTGCATTCGCAAGCCAAACATATGAGCAATGACTGCGACTCAGCTGGGTATTCCAGAATTCTTATTCGTTTCGAATTCTCAAGCAAAATCGAGTAACATTTTACAAGCGTTTAGAATTAAACCATTTATTACTAATCTTCGAACGAACGAAATAGAGCGAAAAGAAGAACAAGCAAAATGAATAAGTTCACCTTCATCTGTTCACTTTTGTTCAGTTCACTTTTGTTCTTTGGCTCGTGTTTGTTCACAGGCTTCATTTTTGATTAGTCGCTACAACAGAACAAAGAGAACTTATCGGTTATCGAACGATGAACAATCGAAGTTCATCAAGAATGAACAAAGGAACTTTTGCAGTAAATTTTTCGATGTTTACACAACTCTACTAATAAAGCAATAACTGCAAAATTTTGTTGACATTACTATTTCAAAAGTTCTGTGAATTTTGCAATGTGCTCTAAATTCAAAAATAACGAGTTGGCTACATTAACGCTAATGCCATATCAAAGCTGTGCTGTGCATACTTTTACAATCAACAAGTCAACCATTCAGTGCAATAAGTTTTTTTTTTTTTTTTGTTTTTGTTGTGTTTGCAGAAGCCTAATGGAAATGCAAATGATTGTGCCATTTGGAAATGTCAACAAATCAAGCGTAGAAACCTAATTTATTGAAATGTCGGAAATGTAATCATTAAAGTGCCGTGCCAAACAAATGAAAAACAAAGCATAAATATCTATTAAAATGAATTGAAATAAATTATAGTTTACACAAGCCGCAAGCGGAGAGTAGAGAGTGGAGAGTGAAAAGCGAAGAGTGCGTGAGGAGCAATGAAGAAGAAGTGTGGAAAGAAGGTAAGACGAAAAGACGAAATATGTTGTCTACGCTATATACATATGTATGTATGTCAGTATGTATGTATAAAGGTCAGGTGGTGCTTAATGGCAAGCTGGGCAAGCACTGGAGTGCAGGGCAAACACTTCGATGGGAAGGCAAAATCAACGATGTGAACAGAGGAAATTAAGTGCATGGCAACGAGGAGCTCAACAACGACAACGACAACGTCGACGACAGCGACAGCGACAGAGACAACGACAACGACGATGGGGAACATTGAGGTCTTCTTGAAGACAACAATAGGACTCGCATATTTAGAGGCACTTGAGCATGACAAAAAGAAAGCAAGTACCAAGGAAATGAAGCTGAAATTTATTATAACAATACACGGAATAGTAATCGAGTGCGGCTGCTGCTGCTGCTGCTGCTGCAATTTGCTAGTCCAGCTTGGCCTTGGGCTGATGAAGTGTGTCGGAAGTTGGGAAGTTGGGAATGTGGAAAGTGAAAAGCGTAAGGCGGAAAGCGGATATGCGGCTCAAAAAGGTACGAGCAGATAGAATTATGATGGAAAATAAGGCTGTCAACAGAGACACAGCACAGCCAGAGTAGGGAAAGCTTGATAAGCTAAGCAGAGATGTCCACAACTGGAGGAGGATGCTAATTGTTTGTACGCGCCAGTGAAGCAGCTAAAGAGCATGTGGCAGACATCACAGTGCCACGGTGCCACACTAACACAGTGCCACAAAATTCGTAGTCGCAGTAAATGGAGGAAAACGTCAAGTGCACTTTACGTGAACGTTGCACACTCCAAGGGACTCGACGACTCGGCGAACTGACGACCGCAACCTGAACCTCAACCTCGACGCCTCACTAAAAGTGTGGAGGGTGGAAGGTGAAGAGTAGAGAGTGGAGAGTGGAGAATGGAGAGTCGTTGCATAGCTGAGAAATATGCGCAATATTCAAACGGGAAGGTAAAAGGAAATTGGATTTTTGTTGACATTATTTTACAAATATCCGGGCACACAAATAGCGATAACAATGGCTCGCCTGCTTTTGCTGCTTTTGCTGCTTTTGTGGCCAGTTGTGACTAGCCCCTAGCCCTCAGCTTGTCCCTCCCATACCCATACCCATACCCATCACATCACATCTGCCATCAAGTGAAGCGTTACCTTCAAGTTTATGCAATGAGTTATTTGCGAGCTGTGCTACTCAAGCACATCCGATCCGATCCAAAGTGGAAGTGGAAGCTGAGGCTCAACTTGAAGCTGTCCTGCCAATTTCAATGCAAATGTCTCCCTCTCCTCTCCTCTTCACCCACCCTCTCTTTGGTGCTGTATCTGTGTGTGTGTGATGACGGTAAACATATTTTGATTTTGCATAATAAATTGCTGTGTGTGCAGCCATAAGTCAAGAACAAGACGCAGCTTGGTTATCGAGGCGGCAACATAAACTGCTTCTGCGGCTGCTGCCTCAACCACTGATGCACTTTTCCCAAGCATTTCCTTTCTTTCTTTCATGCTTTTCATATTGCATTTCACCGGCATTGTTTATGCTTGAGAAACCCGCACTGAAAACTCACATGACGCCCGCGAAGAACGCGGAACGAGAAAAAAGTGGAGAAGGAGCAAAAAAAAAAAACAGCAGAAAGGCCTGAGGAATCAGCATTATACTCGCAGTTTATTCATGATTGTGATTGTGCATATGTTTCTTTGCTTCTTCGCGAAAACCAATCAAATTTTCATGTTTGATTTATTTTGCACAAAACTGTTGCTCACAAGTTTTCCTCATTTTATTCACCATTCATGATGGCTAATTTTTCCTGATTTCCTTATTTTATATTTTATTTTTTTTTTTTTTCTTAAAAATGAATATTTAAACTAGAAACATAATAAATAAAATAAGGAATTTTATAATTTGTTTTTAGTTAAATTTGAGATTAATTTTTTGCTTGTGGCAAATAAGTTTTCTAGTGCGTCTCGCTCTGAAGTCTAGTATTATACTTGGCGCAGTGCTCAGCAATATTCACAAGCACACACACACACACACACACACACACACACACTGGGGAGATCGTGCGTTCATTGTGCTGTGAAAACAACAAGAGCGTAGAGGAAAGCAACAAAAAGAAATGCGGAATGTTGAGCAAACCGCCGCAGGCATTGCATCCTGATGAGTTGCAACCGACGACCACGACAAGCACTCACTCACACACATGCACTGTGTGTGTGTGTGTGTGTGTGTGTGTGTGTGTGTGTGTTTATCAGAGCGGCACAGTGTGGCAAAAGAATTGTGTGCACTGAAATGGTTAGCGACAATTATCCGACCCGTGTCAGTTTTTATTATCATTTACTTTATTTCCATTGGCATTTTATTTTTATTTTCGCATTCATTTCTCCTCCGCCCGTCCATGCAGAACAATCCAGCAGTATAATCGAATTCTGGCAAAGCTGCTTTATATTAATTAAACACTGGCGTTGACGCTTTGATGACCTGCATTTCAGTTGCAACTGCAATTGCAGTTTCGCAGTTACAAGTAAATCAAGTGCGCCTGCTCGAATGCAATGTCTCTGAACGTTTGCCAGATGCCACAACAATCAATTGCGAAGGGACTATTTAATGTCCTTGCAGCTTATTGATATTGCAATATATATGTTAATGTTTGCAACAATTACCACACTGTTGTGTTGCTCAGATAACAAATAAAATTACTACGATGCAATCCTTAAAAATAGTTCAAATTCCAATGCCAATGTTGCAAATTTAATAACAGCAAAACTTTATTGTATTCAATAAATAAAATAGGAAAATTTCAATTTAAAAGCGATGTCAAATATAAATTACTTTAACATAAAATGTTTTATTCAATTCGAATTCGCTTTAAACTGAGAGAGCAGTTGCAAAGCAAAGCAGGTCAGATGCTAGAGATGCCAGCTTCTTGCTGCACACACACACACACACACACACACACACTTGTTATTATCTTTTAATTATAATGCTCCAAGTACATCGGATATAAAGACACATATTAGCGTATGCCTTAAAGTGCTGGTTTCTTTTGCCATTCGGTAAACTGAAGTCTGTGCAGCATTTGAGTGATGGCATGGAAAACACGTATGTAAGAAAGTTACAGTAGAGTGTTGTCGACTGTGAGATACCCGGTACCCATTTTGAATAAGTGGGGTAGAATATACAATATTAATATACCGCAAAATACTGAAGGTATACTTTAGAGGGCTATATTCGGTATATTTGTATAGTTGTACACTTAAAATATACCATAGAGTGTAAAATATACAAGATAGTCAAAGTATACCAGATATATTGAAATATGCCAATAGCTATATTTGGTATATCATTCTTAGAATATACAATATTAATATACCGCAAAATACTGAAGGTATACTTTAGAGAGCTATATTTGGTATATTTGATGTACACTTAAAATATACCATGGAGTGTAAAATATACTAGATAGTCAAAGTATACCAGATATATTGAAGTATGCCAATAGCTATATTTGGTATATCATTCTTAGAATATACAATATTAATATACCGCAAAATACTGAAGGTATACTTTGGAGGGATATATTTGGTATATTTGTATAGTTGTACACTTAAAATATACCATAGAGTGCAAAATATACTAGATAGTAAAAGTATACCAGATATATTGATATATTTGTATAGTTGTACACTTAAAATATACCATAGAGTGCAAAATATACTAGATAGTCAAAGTATACCAGATATATTGAAATATGCCAATAGCTATAGTTGGTATATTGATATACATACAATAGTTGTACAACTAAAATATACCACTGAGTACAAAATATACGTGATTGTCATCCATCTAAGACCCGAATTGCTTCAACTCTATCTCTTTTAGTCTCTGAGATCCAAGTGTTCATAAGGACTGACGATCAGACGGACATGGTTATATTCTCTCGGCTGTTGATGCTCATCAAAAATATATATACTTTATGTCTTCTGCCTGTTTTACATACATTTCCTGAAAGCACAAAACTATAATAGCCTTCTGCCCGGGTATAAAAAGAGAACGCTTAAGCACGGGGCAAACAGAAGACATTAGCTGAATTTAAATGCTGACTGTCGCGTGTGGCCTGCTGAAAGCTGTCTGATGCAGAGCAGCAGCAGCAGCAGCAGCTGGTGGCATCCATCAAAGTGAAAATATGAGGCTTGAGCATGAATGTGATGCACACACCTTCCACACACACACACAGACATTTGCAAGGGGGTAACACATTCGTTGCAAGCACGTGAGCAGCTGCAATCTCACACCATATGGAAAAGAAGACGGTGGCAAAATCAGTTGGAGGAGTGAAGAAGAAAGAGCAGAAGCAAAAGTAGGAGGAGGAGGATGCGTGCAACGAAACGAGTGTCAACCGCTTTTATCGTAGTTTTCTGTGTGTGCTGCTGCGTTTTTACCCCGCCACGTTTATTTGCGAAAACTCAAAACTGAACTTGCGTGGGCAGTTGCACACTGCTGTGTGTGCTGGCAATTTGCAACCAACTGCCACCGCATTCTTCCCCCCCACCCCTACCCCGGCTACACCTGCCTTGCCCCCTAACCATGGCCGTATTTATGAGTTTGCACGTGTTTCCGTCCTGCAACTGTCGCCAGCGAACGTTCTGCAACTTGAGTATCTTTAGCGAAAAGCACGAAAAATAAAAGTAAAAATGGAAAACTGTCAAGTGGGGTTTCATTTTCAAGTGAGCGTCTGTTTGTTTGCTTCTACGTGCCCACCACACAATGTATCTGCATCCGTATCTGTATCTCTTACTGTCTTATGTACTATATACGAAAATCACAAAACGTTTACGCTACTCTGTGCTTAAGTTTGTAAAATGAAGCTTAGACACAAAATACAAGAGTTCAATTCTCTACTTCAAACTAATAAATCTCTAAACTTGTCAAATGGGGAAAGACTCCGTTTGTTTATCTCACAATGAATAGTATGAGAACAATTATTTGCTCTTTTCTTGACATAAAGATTTTATTATTAATTAAATTTGCGCAAATTATGATAGAATAAATATTTAAAGTACATTGTTCAGACAATTTCAGCGAAAATAAAACTTTATTTCGTTTAGCTACATCACAATTACAAATTGAAATTGCAATGATAATGAATAGAGCCATTAATATTAAATAATTTAAATGATTTCTTCATCGAAACCAATAAGGAATTGTATTCGTTAGTTCAATAAAATAATAATAATAAAAATAAAATACAAATTTTAATAAATGAAATATCAATTTATGAACATTTATAAAAATGTTTGATGTATAATCTGATTCCTTCCAATTCCACCTGTAGTTAAATTTGAATTAATATTAAATAAGCATTCACTTTGTTAACAAAATATCTAATCTAATCTGCGAAGTATCTACAATTCATGAATTCTTCACAATGCAATTGCATTCACTTGTCTTGCATTTATTCAACTGTTGCTTCACACCCATACATACACAGTTATAAAGAAAAGACAAAGTAGTTTTTAGTGGTTGCCCAGGTGGTTTGGTTTCTTTTCATTGTTATTGTTGGCTGCTTGCAGAAATCAAATGCTTTTGTGTCCAACAAGTGTACGTTTATTATTCTGTTCTGGCTGTATAAAATGAATTAAATATTGCGCTGGCAATTAATAGCAGACATTAAATAATATCGAGTCCTTAGGGACTGGGACATAATTCATATGGAAAGTACGCCAGCTGAACTGCTCTGCCTAGACCAGAAGCTGCTCATAAGTAATGAGTTTCAGTCGTTGGAGAAACACTACAGAGCAGCAAGTAGGCTAACGCTAAGGCTAAGAGTAACCAGCAGCTGTATCTCTTGGTTATTATACACGTTACCCATAGGGTAGAAGGGTATTCTAACTTCAGATACAAATTGCAAAAGTTAATTAAGAAATACTTTTGTATTGGGAAAAACGCTTGCTTTGGGTGACAATCTGGTATATTTTGTTCTCAATGATATATTATGAATGTAGCACTTTATAAATATACCAAAAATATTGTCAAATATTGCATATCCGGTATATTTAAACAATCTGGCAATCCGGTATATTTTATAGTCTATGGTATATTTTATAAGTAGTACTATAACTATATACCAAATATAGCTTTTGGTATATTTTAGTACATTTACGGAATATCAGGTATATATTTTTTATATTCTGGTATATTTTGTACACGATAATATATTTTGAATGTATAACTCTATTAATATAACAAATATAGCCATTGGTAGAGCGTAATATTTGGTAAATTTTGTACTCTATGCTATACTTTGAATGTAATACTATATAAATATAGTATATATGTATATATCTTTTGGTATATTTTTGGGGTGTATTAATTTGGTATATTTTAAGAATAAAATCATACTATTTTCTTTGTATTCAAAATGAGTATCTTACAGTCGAGCACACTCGACTGCAGCATTTCTTACTTGTTTTTATGTTCGCATTCACACAGCAAGTCCTTGCCTCGGGCAACACAGCTGCCAGTAAACTACTCCCTACCTGCCTTTTTGTCCGTCTATCTGTCTATCTGTCTTTCCATCTGACATCAGGTGCACAACATTTTCTATTTTCACAACTTTCAGTATAATTAATTCAAATGGTTTTCATAAAGCAGCGCAGCTGCAAAAAGCGTTTACATCATTTGCCGCAATGCAAGCCCATTTTTTTTTTTTTTTTTTTTGGTATGCGGGATTGTCTTCTCACAACCTGCGGCTTAACCGAGACACATCTTCAGCTACGTGGCCGAAAATTAATGGCCTTCTGCCTACTGGACAAGCCTCAAGTTGAACCATTTGAACGTTTAATCCATTATTATTTGTAACGTGTTTTTTTCTCCTTCTTGTTCGTTGGCTTCTCGATTTAGCTGCACACATTTTAATGGGGCCATCAACGAGAACAACAATTAAAAGGCAACTTCAAGTGGGTAAACGAGCCAAGCTGCTGATAAGCCATCTGCTGGCTTTTCTCAATCCCAATTCCGAATCGCAGTTCTTATCCGATTGCTATTCGCATTGCTCATTAGTATGCATTGATAGTGGGTATCGACGGAGTAAAGTAATTGAAAGGCACATAAAAATTAATTTACGACCTTTGCACGCGAATCGTGTTGAGTCGTAATGTGTAGCACACGTGTCGTATGCGTAATACGCCTGGTAGTTGCACATACGGCGCACATTAAGTATACGCCACCGTGCTCATGTCTAAAAATATCAAGTTAATCGATTTAAAAATAGCACATGAGGCACAAATAATTCAATTGTAGTGGAATCAAAAAATAATTAGTAAGAAGCGACATTATTTATTATTGGAATTTTATAATACTGATTTATCTTTTTTGCACATTCTGTGTGTCTTATTTCAGCAACGAAAGAGACAACTACCAGTTGCTGCCAGTTCGCAACTTAAAGCTGAGCACTGCTCGAGATAGTATTTCTAATAAAAGGACTGTGATGTCAGTCAACGTTGGTCGATGTCGATGTCCTTTGGCATGCTGTGCTTTATGCTCTCTCGCCTCAGCATGTCCAAAAATAGACGACAACATAAAATAGAAGAAGAAGAAGAAGAAGAAGAGAAATGTCCCATCTCACTCAAAACATAGATCCCGACTCAAGTGTTTTCGGCAGAAATTGAATTAAATTTGTGTTCGAAAATGTGTACCAAAATGTAGCAAGAGAAAAGGAAAGCAGAATGGGACGGGGAGAGGACGGGGGAGGGGCAGAAGGATAGAAAAAGGTTTGCTGTCGCCATTGTGGATGAGCAGGTCGTTGAGCGAAATCAAAATAGCACAAAATGTAAATGAAAATGAAAATGAAATTGAAGTTGGTCGAGTGCTATAAAATCAACAGCAACAACGAGAACGAGAACGAGAACAACTGTGGCATAGGGTTACAGCACAAAATAGAGCATCAGACATGAGCTGTGAGCATCTCGAGTGCTCGCTCGTTGCTGCCCCAAATGCGAATCCCAGTTCCATACAACAACAGCAGCAATAACAGCAACAACAACAACAACGTGTTGCCGACAATGTGCTGGGAATATTGCCGCTGACAGAGCACACTGACTTCTCTGACTGTGCTGTCAGTGTTCATGACGACGATGACCATGAAACGATGATGAACAGCACTATAGTAATGACGATTGTCATGATTATGATGATGATGGCGATGATGATAATGATGATGTTGTACAAGTAGCTGTGGCCGAACGTGAGCACCATGCTCTCAGTGTTCGACTCGGGCAATTTGAATGATGCAAAACTGTTGTTGCTCCTGCTGCTGATGTTGCTGCTGTTGTCGTCGTTGAGTTTTATTGCTGCTGGCTCGCAAATTTGGTCGGCAATGGCTCCTCAAAATGAAAACATGAAACCAAATTAAGATAAACACGAGACGTAAACGGAAACGGAGACAACGACAACAACGACAACAGTAACAACAGTAAGAACAGCAACGACAACAACAACAACGACAAAGGGAACGAACGACAAGCAAAAGATGGAGACGGAACACATACTCGTCTAGAGACCCGGAAGCTGATGGCGTTGGGCCTTAAGTCTTGGTAATTATCGCCCCCAACCACAGAGAAACATGCTCCATCATGGCTCTCTCTCTCTTTCTCTTTCTCTCTCTCCTCTGGTCTGGCTGACGAGTCCAGCTGCAGCTTCGACTCCCAGCTTCAGTTGTGTCTTCGTCTCAGGCTACTCCTAGGTCTTCCCTCCATCTCGCTCCACTCTTTGGGGCTGATGTCATTGCGTGCGTCGTTGATGGATTTGAGTAATTTCTTTATGCCGCCTGCCATTTGGGCCATCGCCCCGTCATAAATTGAAGCTGGATTTAATTACAGCCACTGCCTGCACAGTGGTTCGGAATTGCTTAAGTTCAGCGCAAGTTAACGAGAGTTCAACTCTCATCACTGTTTGTTATTTACAGATTGATGCGAGCTACCAACCTCGTATTATACAGTGCTGCCAACTCATTGGGGCTACCGTGAAAAAGAGTTTGACTCTCATCACTGTTTGTTCTTTTCGTGCATTCCTTTCATTTCGATCTTTCTTTACAGGCTGATCTGTCAACCGTATTGCACAGTGCTGCCAACTTGTTAGGGTTAACATTAAAGAGTGTTTATTTCTCACCACTGTTTTTTCATGCATTCCTTTCATTTCGATCTTTCTTTACAGGCTGAGCTGTCAACCTTATTGCACAGTGCTGCCAACTTGTTAGGGTTAACATTAAAGAGTGTTTAATTCTCACCACTGTTTTTTCATGCATTCCTTTCTTTTCGATTCTTCTTTACAGACAGAGCTGCCAACCTTATTGCACAGTGCTGCCAACTAAGCTGAGCTGTCAACCTTATTGCACAGTGCTGCCAACTTGTTAGGGTTAACATTAAAGAGTGTTTAATTCTCACCACTGCTTTTTCATGCATTCCTTTCATTTCGATTCTTCTTTACAGACTGAACTGCCAACCTTATTGCAGAGTGCTGTTAACTACGCTGAGCTGCCAACCTTATTGCACAGTGCTGTCAACTTGTTAGGGTTAACATTAAAGAGTGTTTAATTCTCAACACTGTTTTTTCATGCATTCCTTTCATTTCGATTCTTCTTTACAGACTGAGCTGCAAACCTTATTGCACAGTGCTGCCAACTTATTGGAACTACCACATGTATGTAGTTGTTAAGTGCTTAAAATATCGATATATCTTTCAAACTGCTCGAGTGCAGTGCAAGTTAAATAAAGTTTAACTCTCAACACTGTTTGTTTTTTTTTCCAATTCTTCTTTGCAGACTATGCTGAGCTGCCAACCTTATTGCACAGTGCTGCCAACTTATTGGAACTACCACATACATAAGTGCTTAAAATATCGATATATCTTTCAACTCTTTAACTCTCATCACTGTTTGTTCTTTCGTTTGAATCGTTTTTTAAAGACTGAGCTGTCAGCTAAGTGCTTAAACTATCGATATATCTTAAACACACGCCTTCAACTTTTTTGCGTGCATTTTCATTGCTTGTTTTAAAGAGTTTCTAATGTCTTTTTTTTTTTGGAGAGATGAGGAGATGAGTGAACCACTGCAGTTTAAAAGGGGGGGAGGGAGGAGCGAGAGGGTTGCTTGCTGCTGACTCGACAATTATTCAAGTCATACAGATTTGCTCCCACGCCGCCAGGTGGCGTGGCAGTGCTAATGTGTGTCATGACCTTCCTGACAGCTACCAGCCGCAAATTGTAATTTCTAATTTTAGAGACGCTCTCGTCGTCGTCGTCGTCGTCGTCGTTGCTGTGGCTGCCGCAAAAGGGGGCAAGGCATTTATTAAAATCGCATTTCAGTTTCTGGGCTTTCTGCAGATATTCAAGGGAGCTGCAGTTGTCGGTTGTTGGTTATTGGTTGCTGGTTGCTGGTTTGCTGCCTTCTTCTTTTTTCACTCGGTTTTTGCATTGTGAAATTGCAATTCATTTCCTTAATGCTGGCAATTTGGGTCAAAACTAATTAGATGGCAGACGGGACTTTAATTACCAACAGCTGCTAATCGATGGCCATTGCCAGCAGGTTAATTTCGCTCATAAATTTGGCCTTCCAAAAACAACAAACATAAAAAATGAGAAATAGAAAAACAACACACACACACACACACACTTTGCACTTCACGCAAACATGAAGCAAACATTTTTTACGGCAATTTGCAGTTGTCACGTTTTTGCACCTTGCTCGCTTAATTACTTAATTGGCTATTAGCTAATTGGTGACAGAAGCGCCAGGCTCAAGGCGTGCGTCCTGTTAACCATCAAACCATCAAACCACCAAAAGCCACCAAACCACCAGCTAACCATCTAACCAGCTGTTGCTCAACAACAAAATGTGTGCTGCAAGCCAAGTTAAACTACTGCAGAATGGAGCGAGGACGAGGGCGAGGACGAGGACGAGGGCAGTTGCCGCGGCTTAATTAACAAGCTCAACGCAGCTTTGCCTAAATGACCGCATTTGCATAACCCTTGAATATGTTTTGGCGGCAGGCCACATGCAGGTGGCACGTTGAACGTTGCGCGTTGCACGTTGCATGTGCCACACTCGATACATGCCCGCCCTGTCTTCTATTACGTATACGACAGGTGTACAACAGCCCAGAGCAGTTTGGCTCAAAAAGCACTTTAAGTGCAAGTGTAAGTGTTTATTTGATGGTGGCTGTAAACAAAATCATGTATTTTTATACTTTATTTACAATCTATCTTGCGATAATAATTCAATTTAGTTGGTTTGAGCAAGTGACAGATTAATTTCCATACAGAACTATGCACAAAAATAACTGCGAAGCTGTAATTTTGTTGTTATTCAGCTAAGTATTAAACAAGAAAGTGAGATATTCGCTACCTATATTCAATAGAACCGTATTCTATAAATCTACCAAAATTACACCACAACAATATTTAAATATTCCAAGGGCTATATTTGGTATATAAATATATACCATAGAGTACATAAAAAATAGATTGTCAGCCAAGGTATCTAAAACTCGTAGTAAGTAATTCTTTGTCCATAGAAAAGTATTTCATAAATAACTTCTACAATATTTATCTGATCGCAACCAAAATAAAATTCTCCAAGTTCAGTAATGTAAAATTGTATGCACCAAAGTTAAGTTGTATTAAAATGAACTCAAAAATGAACAAATTCAAATGATAACTTCAACGAATGCAGCTTTAAAACATTTCAACTGCTGCTTCTGCTGTCGATTGATAATCGATATATCGATATTCATATTCATTGATATATGTACATAAGTGATAATTATTCTTTGCAAATTTTAAATTCAAAAGTCTAAGGCACTAAATGAACAGCAGAAGAATGTGAGTTAAATATGCTTTGCAATTCAAGTAAATTTCTTATACACTCAACTAAATAATTCAGCTTACACCTACACAATTTCTATAACCTCAATGTCAACATTTAAGTGTAGTCAATATTTTTAACAACTAATAATATTTACACTAGCTTAGCACATCTTTGACCAACTGTTTGTAGTTGACCATAATAAATGCGAAATACCGGAGAGTAAACAAACTTAATGCACAAAAGAAGCATTTATCACGAAACTGCAGTGACAGAATGCTTAAAAGGTGAAACAATTTAATTAAATTTGCTATTAATTGCAGCAAGATGCCAAGCAAAAGCTTGTGCAATGTCCTTGAAGTCTTGAAGTCTGACCTTTAACTAATGCCATCGAAATTGCATTCTCCTTAAATGAATTCAGTGTTAAATTCCACAAATTGTTTTGCTACAAGACAAATGCTGGCCGACATTCCTGGCAAATTTCCATATTAATTGGGTACCAACTGCTATCTGAGTTATTATTTCGTCAAATTGCATTCGAATGTGCTTAATGAGCATTGTATTTCGCAAAAGCAGACCGAGTATTTAGCCTTGGCATTGAGAGAGAAATTAAAGTTGGCATTGGCCTTGCGAAAGCATCTTGAGTTGCGTGTCTTTAACTTGGCTCGTGGCAGGCCACAATTCAGTTATCGCTAGTGCTGCCACATTCCAGTTGGGTGAGAGCAGAGAAGGGAAGGGAAGGTAAGGGAAGGGTGTTGACTGTAGTACAGTGTGCATCATGGCAACCAACTAATTGCTAGAGAGTCGGTGTCTGCGCCTTTGTTGTATAGTTGTGTAAGACGAGCAGCCAGGACAACGCAACGACGCATTTAATTGCGTCCAATGATGGCAGCAGCACAAAGTTGACAGACATCCCCCCATCCTCTCCCCCTCTCACTCTTTCTTCGAGTTGAGTGCTTTCGACGAGCAACCAAAGAAAGAGTAAGAGAGAGAGAGAGAGAGAGAGTCGCAGAGAAAGGTGGCTTACTTTTAGCATAAGCGTCTTGGTGAATCTTTAAATATTTTTTAATGGATCGCTTTCAATTAACAGACAGCAGGAAGTGAGACGCGAGCGCAGAGATGCGAGAAGCAGGAAACCGGAAGCTGCAGCGAGAAGTGGACGCATAAATCAATGCACGAGTCCTTTCATTCCTCGTTCGCTAATTAAGTTCGCAGGCCAAAAGAGAACGAACGAACGAACGAGAGGGAGAGAGAGAGAGAGGGACGCACTTTGAACTTAATGAAATGCCAATTAGCTGACATCTCAAACTGACACCTAAACCACAACATGCCCCCTGCCCCTCCCACTTTTCTATCTCCTCTTCGCGAATGCCATAAACAATAAAGCGAACAGTAATAAACGATAGCTAATTAGCTTGCCAAGCTTCGAGAGAGAGCATCATCGAAATAGTTTCCAATGTATTCGATTTTTCCTTGGCCAATGAATCTTGTTCTTTGTGCCACACGTGGCATGCTGTATCTGTATGCGTGTGTTATTTTTCGCACACATTTCCGGCTCATTGATTGCGACAATGCCCTAAACAAAAGCCAGCAAAGTGTCAACTTTTGGAATTGATAGTCACAGATACGAACATCCCAAAAGGCAAAAAAATTCACAAGCCACTCTCAGAAGGCCAGCGATAAAATAACACATGAATGCTCTCTTGGCTGTCCTCTTAATTTCAGCATTTAGATACGGAAACTTTGCTCTAAGAAAACTTCACATATCACACGTATTTTGCAAGTATTTAAAGAGAGCTTAAAAGCGATGAAACTATATCCGAGGACTGTGTTTAATTCCACTTAAGCTGTCTATGTCAATCAACACTATACAAAATGAAGTTAATAAAGGGCTTACCATAACATTACTAAATTGTAGTATTTAAAAAGAAAAAAATATTCGCAAATCAAAATGAACACTTATCAAAAGTGATCCGACGAAAATATTCATCAAACGAATATGAAATATCTGAAATGTTCTGAATTTCTTTATTCTCGAAAAGATACAATAGAAAAGTTTAATTTAAGCCTTCAATTTGTAAAGAATTATTAACTAAATTCTTAAGCAATAAAGAAACCTATGTTCAGTTTTAAAACAGTTATTATGCAAGGCTGAATTATCTTTGTGAATTAATGTCAAGTAAATTCTTTAAAAGAATTAAGTTTATTTCTAAGCTTGATGTAGTCCCTATTTTATTCAGTATGTATTGTCAGATCTTATCTTGGAAGCCAAGATAAGTTGTGATCGATAAATAACTACACATTTGGTGACATTTATTTAGCCTTAAGCTAACTTGATGCATTGTGACTTTCTCAAATTCATGCTCGAACATCCATGTTTATTTTCAGAACTTGCGCATTTTATAGGTTTATTTTGAATTCAGTAGTATATTGCGTTATAATTTAGTATTTTTTCAGTATATTCATTTGGTATTTTGAAGGATAGCACAGTGAAATTTAGAAGCATATTTTGAAGGTAGTAGTATATAGTATATCTCACTACAATACAGTATTTTTATTTGGTTTATTTTAAGGAAAATTTTATGAATTTTTTGAATGTTTTGGTATATAGAAAATTTAGCTATATTTCAGTATTTTCATCATTTTTATTTGGTATGTTTTAAGGATATCACCGCGATTTGCAATGTATTAGTATCTAGAATATTTCACTATAATTTAGTATTTTTCAGTTTATTAATTTGGTATTTTTTAAAGATAGCAACGCCTACGCACAATGTTGTTTTTTGTTGAAGTTCACAACACTTGCTTATTTTAAGATTAACAATTCAGAATTCTTCCCTTGTGTTATTCTCATTTACTTCCCTCTGTTTAGAATGCAGCTGAATCATTACGCATTGACCTCAAATGTCTCAAGAAGTTTGGTAAATGGGATTTGGATATTCACTTTATTTTGCTTCCTCAAGTGATTTTTGTGTGTTGTTGCATGATGTTAATTTATTAAATAACTATAACATTAGCTCATCCTTATCCCAGTCCTTATGCTCATGCTTATCCCTGGGCTCAGCTGGGAAAATACTCGTAATTTCACTTATTCTGCATCAGCTGGCCAAAAGCCCAAAGTAAAGCATCAATCGCCTTGGTTCAACGCCTTTTGCCATATGCTGACCTAGACAACAATTTGGGGCAGCTTAGCTTGGTATTTTGGATTGTGGATTGCGGCTGCTTTAGTTTCAGTTTCAGTTTCAGTTCAGTTTAAGGCTTCAGCTTGAGCTTGAGCTTGAGTTTCACTTTAGCTTCAGTTTCATTTTGGATTTGCATCCAACTGACTTTGGTTTCGAGTTGGGTCGCATTAATCATTCGAAAGGTCGACGTCATTGGCAGCGGGGCGTAAAATCGTCTCTTGGCCAAATCGCTTCCTGTTGATCAAGGGGAGTGCGAGGGGAAGGGAAGCGAAGCGAAGCGAGTTGCACATACAAACACTAACTTGGCCTAAACACTAGCTCATTTTAAATTAATTACAGACTGAGAGCTCCAGCAACTTGAATGAATAATTCGACTTTATTGATTTCCTTGGCTTACAGCGACCTCCATTGCCATCTCCCTCGCCCTCTTTCTGTCTCCTTCTCAGCCTCCCTTCAGTCTGTCAGGCTGTCCCCGCAGCTCCCTCGGCGACCGCAGCTTAGCGCTTGCCCACAAAGTAAACAGGCAACAGTTTATAACATGATACATTGTCCATGTCTTCGCATGTTTGTGTTCAACTGAAGTGCGAGTGTGCGAGTGTGTTTGTGTGTGTGTGTGTGTGTGCACATTGTTTGTCTCAGTTTTTGGGCTAATCCTCAGTCGCATACCTACTAATGCCCATCGGTATTCGAAACTAATGACAGAGATAACAGAGCTTTGATGGCGACCAAGCGACCACCAAACAGCACAGCAGCCAAACAAAGACAACTTAAGACAGAGACAGCGACAGAGAGAGCAAGAAAGAGAGAGGAAGCTAGCATTACAATTTGCGCAGTGGCCATAATATTGATTACGGATTTGGGCTTTTGAGCTGGCTTAGCGCGCCAAAGGCAATTAACTTCGAATTATGAATAAGATGATGCCAGCTTCCATTCCCCAACTGCTTCCCTGGGCACTACTCTGCTGTGCTCTCTCTATCCCTCTCTCTCTCTGGCTACTCCCTTGGCTACCTGTGTCAAAAACGTGAAACGTGATGCTGACAGCTTGCCAAATGTGGCTGGCAAATGTGTTTTCACATTTGTTCTTCTTCTGCTTTCGCACTTCGCACACACACACACACAAACACACACGCATTTTCATCTCAATTTCCATCTGCATCTTCAACTCCATTTCTCCATTCCCATCGCCATCTGCCTTATATACTATATATAGTATATATAGTATAGCTGTTTGCTGCCTTGTCCACTGCGCAGTGTGGCTCTGCACTGCTCCGCTGGGACTGTGTCCCATGTAAATTATTTAAACTGCAAAGTTGTGAGCTCACAAGGACAGCCTTCGCTCAAAGTACAACTCAACCGAGGCATCGTCATCGTCATCGTCATCGGCAGCGGCAGCGGCATCAGTTTCAGTTTCAGTCTCCGGCACGTGCCTATGTTAGTTGCTGCCTCGCCATGAATGAACGTGTTTATGAGCGCGAATGAGTGGCCAAGCTCTTTCCTTCCCCTCTCTCTCTCTCTTTCACTCTCTGTGTGCTCCTCGCACCTGTACCAAAAATTAGGCCAAGGGGGAAGCGAAGGGTTGCCCAGCAGCATGAATATGCATAAAGCGCTAGGTGGTTTCACATGAATTAGTTATGAGCTTTACAGCCGGCGTATTGCCAATCTCCCTCTCTCTTTCGCTCTCTCTCTCACTCGCTCATTCACTTTCTCTGTCTCTTCTCCCGACCTGGGCAACACCAAGCGAACGTCATAAAAGCCTTAATATAATTAACCTTAGGCTGACAAACAAAACCAGGACATTAAGCAAATTAAAAGGCGGACAGCAAAACAATAAACTCTAAAGCCCGTCTTCAGAAGACAGCACAAAAATCTACAATCTTTACTCGAAACTTCATGTATGGTAAATAAATGCAGCATTTCAGGTTTTCATTACGCTTTTACTTCATTAAAAGTGAAGTGTTTATATTTATGTTGCGTTTTAAATTGAGCCTGAAAACTTTTCGAGTTAAAGATTTGTTTATTTTCGCTACTTTAATATGGGAATATTAATATCTCGCTGTTAGCTTAGTAACTAAAGATGTTCTGCTCAAAGCATATTCGGTTCGAATGTAAACAGAAAGTGTTAAGATTGTAACTAAATGAATATACCAAAAAATACTGAAATCTACAGAAGATACAAATTGTTGCAGTAATTAAAGAAATTGTATTTACCAAATAAAGATAGATAGTTATATTTATATATATTTTTTGTTGTATATTTGTTTGGTATATTCCAGCACACTTGCCTGTAGATTTCATATTTCAAGATTTAAGAAATTAAATATACCAAATACTGTCTTCAGTATATTTTAGTGTTTTCGGTATATTTGTTTGGTAAATTTTAACACACTCGACTGTAGATTTTATGTGCATTATCATATACAAGAACGTTTATATACCAAATATTGCCTTCAGTATTTTATTTGGTATATTCTAGCACACTGGACTGTAGATTTCCTATTTTTATATATCAAATGTAGCCTTCACTAGTATTTCGGTATATTTATTTGGTATATTTTTGAACACTCGTCTGTAGACCTCATATTATTATTCTTATTATAATTAAATAGAATTCTTAATCGAATAGTTATTTAAAATAATGATCGAACATCAAACTAACTTCTACTTCATCATAAAGCAAATTTAAATTGAATAAAAAGCAACAAAGCAAGTTCACCAGCCAGTACTACTAACTATCTACCCTGTACTTACTATCTACCCTGTAATCATAGGCTTAATTATGTATTTCTTAACGGCTGCTGCTCTAATTTATGCAGTTCTTAAATGAAGCGAACTACGACGATATGCGTTGTAGTCCGATCGGTCTCATGCATAATTTTCTACAGTCAGCTACAATTGCGTCGACCTGCTTCCAAAACTGAGTGGCCAATTTACATTAGAGAGGGGGAAAAGCGAAGCGAGGGAGAGAGGAAGATAGAGAAGGAAGACAGACATCACGTGTCGAGCGATACACATTTCTAGGCAACACATTATAGTGGGAATATCATTTTTGTAGGCGGCATAAAAAGCAACCGTACTCAATTTACTTATGCCTGCTGTAAAAATGGCAACTTTACTCTTTATGGTGCTTTATAAACGTGACGCGGTCGAGCACAGTTTTGCAGGACAAAAGAGGCGCCAGACAACTGCGACTACAACTACGACTACAACTGCCATATAAATCTACATACCTGCCTCATATGTGAGTAGATAGATAGTCAGAGACAGAGAGAGATAGAGAGAGATTGAGAGAGAGAGAGAGCGAGAGAGAGACTTACATATGGTGTGTTTGTGTTTGCACAATTGTAAACATGGGTTGACTGTTGGATCTGTGTCACTTGAATGTGTGTGGGAGTAATATGCAAAATGTTGTCATAAATATAACGCAAAATGCTGAAAACTGAAACAGAGACAGACGGACAGACGGACAGACAGATAGGCAGACAATCAGACAGTCGTCTGGTATCGCAAATTGCGATGTATATCGCCAACTCGTGCTACTATATAACATAACATATACGACTATTTATGTATAGTATATATGTTACATGTAAATAAAGTTTTTCAAATCAATAAGCTCGCCATGATATGTTTTGTAGTTATGCAAATCACTTTGCTACTATATTCTATATTCTTCCACATTGCGCAAAAGTTAGACTCAGAGTCAGAGTCAGAGAGTTTATTTGCCTGGGAATTGGCAATCGCTTTTGTTTGGCTATGCTCTCTGTGCAAATTATCGAAGTCGATTTTAGCCATTATGCACATTTTATGCGTAGACTCAGCACGCAATTAGCTTAAATCATTTTGTACTTGATTGCAAATTGCAATTATGAAATATGCAAAGACCAAAATTTACGAGTTTGCAAATTGCACTTGAGTTCGAATCGCAATCGAAAATTGGTTTTCTAATCGGATTACAAGCTGCTATTATTATGTGTAGAGTACAGTTATGTTAGACCACAGTGCAGTTATACTTAATGGAGGTCTTCAATAGCAATTTAATCATCCAATACTTGTGTGGCGATAAACGGCTTACAAACGGTTCAACAATGTGGCAAAAGAACAATGCAATTCGATTTGGAATCGGAAATTAGTGAAAGGAATTTGCTATTACAATAATTAAATTGTGTAACTGATATTTCAAAATCTTATTAAATGCAATAAGATGCTGACAATTTCCTTTTCTCAACTGCTTCAAAATGTTAAATATATATTAAGAGCATAATTAAGTTGAATTGAATGCAACTAAAATCGTTCGTTCTAAAATCTTTCTCGCTGTGTTGCATTCGAAAGCGAAAAGCTTTTCATCAATTGGAATCCATTAAACACTTAAAAGCCCGACAACAAGTATGTAGTTGCTGCCACTTTTGAAGCTGCCAGCAGACAGTTAGCGGGCAGCAAGCGTATGCAAATATTAAGCATACGCAATGTGGGACTCAGAATGCAGACAGGTTTCAGCTGTTTTCTTTTTGAGCTGAGCTGCTGCTGTGACAAACACGTGACAAGCGCGTGACACATTTGCGACACACAGCTGACAAATCAGAGCAGCGCAAAATGTGAACGGAAAAGTGGATGGAGATGAGGCTGCGGCGAATGGAAACGGAAACAAAGATGTCTAGCAGTAGACACGGGCCTGTTAACCCATTATTGAAGCAGCGGGAAGCGTGTAGCTAAATTTAAATGTGTTCCCTCTCTCTCTCTCTCTTTCTCTCTGTCTCTTAAGGCCTGCCTCCGTTTGCCGCATCCGCATCCGGTGCGCACATTTTCTTTTAATTAAATGCTGAAAAGTTTTTGTTTGGCCCGTCAAATTTCACGCAATAGGCGACCGCCGCCGCTTGCTGAATTTTTCCGGCTCACATACCCAAATAGAAAAAGGGACGCCTTGCTGTCTATGCGAGTGTGTGTATGCGTGTGTGCATGTGTGTGTGTGTGTGTGTGTGTGTGTGTGAGTAATTAGAAGAGCTGTTGTGGCACTTTGCGTCGCTGGCTTCTTAGCGCGGCCAAAAATGATTGCCCGTCCAATGTGACATAAATTTTACGGGTGCCAACGCACCTTGACGGCCATTTTGGAAAGGGTGAGAGCAGACACACACATACACACTCGAACACACACACAGTTACGGACACGGACACAAGCGACACAAGGGACACGACGAAGGTGTGGAGCAAATGGGGAACTCGAGAGTTCTCTCTGGTGGGCGACTTAGACAAACGTTGTTGCCACGCGTTAAAAGCGTTCGCAGTGCGTTAAGTAAAATGTAAATTTCCACATTAAAATGCAGGCCCAAATAACTATGACAGCAATTAATGCGGCTGTCAGATACCCTTAAACCTTAAAGTGCACAAAATCAAGTGGAAGACGTAGATTAAGTAAAAAAAACATTTAAATGAATTGAACACATAAAATAAAGTACTTAAAACTGATAAGTTTAAATTTCAAAATTTAGTTCATAAAAAAATTATCTTAAATGGTGTACTAAAAAATCTATTTTATAAGATAAATACAAATGATATTGAAAAGTAAATAATTACAAAATGATTGAAAATTAAATAAAAAGATGATGATGATGATAATAAATAGAAATATATAACTTTAATGTAAAAAAACATTTATTATTCTTTAGAAAACCGATTACCCGATTCAAGATTACTTAACAATTATATTAAAAACCTAAATAATATATGATAATAAATAAAAAACATTACAAAATAAAAAAAATTTAAACACTGAAGAATTGAAATACAAAATTAGTTGTTTTTTTTTTTTGCAGAATTTCCAAAAAGTATATCGAATTTGAAAATTTCAGTTTAACTATCAAATATGTAAAGTGGATTTAAGTTTGTAATTTAACTTAATGTCAGTTGTTGAAAATTAATAACAATACTGTGTAAAATGATCATTTCCAGAAGAAGCATACAAATTACATGCAAGTTGGGTCAGCTTGGCGACAATTTGTCGAGAGAATGTGTAAATTATGCTATGCCACACGAAATCTGAATATGCTCTTCTCTACCCTAACAGCGGAGGGGTTTCTTGGGGGTTGCCACGCCCCCACACGCCTCCGTCCGTATTCCCTGACAGCGCGCCCTGCTGGCACAATTGAAGCAACTGCGACCGCATATGTGTCAACGACTTGGTCAACATTAAAGGCTTTGCGCCTCGTTCTCTGTGACCTCCTGCTGTGTGCTGCTCTTCCTCTTCTTCGCCTCTTGTACATGTGTTAGTGCGTGTATGTGTGTGTGTGTGTGTGTGTTTGCCTCGTGGGGTGGCACAAACTTTGTAAACTTGGCATGTTCATTTAATCCTTGCCGTAAGTAGCTGCCATATTATCTGAAATCCTTATGGAATTTAATAAGCTTATGCCGCTCAGTTCAGCTCTGTTCAGCTCAGCTTGCCCCGCCCCGCCCCGCCCCGCTTCGCCCTGAAAGCCATTTAAAGGCGACTCGCATCTCATCACTCTCTGCCTTCCCTTCACTTTCCTTCCCTCTCATTACAGTAAACAAAAAATAAGCAAAATTAAATGAGTATTAGCTCAGCTGCTACTCGAATTACCTCCCAAGCAGACATGCTACTCGTATATCAGACAGAGCACAACTATCGCTTTTGCTCCCTGCCCCCCTCAAACCTTAGAACAATCAAAAGCAACGAAGCTGATTTGAGAGCATTGCCCAACTAAGAAATACCCTTTGTTGTCACAATAATCAGTTGCTGTATTAGCACAATTGAATCCCACTTAAAATCTAATCGATGATCAACATTCGCTTGCTTAATGTATTTCGAAATAAATAAGTAAATATATAAGTTGGTAAAGCATTTATTTTTATTAAATATTTACTTTGTATTTATGAAGTCATTACTAAAAGGGAAACACTGAGTTAATGAGTTTAAAATATACAAAGTATTGAAAATTATCAAATGTTTCACATGCCAAACAATTCGTTTGAAAATTGATGATTTGATGAGCAGCATTTCGTATGCCAACAGCCAATGTGTCGTATGCGTAATATGTGTGTTTTCAGAGCAAGCATATCCAAGGCTGACACAGTAATTAAAATCTCCATATCTTTGCACAGAGATTTACTTTAGTTTGGTAATATTAAAGCCGTTGTATGTTATATAAGAAGCGCAATTCTTCTCAAGAGTTCATCAAATTTACAATTTATGGGTATAAAGCTTATATATATATACAAACATATTTTTTAATGCATTTAATTAAACTTGTAACTTTTGTTTCTACGTTTTCATACAATTTGCTAAGTGCCGTCAATAGAGTTGCCTATAGTTGTAAAGCTAATTCCAAAAATATTCAGAACCATTAAATCGTTTTTGTTTTGTTTCTATTATTATCAATAAACATTATCTACTTCGGTTCGTATTTATTTGCATAATTGCAGCTGAAAGTGAAAGTGGAAGTGTCTACTCTATATGTGAATACTTGAAGTAAGAAGATTATTGTAAGATATCTGCAGCATTTCGAATAAACCAACATCCAATGGGTCGTATGCGTAATCTGCGCTTTCAAATCGAGCATATCAAAGTATTAATAAT
Organism: Drosophila kohkoa; assembly: GCA_019972355.1. Classification (NCBI taxonomy): domain Eukaryota; kingdom Metazoa; phylum Arthropoda; class Insecta; order Diptera; family Drosophilidae; genus Drosophila; species Drosophila kohkoa. The sequence goes on from BJEL01000077.1 coordinate 2,214,816, forward strand.
AACGTCGTGCAGACATTTGCTCTAGTTGAGGTAAGAAGACGTGAGTAAATTTCGTCTGCTAAGATCCAATGTGTCGTATACGTAGTATACGCAGTATATTAAGCATACGCACCATAGGCAAACAATGCTTTCAAGTAAGCACATTTAATAGAAAACTTTTCTTGCTACAATAATTATAATTAAAATATATCGATATACCAAAAATTGTTTTCGGTATGTTCTAGTATTTTTGAGTATATTTCTAGACTAAGCTGCTTTGGCTGGCGATCTAGTATTTTGAATATATATATATATATATTTTGAATTCTCTGGTATATTTAGAAAGTACTAGTATACTTATATGCCGAAAGCTAAGCATATTTTAGTATGTTTTCGGTATTTAGTATATTTGTATGCTTTAATTGAAATTCGGTAGCGTGTATCTAACAGTCTGTAACTTTCTTACCTTGATTGTATTGAGCCTGAAATTCTTTACTTGCTTGCTTTATTTACTGTTTATACTTTAGTATAGTGTAATTTATTGAAGTTTCTTAATTGATTTGAAGCTCTAACCAACGCAAGATGTAAGAAATATATTATTTGTGCTTTCGAGTAATCTCTAGAATTTATTTTGCAGTCTAATAACTATCTGTTGAGTAGTATAAAAAAGGGTTGCACTCAAGTTGTGGGCACATTTTGGTGCAATTGTCAATTGGCTTGGCGAGTCCCCGAGGCGAGTGTTGTTTGGCAGGCGGAGGATGCAAAGGAAAGGAGAAGGAGGAGGAGTTTGGGGCGTGGCAGCCTTAACCCGGTTTCAGCTGGCGACTCGGAGGACTGACAAACAATTACTTATTTAATTTGTGTATGTTTTTAGCTGGCTTGCAGCAGGGGCTGAGATATCCTGGCCGTGAGTCCTTGACGCAGTTGGCCTTACTCTCTCTCTCTCTCTCTCTCTCTCTCTCTCTCTCTTTCTCTGTTTCTCCTTGGTCCTTTGCGAGCGTTTTGCTGCTGCTGCTGAATGTGGCCAATGTAGCGCGTCCTGCCTTGACACAAAGAGACGACGGAGATGTGGATGGAGGAGATGGACGAGAGGAACGTGAGGGAGAGAGCGGTACATGGCAATTGTTTAGCCCTTTGCACAAAAACTTTTCTTATTTTTCGCGCCTGCTGCTAACACACAACTCGTTGTCGTTGTCGTCGTTGCTGTTGTTGCTGTTACTGTTGTTGTCGTTGTTGTTTTGTTATTTGCTGCGGCTGTTGTAGTTACTGCCCCTCGGGTGCTTTATTACAATTTAACTTTTCTTTTATTGCAACATTTTTGCCTTTGCGTTTGCCTGCGGCTAACCAAGTAACCAACAGACTGAAGCTTCTGAAGCCTGATTATATCCCATGTGCCGTGAGTCCGTCTGTCCGTCCGTCCGTCCGTCCGTCCGTCTGTCCGTCTTGCCTTCTTTCTGTCTGACTATCCTGTTGTAGTGGAGAGCATGTGTATCAGGTAACACACACACACACACACACACACAGACACACACACACACACACGGTTCAGTTGAAGCTCATTTTTATGCTGCTTTCAGTTTCATTTTGCGCTTAAGATTTGCCAGCCAGCTCCTTCGAGCTGCTGTCCGACGCCTTCGCCTTCGTCTTTGCCTTCGCCATATGCATGGTAGGTATGTGTGTTATGGCTTTTCTTTTATTTTATATGTATTTTACTTCATTTCACTGCTGATTGCTGGCTGCTCTCCTCTCCTCTTCTCTCCTGTATTCTCCCTCTGCTCTGTTCCTGCTTTGACTTGCCTTTGGTTGCTTCGTGTTTCCACTTCTTGCCTCATGCATATTTGAATGTCCCTTAAAGGCACTTCAGTTCTTTGCTGCTTCTGCTTGCGAGTATATTTCTCCTTGTTCTTCTTTCTCCTCTGCTATTATTGTTGTTGTTGTTGTTGTTGTTGCGGCTGCGCTTTGTGCGGGCAACGCCGTCGGCTGTTTAGTCTACCACACACACTTTCTCACTCTCACTATCGCGCGCTTTGTCTTGGCATTTGCCATCAACAGCAACAACAACAACATCAGTCGCAATTGCCGACCTTAATGGTCAGATGTGTTTGTGTGTGTGTGCGTAGGTGTAACTGTATCTGTGTGTGTGTGTGACTGTCTGAAAATGATTTCTTAAACTGCAATTCATGCCCTGCAATTGCGATGATGGCGCGTTTTTATTGCTCTCAGGCTCTCTCAGTTCTCAGCTTTCGCCTTGAGGTGGCCCCAAAATTTAATCGAGTTTATCACATTATTTTGGTCCGGCCTCCATTTCGTGGATTCCTCCTGCGAGTCCTCTCTGTCTGTCTGTCTGTTTGCCCAAAGAGAAGCACTTAAGACGTGCTTATTAGGCTCTATTAGTAATAATTGCACTACTGAGTCAATTTAGGTATCTGCAGCAAAAGATTCTCAGCCTCATCCTCTTCCTCATACTCATTCTCAATCTCTACCTCAACCTCATCGCCCCATCATCGTCATCGTTATCGTCAGCGTCATGGTGGTCGTCGTCATCATTATTGGCCATATCCTTATCATTAGCTCTCTGCATGCCATGTTGACTTTGCGGGCTGCCAAATTAAGCCGCTTTTAGTTGACTATTAAGCTAAGACTGACCAGTGTAAAGATTGCTGCAATATCAACAATATTTGCCTAGATAATTAACTTATTACTTATTGCTTGGATTCGCCTAGACTTCGGGCCTAAAGTAATCACAGTAAGTCTGTTGAATTCCCCATCGATAGATCTTTTCAGTCTCACACTATAAACTTCTTCTTATTGCACTGTGCTGCCAACTCAGCTCAATTGAACTATCGAAATCGTGTTTAAATTTTCGATATTTATATTTAGTGAGTCTTTTTTGTTTATTCAATATTCAGACTCACGCTGGCAACCTATTCTTATTGCATAATGCTCACACTCTTTTTAGTTGTCAACTCAATTGAACTATCGAAAGCGTGTTAAAACTATCGATAGTTATATTTAGTGAGTCTTTTTTGTTTATTCAATATTCAGACTCACGCTGGCAACCTCTTCTTATTGCTCACACTCTCTTTTTAGTTGTCAACTCAATTGGACTATCGAAAGCGTGTTAAAACTATCGATAGTTATATTTAGTGAGTCTTTTTTGTTTATTCAATATTCAAACTCACGCTGGCAACCTCTTCTTATTGCATAATACTGCCATCTTAACTCAACTATCGAATGCATATTTAAGCCATCTATATTTATATTTAGTGAGCTGCTGTTATTTATTACTTTTTTGTCAACTCAACTGAACTATCGAAAGCGTGTTAAAACTATAGATAGTTACATTTTGTGTGAATTTCTTGTTCATTCCTTTTCCATTGTTCTTTTCTGACCTCTTCTTATTCCGCAAACTATCGAATGCACTTTCAAACTATCGATATATGTTATTTACAAGTGCTGAAACACTAACGTACACACATATAGTACTCAACATATTAGTTATGGATGATGGTGGCAGAAATATTTGACTCATCTCGTCGAGGGGTCAACTCAATTTAAGCGAGGAGACAGCGTTGTGACGATGCCATTAAAAGGCCAGCACAGCAAATATTTTGCCAAACAAATTGAGGGACAAAAGGCGGGGCGGGGCGTCGAAAGATAAAGATAAACAGCAGACATAATACTCGAATACAGCAGGCAGCAGGCAGCACGCAAAGAGCACGAGGCCACATGGAAATATATAACAACAGCAACAATAAACAAATTTTTGCTAAAATAACAAGCGTCCAAACTGAGCTCGGACTGCGTCCAGGTCTCCTCCAGGACGCTTTCGCTTTCAAGGACATGCTTCTGGGGCATCTAATCTCTGTGTGTGCTGTTTCGTATTTTCGTATTTTTTTTTTCTGGCATTGGACAGCGAAACCGTCGAGACAGTCGAGATCAAAAGCTTCTGATAAACTCTAACAAAGCGCCAAAGTATGCGCAAAATGCGCACACAAGGCAACAGCAGCTGAAGCAAGGCAAAGCCAAAGCCAAGACAACAACAGCAAAAAAAAAAAAGAATACAATATTTAAACATTTTATGTTAGTCCCCTCACTCACTCTCTCTCTCTCTCTCTCTCTCTCTCTCTTTTAGCTGCTGCCCTCCAGCTAGTCAGTGGTGTCTTCATTTGGCGCAGCTCATTTTGCGTTTTCATTCTTTTGGACGGCAAAAACGCCGTCGGCCATTTCATTGTTTGCCTTTTTGTATCTGGCGCTTTTATCTTGCCACTTTGGCATTGTTTTATGGCCACCTCCTACCTCCCCATCTCCCCCACTACACACGCTGCACACCCCTCCTCCCTCCTCCATCCTCCCTCCTCCACCCCGTGTAATTGCATTAAGCGCCTTATTAGATGGCACAGCAATTTGCACATGACTTGTGTCAATTGTCGAGTAAATTAAGTGCATGAAAAAAAAACTTGCTCACACATTCTCTCTCTCTCTCTCTCTCTCTCTCTCTCTCTCTCTCTCTCTCTCTCTCTCTCTCTCTCTCTCTCTCTCTCTCTCTCTCTCTCTCTCTCTCTCTCTCTCTCTCTCTCTCTCTCTCTCTCTCTCTCTCTCTCTCTCTCTCTCTCTCTCTCTCTCTCTCTCTCACTCTATCATCGTCCAACCAACCTGCGACACATTTGTGACAGCGACAGTTGAGCTCGCCTGGCGGATATAATTAAAGTATTTAATATTTATAATCAGTCGATGGAAATATGACTGCTTAATTACAAGCCATTGCGATACATTCTATACACTTTGCTCTGCCAGCTGCCAGAGAAAGCTAATAACGTATTTTCACTATTTGAATTTATTGCTGACTAGTTTTATCTTAAAAAAATCGTAATGGATAGAAATTTTGAATTTATTGCCAATAGTTTTTTGACAAAACTACAAAAATACAATAATGAGTTCCAAATGAAGCAACTAATAAATATAATCCTTTTTCTTTACTGATATAAATCAACAAATAATATATACTATATTCATATAATATTTTGAGTGCAAATCAAATAACGAATATTCATAATTTATGCTTCGTTTTTATTTCCAATTAGCGAATACTTGCTTCAAAATTCCTAATCTTAAACAATCCCAAAAGATGTTGAAATGAAAATAAAGAATACGAATAATTATGAACATTTAACTTTAATTTGTTTTAATAGAAGTACACCATATTGTAGTTATTTATATATATTTTTTAGTTAAGTACTAATATACAATTATTAATTAAATTTAAGGTAGAGTAGAGCCGACTTTATAGATCTCTGGCAACGTTCAAATTTGTTCGGTATAAACATAATATTAATGATATATTAATTTGGTATATTTCAAATTAAAATGAAAATCAGTAAATAATATGTATAATATTGCCATTTTTATTTTTAATAGAAACAAATAATTACAGTTGCATTTTTGTCTTCTTTTCGAATTTAAAATACCTTTTTAAATTATCTCATGAGTAAATTTTGTCATTTATTACACTTATTGATTATCTATAAAATATATTTAATTCAGCCAATATTTGGAAATGAAATATTCAATAATTATAACTACTTCTGTATTATATTTTTAATGAGGATTCTTTTGACTGACTCTATTATTTCGAATTTAAATAACGCAAGTCTGCAAGTCGCAATAAAATATATTTTATATGACAACATTTGGAAATATTCATTCATGCTTTGGCTGACTTCAATAATGCCGATTAAAAATAAAATGCGAATTATTCAACAATTAAAATCGTTTAATCAGTTTAATTTGTTTTTATTTGTTTATTTACCAAATTAAAAGTAATTTTAATTGCGTTAACTAAACAAAACAAAAAGAGAAAAGCTTTGCTAATAATTATTATTTTCTGTGTTTGATATAATGAATCTGTTGATTGAATTGGAATAACTAATTTGCATGAATGTCTTCAGGCAAATATTCGAACTGTGATAATACATACATATGTATGTATAGGGTAAATATTGTGACATCCAATCGGAATATCACGGATTTTCGCATAATTATTTCAGGTGCTTTTGCGGCCATTATTCTTTTCGCAAATTATTAAATAAGCAATTGTCGTGTGTTGTTGTTGTTGTTGTTGTTGTTGGTATTCGGTATTGGTTCGGTTTTTATTGTGTGGTCCACAATTTGCGCATCATAATTTAATGCGTCCATCCGCGTTTCGAGCTTTATTCCACATTGATCCGTTTGCGGAAATTAAAATGATTATATAGTATATTCCACCTGTCCATCGGTCCGTCCGTCTGTCCATCTGTCGCTCTGCGGTATTGTTGATTTATATGTTTGGCCATCGCGGTTAACCCGAAGCACAGGTGAGGGAAATGCAAGTAAATGCGTTTAATGAGCGGAAAGGAAAGGGTGCAACAAATTTGTTGACATGCCAAAAATAAACAACAACCAAAGCCGAATAAAAATAATAACAAAACAAAAAGACGGAAAAAGGAAAATGCAAACTCCCCCTCAGCACAATTTCAAACGCCACTTCACAAAATGGAATCGAATCGAATGGCAAAAGCAACTCAATCCCGGGTGCCACATCGCATTGTTTCTCCTCTTTCCCCTTCCCCTCTTGGACTGTGCTCCATTGGGCCTGGTGGCCACAAAGCGGCCGAGCGACGGGGCGCGCAATTAAATTTATTAAATCCCAATCAATAATTCAGCCCCTGTCGTAACCACAGTGGACTGCAAGTTTTATGCAGCAAATGGAGCGGGCATAATACGAGTGCCACAGCGAGTATAGAAAGAGAGAGAGAGAGCGAGAACAAGAGAGAGGGTGAAATAAAAGCCCTGAATCACTAAAACACTCGACAAAAATAAAGAAATTGTTTTGAAATTTAGATGAGTGCGCATAGCGAGCGCTCAAGCAATTGACCGATGACCAAACCAAAAAAAAAAAATGCAGCGCTATTTGCCATTTGCCATTTGTAAGATTTATGCCCATCTATTCACAATGTGAGAATGATTTGAACTTTTACACGCACAGCAAAGCACAGTCATAAATGTAACACGAAATATACTGCATTGAATAATAATATGGCCAACAGCAGAACAATCGCACAAAATAAGTTGTCAACACTATGCGACTTTATTTTTATTCCATAAAAATGTGTGCCCAAAATATCTACAATACTCGTACAATTCTGAAAAAGAATTCACAAATGCCTCGCATCAAATGTGTGTGTGTCAAGACCAGAATTTAACTCTAAACTAATAAAGAAGAGCAGTTGACAAGCTTATTCAGGTTAATAGCATTTTATGGCTGACATCGTTGGTATAAGTGGAACTAATAAATTGGAGAAGCTCACAAATTTGCATTCCTCGAAATTCGAATCGAACTAGAAATCGGACTGAAAGGTATTAAAATGTATTTGTATGTTTTGTTGCCTAACCGAAAAGCTTGTATTTAAATAATTTGTCTCCATTATTTATCTAACCAATAAACCCCATTTGAATAAACAAATTGTCGAGAATTGTAGGTTTTCAGTAATTGGAATATTATTGTTATTATCTTAAAGAAAAAATGGTTTTTATGGTTTTTATCTGTGTCATCGTCAACTTTCTCTAATTTAGGTTCACTCTATGAGATTATTATATTATATTTGTTTTTAGATATACTCGTATTAAACCATTTCAACGAACTAGAAATCTAGCATCAAAGTTTATAGAAATTAAAGATTCAAGTTGGTGGAAAACTGAATAGTTTTCTCACTATGGTATATATTGAATGTAAAAGTATATCTTTATACTAGGTATCGATTTGTAGTATATCTCTTTATATTGTCGGTATATCTATTCGGTATAACTTAGTATTTTTTGTATATCAATTTGATATATTTAAATGATAAAATATATAATTATACCAAAAAAGCGTTCGGCATTATATTTTTAGTATATACATACATTTGGTATATTTCATGATTTTTCGGTACATCAATTTGGTATATGCTAATTATAAGATTTTTTCGGTTTAACTTAGTATTAATGGTATTTGAATTTGGCATATCTTAAATGTTAAAATATTTAATTATACCAATTTAAATATTTGGTATACATTTCAGTATTTTTTCCAAAATATCAATTTGGTATATTCTGGCAAAAATACCAATCTATTTTGATTGTACTGAAAATGTGTAACGGGAATCTCACAGACGAGCATATTTCAAAATGAATTACAAATAATAATAACTATTAAGTATGCTGAGTATCTGAATATGAATTGTAGTTAATCAATGAAGTATGCAGTATTTGTTGCCAAAGTTGGGGATACTTTTAAAGCGACCCTCGTCAGCTGGTCAGCATAAATTGGCAATACGAGTAGTTGGCCCAGTTATTGGACTCGTAAGTCGAGGCGAGCAAACATGAGGCTGTGTGTGGCACTGTGACCATTAATTGCTGTTGCCTCAAAGGGGCCGCCAAATGTCGAACGTCACTGATGGGCGTCACTTGTGGGCGTGGCAAGCTTTGATGCTGTCGCTGTCGCTGCTGTCGCTGCTGTTGGACATTGTTGGACGTTGGTCGCTGTCACGACAGCCAGATGTCCAATTGAGCTGAGTTCAGCTCAAGCTGATGGCGCAACAATATTTATAGAGCACTCGCTACGTAAATAACATAAGTTGATATTGTGTTGCTGTTGCTTTTGGTGTTGCCTGTGGCTGTGGCTGCTGCTGCTGCTGCCAGTTGGCTGCATTCGCCTCGAGCTACGGAGGTCGTCGAAAGCTGCTTTTTGCTGTTGACTGCTCTCAACTCGACTCGACTCGACTCGACGCGGCGGCTTGCTCGTCTGTCTGTGGCTATGGCTAACAAATTGCAGCGCTGCGGTTTTTGTGGTGGGCAGCTCAGCGCATAAAATATGAGCAAGGTCAGTGAGTAGAACGTGGCAGAGGCAGAGGCAGTGGAGGCGGGGTCAATTTCAATAGAGTCATAAAAAGAGTTTAGGCCATTTTGAAATACGAGCAGCCAGAGAGTCAATAGCAGGCGAAAGCATTTGGCAATTTGTTAAACGGCATTGCAAGAAAAGTCAATTAGAAAAAGTGGCCGAAAATCCTTTAACGAGTCCACTGTAAGGCCAGCCGCCCAGGCCACGCCCCGTTGGCCAAGTCAAGACCCGCCCACGTTCTCGTCCTCGCTTTCGCCTTTCGCTTTTCGCCTCGCCAGTCAGCCGTTTAGCCTTAATTGATTTACAACAAAAGCAGAACAACAACAAAAAAAAAAGAAGAAAAAACACAATAGAGCAAAAGAAAAAGAAAAAGTACAGAAACAAATACAAAATGAATTCACTTGCCCTGTTTCCGGTTGATGCCTTTTCGTTCAGCACTTTTTGCTTTCACATCAGCAGCTGCTGCACTTACAATTCTCTCTCTCTCTCTCTGTTTCTCTGTTTCTCTCTGTGATGTTCTCACCTACTTTGTGAGTGCATTTCTCGTTTCGTTTGTTTTCCAATTGTTCGATTTTATTTCATTAATTACGTCGAGTTTACTCATATCACACGACGACGAAGCCTGGGCCGCCTTTTCCACTTTGCACTTTGGTGAAATATCGTTTTAATTGGATTATAATTTAATTCCATTACAAGAGCAACTCTGCAAAGGGTATTTACAGGGTATCAGCAAGCGTGGTCCGTTGTGCGTTGTGTTGCGTCAAGTGGATTTCGCTCCTCGCATAGTATACATAATTGACCCAGTCAATTAATAAATGCTCGCTTTGGCCTGCAGCTGGCTTTTGTTCTCTGTGCGCCGTTAAGTATGCTGCACTTTATTTGCAAACGAGCAAAGTTGCCCAGCACAAAGAGAGACAGAGAGAGAAAGAGAGAGAGAAGCGAAGAGAAGCAAGCGAAAGCGATTTTCACATTTCGTTTTCGTTCTTCGCCCCAAGTGAAATATCTTTATTACAACATAATTAAAAGTACATTTTTGCCCTGCTCATTAAGTTAATGCGCAAAAGGGAAATGCGCGACAACATTGCGAACGAACGAACGAACGAACGAAGGGTGTCAAGTGCAACTAAAGGTTGCACATTACGTATACGCCAACGAACCGAACCGCACTGCGTTCAAACAAATCAAATACAAAATTAATTGAATTACTTAGCTACTCAGTTTTGGCAAGTGGCTTCAGCTACAACTTCAGCTTTTCTCTCTCTCTCTCTCTCGCTCGCTTCAGTAATTAGAACTCTGCTCGTTGAGGTCATCGCTGGCCATTGATGAGCTTCAAGTGCAGAGAGCGAGAAGGCGAAAGGGTTTTAAATATACACAGACATTAAGTGTGGCTGCGAGTTGTTATTCCATTTGCAGCTGTTCGCCATTCACTTTGTGCCTTTTACAGATACAAATATGTTACAGATACAGTTACAGTTACAGATGGAGATAGAGATACAGTATCTATGCTGCAAGTAGCAAGCTAATTGCCTGTGGCAATTGCCAATTAAAATGCAGTTAGTTGCCCTTCGTCTGCTTAATGCATTATTGCTGGCATATTTATTGTGATTAAATTACTTCAATCGTCTATAAATTGCTGCAACTTATTTTAAAGTTGCTTCTCGCCTAAAATTCTCTTCATTCTTCACTCAAAATTCCAACATTCAGTCCGGAAGTCCCTTGTTTTCCCTTTTTTGGCATTAAACATATTTCTTGCCGCTTTTTGTGTAATTATTGTAATGGGTTTTTTTGTTTGGGAAATGGAGCAAGAGCAAAATCAAGAACATAAATAAATTTATTTAAAAATTTCAATTTTGTTTTGCACTAAAAATTAATTTTCATAAAAAACAAGCGCAACATTTGTTCGAGCTTGTAATTTTAAATTAATGTAAATTTGTTTGCGTGTGTGTGTGTGTGTGTGAATTTTGTTTGTGTGTGGGTGCATGGGGACATGTGTGCATGTGTGTGTGTATGTGTGTGTGTGTTTGGCATTGCTTTAGCAATGAAACTTTTGAAATTTTTATGACGCAAGTTTATTTTAAAACTTTGCTACCAGCCGCCTCGACTGTCTGCAAAGCGAAAAGCCCAAAGACTAAGAGAAAGATAGAGACAGAGAGCGAAGGAGAGAGAGTGAGAGAGAGAGAGAGGTAGCGCAAAAAAGTTGGCAGCTGATTCCCGTGGGCAATTCAAGTCACAATCGAGAGCGAGCGAGAGAGATGGCGACAGAAAGCGGAAGAGAGAGAGAGAGAGAACTCACAAAACTTGTCGTATTTTCATTGTTTCGCAGTTGGTTTTTTGACGCACTCGCTGCTTATTATGTGACATAAAAAGACAGGGACACAGGGGAGAAATCCACAGAGAGAGAGAGAGAGAGAGAGAGAGAGTGGGCGAGGGAGGCTGAGAATGAAGGCGCGTCAAGTTGTCGCCGTGCCGAGGCAAGAAAATGTAAACTTTTTTAATTAAGGTAAAGAATTTGCTCAGGCTCGCAAATTCAGACTCGACTCGACTCGGCTCGACTCGATTCCTGGACTATCCACTCTTATTTGCTCCCCTGGCACAACCCCTCTCTTCCTCTCTCTCTCTCCACTCTTTCTGTATTCGCTAGGTGCAATGCATACTTAATGCTCAAGTTTGATTTAAAACTTAAAAACTTTGCATAAACAAAAAATTATATATATATTCTTTTTTTTGGCCTGCGACAATGAAATTCAAAGTGTCTAATTGAGCTGGCTGCAAATAAGTTGGCTAGCTAAAAACTTAACTAGAGAGATGCTTAAGCAACGTCCAATATTCGCAATCTAAGGACTAAGTCAAAGCGAGTTGAGCGCACTTAATAATAAAGTTGCCCAAAGAAATAAGAAACTATTTGCACTGTAAACAAATATTTGATTGAAATATATGAAGTAAATAATTCTAGAGTAATTGAAAATTATTCATTTCAGTGAATTATTTATTCCCTTATTAATTTGCGACCAAGTCAATAACAAATTTTTTAATTATATTCAAACTTTTCTCTTTAGTTATATAACGAAAAAAAAAACAGTTTCAAATTATATTATTAAAGAAATAAAAATGATACATAATTTATATTCTGTAAGTTTTTCTAATGTTATCCATTGAAAATTTTAAATTTTTATTTAAATTATTTATTTATTTTTCATTCATCTTTGCAGTTTTATTTTTTGTCGTAAAACGCATAAAATCAGTTCAATGTTATAAGTTTTTATGTATTTTGAAGATATAAATTATAACTCAAGTGACAAGAGTTTTATTTAGATAATTAGCAATAAATTGAATTGCAATTTTGTGAAATATTTTGAATTTGGTTTATTTATCAACTGTAGTATAAATACATAAGAACCAAATATACCGTTCGGTATATTTAAGACTTTTGCTGGAATATTCAGTATATTTTTAGAAAAATACCGAAAATGGGTAGCGGGTAAAGTTTTTGAATTTTGCTTTTTTATCAACTATAGTATATTGATATACCAAATAATCCCTTCGGTATATTTTAGTATTTTGTTGGTACAATAACTCGGTAAATTTTGAAAATAATACCGAAAATGGGTAGCGGGTAAAAATCTTGCATTTTTGTCATTTAACAATCACAGTATATACCAAATTCACTCTTCGGTATATTTCAGTATTTTGTTGGTATATTAGCTCGGTATTTAAAAAAATACCGAAAATCGTTAGTGAGTAAAAATATTGTACTATGCTTTCTTATCAAGCACAATATATACTTTTCGGTATATTTTAGTATTTTAATGGTTTATTAGCTTATCTATAGTATTAAATAAGGGCACCGGGTGCCTTCTTTCATTAATAATAAAGAAGAATGTTGAATGATGATAAAAACAAGTAAGAAAGCTAAGTAACCAAATGGTATATGTGGTATATCGATATAGTACACCATTCAAAATATACCATAGACGGCACAATATACCAGATTGTCAGCCAAAGCAACTAAGACCCATAGTAAGTAGGCGTTTTTGCCCATGCAATTATTGTATATACCAAAATTAGCAACTCTAGCTGTAAAACTACGCTTGATATTTGATTTTTTTGATTTGAGGGGGCGGAAGTGGGCATGACAAAAATTTGAAACAAACTTGATCTGCGTGCAAACATAACAAATGCTGTCGAAAAAAAGTATAGCTCTATCTCTTATAGTCTCTGAGATGAGATGTTTATACGGACAGACGGACAGACAGACAGACGGACATGGCTAGATCGTTTCGGCTGTTGACGGTGATCTAGAATATATATACTTTATAGGGTCGGAGATGCCTCGCTCTACCTGTTACATACATTTCCTGCCGGCACAAAGTTATAATACCCTTCTATCCTATGGGTAGCGGGTATAACAAGGGCTGAGCAATAATCAATTACAAAATAAAATTTACAAATTCAAGAACAACTAAAATGGATTATAAGATAAGCTATAGCTTTTGTTTTGGCGATCTGGCGCAGAAGCGTAAAAGCAATCTGTTCAAATATGCTAAATTTAATGAGATTGATTCCCGCTTGTGTTTTTTTGTTGAGCGTGTTGAGCGATTTGAAGAGCATCGGAAGATGCTGGAGCGAAGCGGAGCGGAGCTCATTGCGAATCTCGGCACGCGTCTTTGCGTCGCATTCTGACAGCTTCTGACATTACTTAACGCACGAGATGTAATCGCTTAATGCTGGCGAGGATGCCTGAGGATGATGGTGTGAGCGTGCAGCTTATGTGGCGTATGTGGCGTATGCGCAATGTGAATTGTGAATTGTGAATGGCGAAGCGAATGGAGAAATGTGAAATGCGAAAGCCAGCGAAACACATGTTGGGCTGTAATTAGGCATAATCTTCGCGGCCAATGCAGCTGACAGATACAAACTGCAATTGTATGCGTGTGTGTGTGTGTGTGTGTGTGTTGTACACACACATGCATAGAAAATATGCATGTAGCAGACGCCATTAGAAAACATGTGACATGTGTGTGTGCCTGAAATGAAATGACATTTAGCCGTGCAATTTTGACAGCATTTTAATATGCAGCCAACGATCGTCGCACACATTACTAAAGGGGAGCAGAGAGAGAGGGAGGAAGGGAGGAGAAGAGGGGGTTAAAGCTGACGTTGAGCGCTTCAAATTGAAATTACTTGGCTTCAGCTGTTGGCGTTTGGCGTTTGGCTTTTGCTTTTGGCTTGCCTCGTGGAGTGTGTGTGTGTGTGTGTGTGTGTGTGCGTGGCAAACACTGAGTTGAGGTGCAGTTAATTAAGCAAAAAACAACAAACGAGTTGGCTTAAGGCTTAAAGGCAACCGCATGAAGGCAAACAACAATTGTGTGTTGCATAGGCAAATAAAACTGGGCACTTAAATGAAAATGAGAATGAGAATGAAAATGAAAAATGTAGAGCGCGTTGTCAGGTAAAGAGTGAAGAGAGAAAGTGTCTGTCTGTCTGTCTGTCTGTCTGTCTGTCTGTCCCTTAAGTTGACTCAGACACGAACTATAAACGAGGAAGAATAGAAGAATGAAGAAAGTGATGTGTGTGCAGTCCAATTGCCATTTTGCCAGCACTAAAACGACGCAATATGTTATGTACTTTTGCACTATCTCAAAGATAGAGAAAGAGAGAGAGAGAGAGAAAGAGGGAGAAGAAGAGTCGTAAACCCTTGAGGCGTGGCGCTCCAAGGACATTCTAGTCATTATGAAAGAGCGTCTCAGCTGCAGGACAAGTTGCCAATAACTGTCAACCGCACACACACACACGCGTCTCAAGTATCAAGTGTCGAAGACGTATTTTTTATGAGCGTGTGTCTTTAAATTGCCAACACCAAGAACTGATGCACGCATTGAATACCCTATGAAATACAATAAGAGAGAAAGAGAGAGTGAAAAGATGTTCGCATAATCAGAGTATTGACTTTTCTTTCGACTTCTCGCAGGAATCGCATTAAAACTGATTTATTGCCGCAGATAAGTTTGGATTTATGTTGAACGAACGTCGTCGTCGTCGTCGTCGCCGCAAGGCAAAATCGAGGCAGCCTAAGAGCCTCATCGCATCATCATCATCATCATCATCAAAGCACATTTAATTAAGATTTAACCTTTAATTACGATTTAAAAGATTACAGTGTCAAATTCACGACGCAAAACCCATTCATCGCAACTCAAACGCTTTGAAGACGAGAAAGAGAGAGAGAGAGAGAGAGAGAGAGAGACTAATAAGCACACGTTTATTGTTTGTTCTACGAGGCGTTTTACACTCACTTCCCTTTCGCATTGTCAGCTGCTTATGCTAAGCGCTAAACATCGATAAGGATATCGAAAAGGAAATGATTAAGGCCACAACAACGAGACAAGGACACCCACGATGACAATGCTGTTGTGTTGTCTTGATGTTGCTGATGTCGCTGAGATGTCGTCGATGTTGCTGATGTTGATGCCAATGGCAATGCATATAATTTACCATTAACATGGCTTTCCCCATTAGCATGGTTACGCTTTATATTTCCCCATTCTTTGTACTCGCTTTTTTGCTCTTCTTTACCCACATGGCAGCGCTTTTCCTATTGCCTCCCACTCCCCCTCCCCAGCCCGGTAACTCGCTAAGTAATGTGGCCTTTCCGCTTCTACTTCGCCCACAACGACATTTGGTCTTTCGGAAAAGTGCATTAGTATTCATGCTAATGGCAATGTGAAATGGATAATACAAATCAAATAATCAACAACTAATTACAATTACGACAACAACACCAACAGCAACAACAAATCAAACAGTGGAATTACTTTATTTAAATGCGAGTGAATGCTGCATTTACTTACACAGTTTTCAATTCTATAAAATGTAAGCAAATTAAACGAAGAGCTCTTTAATGTGCTGTTAATATTTAACAAAATACTATAGTTATAAATTTATGTATTTTTTATTTATGTACTTTTTACCATTTCTCGCAAATATTCAAAGACTTTTTTCGATCGTGCAGTAATGATTTTCTTTAAATTTCAAAGTGTAGCCAAGCCACAAGCCAGAGTATTTTTATAAGCATGGACTTTTATCAGCTCTTTTAATAATAACCGATAGATGGCGCTTATAAGCGATGAAATTATTGTATCAATAAATAATTTAATCGCTAATAAGCGCCATTTATCGGTCTAACGATCAATCCATCTCCAAATTTGGTTGACAATCTCGTAGTTTTTTATTCCTTATGGTATATTTTGAATATAATAGTATATGAATATATTGTATTTATATCAGTGTGTAGTATATTTGGTACTTTAAGGTATATTTTGAATATATTATATATCGATATATGAAATATAGCATATTTTGTATTTTATGGTATATTTTGAAATAAATAGATATACCAAATATAGACTTTGGTATATTTTTGTACTGTATATTTATTTTGGTATATTTTACGAATAAAACAACACAGTTATACAATGTAGCGACTGTAGTTTTATTCCTTGTTTACTTATTTATTTTTTTTTTTGTATTAAGCTCTTCCCTGTAGGTGAATTACTCTTTCTTACTTATTTTATTGACATTTGAGCAGTATGCAAAAAAGAGATTTATGTGTACTGACAACTATGATGATTAATTGAAGTGGCTCCTTGGCAAACTGCTGAATCGATACCGATAACGATAACGATAATGTAGCATTCTTTTTGAAGGTTAAGATCGTACTACAAAAGTGATTGTATTATTAAGAAGTATGTGGCAACGAATATTCAGCGTAGCATCGCAGCGAGTATCCTTCATTTCATCAGCGTTTTAGACGCGATAATAACGACCTTTGTTTGGTTATTCGATTGAAGAGAAAGAAGAAGAGAAGAAACCCACATCAGCCTCTAAGCTACGTCTCTCTGTGTGTGTGTTTGTGTGTGTGTGTGTTAATATTCATTACAATATGCTTTTCTGTGTCAAAGGCAAGTTGAATGTGCTGGGAACCGTTGTCGTCATCAACGTCCCAACATCTTTCCCAGTTTCCGCCCGATTTCATTGTCCTGCTATTTAACTGTGTGTGTGTGCGGGTGTGTGTATGTGTGTGTGGGTGTATAGCGGCTTTTGTATGCGAATGTCTTTGTGCATTTCGCCTACTTGTAAAAGTTTTTGCCTTTGCCTATTTTATTTTATTTTATTTATATGAACCGCTTTCTCCGCAAGTTGCTTTCATAAGTTTATTATTTATAAGTCTCACTCGAGTGCGACACTTTGGACGAGTGTGTTCACAGTTTACTTTTACTCTATGTCCACAACAACAACAACACACTCAGGCACACATACAGAGAGAGAGAGAGAGAGACTTACAGTGGTGTGCAAGCTTTTATGAGCGCCTGGCAATCAGTTTATATTTTGTATGGTTTATTAACAATTTGTGCCCCAAAAGGCGGCCAACAACAAATTTAAGTTTTATTGCAGCGCGAGAAGAGAGCACAACAACAACAACAACAAAGCATTTTTATGCTTGCCTCATCTCTGTGTGTATGTGTGAGTGTGAGTGTGTGTGTGTGTGAAGTATGCATTGTACTTGGGGCCCAGAATATTGTCGCATCAGTAAAAGGAAAAAAATGTTTTTTATTGTATTTTATTGTTAAAGGCGCTTATATTTTTATGGCTCGCATAAAACACTGCCAAACACTGATGTCCCCGGTCCATCGGCGACGCCGCTCTCTCTGATATCTAAAGGGGGGTGTTGAGAGGCGGTGTCACGCCCATTTACACAGCAGGCGCCGTGCATGAAATTGAAAATTACATTTGGCAAACGCCATAGAAATGCTTTCATAAAATAAAAGCAAACTGCTAACTCAATGAACAAACGAGCGTAATGAAAGGCAGCAAAAACACACACACACACACACACACACACGCACACGTATATATGCATACACACTAATACACTGACGCACAGAGAATGTAAACTCTTTTGAAAATCAAGTGGAACCCAAAAATTTGTTAAGCTACGCCACACACACACACACACACACACACACACACACACACACACACACACACACTGAATATGACTTGCAGTTGAAATTAGTTATGAAAACACAGTTGCAACAACAATATCGCGCTCGCTTTCTCACTCTTGCTCTCCCTCTCTTGCTCTCACTCTCTCTCTCTTTCGCATTCGGCATGCTCACGTGTTTAAGCGTTAAGGCATTCAGTTAAGAACTCAACCAAGTAGATGATGCCCATAAGCTGATTAAACTTTTACGTTTGCATGTGCCATTTGTATTTGTCATGCGACAGGGTTGCCACATCGCCAGCATTTATCAAGACGATTATCGATAAGCGCATTAAATTGTTGCCAAAATGCGAACGAGGAATGCCAATAAAACCTTTGGATTATGCAAACGTATTGCAAAAACGAGAAACTCAAGAAGTTGTTTAGTAATTTCTCAAGAAATTTGAGTTTCAACTTTTCTTAACTTTTAAAATTGCATTAAAATAATGCAGAAAGAGTAAATTTAGTAAATTTTAATAAATCTACTACTTTTATTATGTTTGTCCTAGGTTTTTATAGCAATACAAGCAATACCAAATTTTAATCTATAATAATCTTTCTTATTAACATTCATTTGTATTTAAACGAAGTTTCAACAGGTGAAAAGTTCAACAAAAAACAGTAATAAAACTATCAATATGAAACAGTTTCTTCACCCATAATTTAAAGTATTATAATAATAATTTTGGGTAGTTCAATCCAGAAATAAAAGGAAATCCCCACAAAGCATAGTCTCATAATAAGGGTAGAAATAAAATGTTGTTGTGCCTGGAGCCATGGCGTTTCAGCTGTTATCGATTCAATTGTTGATATTTCGACATGTACTTTCATTGATCACAATGCGGGGCTGTCACTTATCGATTTTCGATTTGCATACAACACACGCATGACGCGTCCATTGTGTGACACGAATTCAAAATGTTACAAACAAGCGCCGTTATTTTCAGACATCAGTTGCCCTGCCTTCCCTTCCCTTTCAGCTCCCCTTCGGACTCCATCCATTCGCCGCGGGCGGGATGGAGAAGTAAATGTCAAAGGACAAACATTGTTGACGCCTACCTGTTACCGAAAAGAGATACAAAGCAAAAGCAACGAGCACAGAGACTGCGAAATACTCTACAAAGCGAATGCGAATCGAAGAGAGAGCTAAAAAGTGGCTGTGTGTGTGTCTTCTATGTTGTCAGTTGGCTGTGCAAATTTAAAGTGCTCTATGATATGCTCTCACACTCCTCTCTCACGCGCTCACTCTCCCGCTCTTCCGCACTCCTGCATTCGCATTTTGTTTTTGGCACTCATTTTGCAAAAGGGGTCGCCGCCTGTTGAATGTCAAAAGCAACAACCAGCTATTGCTCTTCTCCTTCTCCCTCTCCCGCTCATTCTCCTTGCCCTTGCCTTTGCCCAGCGACAGACAATTGGGAGCCATGTGTGTCGAGTCGAATTGAGTTGAGTTGATTGGAGTGGAGTGAAGTCGAGTCGAATTGAGTGGAGTGTGGAGTTGAGTGTGTGCGACTGAAAGAGTTGCTAAGTTTGGTGGAGTGAGATCTACGCGTTAATGAAATTTACTTGACTCTATCGCTCACACACTAGTCGAAACAACAAATTGACATTTAATGGCTCAAGTCTGTGGCAATTATGTTTCATAACTTTGTTCGCGTTTGCAGTGTTTATGATATGCGAACGAGTGTGAGAGCGAGTGAGTGTGAATATTTCGTGATTACCCACAATGACAATGACAACGACAACGACAACGAGAACACGCGCTCAGCTTCAAAGGTCTTTACCCAAGCACACACACAAGCACACAAACACTACAACAGGGATGACACAGATGAGGCTGCCAGCGAAAGCCTCTAAGCCGTAATATTTGCTGTGCTCTGTATTCGGTGTTCAGTGTTGTTCAGCGCACAAAAATGAAATGAAACCTGGACAGAAGAATGAAGGGCGTTCAACAAACCCGCAACAACAACAGCAACCGCCGCTGACAAAAAATTGAAAGGCTCACGCACAAAACAACAACAGTTACGAACAGCGAACAAAGTGGAATATTGTGTGAGAAACTACAACAACAACAACAACAAGAAGAACAAACGGCAAAGCAACATGATAAAGGCACGAAAATCAATTTTTGTGTCAATTTTTTTTTTAGCCTACTTTTTTGTGCTTCGTGTGAAAGCAACAACAACAAAAAAAGAGGGAACGAAAAACAACAAAGAGACAGGCGAGACAGAGAGGGGAATAATAAAAATGCGTGCGGTCCAAATCTTTGGCTCTGAACTTGAGAGTCTGTGTTGTGCTGTGTGTGTTCTCTGACTCTGCTTTCTCTCTCTCTTCGTTTTTTTTTTTTTTGTTGTTTTCTGGGTCTGGGTCTGGGTCTGCCATTTTTTGGATGTTCTGGCGTTCGTTGGCTGCCTAAAAACCGCACAAAATGGGGCTCATATTTCAAAAGCCGCCGCTGCTGTCTGGAATGCCCGATCTCTTCTCTCTCTTCCCTCTCTCTCTCTATCTCTCTCGCACACTTTAACGGCAGTCAGAACTTAGATTTGGGACGCAGCGAAGCGCACGCAATTAAAAACAATCGCAGACGCATAAATCTCAACACAATTAACTTCACAATGAGATATATCTTCAGCTGAAGTTCAACTGTTCATTTCCCTCAATTACTTCTCTCCGACTAGCATGACGCTGCACTTTGGTATTTGTATTTGTGGACTATCAAATGGTTAAGCGACAATTTGATTTAGCCCCCCCAAAAAAAACTCAGCGTACGCTATATTTATCGAGTCAGCCCATTCGATGTAGCAGCTTGCTGACTTGATACTTGATTCCTGATTCTGGATTCTTGATTGTTGTGTGTGTTCTGATATTGCCACGCCTACGTCTCAGCAGCAACGCCCAATTCTTTGTTATTTGCCAAGCACGAGACGTGTATTTATATTTATGCCGCCGCTCAACTCATTGCGATGCGAATGCTTTGATTTCGTCTTTTTTTATACCCGCTACCCATAGGGTAGAAGGGTATTATAACTTTGTGCCGGCAGGAAATGTATGTAACAGGTAGAAGGAGGCATCTCC
This sequence comes from Drosophila kohkoa, assembly GCA_019972355.1. Classification (NCBI taxonomy): domain Eukaryota; kingdom Metazoa; phylum Arthropoda; class Insecta; order Diptera; family Drosophilidae; genus Drosophila; species Drosophila kohkoa. The sequence continues at coordinate 2,235,824 of BJEL01000077.1, forward strand.
GACCCTATAAAGTATATATATTCTTGATCAGCGTCAACAGCCGAGTCGATCTAGCCATGTCCATCTGTCTGTCAGTCTGTCCGTCTGTCTGTCTGTCCGTATGAACACCTAAATCTCAGAGACTATAAGAGATAGAGCTATAATTTTTTTTCGACAGCATTTGTTATGTTTGCACGCAGATCAAGTTTGTTTCAAATTTTTGCCACGCCCCCTTCCGCTCCCGCAAATCAAAAAATCGAATAACAAGCGTAATTATAAAGCTAGAGTTACAAGTATATACAATAATAACTGTAGTAGTTATGATTGCTGAAAATTTGGTTGCGATCAGATGAAAATTGTGGAAGTTATTAAAGAAATACTTTTGCATGGGCAAAAACGCCCACTTACTAGGGGTCTTAGTTACTTTAGCTGACAATCTGGTATATTGTGCCGTCTAGGGTTTATGTTGAATGGTGTACTATCTCGATATACCAAACATACCATTTGGTATATTTTTAGTATTTTTGTAGTATATTTAGTATATTTTTAGAACAATACCGCAAAATATATTGCTTTTATTCAAAATGTGTAGCGGGTATCTCACAGTCGAGTACACTCGACTGTAACTTTCTTACTTGTTGTTTTTACATTTACAACGTTGCGCGAATTTTCTTTGATTTTACTTGCTGTGTGTGTGTGTGTTTGTTGCAAGTAGACACGGATCTGTAGCGTGTTTTGAGTCCCAGCCCAGGCAACAGCAGCAACAGCAGGCAGACAAATTTATGCCGACATCGCCTATATTTATAGACGCCTTCACCTGTCTTGCCAAAAATCACTTACGAAATTAAATTTGTTGCCGCCTGTCGCTCTCCATTTGCTTGTTGTTCTTGTTGATTCTCCCTTCCTCTCTCACTCTCTCTCTCTCTTTCTCTGTCACTCTCTGTTTATTCTCTCTTTCTCCGTATGATTTCCCCATTAGCTGTCACTGCACTCTACACACACACACACACACACACACTTGTATTTATGTTATTCGCTCAATCCGCGTGAGAAACTCGCGCCTAAAGCGTCTTTACCAGCCTCATCATCATCATCATCATCTTCATTAGAATTATCATTATCAGCAATTGCACATTGTTGCACAGTTTGTTTGCTCTTCTCTGAATAAATTTCTAATTAACAATGAGTCGCATTTACTTTTCTCGCATTGTCAAATGCTTAATTTAGTGCTGCAACTTTTTGGTTCAACATCTTTAATTAACAAAATATGCAAATAATTAATGTTCCTTTCAAGCTAAATTCATTACTCAAATTAAAGATGCCATCAAACTGATTTATAACTCAACAAAGAATTATTTAGTTGTATAATGGCACATAATTGCATAAAAATCGCAAAATACAGTTAATTGCATTGCAATTAAACGCACTTTTTTAATTCAAGCTAAATTCAACGCCAAAACAGTTTTCAATTTGAACCATATATTTAAAATTCATGTCTTCCTTGACAGTCAAATAAATCCAACAACATTTTTCATTTAATGGCACTTTGCAGTTAAGTGCAATAGTGTAACTTAGTGTCACAATTGTGTCTGCAATTATCGAGTGCATTGTTTAAAATGTATGAAAGGTAGTTAACAGCAATAATATCCAAGCTAATTTCAAATTGCATTTTATATTTAGTATATTCTTAATTTTTTAATTTAGTTGCAGCTAATTAGTATTATGAAGAGAATATTTGTTCTTCATATATATTGAAAACATAATGTAATGAGTAAGTTAACGGCACATAAATGGACAACATTTATGATTAAACTAAGTTTAAGTAAGTATATTGCAGTTAATTGCATTGTCTTAAGGGATAAAAATTTAAACAAATAAAAAAAATAAATACATAAGTAGACTTTTACTTTGCTTCATATTTAATAGAATGTTGATTAGTGCAACCACATTTCATTAAAAAAGGTTTACTTCAATTACATATTGCAGTTAAGTGCATCAATATCAAGTATGAAATTATCAAATTAATATTTATTAAGGAAACATTTTTGGGCTATGATTAAGTTATAGCATAAACAGACAAATATTAATGCACTTAATTGCATATATTGAATAAAAACGAAATAAAATACTTAATTTGAAGTTTCTTTGCTGATTTTAAAATTGCAAGTCATTTTAGCAACATTACCCTACATTAATAAACATTCATTATTTATTATTTAACATTGATATGCATCTATAAGAATCAAAGCATTTCAGCTTCGTTGCTTTGCCAAATATATTAGATATGCTTTTAAATCAAATGTAGTTCGAGTTGTTTGCTATTGAAATTCATGTTTGTCTTCGATTAGAAACGTCTTTGACGTGTGTGTGTGTAAATAACATTTGAGTTGAGTTTGCCAAAGGGAATTTAATCGACATAATATATTTCATGACAAGAACTTTGTCTTACTCAATTATTATTCTCTTAATGCACAATTCACTAATGAACATTATTTACCAAATTGCTGTCAAAAACATTGTTCATAAATATATGTAAATATCTTATTTATTGACGTGTTGTCTTATGGCCTCAATTTAAACATATTCATTGATTTATTAAAACTGCGTAGACTGCTTCGAATCCGAATTTGCATAATTTCACTTTAAGCCTGTCTGGCAAATTGATTTATTATTATGGACATTTGGTCACACGCAATGTGTTTAAAATGCTCTAAGAACATTTGAATAATTTGATGTGGCAAACATAGAAATTAAGGTGACACCTTATAAAATGCACATACATATGTATAAATAGCAATTATAATTCATCGTGATTCATTTCAAGATAATTTACAACACCTTAAGCTAAGAAATATGTGTTTAAATACTACATTCTTTTTCATAGTTATAACTATATGAAAGCATATTTCAAATTCACATTTTTTTATCTATTTAAAGTCTCTTCAACACACATTAGCTGATTCTTTGAAAAGTTTTTTATCTCAATATATTTTATTTAAGTTCAAATATTTTTATCGTCACACAATAAGGAAACATAAAATAAAATGAAAAATAAATGCATTTTTAAAACCTGATATTAACCAAAAGTTAATTTATTAAAAACTGCCAAAATATTCAAAATTGAAAAAAAGACATGAACATTTTTTAATTATTTTTACATATTTTTGACTAAAAATTCGCATTTCACCTTATGCCTTTTTAAATGCATATTTTTGTAAGTACATATTTGAATCGTTTTATTTATATTAATAAAATGTGAATAGAATTGTAATGAAAGGTTGAAAGATACACGTATTTCATAATATCCTAATATTAAGCGTAAATAAGTTAATTTGGAAAGCATAAAATTTAAAAATTCTCAACACAAAAATTCAAGTTTAATTTAAGTCATTTAAACTTTAATACTGTTAAAAGCAATTTAAATTTCGTAAATCCTTTTTTATATTAAAAAATAAATAAGTGTAAATAAGTGCACTTTTAAATGTGTCGATTTAATTAATATTGTTTATGTTGGACAGTTTAAGATGCTTTGATAAAATTCTTTTTCAACAGTTTTAAATATTTGTTTTCTGTTTTGTCGACAATAAGTTAAAGCAAAGTGTAAATAATTATTAATTAAAGGCAATTCGATATCGTAATATTATCCAAAACTAAATTAAAATTAAAAATTTGGCAAAGAAATGCATTCAAATATAATATTATAAAAATCAATTAAAATTCTTTACTGCTTATCACATATTTTCTTTATTTTAAAAGATTGTTTTATTGTGTGCTAACATCATATGATGACAAAGAAATAAACTCATTTTATTTCTCTATAATAGAAAATAATTATAAGTGAGAATTGTTAATTAAATGCCTAAATTAAAATGGATAGAAAAATGTAAAATTCACCAAATCAATCAATGTAAGTTTCTTCAACTTTTTGCTATATTTTATACTTTTGAAATGCTCATTTAAATTTGATATATATATATAAATAAGAATTGTAAAATAAATTCAATTAAAAAATATTAAAATTCCGTGTCTATTTTAGAATGCTTAATGGAAAGTAACCGAGAGAACAAGAAAAACTATCTGCAATAAATCAGAGCAACAGTGACAAATAACGATGTAAAAACTAAGAACAACAAATATAATCACATCATTTATTTAGATGTCTTTTATTATGCTTTGACTATTTTTTGTGGTTTGTTGTTTTTCAATTGTTTTCTTTTTTTTTGTTAGCTGCAACATTAAATGCTGCCAAGTTGCGAAAAGTTTCGTTTGCTGAATTTTTCGCTCTGCTTTTTATTTTGTTTGTGATGAACTCAAAGTGTTGTTTTGTATTTTTCTATTTATTTATTTCGTTTTTTTTTGTTATGTTGCAAGCATTTTTGATGCCCTTTCTGTTGGTTTTTATAGTTGGCTCTGTTATTTTTTCAGTAATGTTTCAGTTTACGAATTTTAGTTTACCTCGTTGTTGGGATAATTGTTTAAACGCACACACACACACACACACACACGCACACAAATGTACTTGGCTCATTAATTATTTATTTATGTTTGACTACTCACCGACAGTTGTTGTTGTTGTTGTTGTTATTGCTGATGTTGTTTCTGCCAGCAATCAATCAAATGTTTTGCTGCCTTTTTGTTGTATTACTTAGATTTGCCTTCTATTTGATATTTACTTTACGCTTTTGTTATTGATTTGTTTGCACGATTCTAAAATTGTTATCAAGGTTTTTTTTTTTCTATTCTCGCTTATCTGTTTGTTAGAGTATACAATAAATGAGTGTGTGCGTGTGTGTAAAATTAAAGTGTGGGAGATTTGTTTAAATGATACATTTGATTTATGAAATGCATAAAATTCTGCTTCGATTGTCCCATTTCTGCTCAGACTTCCACGAATCGAAACGAATCGAATCGAAATGCAGGCAAAAGTAACCCAAAGTAGAATGCAAATATTTATGCACATAAATTGCAAAATATTTTTGCGCCATTCGCGGCCACCTTGTGGCCCAGGCGAATTACACAAATTACACTCATTTAATTTCATTTTGGCTTTCAACTAGTTCTTGTTGTTGTTGTTTTCTGTTGCTGCTCGTTTCTCGCCTTTTCGTTTGCCTTTTGTTTATGCCACGAAGCGGCCGCAAAATTCTTATGAATGAATTCAGTATAGTTTCGCTCTCTCTCTTGCTTTCTCTCCTCTCTCTCTTTCTCGTTCTCTCTCTCTCTATGTGTGTTCAGCGAATGCTTCAAACACATCATCAAAAATGAGGCAAGTAATGTTTATTGATTACATGAACTGCGTAACGAGTCGCAACATTGCAGCTGCAAATTTCCCATTCATTTTACGCTTTTCGCTGGAAGCCGTACAAATTTTTATGAACCTCAAACGACAGCGTCTAACCTCCAGCAACAGCAACATCGACATCGCTATCAACATCGACAGCATTGACAGCATCGAAACACACAACAACAATGTCTGCGTTTACGAGTCTGAGTCTGCCAGCTACTTTTTGTGTTGCCCTTTTGTGTGCAGTCATCAAAGCAGCCTTTAAAACTTGCCCCAAATGAATGCCAAGATTTCTTAGTTCCACTTCGAGTAATCATATTTCAATTAGATAAAAGCAAGAAGCAGTTCAAAGCATGCCTAATAAGCTAGTCTAACATCATAATTATTTAATTATTTCTTTCTTTACCCATCTCAAAGATAGTCGCTAACATTTTATATCACTAAATATTTTGGTGGCGATCAAATAAAACTTAAAGAGATGGTTCTAAATGCCAAAAAGTTGATTTTGTTGATAATCTGGTATATTTTTTACCAGCCATGATATACCGATATACTAAATACACTATTCAGTATACTCTAGTATTTTTGTATATTTTCAGGATAAGTTGTTTTGGCTGACAATCTGGTTGATTTTAAACTCTATGGTAAAAGAATATCGACATACCAAATATAGTATTCGGTATATACTAGTATTTTTAGAATGAGTTGCTTTGGCTGACAAACTGGTATGTTTTGTACTCTACAGTATATTTCGAACGTAATAGTATATCGATATACCAAAATACAGTACTCGGTATATTCTAGTATTTTTGCAGATATTTTAATAAGTAACGTTGACTGAAAATTTAGTATTGTTTGTATTCTTTGGTATATTCGGTATATTTATATACATATATATTTTTAAGACTAGTTGTGTTGGTTGACAATCTGGTATACTTTGTACTATATGGTATATTTTCAACATAATAGTATATCGATATACCAAAATACAGTACTCGGTATATTCTAGTATTTTTGTAGATATTTTAATAAGTAACGTTGACTGAAAATTTAGTATTGTTTGTATTCTATGGTATATTCGGTATATTCTAGTATTTATATACATATATATTTTTAGAGCTAGTTGCGTTGGTTGACAATCTGGTATACTTTGTACTATATGGTATATTTTCAACATAATAGTATTTCGATATACCAAATGCAGAATTTAGTATATTCTAGTATTTTTTGTTTAATACCCCACTGTTTTGCTTTTATTAAAATAAATTAAATTAAATATGCAATTTCTATAATTAACTATAAATACAAATTATTGACAGCAATTTACAAAGTTGTTTGCCATAAATGAAAGACATTGGAAGGCGGCTTTGCTTGTGGCAGAGCGTAACGTATGTGAATACTTCAGTGTGCACATGTTTGTACACATTTCAATTTCAATTTCAGACTCATGCCCCATGCGGCGTATGCGTAATATTTCCACAGAAATGCAGTGTGTAAAGCTTGAATCTCAGATGCGCTGTGCTTGTAAATGAAATGTGCTTAAAAATGTTTCCACACTCGCACACACACACACACACACACACATACACAGCTGGGACCACAACACACACACACACACACAGACACACACGCAGAGAAGAAGATGCGAAGCGGCAACGTGGCGTATGAGCAATTTTTTATAATTATTGCGACGGCAGCTGCAACTTAAACAGCGCAATGAAATTAAGTGCTTCAGAATTGTTTTTGTTTTTCTTGTTTGCTCCTGCTAATGGCTTGCTAAGATCCTAGTAGTGGGCATGGTCCCCCCTTCCCCTTCCCTTTTTTATTTACAATTCACTTATTTATTTGAGTTTCTCTCTCATTTTTGTGTTAGGTCTTTCAGCTTTTCGTTTTCGTTTTGGTTTTGGTTTCGGTTTTGATTTTGAATTAAAAATTAAAGCTCTTTAAATATTTAACAAGCGCACAAATGAAGACAGCCAAAAACAACTCAAACTTTTTGTTGATGTTTCTCTCGTTGTTTTTGTTGTTTTTGTTATGGGGACAACATGTAATTAAGTATGCACAACTATTTACGTTGTTTTTGGGCTACCTTTGTTTGCTTTTTTTTCTCCCTCTCCCCCTCTCCCCATCTCTCTCTCTCTCCCTCGCTCTTTTCAACCTCATTCATATTAATATACAAACACACACACTGGCTTTTTGTGGGGTCTAAAAGAAGACATCAACATCAACAATTAACACTGAATTTTTGTTGCATAGTTTTTGGGGCAAGCTTAGCTTGCAACGAGTTGGAGTTGGAGTTGGAAATTATTGCCAGAAATGAGTTGAGTTCAAAATGAATTTCCATAATTAAAATTCGATTACACATCGCACTTCGCTTAGCTCGTTGATATATTTTGACAAAATGCGCGAAAATATCTTTAAATAGAATTTGTTTATTTAGAAAACTGACTGTTTGCCTTAAAATCTGAGAGGATAGTTTCAATCAAAACATAAATTTAATGCATCAATTTCGAATTAAAGTCGCCCCATGATTGCTTTCAGCATTTCAAGGTCATTCAAACAAATCCCCGTTAGCAAAAAAAAAACTGACGAAAAATTATCTTAAAAGTCATTAATTTTAATGAATGCAAAACAACAACAGAAAAAAAACAAACACCCCAAAAAAAAAAAAATAAAAAAAAAAGAGTCACTTGGCAAAGTGAAAAATCATCGTAAGTGAAAAGTTTGCTCTGAATTTTAATTTGAAAACTGATTTCAATTAGAACCAAAACCTGCACTCGACCAAAAAAAAAAAAAATAAAAAAAGTAAAAAAAAACGATATGAATATTTAAATCAATTTGCAACAAGATTAAGCCTAGTTTTGGCCTTAAGCACTTGAACAACAACAACAATAAAAAAAAAAGTTGCCAAACTGCATTTGAGATTAAATGTGACAATAAAAATGGGGAAATTAATGAAACTTTGTTTAATTATGAATGATTTTTTTTTTGTTTATTTTGTGATTTGTGTTTTCTATTCTATTCGCATTCGAATTCGAATTGTATTTGGAGTATTATTTACTTGCCAAAATTTTCGAAATTTGTATTTCGCTATTTTGCAGTTAGTTTTCCGAATATTTTTCAAACACTATTTTCGAAATTTGTTTTGTTTTGTGTTTTGCACTTGAAAATACAAAAAAAAAAAAAAAACATAAACAACACTTTGTGATGTTGTGCACTAACCAAAAGGAACAAACAGTTTGTTGCTTTGATTTGTTTGGTTTGGTTTTGCTTTGTTTTGTTTTGTTTCGGTTTGTTTTGTTTTGTCGCCGATTGTCGTGGATGTTGTTATCGATGTTGTTGTTGTTGTTGTTGTTGTTGCTGTTGTCGTATTAGTTTGGCAAGCGAAATGCGAACTGTGAACTGCGAATTGCGAATTGCGCTTCAGCTTCAGCTGCTGCTGTTTCGGCGCCCGCGCCCACAAACAGACAAGAACAAACACGTCGTGCCGTCGGCAATGCTGAACGAGAACTAGCAACTGAAACTGAACTGAAATCACTTTGCGCCAGAGTCGCACAGTCAACACACACACACACACATACACTTACACACAACACGACGCCAGCGACGATTTCCCTCATTTCGGCAGCGGCAGCAGCAGCAGCGACGACGTCGCGTCGTTCTTGCGAATCTGCTGCCGACGTCGCCGACGCCGACGCCATCGACGACAACGACGACGAGGGCATTTATCGCATGCGAGAAATGGCATGCGAACAGTGCAGTGTTCGCCTGCAGGGAAATTTTCAAGCACAACTTGAGCGCGCGAGAGAGCGTACAGAGAGCGACAGAGTAAGCAAGAGGAACAGCGTGCGTGCGTGACAGCGACAACTGAACCACAGAGAGTGAGAGAGTATGGTGCTTAAATTTCCCTGGACTTGTCGCAGAGGCGACGACGTCAAACGAAAGGCACGAAGTTTCAGCCGAAGCACTTCGCCACCCACCAACAACAGAAAAAAAAAAAAAAACAGCTGCATGCTGTGACTGTGACTCTCTCCGTGTGTGTGTGTGTGTGTGTGAGCAGGCAAAGCTAAATTGTGGGCCTACCTGTTGCTTAGCAACTCGCGCCCAGACGCGGGCTTCATTATCATTGTCAACATGCCAACTGAGCGATGCTTCTTGCCAAGGGAGAGAGAACGAGAGCGACAGAGTGAGAGTGGGAGTGGGACTGTGACAGATGTTGCCCGTTTTCCAGCAACGAACATATCCCTGCAACAGCTGTTCTAGTGCAAAGAACGAAACTAGCGCCGGACCAAGCACAACTACAACATATTAATATTCGCCTAAATTGAAACCCGGCCGTAGACTTTTTTTTCTCGCATGCGAGCGCAAGTAGACAGCTCTCCCAGTTGATGTTGTTGTTGTTGTTGTTGCTCGCTTTGTGAAGAGGGTAAATTAAATACGTAGAGTACGTGTTAAAAAAAAAGAAAGGAAAAGAAAAGAAATAGGCACGAACGAGATGCAGAGAGATGACAAGCGAAGAGCGTGCGAGAGCAAAAGTACAAAGACGATAAAAGCACAACAAATACACAGGCTGCTCCTCCCAAGTGTGTCTCTGTGTGTGCACGTGTGTGTGTGTGTGTGTATTTGAAAATTGAACATATTGCGCTGGGATTATCAATCGATTGTATTAGACTAAGCACTTGACACACGCAACATGCCAAGAGCGACAAAAGGCTGTAAATGGCATTTGGAAATCGACATCCCGCTTCCTCCTTCCTCCTTCCTCCTGCCTCACTCCTCTGGCAAATCAGCTTTAATTCAAATTGCAAATGGTAATCATTTATCTGCGACGAGCGTCTAATTCCATATGGAGATAATGCAAACAAATGCCAAAGGATAACAAATACAAATAACTTGACGGCGCGCAGCCGATTCAAATTACGCAACAAGTTGAATTCGTTTTTCATGTGCGTTTCGCTGCTATACATAAATATATTGATTTTATTTTTGGGCCTCAAGATGTTTACATTACTTTCCTCATAATTACTCATGCACGTAAGTATTCATATTCCGAAAATTTTCAATTTATTTCCGATTTTATCATCTTATCTTATTTGCACAACAAAAAAAATATGAAATAAACATTAAGAAACATATTTGAAATGAAACAAATATCTATGACAATTCCTTTATTTGTGTATGTTTCACGATATATCAATAGTAAACGATAGTAACGATATTAATCGCTTCTGTCAGAGTTACTACTTGGTGAGAACGAAAGAATTTATATTTGAAATACTTCAATTTATTTCAGATTTCTTTGCTTTAAGAAATAGAAAAATACAAAATCAAATAAACAATATATATCAATCATTCGATAGTAAACGATAGTAACGATATTAATTGCAACTGCCAGAGTTACTACTTGGTGAGAACGAACGTATTTATATTTGAGATACTTCAATTTATTTCAGATTCCTCTGCTTTTAGAAATAGATATGAACTATTTCAATACAAAATCAAATAAACAATATATATCAATCATTCGATAGTATACGATAGTAACGATATTAATTGCAACTACCAGAGTTACTACTTGGTGAACACGAACGAATTTATATTTGAAATACTTCAATTTATTTCAGATTTCTCTGCTTTAAGAAATAGAGAACTATTTCAATACAAAATCAAATAAACAATATATATCAATCATTCGATAGTATACGATAGTAACGATATTAATTGCAACTACCAGAGTTACTACTTGGTGAACACGAACGAATTTATATTTGAAATACTTCAATTTATTTCAGATTTCTCTGCTTTAAGAAATAGAGAACTATTTCAATACAAAATCAAATAATCAATATATATCAATCATTCGATAGTAAACGATAGTAACGATATTAATTGAAACTGCCAGAGTTACTACTTGGTGAGAACGAACGAATTTATATTTGAAATACTTCAATTTATTTATTTTATTTATTTATTTATTTATTTCACTGTTTTAAGAAATAGAGAAGAACTATTTCAATTAAGATTTAAATAAACAATCTATAAGATTATCGTAGTTTATTAATCATTCGATAGTACACGATAGTAACGATACTAATCGCATCTGCCAGGGTTGCCACGCACACAAATCCAAAGATGAGCACACAACCAATTTTGGTACGCAATAATTAACAAGTTTTCCTGTTAAAGCGAGGAGCTAACGAAGGCCACGTCCACAAACAGCTCGAAATGTGCCACATAAATACAATCTGAGGTCGTAAAGCGGAGGAATCAAACATAATTTGCTTGTCGCACACACAAAAAAAAAAGGACGAAAAAAAGTGAAAGCATAAACAATAAGTAAAAGCAAGCGAAAATCAAATCATTTTCATGTTGCATATGGAAATACGCTATAAAATAATGCTGAACTTTTTTGAAGTTCCCGAAAGAAATTTAGAGAAGCAAATACGATATAATATATATATATATTTAACTTTAACCCGCATCAAAGTTTAGTTTAATAAAATTCTTTTAATTTTCAAATTTAAGCTAAATCGCTGAAGTGGAAAATTTAACTTCACTTTATTTTGGAATATTGTTGTCAAATACTATCAAATTATTAAGACACTTAAAAAAAAATTAAATTGTAATGTAGTGTGAATGATTAAATTTAAGTTGCAAGGTTAATAACCTAATCAGGTTAGAGAACTAAAATTTATTTCAATTTCATTTATTATTTCAGCTTTTAAATACTTTTAAATTAATCACATTTTTTAGTTGAATAAAAGCACTGAAATTTGGTGCAAAGTTAATTTGATTCTATTTTTGATGAGAGCTCTAAAATACTATCAAATGATTAACATAACATACTTTAATAATTTTGATAGCAGTAAATTGTGAATAATTCAATTTAAGTTGTAAGGTTGTAAACCTATTCTTAAATATTTAATACTTATCAAATTGTTGTGTTATGTCAATGTCAAAGCTGTAAAGTATTTAATTTGATTTTAATACAGAATAGAAATACTATCAAATGATTGTCAAACTTTAATAATTTAGATTGTAGTGAAAACAATTGAATTTTAAACTCATTCAATTTCAAAAAATTTAAGTTGATAACCTAAGCATAAAGTATTAAATTTATTTGAATTTCATTTATGAATGCCTATCACATTTTTGAATTGAATGAAAGCATTGAAGTACCACATTTCATTTGGTTTTACTTTTAAAGATCGTTTTTAAATACCAATTTAATTTTTACTTTCAAGATTATCACAATTTAATAATTTGGATTGTAGTGAATTGAATTGAATTAAAATAAATTCAAGTTGAAACCTTAAACTTAAAGTATTCAACTTATTTGAATTTCGTTTATTTCAGCTGACGAATATTAATAAATTCTTTGCTCGGAATTTGATTTTGCTTTTTTTTAATTTGTTTGCAGTTGATTGATGACTTGAGTTAAATTTTAGACTTTTTTATAGTAGGGTATATAACATAGAGTATAGCTTTGCTCAATCGTGCGGTTGTCAGAGCGTGTATTTTGTTTGTTATGCTCATTGCGGCTGCTGTTGCTGTTGTTGTTGATGTTGCTGTTGTTGTTGCTGTTGCTGTTGTTGTTTGCGGGTCTTGTTTGCATTTGGCAGCAACGCACGTAGCAGCAAATGCCACTGTGCCACTCAACACTCAACATGCCAAATACAAACACGAAAAACATAGGCACAGCACAGCACAGCACATCGCAGAGCAGCTGAAAGCTGAAAGCTGCAACTGAATGAAGCCCGGGCAAAGTCAAAGCGAAGCAGAAGTCGAAGACGAAGTCGAAGTCGAAGTAGAAAAGTGTAAACAAGAAACGTGATATTTGACAGATGACTGTAGATATTTAGATACCAACATAAATACTACTTATGCCCAATGTCGATGCTCGACGCTCTCTCTCTCTCTCACTCTCTCCCTCTCTCTCTCTTTCTCTTTCTCTTCTATACACACAGAGAATATCTCTGGGGTCTTATTGATTTTCTGCTGGCTTTCACAGCCACTTGCCGCTTGGTTTGAAGTGCCAGCCACGCATAAAGGACGCAGCCAAAAAAAAAGTAAAGAAAAACCCAAAAACAACGCAACGAAAGAGAGAAAGAGAGAGCGCAAAAAAAAACATTGAAAGATGCAAATACTTGTAGTATTGTAATGAATTCATGTTGTGTCCATTCGAAGTCGACTCCATGGCGTATACTTAATGTCACTCGCAAAGCATTTATCAACAGCTTCCATCTCTCTGCTTTCACCCACAGCACGTATCCCGACTAATTTATCAGCACAAACTATAAAACAAGTTTAGCACTCGAATTACGTCAACAACCTGTTTGAATAGCATTGTTTCCATCACTGTCATTACGTTTTATTTAATTACACAACTCGAATGTTAATTACACATTAATTACACTTTCTGCTTTCCATTTATGAAATGTCTCAAATTTCAAACAATTTCCGAAAGAGTCACAAACAAAAAAAACAATTGCGAATGAACTTAGTTTAGTTGCTTTCCAGTGATTTCATTTCGTTTTGAATTTATTCTTTTGATCACAAAGATTTATATTAATCCTTTGTTGATTTGCTAAAAAGTCAAGCACAGCAAATGTTTGACTTGTGAAAACTTCAATTCATAGAAATGTAGATTCAAGTAGATAAATGAGATATATGTTATTTCTTAAAAATGTTAGAAATTAACTTTTACTAGCACTTTAAAAGATTAAATGGATATTTAATAAATATAAATAACTCTCTTATTTGATTTTACTAGAATTTCAATAATTTCTCAAAATATATATAAATATATAATTGTTATAAATATAAATATTGTCATATTTAAATGACGATAATTTTAGCTTTTCAGATTAAGTTGAAAATGCCAAATCAAAAATAAGTTTAACATTTAATACAAAATATATAAGATAGCCAGTAAATATATAAAAGTCGATTGCCTGATGCAACGGTTAATTGAAATTCGGGTTTTGGGCCAACGTTGCGTATACTTAATCTGTAGGTCAAAGTAATTTTATTATCTGTACTCACAATCATAATAGTCATATCGATCCGCCTCGCTGGGATTATTGCTGCCCATGATTTTGGCAAATACTACATAAGAGAAAGCGAAAAAGAAAGAAAAGGAGAAATGGAGAAAAGAGTTAACAATTTGAGAATACAAACAGCAAAGAAATCGTGCAATTCAATTAAAAACGCTGAGTGCAAGCAAACGAATTAAAATGCAAGAAATGCAGTTTGGTCGAGATAAATGCCAAATCGGGATAAAACAAGTTCAAAGTGTGCTCGACGGTGAGATACCCACTACCGAAGAAAATGCTAAATCGGTATACCAATTAAAATATACCAACTTATATAATATATTAATATACCACAGCGTTATTATACATTTAAAATAAATATTATATTCAAATATACCAAATTAAATTATCATATAAATAAAATATAACAAATTATAGCGAAAAAAATACTAAAATCGGTATTCTAATTAAAATATACCAACTTATATAATATATTAATATACCACAGCGTTATTATGCATTTAAAATAAATATTATATTCAATTATACCAAATTAAATGATCATACAAATAAAATATATATACCGAAAAAATACTAAAATACACTAAAAGGTACATTCGATAATCGATATTGTTTTAAATTCAAACTATAAGCAACTGAATAATCTAATAAAAAACACTAAATTACACCTAAATTTAATGTTCATCTAACGCTATCCTTTTTATTCAAAATATACCAAATTAAATAATCAAATAAATAAATTATACCAAATTTACCTACCAAAAAATGCTAAAGCAATATTTTAATATTGCGCTATACATTTACATTCAAAATATACATATCTCAATAATCAAATACAATGCCAAATATATCAAATTAAGTAAAATATGCCTAATTTAAATATCGAAAAAGTACTAAAATACTCCAAAAGCTATATTTGGAATAACGATATACTTTGATATTTAAGACATACCAAATAAAATCATAAAATTAAATCAAATATACTAAATTAACATACTATACAGAAAAATACTGTAGCACGTTTGTTATTTGAAATATACCAAATTAGATAATCAACAAAAATAAATAAAATACCAAATATTTTAAAGTAAATAACATATACCAAAATAGCATACCGAAAAGCATACTACAATATACCAAGAGCTATATTTAACATAACGATATACTTCTACATTCATGGTATGATATGATCGCAAGCAAAGCAGAAAACTCGAGCCTTCAAATTTCGCTTTATGTTAATTTTTTTTGGATATACGTTGTGATCTAGATGTTCACACGGACGGACAGAAAATTTTTTATTCGCTCCTCTTTTACTTACAATCTGTCTGCTTAAACAATAAGTAAATTGTAGAATTAATATTAAATTAACATATTATGTATATTATTATATATTATATGTAACAACTGTTCAGTTGGTTAGACTTATCTATCGGAGAGATCGATAAATTAAATTTAAATTGTTGTGTACTAGACTTAAGGATAATTTAGTATCGTGGTTATAGAGTCTATCAATGTAATTCTTACTATATTTCTTTATTTATTCTTTCATGGTTGGAATATTAAGATCTTTGTGAACATTTGGACAGACAATGGTTAAGAATATTATATATAACATCTGATCAGTTGGTTGGATTTATGTATCGGGGAGATCGATAAATTAAATTTAAATTGTTGTCTACTAGACTTAAGGATAATTTAGTATCATTGTTATAGAGTCTATCAATGTATTTCTAACTAAATTTCTTTATTTATTCTTTCATGATTGGAATATTAAGATTTAAGGATAATTTAGTATCGTGGTTATAGAGTCTATCAATGTATTTCTTACTAAATTTCTTTATTTATTCTTTCATGATTGGAATATTAAGATCTTTGTGAACATTTGGTTAAGAATATGCTTCCGTATGTTGCAGGCATTTTCAGCTAACACATACATACATAGCTATAATAAATAAATAGCGAATGTCCAAATGTGAAATGCTAATGTAAGTGATGCAAATCAGAACTCACGTTTGGCGAAACTCCGGCGAAATCGGACGAAGCACGAAACGGAGCGTGAGAGTTGAGTTAGATCTTCGGGATGAGCGCCGTTCTGTATGCAAATAATCGGCGCCAGCGGCGCGATGTGGCAGCGACTGTGGCTGCGACTGCGACGCCGACGCTCGAGCAATGGAATTGCCACAAAACTATGCTCCCCCGCAGCTGCCCCTCCTCCTCCTCCTGCTCCTCCCGCTGCTGATGCTGCTGCTTCGAGCGATTCGCTGGGAATTATGTTGCAGTTATCGCTGTTATTGTTTATATTGCTGCTGCTATTGTTGTTGGTTAGAGCAGTGTTGTTGTTGTTGTTGTTGTTGTTGTTGCTGTTGTTGTTGTTGATGTTGCTGTTATTACTGGTGCTGAGTATGGTAATGACGTTGACACTGCCCTGCAGTGGACTTGGATTGGTCGTCGCTGCAAGAATCAACAAACAAAGAGTTCTCATCAATCGCAAAGAAAAAACCAAATAAAAAACAAACAAGTAAGAAAGCTACAATCGAGTGTACTCGACTGTGAGATACCCGCTACCCATTTTGAATAAAAGAAATATATTGTGCGGTGTTTTCTCAAAATATACTGAATATACTAAAAATACTGAAAAATATACCAAAATGTATATTTGGTATATACAGCCAAGGCAACTAAGACCCCTAGGAAGTAGGCGTTTTTGCCCATAAAAAAAGGAATCACAACTACTATAATAATTATTGTAGATACCAAAATTCGCTACTCTAGCGTTAAAATTACGCTTGCTATTCGATTTTTTTGATTTGCGGGGGCGGAAGTGGGGCGTGGCTAACATTTGAAACAAACTTTATCTGCGTGCAAACATAACAAATGCTGTCGAAAAAGAATTATAGCTCTATCTCTTATAGTCTCTGAGATCTAGGTGTTCATACGGACAGACGGACAGACACACAGACGGACATGGCTAAATCGTCTCGGCTGTTGACGCTGATCAAGAATATTTATACTTTATAGGGTCGGAGATGCCTCCTTCTACCTGTTACATACATTTCCTGCCGGCACAAAGTTATAATACCCTTCTACCCTATGGGTAGCGGGTATAAAAAGAATTGGTATAGTTCAATAGCAGAGAAAATGCGAAATCGAATAAAAGAAAATCCATTTCGGATACGCGCCGCATGTGTGACAAATTTTTGCTGTCTCGTGCAATGTATTTCCCCCTTTCTTGTTTTTTCACTTTTTTTTCACTTGCGAACGTCGTAAATCATTCAAATTTGCATTCAATGTATTCGTTTTTTGGTTTTTGTTTCAACTGGCAAAAAATATGCAAGGCAATGTGCCAAATGGTGCAGAATGCGCACAAAACATAACAAGCTGGAAAAGAGACCGAGAGAGAGAGCGGGACTCAACAAGAAGAGAAGAATGCTCGACTGCAGAGTACCCTCTAGATAAAAGTCGATTTCAAACATTGTGTAAAAACAAAGATATATTTTTTTTTTTTTTCATTTTCATTCAAGTATTCCATTTCCTTATTTACTTTCTAATCAAAGTGCGAAATAATCAATCAATCGACTAGATTTGCTATACTGGGAAATACCCTGTATGTACTACACACGTATCGTAATCGATTACACATTCTAATTTCCTCATTCCGATACAGTGCAAGTTGTAGTCCCTCTTTTTATCTGCCATCAAGTGCGCCTCGTTCTCTTCCATCAATCAAATCATCAATCTAATGGCCAAGCTTCTCTGCATTGCGAATTGCTCTTCGACTTGATCTCCACAAGATGCATTTATGTAATTGCTTCGTCAGTTATTCTTTGATAAAGTTGCAATCAGAGTCACTAACACTTCCCGAAACCTTTCCAGGTAATGTATTTCTTTTAGTATAATAAAAATTTCAATTCAACTGAAATTCAACTTTTTAAAACAAATACACGCTTAAATGTATTGTTTAGTAATAGATGCATTCAGCAACACTTTAATTGAAGTTTTAAAAAAGAAAATTATAATAATTAATTCATTAATATCTAATTATTAATGCAAGCCATCATATCCATTGATATCTTTCAAACACTTTTGATATTTAATAATACAAAAATATAGTGTACTATATTCATCGATATTTTGGTATTCATTAAAACTTTTGAATAATTTTGCAATCGTATTTATAGATTGAAATAATTTTAATGCAATACTTTAGCCATTGATATTAATATTAAGCTTAGCAGAAATTCAAATCATAGAATTCAATTTAAGAACATTAATGAAATCAAATTAAGTTAAAATTACAACAATAAATATAAAACTAAATTATTAGATAGATATATACTAAATAGATAATACTAAACATTCAAGAGTTTGTCTTCAACATTTTTACAAGTATTTCAGAATTACTTTTTTAATCTATATTTGATTTAAAGCTTGCTCAATACTTGTATTAAATTTTAATGTAATTAGTAAGCGCTCAAAACGGATTTTATTGTCTGCGTTAAGTCTACAAAGTAATCTAATCTCGAACTCTTGACAAATGTGCAATTTACTTGGCCAATAAATGAAGAGATTGAGAAGGTTGCTTGCTGTGTCTTCATTGGCAATGCACATGTTGCACGTGTTGCACGTAAGAGAAGAGATGGAAACATTTGGTAGCAGCCACTTGGATGTGTGTGTTATAAACAATCTCGTTGAACGCTCGCTGAGAAGTCGTAACTCATTTGATTTATTTGGCAACAGCTGTCGACACTTTTCGCCTTTTCACCCGGCCACTGTGGAGTGAGTGAATGCAACACGAGTTTAGCACTTTAAAAATAGTAATGCTATCACGACCTTTTTGGCAAAACATTTTTGTTTATGTTGAAGCTGACTGGCTGTTGAAGAGACTTCTCTTCATCCTCCTCCTCCTCCTCCACCTGCTTCCCTCCTTCTTCACTTTCTTTTGGCTTGACAAACTCTTATCCTAGCCGCAGCTGGCTAATTCCTGGCGTTCTGCCAGCCAGCCTGTCCAACTTGCAACTCGAGGAATGTTCGTGTTCGTGTTCGGTGCTGAGTTGCGGTTCTGTTTATTTGTTGCATATTTTATCGTGCAGCAAATCGCACACGACAATCGCAATTCCAAGAATGCAACAGGCGAAAGAGAAAGAGAACTTTTTCTTTGCTTCTTTGATTCTTTGTCTGACTAGTTTTTCTTTTTTTTTTGGCTTGTGTCTGATTCATCATCAAACAAAATGATTTCAGAGCGGGGGCGGGGAATAGATTTCTCGATTTTTATTTATTTAGTTTGTGTTTGTTTTACTTCTTTGGCGATTGCTTTGGCAAAATAAAACAAGCGGCAATGCGAGTACTAAAATTTTACGCACAGTTTCCGCACATCGAGGAGAGAGAAAGAGCCATTCATCACATGCGCTAATACAACAGCAACACACACACACACACACACACACATACACGCGTATTTGTTGGTGTGTCAATGTCAGCGTCAAAGTGCCAAACAAACTGCCAACTGCTGAAAAATAAATCGCACAACAATCTTGTCTGCGTATACGTAATATTCGCTGTCCTTGCAACGTGCAAGCATCAAGCAACATAAACACAACACATGCTGAATACGCTCCATATTCGAGGACATCCTATAAACATATTCGATTTTGCGTATCACACACAAAAAAGTCAACAATTTGTTTTCCCCCACCCCCCCGCTTTTTTTCTGCATACTCTGCATTGAGAGCAACAACAAAAATGGCATATTGCTGTCATCAACATAACAAACTTTTAGAATTTACAAGTTCAAAGTTCAACACACAAATTGCAACTTTTAGGCCTTTAAGTATTTTGGAATTTTGTAGAAATAAACCCGAACGAACATTCACTTAAAGTTAGCTGCCAACTTGATGTATGCAAATTGTCTTGTTTCCCTGAAGTACGCAACCTGCATTTTGCATTTTAAATGCAAGATAAACACATCTGCTATACCTGGGAAAACTAATATGCCCAGCTGGGTTAAAATAACTGCAATTTCGAAGCACGATATTTGCTTTGCATCTCTGGATGCGTTCGCCTTTTAATTTAATTTCCGACAACAACAACAAACAAAACTAAAAAGAAGAGAAGGAGAAACGTGCAAGCGCAAAGTGAGCAACAAAATCACCTGAAAAGTACTGCAAACTTTTCTCTCAGTGTCGAATTTAATTTGTGCTATGAAATTGTGCACTGAATTTAAACATGCATTTTTAATGAATTCATAAAAATGCATTCGGTTGATGTTTAATTGCATAAATTAATAATCAAACGCATCGTTTGTGCAATCGCAGTGTCATTAATTCACAACTATGTATGTGTGGGTGTGTGTGTGCGAGTGTGTGTGTGCGTATGTGTGTGCTCAAGCAAGTATTTGATTTCAACAAATGAGCCCCATCATTATTGTTTCACGGCCAGTGAATCATGTGTTTCTGGAGGCGTTAACTGCTTGGCCACTTAATTTACGGTCCATTAACCATATGCAGAATTATGGCTAAATTCGAACGACTTCTCCACAATACTCATATAGTACTCATTCGCATTCAAACTAATTGCCTTTTATGTGAGATGAGCAATCAATGTGCACATTACTTTATTTGCGTCAACTTTCAAAGTTGCATTATTGCAATATTATTTTTATACCCACTACCCATAGGGTAGTGATCAGCATCAACAGCCGAGACAATCTAGCCATGTCCGTCTGTCCGTCTGTGTGTCTGTCCGTCTGTCCGTATGAACACCTAGATCTCAGAGACTATAAGAGATAGAGCTTTAATTTTTTTTCGACAGCATTTGTTAAGTTTGCACGCAGATCAAGTTTGTTTTGCCACGCCCACTTCCGCCTCCGCAAATCAAAAAAAAACCGAATAACAAGCGTAATTTTAAAGCTACAGCTACGAATTTTGATATATACAATAATAACTATAGCAGTTATGATTCCTGAAAATTTAGTTTCGATCAGATAAATTGTCGAAGTTATTAAAGAAATACTTTTGTATGGGCAAAAACGCCTACTTACTAGGGGTCTGAGTTGCTTTGGCTGACAATCTGGTATATTGTGCCGTCTATGGTATATTTTGAATGGTGTACTATATCGATATACCAAACATACCATTTGGTATATTTTTAGTATTTTCGGTATATTTTGAAAATGATACTGCAATATTTTGCCTTTATTAAAAGTGGGTAGCGGGTATCTCACAGTCGAGCACACTCGACTGTAACTTTCCTACTTGTTTTTATTAATACGTTGTTTCCAGATGAACTAAATGAATGATGTTTCGCATTGCTATATTTTTAAGTGTGACCGTGTTCAGTAAACGGTGTGAGACTAAATCTGACACGATATTTTTAAAAACACAGAAAGCATGACCACACCAATAAATTGTTAGTTTGGTCGCCAAGCTTCCTTGCTCTCATCACTCATCACCTGAAAGATTCTCTTATTACTTACTATAAATGCTAATATTAAAAGAAGCAGATAAACTTCTATTCTTTGCCTATTTCTATGGCGACAATATCCCAGTCAAAGTTTATACACTCCGTGACTTGACTGTTGGAATAAATATTACTTCTCTTCTTCTACATTGTGCAAGTGTTTACATCAAAATCGAATCATTCCAACAGCAGTTTATGGATGCAGAGTATATCAAAGCTAATAGAAATAAATCCACCGAAAATTAACAATTTATTAAATAATGCATTTATATATATATTTAATTTAGTATTCATCAATTGTTCTCCGTTTTGCTTCATGTTAAGCAACTCATTCTGAATCGAACATCTCCTGCTCAAAGTGGTGAATGATTGCCTCAGCGATGTTCCTAATTAAAAGGTTCTACTTTTCAGAAATGTTCAACTGGCTGCATCCAGTTTAAACCGAGTATTATATAGTAAACTAACCGCAATAGTTGAAAATAAACTATGTACATTAACATTTGCAAAGCCAATTTGAGGTCAGCTTCTGTTCAATGTACATTTTTAATACTTGTCTGCAAAACAATAATACTTATTTTTTTATTATTTCAACAGAACTTGCCGCAACGCAAAAGAAAAGCACAAAATGTTTCAAATTGTTCTGTTGCGTTGCGTTGTGTTGTGTTCCGTAGCATCATTATATTATTAACGGAGAATTTAACTTGAAAACAAGTCATTTTATTTAGTACAAACAAAACAGCAAAATTTACAAAACTCATAAAATCGCATACAAAAAACCAGAGCGCAAAATATTTATATTAATGATATGCATAAATGTGTCTATAAGTCCCGCTCCGCTCTCTGTCCTTCTTTCTTTCTATGTAAAATCTGTTTTGTCTACGCCAAAGATCGAGAGAACAACGAAGAACGAGGAACGAGGAACTAGGAACGAAGAGAGACGCCGACAATGTAGTTGAGGGCGAAGCGAAATGTATTTATGACGAGCAAAAGTCTAAACAAAATTTTTGTATGCAAGAGAAACATATTCCAGACATTGTTTAGACCTCCGCCTCTGGCCTGTTACTTTTCATTATCAGTGTTCGGTTTTCAGTTTTCAGTTTTTCATTTTCGGCTCTTGGTTTTCAGCTGTCATCAGTGTGGTTTGAAACTACGATTCTCAGCACAAAAAACCAAAAACAAAAACAAAGAAACAAGTAAGAAAACTACACAGCTAAATAAAAGCAAAACAGATCTGTATTATTCTTATAATATACCGAAATATGTTGAAGGCTATATTTGGTATAATTAAATAATACCTCATTAAAAATATACCGAAATAAAATACCACAAAAATACCAAAATATATCTAAGGCTATATTTGCGATGTTAGTGTAGTACTGCGTTAAAAATATACCAAAATAATATACCAAAAAATTCCGATAATGTACCGAAGGCTTTATTTGGTATAATTATACAGTACTTCATTCAAAATATACCAAAATAGTATACCACAAAAATGTAAAAGTATACCGAAGGCTATATTTGGTGTATTTAAATATATACTGCTTCATTTAGAATATACCAAAATAAAATACCATAAAATACCGAAATATGCCGAAAATGTATTTGGTTTAATTATATATACCAAAATAATATACCACAAAAATGTCAAAATATACCGAAGGCTATATTTGATATACTGTTTCGTTAAAATATATCAAAACAGTATACCATAAAATGCCGAAATATACTGAAAGCTTTATTTGGTTTAATTATAAAGTACTTCTTTGCAAATATACCAAAATAATATACCACAAAATGTCAAAATATACCGGAGGCTATATTTGACGTATTGATATACTGTTTCAATCAAAATATACCAAAATAATATACGATAAATATACCGATGACTATATTCGGCATATTGATATAGTATTTAACAAAGTTATAATACCCTTCTACACTGTGGGTATATCGGGTATATTTCGCTGTATTTGGCGAAACATTCGCATAACATAAATATTTAATATAAAGAAATAAACATTTCAATTATAGCAAAATATTTGTTTTATTTTGTCGACCATCAATCAAGTTGAGATAAATCAATTAAATCGCAGATCAGATGCAGCACCCAAAGTTTTTTTTTTTTTTATTTGTTGGTCGATGCGTATTCGGGGGATATAGATATAACAATAAAGCTATCGATCAATTATATAGTATATGGGGACGTGGCAATGGCCTGAGAGTTGATTTTATCCAGAGTCCATTGAGCACATTGAATAAACATCGAAAATCGAAAATCGAGAATTGGATATTGAAAATTGGGAATTGGAAATTGGAAATTGAAATTGAAAATACCCGTAATGCAATATACATTTCCGCTCCGCCTTTGTTCCGTTGCTGCTTTGGACATTAAAAAGCAACATCAAACGATAATTGCCACCTTTATGGGCGGGCTCCGTTCATAATTTGTGTGTGTGTTCGTGTGTGTGTGTGTGTGGGCTACTAAATAAAGTTTGCCTTTAAACATATTCGCAACAGAAGAGAAAGGAACATATGCTTGGACCCAAGCAATGGAAAATTCGGCCGCTGTTTATTTGCCAAATTATATTGCACTCGTATTTATTATTTTTTATGCCACGATTTTCATATATAGTACGTATATTATTTTGTACATAATGTGCGAGCACATTATATAAATTTAATTACACTCGAAATGGTCTTGGCTGCGATTGAAAATGGGTTTGCAACTTTTTTTTTGGCCATGTGCTGGGCAACAACTTTTAATGATGCCCCCCATGCCTCCATGCCTCGCCACGCCTCTTCACGATTGCCCGCCGCACGTGTTGCACGCACAGCAATTTCAGTTTCATTTCCAGAATGTACACACCATTAGCTCGCCTCGTAGTGGGTGGGTGGATGGGTGCCAGTGGGAAATTGTATCTCGGAAATCTATTTTAATGCGAATCGCACGGCTATTTCTGAAGCCATTTAAACGCCATGGGTGGCCCACAATACTTACTACTCATAAGTGCAGGTCGCGTCGTCTTCTTCTTCTTCTTCTTCTTCTTCTTCTTCTTCTTCTTTAGGAAGCAGACCTAAACAATACTTCGATTTCTCGCTTATCATCACCACCACTTGAAAGTGGAGCAAACTTATTAATTATCAATGAAATCACAGCACTTCTTGCTTCAATTTACCATACTTTCTATTTTCTTAGTAATTACTTATTTTTGAATGTGGAATATCACGCGGCATACTTTTCGGCAGTCGCAAAAATATGATGAATGACTTCCAGGGTATGTGATTAGTTTACTATATTCCACATATACACTCTAGTTGGAAACAACAAATTTATAGTGGTCAGATAGATAAGAGTCCATAATTTTAGTTCAATTTTGGCAGCCCTTTATTTTTACAAGCTTTGCAAAGTTCATTGTATCCCAGAAATAAAGCAAGAAACTGTCAACGAAACTTGAGTTTATGGCTATTTCTTATTCTTACACCAAATAAAAAAAAAAACAAAATTGGAAAACATTTAAGTTTTGTAAGACATCTAATAAACAATCAAAGTAAATATTCGTGTTACTTATTTATTTTGTTGACTGTTTTCTTAGTGTCTAAAAGTTGTAGAATATTATACAATGTCGTTTATTTTACAATTAAGGAGTAGAAGCAATGTTATGCATAAAAATAAGTTGAATACATATTTTTTAAATATAAATGGTTTCTATAAAATTGTTTCTATAATATTCAAAGTTAGAACAATCTAACTCCGAATCATTTAAAGTATTTTCCTTTGCGAACATTAAAACAATAACATATATTAGTTTTTATATTAAACAAAGAAACAGTAATAAAAAAAATGGAATGAAGCTCCAATCGAGTGTGCTCGACTGTGATATACCCAACACCCATTTAGAATAGGAGTATTATTCTTAAAATATACCGAAATAATATACCGCAAAAATAAAAAAAATATAGTGATGACTATATTTGGTATATGGATATACTACTGCATTCAAAATACACTAGAATGTACTAAACATAGCAGATTGTCAGCCAAAGTAGTTAAGACCCTCTTATTTCTTAAATAATATAATAATTTTTGTCTGAAATACAAATAATTCATCAACTGTCATAATTAGGCCACTAAATCATTCCAATTTATTAATCTTCCAAATCAAAATCAAGTATTTCCCAAAAAAAGAGAAAGAAAACATTTCTATGGTAATTTTCCTAAGGTCACATCGAAAAGCAAAAAATAAAATAAAAATTTGTAGTTTATTGCATTGTTGTTTATAAATCATTTAATTTACTATATATTACAGTTTTTGATATGTTCAGACATGCTCAGAAATGAACTACAAAGCATAGCAACTACTATTTATGCATTATTTTCGAAAGTCTTTTGTTTACTTTGCTGTTTATAAACAATGGGAAAGAGCAATTTGAAGGGCAAGCCCCAATTTCATCCGGACAAATGTAGGTCTATCAATATATAGGCATTTTTATGTCTCTCTATCTTTCTCTCTCTCTCTCTCTCTCTCTCTCTTCCTATTTCTTTCTCTCTGTGTAAATATTGGTAACCCGGAAGTAATATTACGGAATTGCTTCGATGAATTCCGCTAACGCAAGATCAATAAAAAAATCTAATTAATGTGAGAACGTAACTATAATAAGAACAAGTACATTTGGAAGCACAAATACATGTGGATTTCTATGGTTGAACCAAAAATATTTCAATTTTAGGTTGCCACATTGTAATCGTTAATCAGAGCAATTTCAAATTGCTTAAAATTTCAAAATAAGGTTCTTTCTATGTCAGGAATATTTAATATTTATATATATTATAAACAAAATATTACAACTATAAAATTCAATAACCCAATTTTAAACTTGCTAAAAATGTTTTATGATTCATTTGTGTTTCATTTCACAAATTCCTTAATGTTTCATTACTCACTCTTTTGCGATGTGTCATCTCCAAATGACAAGTGTCATCTCTACAAAGCAATTAATTATGCGATTCTAAATTGAACGTAATGGGCACATGTAATTAGGGCTTGGAAATATCGACAAATTTAATATCGAACATTTTCAAATATTGGATATTGATTGATTTTGATTTTGTCTATAATTTTGTCCGTTGAATTTCAGTAATCGATAGCTTCGATTTCGATTTCGATTATTTCTCTGCATTCTTTGCTGTAAAAATACTATTTGCTGTTATAGATATTAATATTCACGGCTAAAAGAACAAAAGAGCTAACTTTGAAAGTTAACTCAAATTCCAATATTCGGATGGTGAAAGGGAAAAGAACCTTATTAAAAAAAAATTGACAGATTCCTTATGTCTCTTTATATCTTATAATAAATATAAGTCAACTAAAAATCTTCTTTACATGCTTTACGTATTTTTAATTTATTGTAGTGAAAATTTAAAAACTTTTATTCTAATTTCAGGACGATCGAAATTCAGAGAATTCTTATTGGTGAAGTTCAACTAAACATCAAATACTTTGTTCAGATATTCGTTTTTAAAGTTCAACTAAACATCAAATACTTTGTTCAGATATTTGTTTTTAAAGTTCGACTAAACATCAAATACTTTGTTCAGATATTTGTTTTGAAATCAATGCAACTACTGAAATACTTTCAATGCGAGATCTCCAAACACAGAGACAGAGGTGAAAAAGAAATTGATTCATATTTGTTCGCGATTGAACTTGACGAACAATTGTGGAATATTAATCAAAGTCAGCTGCAATAGTTTTCAACTTACACATCTCCACATCCATGACTTCCTGTGTCGTCGTTGCCATGACGCTCAGCATTTTCGGTAGTTGTTGTGTGTGTGTGTTTTTTTAAAGTATTTTTTTGGTATTTTTTGTTTTCGTTTTGCAGGGTGCTCACAACTTGCAGTTGGACGTGGTCAACAGGGGGAGAAGCATTATATCAATTGCTGGTCGAACCAAACGCTGACCGGTGCAGTTTATGGCACCAGCCAAGGCTAAAATTAGTTTGGCAACACGGCACTCAAAAACAAATTCACCAACAAACAAAACAAAACAGAACAGAACAGAACAGAACTAAAAAAAATCAAATAAAATGGAACGCGAGTGGAAAAACAAAATCAAATCATAAACCGAGCGCGTCGCATGAACCGTTACACCGTTGCACACACACACACACGCACAAACACACAGCTGCACACACTTGCACACACACAGAGAAGTAATGCAAGTGGTCGACAAAGGAGAGGAAGGAGGGAAAAGCACACCGATTGAAATTGAAAGTTCTCATTTGTTTTACTAATTGCAAATTAAACAAATTCGCACACGTTCAGTATATACCAAGAGTATATATTGACTATTTGGTATTTTCGCAGCGTTTCTCGTTTCTCGTTCCTCGCTTTGTTAGATTTGCGAATCTTTAATAAGCATTTCCCGTATATTTGCTGATGTAAATAAGACCGACAGCTGCCCCGTATTCTTCTTTTTTTTTTCTTCTGTATTTAATTTTTTGTATTTTTTTTCTTTTTTTTTTGCAGCCAGTCAGTCAGTCGTCTGTTTGCGTTGACGGCTGTACGGTAAATGTTTTTGCCGCTTCGCTCAGTCTCTGCTCTCTTCTTTTACTTTCCATTTTCTTATTCGTGCCGGATTATTCGTTCGCCCGTTCCTTTGGACTGATGCTGAGTACACAAAGTACACACACATACACACACACACATATATTTTTGGCTCCCCTCCCCATTCGCAGTTACAGTTGCTCTCAAACTGTGCTCGGCCACTGCGATCATCTCATGGAATTCCACTGCGCCTGCTCATCGAAATGAAACGAATCCAAAATCAAAACCGAAACCGAACAAGCGAGCGAACGAGTGAACAACCCGATTCGTAATCCTCAGTGGTTGTTGTCAGGTGTGTTGAAGGTGAAAGGTGGATATCGTGGTGGAAATGAGCGAGAGAAAAAGAGAGAGAGAGAGAGATGGCTTTTCTGATCGCAGCAGCTGCCGTGAAAACACACACGAACAATTCACGCACAAGGCTAC
Organism: Drosophila kohkoa; assembly: GCA_019972355.1. Lineage (NCBI taxonomy): Eukaryota > Metazoa > Arthropoda > Insecta > Diptera > Drosophilidae > Drosophila > Drosophila kohkoa. The sequence goes on from BJEL01000077.1 coordinate 2,264,628, forward strand.
ATTCGATTAGCGGAAAATGGTCGGAAAAGCGCACTCAAATAATATTGCAATTCTTACAAATCGGTTTTTGTTAACTACAACTTTTTCCAACTAAATTATTGCGAATTTCTTTGAACTGATTATCAAAGCTTTCCAGTTATAATGGAGAATACAGATTCAAAATTTCAGTAGAAGCAATTTACTTTAATATTCACTAAACTAATTTCTTAGCTTGTTTAATTTAAGACAGAAGATATAAGATAAGATAAGATAAGTGTTTCATCTTTGTGTACAAAGTATGAACGCAATTAGTATTTGTACTTTAATTAGATTTATGTCCATTAAAGTCCAACAAACACTTTTTTGGTATTTTAAATATACTAAAAAGTGTTTTTTTTTTTCTGGAATAGACTTTATTTCTTTTTCTGTTTTACTTTCTGCCTCTTCTATTTAATCAAAGTGCGGTCCACTGAGCTGTTCAATCTACAGTATATTTATATTTATATTTATACCAAATATGGCATTCGGTATATATTTTATTGAAAATGGGTAGCGGGTATTTTACATTCCAGCATCCTCGACTGTAGCTTTCTTTCTTGTTGCTGAGCATTTCGATGTAACAACAAGGTAATTGAGATATTGTCCTATTAATCGAAGTTAATCGAGCTTCAATTCCTTGATTTCTTTGCAGTTGAACTCATCAGTTGATATAAATGCTCGAACTGACTGTTTATGGAATTCGAAGTATTGTAAATAAAATAATTTACCACTCATTAACTCTAGTTTTTAATAGGCACAAATAATCTCTATAACAATTTCAACGGTTGAGTTTTAGTAGCAGACTTTAATTTCGCATTTGCTGATTAGGTTGAGACTCAAAAAGATGATAACAACTCAAGAATTAATATATATTTTACACGTAAGTAAGTGTTGTCAAGTTAAGTTGTACCTGCATAGAGCTTAGAAATGACTTTCTTACTATGCGTATACTTAATTTGCAAATCAAAAGAATAACATGAGTAAAAGTCTATTCTTAAACATCAAACAATACTTAAGTGGCATAGACATTCAATATTTAAGTTTAACTGAGTTGATATCAGGATATAGGAAGTAAAAGCGAACAACAGAAGACACAAATGTCAATCGGAATTTAAGAAGCTATAATTCACAATAAATAAAATGCAACTTTACCTTGAACAACAATTTTTGCTTAACTAAATGCTTGTTAATGCAGTGAAGCGAATTTGGCGAAAGAATATTTGATGTTTGGGCATTGCTGACATGGGCTAATAATTCGCATTGTGTGCCACTCGCATTCCGATTGCTGCCGACAAGCAAGTGTACAAGTACCATATACATATGTATATACTAGATGGCATACTACATCTGGTCGAGACTTTTGATGGCAGCATAAAGTACTTATTTGCGTGTCTGCCTGTGTGTGTGTGTGAGTCTCATGGCATATTTAATTTAAGCGATCCGTTTTATTATTCTATTCCAATCGCATCTCAAATTGCGTAGACAAACCCATCAGCATTCCCACTTCGGTCATCTAGTCGGCATTTGGCATCGCCTTCCCTTACCTCTTACCCCTTCGCCTTCCCACAAGCACCCCACACTGTCCGAGTTGGACATTCCTCGCTCGTAGTATTGTCAAATTCCAAAGCGCACATGTGAAACATCTTGTGAAGGACAAGGGAGGGGGAACGAGGGAGACAACGACTCCGACTGGGACTGGGACTGGGACTCGGAGTGAATCTGTGACAGAGGTCGGAGGGCGGAAGGAGAGCACTGGGTTAATGCACTGCCATCCGGCAAAGAATTTACGAAACTACACACAACAACAAAAATAAGAGAGAGGAGCAAGAGGAGGGAGGGAGGGGCAGGGAGACGCAACCTCATCCCTCATGCAGCAGCGAGGCGAAACGATAGTAAAAACCAACTGAATTGTTTTGGGCGAGAGAAGAAAAAGCTTTTCGTATATTTTATTATTGCATGCATATCGATTGGGCAGCAAAAGAGCAAAGCAGAGGAGAGCAGAGAAGAGGAGAGGAGCGGAGAGGGGAGAGCAGAGAAGCCCGAGTCCGTGTCCCCACCCAATGTGTTGACATCTATGCCATTATTTATTGTCACTCAGTCCGAAACGGAATCTGAATTGAATTGAATGTTGAGCGTTGTGTTGCCCCCTCTCTCTCTCTCTTTGTCTCTCTGTCTCTCCCATCCCATCACTTCTTCCCCCCTCTCTTAGCTGGACATCTGCCAGTTGGCAAAAGTTTCCTCAGATCCTCAAGTTTGCTTAGCTCTCTCACTCTCTGTCTTTCTCTTTCTCCATCTCTTTCGCTCGTTATTGTTTATTATTGTTGAGAGTCGCATTTGAATGCCGCATTCGCACCATATTACAATCGGTTTGGCCAACCTCTCAATGGCTTCTCGGCATTATTAGCAGCCTGTCACAACGTTTGACACCCAGTTGCAAGTTGTCCGCTGCCTCCGCCTGTTGCAAGTGCCCCAATTGCAGCATATTTTCGAAAGCTGTCACTCGACAGACGACCGTCGACTGTCGACTGTCACTTTGTCGAGTTGAGTTGAGTGCCATTTGGGTAATGTCATTTGTGAATGCCGCTTTAAGTTCTTCTTCTTTTTTCTCTGTCCAGTTGCAGCTTCATACTTCTGACCATGGCCCAAAAACGCCTCCTCGCCCCGGCTTAATTAGTCGTTGTCGCTGTCGCTGAGCTCGCTCTACGATTTTTTTATCGTTCTGTTCTCCTATATAGCGTGTATATTCCCAGTTTCGGGTTTCCCTGCGATTGTGTCCGCTGAACTTGAGCTCCCAACACACAATTACATGTTTCAACTCTTTAAACAAGTTGCAACAGTAACAACCGACCTTCTTTATTGACTCCTTTTATGAGCCATAATTAAAACAAGTGTGATACCCGCTACTCATTTTCAATTAAAGCAAACGAAGAAGAATAATATCGCATACACTAAAATCGAACCGAATTAATACATCAAATACATAAAGAAAGTACATTTTTGTTGTATTTCTATATACTATTATATTCAAAATATACCGCTATACCAAAAATACTAAAATATATCAAACGTAATACTTAGTATACCGATATATTATTACATTCAAAATCTACCGCACATTTATATATTTTCCCAAACGCATATACCAAAAATACTTAAATATATACCGAATGGTAAATTTGGTATATCGATATACTCTCACATTAAAAATATATCGAATTTTCAACCTTCGACCCTTTGGCTAGCGGATATTAAAACAACTCTTAGCAAATCTGATGACCAAATAATCTAAAGTCTTCGAACTTTAAGCAAATATATTTAATACTCATTGAACTGTATTCATGTATAATACATATCCAATTAGAAAGTTGTTTCTTCTGACTGAATTATCAACGCCGAAAGGATAAGCAAAGATGTGGCACTTTTGATAAAGCAAAAGAATACCGAAAGAGATGATTAAAATATGAGGTACTTAATTTAATTTGTAGTTTCATCTTAAAACTCTTAAGGACAGTTTAGACAAATAAATTATATTTCGTTTCTCTAAGTATTTGCAAATATTAAAAGCACATCTAAAAAAATATTAATATATCTTTGCAACATTGTTATATTTTTGCTGGTGATTTTTGTTTATGTGACATATTCTTCAATAGTGTATAATAAAATATATATCAGGTGTACCGGTATGAAATGAGCCTTTTTTGTGAACATAAAACACTAATTATTAATGGGAAAGTAAAAAACATTTTATTCAAAGTATTGGCAATTGTTTTCTACACATTTTGACCACCTTTCTGGCCATTTGTGGATACCATGCCAATAAAATTGTTCGTCTTTTAAAGCAAAGCAACCAGACACCCAATTTTCGACCTCCTCGTAGGAGGTCCCATCGATGAAAACAAATTGTAGTCGGAAGGAGCCAAGTCTGGTGAATACAGCGGGTGGGGTAGCAGCTCCCAGCCAAGTGTTTTGATTGTATCCTGAACCAGTTTTGCTTTGTGGGCAGGTGAATTGTCATGGAGCAAAATTACCTTGGCAAATTCTGGTCGTTTCTCGATCAATGCATGGTTCAAATTGATCACTTGTTGTCGGTAGCGATCAGTATTAACGGTTTCACCAGGTTTTAGGAGCTCGTAGTACACCACACTTTTCTGGTTTTCTATGCGTTCCGCAAATCATCACTTTCTGGCACAAAATTCGACATTTTTAACACGATTAAAAAATATATTGTTGTCTGTTCAATGACTTGATGTATACTAAATATGTTTCACAGATGTCATAGCAATCAAAAAAAAAAATTAATAAAGGCTCGTTCACAACAAATGTTCCCTAACGAGACATTTCTATCTAGCGGCTCATTTCATACCGGTACACCTGGTAAAAAAAAGTATTCACTTAGCTATTTCCTCGAAACAAGTTATTCTTGCATTGAATTTTGTGTGCTTTACTGTGCATAATTCACTGCAAAATTCAAAATTGTTGACTTACTTTCATTTTGTGTAGCTTGAACATACATGAATATATAGTATTTAATACAATTCGAAAATAGACTTAAATCACTTTAAGCAAAACTACTGTCAAACTTGGCAAATTTAAGTTAACAAGAACTTTTAAAATAATTTTTGTTTTTAACAATCTTAAGTTTCCACAAAAATAGTAAATTAGTAATTACTCAACTGATGCTTTCAGTATGCTGTGTATATATTTAAAAAAGAATTCGAATTGTGCAAAAGTACACAATTCATATGTTTGTAGTATTCAAATTGCAGTAAAAATTAATTTGATTTCATTAATTTGAAAATATTTTCAGCATTTTTCACATTTGCCTTGGCTATCACAATGATTTATTTTTTGATTATTCATACTTATACCCCCTCCCCACTTCGCCCCCCATTTGCTCAGTCAGTTTGCTAGTTAAAAACATCGAATTGAAAGACATTTGCTAGGATGCGAATTTTAATGGTGATGCGAGGCCATTGAATAAGACAAATAAACAATAGCAGCAAAAAATTAAATTAAAAATGTTTGCGTGTTGCCTGAGGCAAGAAAAAAAGCAATAGCAACAACAACAACAACTGAGCATAACTAATTGAATTTGTGGTTTATTCATATCACTAGCAATACTCTTGCTTTTTAGCTGAAGAGTATTTACAATTCAATCCAAATCAAAATATTATTCTAACTATATGTGTAAAGTAGATAACGGATTTTTATTTATATTTAAATTGAAATTTTATGGCGTATTCATTCATTTTCTTATTATATCTGATAATCTACAGAATTTTATTTATTTTTCTTATATATGAATTAATCATTAATGAATTATTATATTAAAAGATATTTATTTTGTTTCTTATATCTGAATTGATATTCGATTTATTTTCTTATCCGATCTGAATTCATATTCTATGGATTGTTCATTTATTTATTTATTATATCTGAATTGATATTGTATTATTATTCCTTAATAATCTGCTTAAGTATAAAATATATTACTTTGTTTATATCTGAATTGATATTCTATGGATTATTCAATTATTTTCGTATATCAAAATCGATAAAGTTTCTAATATCTATATTAATCATCTATGAATAATGCCTTAATAATCTGTTTAAATATGAAAAATATTGTTTTTAATTGATAAATTCACTTATTCAATGCTCTTAAAAACTTGTTCTTATTAATAAGATTCTTCTATTATTTTTATAAGTATAGCTATAACATAATTTTACTCAAATAAACAAATGTAATTTATTAATTTTTTTGTAATATCCAGTTGCCCTTAATCAAGTTAAGCGATTTCCTTGTTAAATTATAGTTAATGTTAATGGATTCTTCCTCTTTAGAAATATGTATACACTAAGGCAAAATAAACAAAATAAAGTATTTTTACATTACTTTGCATTATAAGGGTATTTTTTGATGCGATCTGTCACGGACAATACTTGCTTCACAATATTATTATTATTATTATTATTATTATTATTGTTAGTACTATTGTTGGGCCCGCAGCTCAGATGCAGGCCAAATAAATGGCCATAATTTTTCACAATCGAGCATTAAATTTTTAGTATTGTATTTAGCTTATAAAAACCAAAGGCCGGCAAGTTGTTGCCGTTGCCCCGTTGCCCTGTTGCCCCGTTGCCCTGTTGCCCCTTTGTCGATGCCAGTCACAAAAATAGACAGGCAAATGAATATTTGCAAAAGGCACAAAATAAGAAGAATCATAATAAAATTTATATACTCGTGTACTCACCGCAAAACAATACACAAAATAGTCGAGCAAACCAACAGCAAACAGCAAACACAACACAAAAAAAAAAAAATCCAATTGATATTTACGCCTTAATTTATTGCTTTAATGCATCGAGAATATGGGAAACAAAACACGCAACCCAATACAAATTGTTCACACACAAAAACACACACACACACACACACAGAAGAAGTACTATATAATATAAACAAAGCCGAAACTAAAACAAAAACGAATGTTTATTTTATGCTCTTGGTCAGGTTATAATTTGTATTTGTGTTTTTTTTTTTTTTTTTTTTTTTGTTGTTTTCAGTTTTTCTGTTTGACACTTTTCCAAAAAAAAAAAAAAAAAAAAAAAATTCGCATGCGAAAGCGGGTCACAAGAGACAATTAACAAATGGAAATTGCAGCGAGGCAAAAGTAAAATAGAAAACTGATATATGGAACTTGGACTACCGATATATATGTATGTATGTATATATAGTATATATATAGTACGTGGGAGAGAACTGCGACTGCAACGCGTTGCGAGACGTCTACTGACCAACTGAAAACAGATATATATCTAATCAAATGACTGGCCGTAAAAGTTTCCTGGTATCGCCAAAACAGCAAAAAATGGCATTCACGGAACGGAATCGGAATCGGAGGGAAATACATATATAGTATAGTATTAAAATTATAATATACATATATGTGAATTGAATTTGTGGAGCATTGCAAAATGTGGAAATCTGAATTCACTTGAACACAATAAATGTTTTTGGGGGAATAATTATTTTTTTTTTTTATTTTTTGATTTCAGCGATTAAAACGCGCACGTGGAACATGGACGTCGACGCGGACAAAGGCGACGCAGCACACTGAAACTGAAACAACGCTGAAACGCTGAAACGCTAAATTCAAGCGGCCAAAAGATTAACCAGAGATCTTCTCCCCCAGCATGAGCATCAACAGCAGCATCAGCAGACCAAAAAAAAGAAAAGACTGCTCCAGCAACACCAAAAACTGAAGATAAACAAAAGTTATGATTCGGAAATAAACTATAATTTGATGTGTTCAGTGCGCGCTCCGTCGCGACGTTTGCGTTTTATTTTTGGATCTGCCACAAGCTGCCCAACTTTGGAATTTCAAATATTTATGTACATACCTCCCATCTCTCTTTGTATGTGTGTATGTGTGTGTAAAGAGTGCTCGCACTCGCCACAGTCTGGGTGGCATCCTCCAATTAGAGCATGCAGCACTGCTATTTTGGTCAGCTTCAGCTACAGCTACAACTCCAGAGTTCATCAGACTTGCAACAAAGAACTCCAATTGCAACTGCAACTGCAACTTGCATGTGCAATTAGTTCAGTGCAATTTTGTTGCAATATCTACTCCGTAATTACATTTTAAATGGCCAGCTCGACACGTGACCAGCATTGGCAAAAACTTTCACATACTATATTTTCCACTCACTTAACTCTACTGCCCACTTTTTGCGCTTTAAATGGACTTTTAGCAATATGTATTTTCAATTTTATAATACTTGTTCGAATGCAAGTGACATGGTAATAAATCAAATGCACTTTTTTCATTATTTGCTCTTCTCTTTTTTCGCTTTCCCTTTGTCACAGTTATGGCTAATTGATGAGGCTGCTAAAGCGATTTCATTGCCACAGCTTACGATTAAGTACTCGAAGAGAAGCGCAATCAATAAGGTTGTTTTTCTTCACATTTTCAATACTTCAATAAAATACATATAGTAAGAACTAAAGTTCATTTTAGTTACATTTTAATTAAAGAACATTCTATTTTTAATTATCCATTAATATTTAAAATGGTGAAAATAAACTGCGCTTTATTAATCTTTATGTAACTGCACTGTTTGACAAACAAACAAATCTTTTTTCAAATAAGAGAAGTAAAAATATTATAAATAACTTATAGATCTACCCATTCTTGAGATCTAACGATTGGTAATGCGATTTCATAAATTGTTTTTCATATTGCACGAATTATCGATCATTAATCATTTAATGCGTTGTGCTGAGTTATTAGGAACACATTGAAGCAGAAGCAGAAGCAGAAGCAGATTAGCATATGACGTCTGGCTACAACATTTATTGAAAAAACATAAAACATCTGCACTCACTCGACTTGAGTTGAGTCGCGTCGAAGTGTACGAGTATCGAGTCGACTCAACGATCATCAAAGACGGCGAGCTATTAATTAGCCATAAAATAAAAGGCGCCAGCTGATGGCTCTCGAAGTGAATGGCCGCTGGTTGCTCATAAATGATATGACAGGCGAGCTGATTGTGCTCATAAGTGTAGTTTCGCAAGAGAGAGAGAGCTTATATTAAGTATACGCAAGTTGCGTATACGATACGTTAACCGTGTAATGTAATGTCGACCATCGTCCGTCGATGGGCACGTGCTTTTCAATTGGCTATTAACGAGATCATCAAATTGACATTTCTCTCACTCTTCGCACATACAAATGCTGACTCTGCCTCTGACTCTAACTCTGACTGATTGACTCAAACTGGCGGCCAGATGGCCAACCGGTTGACTGCTTCACTGCTTGCTGACTGCTGAGTGCTGAGTGCTGAGAGTGGCTGGGCGTATTTAAATACTGTGAGCCATGTCTTTGCCTTGATTAGCATGCTCGGCACGTTCGTGGGCAATATTTGAGCTTTGAGGCGTTGGCGGTCCTTCGATTTGTGCCTTCCTCAACAGCTCATCCGTTCACGACGATGAGCTGTTAAATTGAGAGCAACCAATTGCGACGATTGCAACTTAAAGCAATGAAAAGGTAGCGCGTGTCAACAGCTCATTAGCAACATAGAGATCCATTGCTTTCATCTACAGTTCAATCTCAGAGTCCGACCATTTTCCCTTTCTTCTCATCCTCCTCTCCTTCTTTTTCAGCTACTCTTGCCCCACAATGTATGCAACATTTTTTGAGCCACAATCAGTCGAGTCGACCGCCTATTGGGAATTTGCTTGGTTTTTTTTTGTTTTGGCATAAATGCATTTTTTAATGCATTAAAGTATTCAAATGGATCCTTACTAAAAACTCTGCTACAATATACATACATATATCAAAGCTGTTGAAACCGAACCCTACTTGTATACATTGAGCAGAATATCCAATGATGTGACCATGAATTCTTAGCTTTTTACCATATATGTGCTAAATTTAGGCACACAACGTTTGATGAAAACGGTCACACTAAAATATATATGGTTACTTCGCATGGCATCTATTGCAGTAAGCTTTTTTAGCCATCCAAATCCATTTCTTAAACAAATTCTCCAAATTTGTTGATCACATCATTAAAAATCATCCGTTATTTTATTATTTACTGTTATAATATCGATACTTTCGACACTGGAATATATAGGGACCTCAAATTAGCCGTTATTAATCGAAATTGAAAAACTAGATTCAATTTAATCGATTAATCTGTAAATTTACATTACTCTGTTATTGATTAGTGTTGTTTACTGTTAAAGATTCTATATCCAATTGGATTGTTGGCAGCTTTGCACATGTTCCAAAATTGCTAAAAGAACAGAGTGTTAAAGACATTGAAAAGCAAGAGATTCCATTGATTTTTATAAGATATGTATGTTGTGTGATAATACAGCACCAATTGATACAATGCAGTTTTCAATAGCACTTCCAATAAGTCACATAAGCCAGAATAGCGAACGTAGCTAGAACCCACAGAAAGCAATAGAATTCGAAATGATATTTCGGATTTAAGGATTTGAGGAGTAGACAAAGAGCCTCAAACGGCGAATGCGGCGGATCGTTGCGGCTTCGTTCCACGTATACTATGCGTTCTCCTTCATAATCGAAATAGTTATTATTTAGAATTAAATTGATAGTCGCATATGCATACGCATTCTTCTGGCACGTGGACGCCTGTACTGAGGTCTTATTGGCTGAACACCTTCGCGCTGCTGCTGCTCCCGCCTCATTCTATAGAGGTTCTTCACAAACTGCGAGTAAGGGAACCCATCCGAGTCACTATCATATCCATTTGTCGAAGTAATGCTCATAACAGCCATTCTGGAAAACTGATATATTGTTAATAGAATTCCCAATTAATTTTACATTCAGTTTTAACCTCTTTTTTGCTGACGCCACTGCACGTTGTGCTCAAACTTTCCAGTAATCAGTTGCTTAGGCTTCACTTTCGATAATAATAATCGATAATTTATGATTTCACAAACTCCGGCTCAGTTTTCAGCACTGGAAAACATCGAAAAGCTGCAGACGAACAAATTTATCAAGAGAATCGTTTTCTTCCGGAGAAGAAAATTGCATTCGAGATGAGAACCAAATCATATCCCAATTTCATCGATCTATTCTTGGCCCTAAACCAAAGGCATGCTGTGTTTTGGACATCGTCATCTTTGGGGTCAATGTTCGAGTAGAGTTTGGCTGGGAAACTATCGATGGTAGTGCCATTCAATATTTGGGAAAGGAAATTCGATACTATCGATTCTATCGTTTTAAATTATAAGCTTCGAATGCATATATTTTATATTTCATATATTTTGTGCTTAAATCCTATAACTACAACTAAAATTAATATAACATTTCAGTAAGAAGTAAAGGAACAAAAATCGGAGATCAACTCATTAACAAAACAAAACAAAGTCAAAAGCTGAGGCTAGGTAAATAACTGAAATATTATTCTATCCATGTATTTCATAGCAAGAATAAAAGAATGTTACTCATTATAAATCCAGCCTTTCTAAACATGCGTTCGGACTCTGTAGATGGCGGCAAAATAACAATTTCGAAACTATGTACGTGTTTTATACTACAATCATTATGCTGAAATTTAATAAATGTTTCTCATGTTTTTTCTTATGAAGAATGCAGTTTTATAAGTAGAGGTAAACCATTTAATTTGTACTTTTTCTAACCAAAATTCGTGCAACCCAACCTCGCGCTCTGCTCTAATGAAAGTGATGTGAAAATTGCCCACCACCATCGATAGTGACAAAGGACTATCGTTAGTGGCTCAGAGAGGTAAATAGTCGATATTCGATTATTCAATAAATTTGTTTGTTTATTTGCTGTAGTAGTAGTTTTATTATGAAATCATCATATGTAACATAAATCATATTTTATATGTTACATACATACATATGTATAATCGATCGATATGAAGTGCAAGTCCAGCATTCAAGTGCTTGTTGCAGCTCTGTGGTAAATACACAAAATCCCTTCAAATGCTGTGTCGATGGTCGCATCGAGTATCAAAAGCCAGGATGATTTCAAATATGGGAGGAGGGACTTCAAGATCTCAGTTGGTGCAGTCAAGATGCCATAATCCCTGGAATATTTAATTGTGTGCTTGTGTATGTATGTGTATGTGTGTGTGTGTGTGTGTGTGATAGCTGAAGTGCACATTTGAATGCTTAAATGAGTTGTCGTCGTGGCCGCTGCGGCTGTTTAATTGTAATTTCGTGTGCAGACCCCAATTGCTAAATAAACACATACAGTAACTGATGTGTGCGTGCGTAATGTGCACACAGTGGACACTGCCTAAGAAGACCCTGATACTTAAATATTGTATATGCCTTTTTAAAAGTAAAGGAATCACTTCTGTACTGATGCTGTTCGCAATAAATAGCGGTCAAGCTTTTTAACATAAACTCAAATAAGAGCTTCAACAAATAATTTGCAATTTATGATGTAAAATTAAAGATTAAATCAAATTTTAATATTAAATAATTTCATTTTCACAGGAAAAGTAATTACAAGCCAAGTAATTCTTCTTCAGGAGTGACATATTACAAATAAAAGTTGAAAAGCTGTAATGTGTATAGCAATCGCAATGTTTAGAAGTTCCATTTTCGTCATTTCAAGCTTTAACACGAAGCGAAAAAGAATTAAGATGCACGATGTCATTGATCATTTGAAGTATACGATTGAAATACCTTTGAATTTGCCAATGAGCAATAACTACTGTGTCTGCATTTGCGATGCAACCTTGGATTGCAATATGCATTTTGGTGGGCTGCCAATTCGATTTGCCAGTTTGCAGTTACAGTCAGTCTCTGGGCCTCCACCCCTGCCCGCCCCTGCCGTCGCCTTCGTCGTCGTCGTCGCCATTGGCCATTGGCGCGTATCATTGTTAACATGGCTAAATTATATAAGCGTTTCTGGCCTTCAACAACGACAGTGAGAATCGCTATATATATATTTGCGTGTGTGAGCTTAAATTGCAGGTTGATTTTAGCTGCTGGCCTCTGGCAAATGAAATTTGCAGAGCATGGCATAAAACGAAACGAAATGCGGCACACGCATTTGGCAAAGGACAACACTCGACCACAACCACAACCATGGTCCAAAAGAGAAGAGCCTGCCAGACATTTCTCCTCCAAACCAAACCGAATCGAAATTGCAACTGAAACCGAGTATTTGGCTGGCACTGGACACCCACATGATGACTCCTTAAAGGGATTCTGGATTCGCTCAAATTAAATGAAATATAAATTCGTTATTTTTAATGTCTTCTATCATTTATTGTCAAATCTGGCAATTCTTAAAAACTTAATAATTGGCCTGCCATTTTTATCACATGAGAAACTCTAAATAAAGTATACATTGAAACCAAAAAAAAAAAAATGGTTATTAATATTAACATTTTCCTTCCTAATCAGAAAAACTGATTTGTAATCTACATGGAAATCATACCTAGATGATTATAACCCTTTCGTGTTACAAATCTCTACCCATAAGCAATATAAATATTATGAATTGTAGCATTAATCATGTATAAACTGAATTGCTAACTCTTAAACCCTTTACATTTTAAATGTTATTTCACCTTTAAAGCTAAAATTTGTCAAAAAAACAAAAAAAAATTTTTAATATTGACGTTTATCTTGTTTGACAAATTTCAAAGGATTCGCCAATAAGTTTTCATTCTTCATCCTTTCTAATCTGTCTGCCCAAAGTTTGAGGGTACATTCGGAAACATATCCTCCCAAAGAACCACCTCCATGTTCATGATTTGCTCCGAAGTGTACTGAATGGGCAAATCAAAGATCGTACCGATCTCAGTCGATATGCGAGGATCATTGATCACAAAACTTGGCGTCAAATCGATAAGGATGTGTGATGGATTCATCACGTTTTCCTCCGGTACTTGGGCCTCATCAATGGTGTTATCTGTTGGTAACATAATGACTTCATTATTTTCCATCTGTTCGGGATCGTTGCTTAAAGTGAGTGAGGTATTATCTATTGGGAACATAATGATTCCATTATTTTCCGTCTGTTCGGGATCGTTGCTTAAAGTGAGTGAGGTATTATCTATTGGGAACATAATGATTCCATTATTTTCCGTCTGTTCGGGATCGTTGCTTAAAGTGAGTGAGGTATTATCTATTGGGAACATAATGATTCCATTATTTTCCGTCTGTTCGGGATCGTTGCTTGAAGTGAGTTCGTTTAGATTTTGAGTGGCACATGAAAGATCTTCGCCAAATGTTCCATCATTTTGTATTTGGTACTCAGAGGAAGTATTATCGTTTGGTAACTTGGTGATAATATTGTTTTCCGTTTCAACATTTTCTTGATCATTGATCTTATAACTTGGAGTCTCATTTATAAGATTTTCTTCGGTCAATGTGACATCATTCACTGTCTGCAATTGGGCCTCGGAAATAGTATTTTGAATTGGTGAATTGCTGGCATTATTATTTTGGGATTGCTCTGCATCGATTATCTTATAACTTGAACTCAGATTCTGCATTTCTTCCTGCAGTTGGCCATCATTATTGGAAGTCAGATTTTGTGATAGTACTAGCATTTCTTCCTGCAGTTGGGCATCATTATTGGAAGTCAGATTTTGTGATAGTAATGGCATTTCTTCCTGCAGTTGGCCATCATTATTGGAAGTCAGATTTTGTGATAGTACTAGCATTTCTTCCTGCAGTTGGCCATCATTAGTGGAAGTCAGATTTTGTGATAGTAATGGCATTTCTTCCTGCAGTTGGCCATCATTATTGGAAGTTAGATTTTGTGATAGAACTAGCATTTCTTCCTGCAGTTGGGCATCATTATTGGAAGTCAGATTTTGTGATAGTAATGGCATTTCTTCCTGCAGTTGGCCATCATTGGTGGAAGTCAGATTTTGTGATAGTACTAGCATTTCTTCCTGCAGTTGGTGGCCATCAATAGTAGAATTTTCGAGGGGTTGCTTAACATTCAGTGTGTCAATATTATATTCGGTTGGGTTTTGTTCTTTAATCTCGAAATTTGGAGGCAGTTCCATAAGATTTAGTGATTCCCACATCAGATTTTCATCGAATGTCTCATGGAAGTTCGCTAGCTGTGTTTGATAATTGTGATATTCTTCTGGTTGGTTGCCATTCCCTGGAACAATATTAGCTGCAAACGGATCGTGAGTAATCATCTCAAATTCTGGAGGCTGATTGTAAAAACATTCTCCTCCCCAAGTGAAGTCTCCTCCCAACATCTCATTTACATCCTGCACACGGGAATCATATGTGCTGTAATCTATAGTTGAGTTGCTGACAATATTATTTCCGGTTTGTCCTTGATCATTAAACTCCAAGCTTGGAAGAAAATCCATAGCATTATGTGAACCCCGTGATGGGTCATCCTCAGATGTCACGTTCACATTCTGCAGTTGGCGTTATTAGCTTTAAACTTTGATTTGGTGGCTTTCTCACTTACGTTTGCAATGTTATTTATGGGTCGCCCTTCCAGATCTAAGACTAGCTCACTAAAATCCGGATATGGTCCAGTTGGGTTCATCTCGCTTGTCCCGTTTTACGAATTCAATTTACTTCGAAAGAAAAAAAAAACTATTCTTTACTTGACAACTTATTTTGTCGACAGCTTTTTGATATTTTCCAGTGCTGGAAACTGAAACAGAGTTTGTCAAAGCACTAATTATCGATTATTATTATCGTATGTTAAACTGTCATTATCAACTCGAGCATCAGGTGCAGTGTCATCGCTGAAAAAAGGGTAAGGATTGAAGCTTATTTAAAATAAGAGATAAATTACTTGAATGAAAATGTATTAATATTCAATCAGTTTACCAGAATGGCTGATATAAGGCTTATCTATAGTTCACCGAATGAATATGAGAGTGACTCCGATGGGTTTCCTTACTCGGAGTTTGTGAAGAACCTCTATAAAAAAGCAAGGAGGCGTCCACGTGTCACTGGATCGCCTACAATGAGTAAGCTCCCATTTATCTAATCAATATCTGAATCTAAGTGATTATTTCTATAATAAAGGCAGGATCATCATGGAAACTTCATCATTACGAACTTACGATCCGCATTCGCCGATAGATGCTTTTTGTCTACTCCTCAAATCACTTAATCCGAAATATCACAAATTCTATTACTTTCTGGGCATTCTAGCTGGATTCGCTATTCTGGCTTATGTGACTTATTTAAAGTGCTATTGAACATTGCGTTTTTTTAGATTTGTATTAAAAACTAACATATCTAATAAAAATCAATGCAATTATTAGCACTCTAAAGCCTTATTATGTATGTATTATGTAATTTTCAACAGATGCGAGGAAATCTTTGTAGGCATAAATTAAATGATTTAAAATCGATGAGAGCAAGATTAAATACAGTATTTATCAGAGAAACATTCTATATTTTGTTAAGTATTATTTAGAATATGTTGCTTTTGGTTTACAAGCAGCAATTTATAGTACAGTACTTAAAGAGAAAAAAATCATTACAAAATATTGTAGTATATTCTTAGTAGCTTCAATCCTTATAGCTTCTTGCGTGAGCCACGCAAACTATGTCGCAGCAACACGTGCTCCCCGATAAATCCTAGCGATGCAAGAAGAGTGCCCACAATGACCACATAGAAGGCGAGCTGAAGATCCCCGATGGTTAGGACCCGAATTGGGCTGGCGTTGTCCTCAGCCTGATTGAGGATGGTGCGCATCCTCATAGTCACCCGATACTTTTGATCCAGAATCCATTTGTGGATGAGTCCAGCGTTGAGCAGTCGCAACAGTTGAGTATTGACTGCCTCCTCCCAAGGGGCGTCGCGGGGCAGCACATACGAGATGGTGTAGTACTTGGGACACTCGGGCACAATCCAAATGCGTTGCGTCAGCAAAAAGTTGGCCGACTCCATGATCAGCGAGTTGTAGCGTGAGACGCCCGCCTTGCCGCCCACGGTGGCCACCTCAAGAGTGACATCGGCATTGAGATCGCGATTCCACCAGAGTTTCTTATTGAGGCTGGCAAACAATGGCGAAGTCTCGCTGAAAAACAAATCATCGGCCATCGAGGTGTACTTGTACACAACCTTCAGTCCGCTGTCATCTAAATCTTGCATCGTCATGATGTCTTTGTAGTGCAGCGGATGAATGTACACGGTGGCCAAGCTTGACTCGAAGATGGCCCCAAAGATGACACTGACCAGGCACAGCGAACCAATGAACATGCGCTCTGCATAGCTATCGGGGAGATGCGATAGATTCACACGCACCCACACCACCCATGTGTCCACGACAATAGCCAACGCCTGTTGCCACAATCGACGTCCGGCCACCGTCACGATGCGCAGCCGCAGATTGATCACTCGCAACAGCAGCCAGATGAAGGCGCACACAAAGGCCATCAGTATGAAGCCCAGCCAGATGTCGTAGCCCACCGCAAAGATGGGCAGTATGGACTGTGGTATGGGACTCGCTTTGGGCACGTAGATGCACAGTTGATCATCGTAGACGGCCACCGTAAAGTCCATGTCATCCTGCACCAGATAATCCTTGACAAAGAAGCCCGTGAGGCAAATGTCCAGGCCATCGTTCTGAATGGATCCGATGGCGCCATTGTAGCTACCATTCGCGCTGCGTTCGCTGTAAATACATGAAGATACGTAAAGTATCTGATTGAATAGTATTCTTAATAAAGCCTTTCTTCTTCCTCCTGAGCTTATTTCACTGTAAACGAAGAAGTGTTTTGAATCTTTTTAGTCTTTAAAGTGTTCCTTGATTAAATATTATTTTTAACAAAGCCTTTCTTCTCCTTCCTAAACTTATTTCACTGTGAATTAAGAAGTGTATAGTATCTGATGATTCTTTATGTTATAGGAAGGAGAAAACGTTTTCTTAACAAAGTCTAAGAATACTCTTTCTGATGCGTCTTTAGTGTATGAAGAAGGAAATAGTATTAAGAGGAGAATACCATAAGGACACATTAACAAAGTCTTCCTTCTACTTTCTGGCTTTCTTTTTGCTTGGTGGAAGGTGTTTATACATATTTCATAGAAATTGTAAAGTCATATTTATGAGACCTCCTTCATACCTAAGTATTTACCATAAACTATTTTTAGTTAGTCACTGACCACAAACAATTTCTATACGTATCATATATTATATAGATATATATAAATTATTATATGTATACTGTAAGCCATTTGCTGAGGTATCACTTATCCCCTGATTGAATAGTATTCTCAACAAAGTTCCTCTAGCTTCTTCCTTCCAGAATTTCTTTCCGCCTTCTATATTCTATCAATTTTATAGCCTTCTTAACTAAACCTTGTTCACACCTAAGTGCTTATCAACCGATTACTATGGCAAACTACATAATTATATAGGAAAATGTCTGTCATCGTCTGCCAAACGCTTTCTATACATTACTTTCTCCCTTTTAAACCCAACTTTATGAAATCTTGTTCACACTCAAGTATTTACCAACCGATTACTATATCTTATATCTGTCTTACTAATTTCTTCCGTTGGGAATGCATAAATAGCAAGCTAAGCAATTACATATGTTTATAGGAAGATTTCCGTCTGGCCACCTCTTTTATACATATAGTATTACTTTCTCAATTTTAAAGCCTTCTTAATGAATCTTTGTTCACACTCAAGTATTTACCAACCGATTACTATATCATACATACATCTATTATACTAGTTTATCCAACTGGCAGTGCATAAATCAATTACATATATAAAGGAAAATGTTCGTTTCCGCTATCTTTACGTATTATTATGGCCACCTCTTTTTATACATAATACTTTCTCAATTTTAAAGCCTTCTTAATGAATCCTCGATTACTATATCTCACATATATCTGTGATACTAGTTACATAAATCAATTACATATATAGAAAAATGTTCGTGTCCCGCTCTCTCCACGTATTATTCTTTCTATAAGTGATACTAAGGAAACTCCGCTACTATTCACAATCCCAAAGCTAGCCACAACGCATTACTATGCCACATACATATCCGACAAAGCAAGCCTCGACTTGGACATACCCAAAGTAGTTCTTGTCGGGCTCCTGCAGATCCATTGTGAAGTTAAGCAGATCTCGCAGTGCCTGCGCCACTTCCCAGTCGACGCCAGTGAGCTCAGCGAGCAGTCCCGTCTCGGGATCGAAGACTGGCCGTGCATAGACCGACTTGAAGATCTGCACACGCAGCGGATAACCGCGCATGTTGTGGAACAACAGCTGAGGCAAGGGCTCGCCACCCATGAAGGGCAAGAGGCGACCAAAAGACGCCTCCCAGGCATCCATTTCGTTCGCTTCGCGGCGTGCAAAGGGATCATAGATGTAGATGGCGGTATCGGTGATGATGTAGCGGTTGTAGATCTTGCGACGAATCCACATTTGCCGGCAGCTCTGCTCCACTTGCAGCAGCTGCTGTTCGCTCAGCTCGCCGAGGGCGTCGCCAACGATGTAGAAAAAGACGCCAGCTCGTTGCATCGAAGCTGCGGCACCGCTGTTCGCGATTAATTGCGGCAGACCGATGACCAGAGCGAGGCTATCGCGACTGTCCACGCCTGGCAGCGATTGCTCCTCGTCGTAGCTGTGCGTGCAGTGTGGCGTCTCCGTGCGTTGCATGAACCAACGGGCATTCGCATTGACCGCATCCTCGTGCAGCTGCCGGCGTCGCAGCATCACATGCACGTGGGGAATGTCGTTCATTGTCTGCTCTAGGAGTCCAGTGTCCAGTATCTGCGACAGCGTCTGTGTCTGCAGCATCAAGGCGAGCAGAAGTTGCAACAACTGCTTGCGTGCCATGACACCGTTCGTTGCCGCGTGGCATCCACAAATGAAGCCAATGAATACGGCAGCAAGTCACAAGCAAAAGCCAAAGCCACGGCCGCGGTCAAATGCTTTAGCTATTGCTTTGGCTCGGCTCTTATCTCATGTTTTGACACCTGCAATTTTGTTTGTTGACTCAAGCGTAATTAGAGACCAGTTATGTCAGCAGCCATTCTCCCACAGCTGTTGCCGCCTCTCGCTTCTCGCCTTGAGCAAACATCGTTGAGTTTCCTTTCCATTCACCATTCACCATTGTCCCAAGCTGACCAAAAGGGAAATTGAATTGCGACATTTTTGGCTGCGCTCTGCTGTTCATTTCCAAATGGTTGTTAGTCCAAGCAAAAACGATACTCGCTCTCTCCACATAAAGCGGCAATAAGCTGCATAACGAGAACAATCGATTAGCTGATAGTTCGACTTCGAGATACCTATCAAAGATAATAAAGAAATGGTAAATGATATTTTTATATACAGCTGTGAACGTTGAAATAGCAGTGCTTACGACCTACGCGATTAAAATTGAAAAATACTAATATAAACGCAACTTCAAGAGAAATAAGTAAATAATTCAACAATTATTTCATTTTGGGTAACTCAATATTTTAACAAATATGCATAATAATAAAAAAAAAAAGAGAACGCATTCTAATTTTCATTAAAATAGCAGTGTTAAGCGATAAAAATAACATTGAAAATAACTCATAACTTAATCCTTTATGAATATTCTTTTATGAATTGATGCCAAATTTATGTTATTAAAACAAACATTAATATCTCTTAACTCACCAATCTTAATCCTTAACTAAACAGTAAAATTTGCCAAGTCCGATGTTTGGTTTATTGATTATATTTTGATTTTCAATGGGTTCAGTGTTAAGCGATTTATTAAATGCTAGACCATAAAATGTTTATATATTGATTGATGTGTTAATTATTAAAAAGTGGAAGAGCAAAATTGAATTAGGGCTTTTAATTTTGTTCTTATTTTTTAATAAATTTGAATCCTTATGAACTTATTTTTAGGTATCTAATAGTTAAATATGCTGATTTGATTAAAATTGGTTCAATTGCAATGAAAATCCGAGCAGAAATAGAAACTCAAAACGAATCGTAATGAAAATAATATGCAAATTGGCACATTGGTGTTCAAAAGTAATTCAATCTTCAGCATAGTCAGTTTAATTCTGTAAGCCAATCTACTAAAAATCAGTATTCCTTTTGCAATAAATCATAATATTCACCACATACATGGAAGAAAATAATAATAAGGCAGAGAAAGATAGAGAGACTTAATCAAGACGTGTCCAAAAGTATTTCAACCTTCAACATAGTCAGTATCATTCTAAAATCCAAGCTACTAAAATTCAGTATTTTCCATAATTTTACTTATTTGTATTAACAAGCATAAAATTTACCACATACCTAATAGAAAAATAATAATAAGGCAGAGAAAGATGGAGAGACTTAATCAAGAAGTGTCCAACAGTATTTCAACTTTCAACATAGTCAGTATAATTCTTAAAATCAAGCTACTAAAATACTAAAATTCAGTATTTTCCATAATTTTACTTATTTGTATTAACAAGCATAAAATTTACCACATACCTAATAGAAAAATAATAATAAGGCATAGAAAGATAGACAGACTTAATCAAGTCGTGTCCAAAAGTATTTCAACCTTCAACATAGTCAGTATAATTCTTAAAATGAAGCTACTAAAATACTAAAATCCAATATTAGTCCATAATTTTACTTATGTGTATTACAAAGCACAATATTCACCACATACTTGATAGAAAATAATAATAATGCACAGAAAGATAGTCAAGTACGCGACGGCAAAGGAGACTTAATAAACACTTGAAGACCACACACTAGAAATATTTGAAGCAAAGGACGGAAATCCAACAGTACTTGATATTCAAATTTTGAAACCACTTGACTTAATGAATGCAATGCCAAATTTGTTTTTTTTTGTGTGTGCTTCTGAAGTATTTTTACAATTCACACAAAAAACTTTTTTCAAAGCGTGGCGTGGATAGCAACGTAATTGAATTATGCCGGTCCGACGGCGGTTTGCTGAATCGCCGAACCGTTCTGGGTTTTCAGTTCTCCAGTGATGCGTACAAATTCTGGACACACAATTTAGGTGCCTAAGTGCAAAAAAATCAGCGAAAAATTGCTGATATGATTTTTAATCAGATTGCCCTATTCAGTCCCAATCTGTTGTTGTTTTCCTCCGCTCATTTTTTGTTTGTTAGGGGGAAACAGTGGTGAAAATTGGAAATTGTAACAAATACTGTTTATTAAAATATTTTGAAAAATTGTTTGAAATAATTATTAAAGAAAGTATTAGTAATGAGAATAATTTGTATTTAAGAAATTCTATCTATTATGGTAAAATATAGAAATATCGGAATTTTAATTACAATGCATTTTTTTAAGTAAAATTGAAATAAATGAATTGAAAAATATTAGGAATAAGAATAATGAAAGTACGTATAAGAATCTATCATTTGTAGTCAAAATAAAGAATTACAATAATCCATAAATGACATCTGTTAACTCTTAAATTTTCTATGATAGATTAATAGTTGAAAAACTGTTTTGCAATGTTAAACATTAAGTATTTAAATCAAAAAAGTTACTGATGTACTTAAAAATTTGTTAAATATAAACAATGTTTTAAATTCGATAAGCTTTGGGCAATAGAGTTCGTCGTTTGAGTAAATGTTCTTCTTAACTTTCGAGACAGTTTCGAGTGCATTAAACCACTGTGCAAACCAAACGCCTTTTACCAAAAAATTGAGTGTTGCTCTTGTTTTTTTTTTGCCATTCCCATTGCGGGTGCGAATATTGTTTCTCTCTTTCTGTGTGTGTGTGTGTGTCTGTGTGATGTGTGGCTGTTGTGTTTGTTGCTATTTGAGCACGTCTTGGCAGATGGAAAGGGGGGAGGTTGGGGGAGCATCCCCCTTCGCGCACATGCGTTACGTCCACTTCCGCTGCCAAGTGCAGCAACAAAAACCATCAATAAACTGTGCTACACTTTTCTTTCACAGCCACTGTCCACACTCGCTGCCATTTTGCTCACTTACACGGACAAACAACTCGATTCGCTGTCTGAGTGTGTGTGTGTGTGTGTGTGTGGTTTTCAAAATGAAAAATAAATTGGAAAATTGAAAAAGCAATTCATCGCATTAGAAACGTGCATTGAATGAAAGCTTGGCCAACTCCCACTCTCTCACTCTCACTCTCTGTCCCTGTCGCTGTCTCTATCGTTCGTTTCCTTTGCTTGTTGTCTGTCTATCAGCTTGCGAGCAGCAGTGTCGTGCACTTTATCGCGTATACGCCAGGTGTGACAGCTTCAAAGTTTGATGCAAGCACTGAGAGCAGCAGCTCAGCTCAGACGGTGCTCAGTCCTTTTCAACGTACATATATAGTTATGGGTGCATCAAGACAATTGCCAACGAAACGAACTCCGAACTCTCTGGCAAACAAACAATAACAATAACAACATCAACATCAAAAGTAAAAATGAATAGAGCTCTGCTTCTCCTTACTCTATCTCTCTCTCTATTTGCAGCTGTCATGGGCTCCATTGTTTGTCTCTCTCTCTCTCTCTCTGGGGGAGTGAGGCGATGGAGCTGGTTTATGACCGTGCGATAAAATCAAATTGGAAAGCGTTAAGTTTGAAAACGTTTTGCCATTTATTATTATGACGAGGCCGTTATATGCACTTCACTAAGTTCTGACGAGATCCGACTGCGCAACGATGAAATGACGCTCGACGTGCGTGCCCAGAGCAGCGAAGAGGTGGCAAAGGAGAGGGAGAGGAACAGCCACTGCAGTGCGGTGCAGTGAAGCGAAATGAAATCATTTGTACGTAGCACGTGAAAATGAAATTTAACATCAGCGCAAAGTCGTTGCAAATTCGTGTGGCCATTGTTGGGGCCATTTTGCCCGCTTGCATTCTTATATATTTTTGCACTTAATTCCACATCATTTCGCCATTCCCCCAATCACCAAAAAAGAAAAAAAAGAACGAAAGTAGCGAACTGGCAGGAGAACAAATTGAAGCTCAGCAAACACTCATGGCCGTGACGATGGCTATAACTTCCGGTGGCATTGCATTTGCATCTTTTGCACCGCTGAAATTGTTGCAAAAACGCAATCATGGCGGATTTGCTGCCACCTGCCACCTGCAACCTGCCACCAGCTACTGCCACATGCCACACGCCAATAACAACAACAACTGGAATAACAATGACACCCAAAACGAATCGAAACGAAGTCAACGATTCAGTGCATCCGATTTGCTTTGGCTGCCATCTGAGCATTATCCGCACTTCTGTCTGTCCTTCTCTCTCTCTCTCTCTGTCTGTCTGTCTCTGTCTGTCTGTTTCCCAAAATTGGACTAATGCCCCCGGCTTGCAATTGGATTACAATCTACGCGATTCCTCTTAGCCAACACAAACACACACACACAAATAGAGAGATGCAAGTCCATTTGCCTAACAAGCAATCGCAGACAGACACTTCGACATCGAGCACTTCTCAGACAGCATTGACAATGCAAATTTACCTTATCGTTCGCTTGACAATGTCTTGTCTCTCCTTTTATACTTCAGTTGTTACTTTGCCATCTTCGAGGAACATCATGTATTACTTGCGCCACAAACATGCATACAATCCAATTAAATATTGCAAAGTCAACAACAAGTTTTCAAGTATTCTGCATTCCAAATTTCAACAAAAGTTTTTGTAACTACGCACTTTGAATTTCCACGCCATGCTCTTATCGATTTACATTGCCCCATCTCTAAATGTTTTTGTCATCTCTAGCGTGCCTACCGATAGTCATCGATTATTTTGATTCATCGATTCATTTTCAATTCGCTTCAAATGTATCATAATAATAAATTTCAAAAGAATTACAATGAAAATTGATAGTTTTATAAGAGATATGAATGTATGTATCTCTAAAAAGATCACTGCAATGAAACCGATGGGATACATTTTTCAACTAGACTTGTAAATATTGTTGAATTATATCGAATTAAAATTGTATTATATTAATAAAATGAAAAATGTGAAACAGTGTATTTTCTTTTGCTTCGCATAATGGTTTATTGGAAAAAAAAGTTGCTTAAGTACAAATTAATAATGCAAACTAAGTTCTTCATTTTCAAGAAACATGTCTGCAAATTAATTTAAGACATTTTCGACATATTATTATATGAAAAACTCTTATTTAAGTTTCTTAAGTATTTAAATATTAATTTATAAATATGTGCTTGATTCTTTTGCTTTGCATAATAGTTTATTAAAAAAAAAGTTTAAGCCAACAAGAAAAAAAAGTGCTTAAATATAAGGTAATAATAGAAAATAACTCCTTCTCTTTGTACAACTTAGAGATGGTCTCGCTTACAACTAATATGCATTTATATGGTACTATATAATAATAGAGTGTGTGCTCATGTATATCAAGTGCAACGCCAGCGACTGTTTTCAGTGATTCATGTTCATGTTCATCATGCTGTTGGGCTCGGCATCGCCACAGCGGTCGACGCCAAAGTTGTGACGCATGCGCTCCAAGGCGGCGCGATTGAAGCCGCGGGCAAGCAGCTGAGCCTCCGCCTGGGCGATGACGTCGCGCATGCAGCTCAAGAGTTTGGTGCTCTCCGTCAGCTGGTTGCAGGCGTACTTGTGCCGGAATCGCAGCTTGGCCTTCTTGATCTTGTTGTTGTAGCGCGACTTGCGGCACGATTCTGCTCGCTGGCGTTGCACGTCGTGACTGGAGACCGAAGTCGAAGTCGGAGTCGCAGTTGTCGTTGATGTTGTTGTTGTTTCGGTTGCCTCTTCGGGTCGCGTGGCTGGCGGACGTCGCTCCACGGTGATGGGATTGGCGATCAGCATCTGGTCGACGTAACGTTGCTCCTCGTTGGCATAGTGTGACTTCAGAAGCTGCAGCTCCTGCTCCACCATCTGATCAATCTGCTCCGGCTTATTGTTGTACTGCATCAAACTGGGTTTCTTCATCGCCAGCGGATGCATCATCATCTCAGCACTTGGATAGTATGTGTACACTGGTTGCTTGTAAAGATTGCTCTGCTCCATATCGATATCGATAGAGATGTGTGTTCTCTTCTGTCTGTTTATCACGATCTGCTCACCTCAAAGTCCAAATCGTATTTGCTGGCTTCGTCTCGACAGCGCTCCGCTTATATAGCTCTCAAGGCTCTGACCTGCCCACTGTTTGACCTGCCTACGGTTGGATAAATGAGAACCTCTTATGAATCAACAGCAACAACCATTTTATGATCTTGTTTTCCTCGCTGTCCGCTGTCCGACTACCTAACTTCTAACTACCTGTCTGCCAACATAAACCATTCGCTGGCCAGTAAACAAACGGATTAGCAGACGAGCCGTCTGCATGACAGAACTCACCAGGGGATCGAATGTGTTTCCGTTTCAGCCATTGAAGCAATCGCCACAGCTACTAAACACAACTTATGAACCTAAATGAAGTACTAAGTGCGTTTATGATTATTTCTGTAAAGATCTTACAACGAACTCAATTATAACAACTCTATTCCTGTTGAACGAAATAAAAATACAAGCTTGAAATCATTTTGATTTCATTATCATTGTTTAAATTGCTTAAAATAAATCATAGTAAAACATAATCATAATAAACTTTGTAATAACTGATTACATTCTAAGTCATGTTTACAATCTAGAACAACGATTACGTCATATTTTAATATTCAATTTGGTAATAGAGCTTAAAATTCATTATACATATGTATTTGTAATATGACGTTTATGATTATTTCTGTATAGATCTTATAGATAATTTTAAACGAAAAAGTTGAAAATTAGTTTTAGTTCTTATGCTTATGGTTATATATACATATTACCTTATATATTACCCTCAAATTAATTTTCATCGTTGAAGTTAAAGTTAAAACTTTGTTTAATAATTCATTTCTTATTCTTATTCAATTTCATTTGCTTTGAATATAAAAATACGAGTAGAAAAGTTGAAGTATTTGGTAAAAGGTGCAAAACCAAGAAACTACGACTATTCTTCAATTCCAAGTCTAAAATGTATTAAACTAAATTAAATTAAAAAAACATATGTAGTATCATACGAATTGTGATATTTATTTGATTTTTAATTTCGAAGTTATATAATTTATATTGAAATAGTTGATGTCTTTAAAACATAATATTTGATGGCTTAGATTGCAAAACTTGATTTAAATAATGTTTTATATAAAAAATATTTGTTATAATTATAACTAATATTAAAAAGGAAGTGCAAAAACATTAAGTAGTGCATAAACGCACTTAAATATTTATAAAAAATAAAATGAAACACATTAAACAATTTATATAGTTTTATTGTGAACAATCTACATTTTGGCTTCAATTTTGTTATTGTCATATTCTTAGTATAAGAATATATTCATGAATTCGGAGAATAAATTATCATAAATCTCAGAAATTATCGTAATATCTCATGGATTGTTTATATCTATACCTAACTTATTTCCAAAAATGCTCAAAGTATTTGTCAAATTATGCGAGATAAGGAACAAGTTCTTAGGCAAATACGAACTTAAATTGAGCAAAAGTAAAGGCATTGTTTCAGTTCACTTACAATACAACAAAACTAGTCATGAGATAAAGATACAAACGATGTACGGAAAGAGGAGGAATTTGATTTTGGTTTTGGGTTTGGGTTTGCTCACATGCTGAGTGCTAAATTGCAATTGTCAACTAAAATGTGTGTGCACCACAAGTCCAGCTTATCAGAGCTTATCAATATCGCAGACAGAGAGAAACAGGCTAAAATTAGCATAGAAGCGAGGAACGAGTTTCACTTTTGGCTGGAGTGGCGATAAGCCATAAGCTGGCATAAACCAATCAAGAATCGGCAGCCCAAAAACTCGATTCGCATTGGTCGTTTTACCTGCAACAATGAACACTGAAGTGTAGCTGTAGTTGTGGCTAGGTTTGGGTTTGGGTTTGGGTTAACCCAACTTCTGGTGACGGGTCAAGTGCTGCAATCGGTAGCAGGTAAGAAATTTGACTTGTGGCAGACATGATAGTTCAACTGGACATGTTGCTGCCTGTTGCAGGTAATAAACGGACTAGGATGGCAACAATTAAATTAACAGCCCCCGGCTTAACAATAATAAAAGATCATTGCAAAAATCCCAATGGCAACATGTTTATGCATATTCCTTTAAGCTGGGTAAATTACATATATACAAAGCGCAGCACAAATTTAAGTGTGTGTGTGCATTTTTTTACAGAGATGCAGAGTTCAAATTAACACATTTTGTGCATTTCACTTTGTACTGTTATTTTTCATACTTCGATGTGCTTCGATCTTTCTCTTTTCCCATGTAGAGGTGTCATATAATTTTGGAAAGGAGTGTATTCGCTTTTCTTCTCAAGTGAAGTAAAGTATGAAAATCATTTTGTTTACTGCAGATACTTTATCATTTTCTCTTAATTTTGAAATCGAATGCTTTAAACAAATAAAGGCAAACCTTTCTTATACAGATATTCGATGAAAAAAGTATCTCAGCTCAATGCTTAAGCAAAATTATAAAGCATACTTGATATGCTTGTCTTAAATTAAAGTTACTTTAGCACTTTTAGGCACACACTCTTTAAAAATTTAAGTTTCTAGCCTATTCTTTGTGTTATGACTAATTGGTCCTTAAAGTGGTCTTTTTAAGACGAATGTTGATTATAAAAATTAGTTTTTTTTTCAGTGTATGTATTAATATTTATGTTTCAATTTAAATTTTCACAACTGATTTTTAACGAATCGATCAGTTGATAATGAATGCCGATCTAAGAACAGATCTAGTAAACGTTAAAAACAAGTTTTGAAATTAAAAAAAAAAGATATTTCAGAAGAAACAGATTGCTTCCAGCAAATTGTGTCAATCAGTGTTATGCTAATCAAATGCACTTAAATTTGAGTAAGATATGGGATTGAGATTTAATGTTGAACGCATGCGAAATCCGATTACCACTTCATTAACTTTTCGAGGCGCCACGAAGGCCATTAAAATGTTGGCTTTAACAGGCTCGTTAAAGGCCAAACAAAATGCAAAAGAAGCAAATGTTCAAATCATTAGTCCAGAGCATGTCGCTCGAGCATTAAATGTGGCAATTGTAATTTTAATTCGCACAGTTGGCTGGTGAAATACATATTTAGTACTCTACAGCCAAACAGTTTATATACCCTACTATACTATACTATATATATAAGTATGTATGTATGTATGTGTGTGTGCAATAACATATTTGGGAGATTGAGAGCTTAAGTGGTAAGGGCGTCGCCATTCTGTCCTGATGAGGGATCTTGTTTGTTGTCTAAAAATAAAACGCAGTTCACTGCCATTCCTCTGGTTGTCATGGAGCTGAAGCACAAGCGGAAACGGAAGCTGAGATGAGCACTGAGCACTGAGCACTGCGCACTGTCAGCAACAGACTCAACTCAATTCATACTCGAATGCTGTACGAGTATGTCCAAAAATATGAGCATGTATTATATGGGTATTATATTACAAGGGCGTCGTCTCCTGCAAAAATATCGTTATAGGAAATGCGAATCTATTTCCAGCCTGCTGCCAAATGAGAGAAGACAACGCACACACACACACACACAGACACACACACACAAAGAGAAAAAAAGAAAACTGCCCATAAGTATAATTAAAAAACCATTTATAATCATTTTGTCGAATCCCAGTCGAAGGCAAACAGAAGTTGACCCAGCCACAGAAAGCCGTTGTCTCTCCCTCTCTCTCTCTGTCATTCCCTTTCTTTCCTCCCACTTTAACCTCCCAAGCTGTGTGGCACTTGAAGCCGTCGGTAGTCGACTGTCGACAGTCATCGTCCGTCCAGCTCGGCGTTGACAATTTGCGACTCGACTGTGGCTGCCCCCGAAAAAAAAAACAAGTGAGAAAGCTACAGTCAAGCTTTGACTGCAATAGACCCTTCACTTTCCGATTGAACTAATTTCCGATATTACAATTTAAAATAAAATATTGTTCATTGTTCAATCTCCACTTAAAAAGTAAGTCATTAAAATATGCTAATTTTGGCAAATACAAAATACTTATTTAAAATATGT
The DNA here is from genome assembly GCA_019972355.1 of Drosophila kohkoa. Taxonomy (NCBI): domain Eukaryota; kingdom Metazoa; phylum Arthropoda; class Insecta; order Diptera; family Drosophilidae; genus Drosophila; species Drosophila kohkoa. Next base: position 2,294,161 of record BJEL01000077.1, read on the forward strand.
TACTGAAATGATAAATTTGGTATTCATTTTTAGCTTAATATTTTTGTAATTAATTTTCACGTTCTCCTTTTGAAATGTTATTATTTAATGTAAAACTCAAGAAATTTAAATTGAAAATAAAGATTCCATTTAATGGCAAATTATGCGAATTATTATTTATATAGTGTGAAGGTCTTATTTTTAAAATATATTTTTAATACGACATTTGTAAAAAGAAAGAAAAATGTTTCCCACAAGCCAAAATACTAAATAAATACATTTAAATTGAGTATTTGATTATTTCAGTCTGGAAAAAACTTTAATTAAAAAGCTAAAAAGATTTATGAAAGAAGGTTTTTTTATATGTAACTTCTTACTTGTATGCTTTATTTTTGTTCATTTAAAAAATAGTCACCATCTGGAAATTTGCTAAAAAAAAAAAAAAAACTACGAACCTTATATATTTAAATAGCTTTAACATTTCTTTATCAGTTTTAGGGAAAAAAATTTTCGAAAGTGGAAGGCGATTTATAATTTAGCTAAATCGACTGATTAAGATTTTGGATTATATTATAGGATCGGAGATATCTCTATCCGCTTTTGACACACTCCATAATAGACTTTATTCACGTTTTGTAAAAGTAAAGGGTCGACAAAAAAAATAGGAAAAACAGGAGCCGTAAATACGCACATAAAGCGACATTCTCCATTCTCTCCTTTCACTGTTTTCTCCTCGACTCCCACGTGGTTGGAGAGGAGTAGCGGGGAGGGGTGGGTGAGGACCAGGACGAGGACGGGGGCTAAGAGGAGCCGCAATGCCATTGCCATTGAGTTTGAATTATGTCAGCGCAGTAATAAATTGTTCAGGGCATTAAATTAAAATATATATATATATATGTGCTTCTGTGTATGTGTGCGTGTGTGTGTATGTATGGGGGTGTTCATGCAATTCTTGCGGCACTAGGCACACACACACACACACACACACACAACCGCACACTCAGTCAGCTTGGAGCACAGAGAGGACGCCCCAATAGGATTTGTGGCGAGAATTTACTACAAAATGCCAAACATGTATCGTCCAACACATTCACATATTGAGTATGCAAATAAAATAGGATTTTGAGGTATTCACTCGAACCTTGACAACTCGGCTCCATCCCCTCCGATTTTCCATTATTCCATTTTCACCATGAATTCACCAGCAAAGAGTGCCAGCTTTGAAAGACCAAATACAGAGCAAGGTGAGCATTGAAATAGCCACTATTGCAATTAATTCTATACTATATCCCTTTAAACAAAATGATGAAGAATTACGACCACTAAAAAGGTTGGTACTATAACCAAACTGTTTTCATTTTCTGTGCTCTTTAAAAAGTTGTTATATTTTTATGCGAATGTATTCACAAGAAAGCATTTCAGTCCCTATAAAATGAAATTCTGCATCAACAAATCTTCTCGAATTTAACCATGTTCGATTTTGTGAACATCAAATTTGGCTTTTACAAAAACCCTTCTACCCTATGTGTAGCGGGTATACAAATTCATAGCAATAATATGAGTCTCCAGTAATCAAATAAACCTAGAAAATGTTGGTCTTTGTTAATTTAATAAGTATTGAAACTCAACTACTTGTACTTGAGCATTGCATTTGCTCTTTCTCTACCAAAGATTAATATAATAAATACATATAAATTGTTTCACAATAGTATTAACTTATTTCAGTATCTCAAAATTTATTATTTGACAAAGAAGTAAACAAACTAGAAGGTCTAATTACTCTTTGTCAACTGGATATTAAAGATACAACATAAATACTATTATTTACAATGAGGCAAAGAAAAACCATATCTTTCGTTGTACTATATAATTGCGTTGCCCAAAAAAACAGGCAAGTACATTTCAGATTTCACATGTGGTTTGCATTTTTGACTATACAGTAAATGTGATATTTACATGCGAACTACTTACAAAACTTGTACAATTAGTGGGATCAATGTCAGTAAAAATGAAATGTATAATTCTACAAACTAGATGAATATTCTATGTGCATTTGTATATCCTATATATGTATATGGAGTTATCCAGAGCAGCCGCGACATCCGCAGTGCACGCATTCCACAATGCGTCCCTCCTCCAGTTTTGATTTTGGCACACGGCAAATGCAATTCGTGCCGAAGTTCGTGTCACGTGTTTGTATGCAACGCAGGCAGCAAAGATTCTCATAGCCGGACTTCTTCCATTTGGCTATCAGGTTCCCATCGGCAATCTTCTCTTTCAAACAATAGTCGTACAATTCCCGGCTGATGGCTTTGCGGCGATAGAACAAATCATAGATGTAGCGCGTCTTCTGGTGATGTATCTTAAAGATGGGCCACAACGATTCTGTGATGCGCTTGCCCTCGTGTGGTTCCGTTTCCGCTTTAAAAGAAAAAAGAATACGTTTATAGGCGGCCAGAAGAAACAAAATAAAAGCGGCGTCAGCAAATAACTAGGAAATACCTTCGCGCATTTTCTGTTCCAGCTCCTCCAATGTTGGTTCAATCAATTCCCAACCATCTGGTGGAGGTTTTCGACTGCGACGCACTTTTGGCATTGTTTTTTGCTTTGTATATGAAATACAATTTCAATTTGAACACGTTAAAATCTATACAAAATGTAAAATGCTACAAAACTGAAATAATGCAGATAATAAACAGCTGTTCAACATTTAAGCGTTGTTTAAGTGTTGTGAAATGCATGTTGGGTAACGAAACACAGCACTGACAGTCAGGGTTGCTTTGATTGAGGGTTATCGATAAGCGTTTCAGTTTATTTTCCATTTCAGTGTATATGTAATCGTAGAAGTAATGAGTTGATTGTTTTTGTTATTTTTGTTTGACAGACGCGTGTTATTGCTATTGTACTCTGTTCATTTGATTTATTTGGAACACTTGCTTTGCGTCCTGCTTCACGACTTGCAAACCAAACAAAAAGAGAAAGGTGAAGCAAATATTAAAGGACAAAAGCATTGCGCAGCCAAAAGTAAGCAAAAGCTAAGAAAGCAGCAGACGCAGTCGAAAAGATATCGTCTGCTTGTGCATGTGTTTGTGTCTGTGTTTGCATTTGTGTTTGTGTTCGTGTTCATGTTCATGTTCATGTGATTGTGCAGCAGCAGCAGCAGCAGCAACAAACTAACCCACACAACTTTGGGGACGCAGCTTCACACGCGCTTCAAAGCAACAGCAACAGCAGTTGTATTATTATTACCATCGACGACTGTTGAGGCGGATGCTCTCTTGTCTTGATTAATAATTACTGCATTAAATTTAATGCACAACTAAACGCTGCCGTCAACGTTCCAAACAAATTCGATGTGCGTGTGTGTTCCAATTCAAAACAACAATATACATATGTATGCAAAAGTGTGCGTGCTTGTGGTTTGTTGTGACGTCGTTGCGATGACTGTGATTGTATTTGTTGTAATGCGTCGCTTTCATTCATAAGTCGTCGCTGGTGCTGGTGGCTTTCTTTGCGTCAACAACAAATCAACGTTTGGCCTTCGCATAGTATCTGCGCGCTCGTTCGCACCAACAGAGGCGCCCACATAATTGGCTGTCGCTGTCACGTTCACGTTCCCGCTCCCACTTCCACTCCCATTCTCTGACCAGCATTGGCATCGCCCCTTCCTTGTCTTGCCACCATCATCTTTGCTATTGCATTTCCATTCATTTGACGATTCGTATCGTATTCGCCGTTATATTCAGTGCATGGTACGTGAAATAACAAATATTTAAGTACTCACACACCAACAACGCTGAAGTGTTTGTATGTGTGTCTGCGAGAGATCACCACCCCCCATTTTGTTGGCACATTTAAACGCCCCCTCCCACCATGTCGCGCTCTACTTGTGTGTGCGTTTGTGACGCTGCGCGAACTTGCGTATGTGTGTGTGTGTGTTGGTGTGTGTGTAATGAGCGCAACAAATCAGTATTGTTTTGTTTGCTGTTTGCACATTCCTCAATTTTTTTTGCCATTTTCCGCCTTATGCACACACACACACACACACTCGCACAAAAACACAGAAATTGTCACTTTGTATTTCTAGTTTGGAACTAGTCATCAGACTAACCGTGTACCAGACAATTGGTCACACCATTTATCTACGACACACATACATATTAAAACGAATACATATGCAAACAATTCTAAGTCATGAAATCGATCCTACTTACGGCCACACTGATCGGATCGATAAGATAGCCTAACTCAAAACAATAACAAAGTTCCATCTCACACTCACACACATGCATGTGTGTTAATATGTATGTATGTATATACGCTTGATTGTATGGCAAGGTAGCTTTAGAGACAAGTTTACACTAATACACTCATAGAAATAGCTTTTCGACAATTCACTGAAAATTTACATGGGAAAGCGTTTAAATATTTCCAATCGTCATTCTCAGTTGGCAGTTGTTTTTCAATTTTTAAATGGAAAGTTCCCAGAGTAATCCATAGAAACTATGCCAACAATTTCATAAACTTTTCATGTACAGTGCAGCTTCCATATAGCGATTTATTTAAAATTATAATAAGATTGAAAGATACTAAAATGTCTCTTAAAATTCCATGCAATTGAATAGTTTAGTTGAGGACATGACTTCTAATATATATTCTCACTTTTTGTGCTTCTACAATTTATGATCTCACAATTCTCACTACCGTATACTTCGCCCATATATCAAAGGGTCACTAATCATCCAAGTTATGACTGTCCCATAAAGTTCGGTAATTCTTTCTTTCACTGTGATAGTTTCTTTTTTTCTATCGTCGAGTACTGTATACAGTATATAGCTTTTTATCAGATAAATGTAAAAGTCGCTGGGTCTGTCACATAGCAGACACACGTTAATTGTCGTATAAATAATGTCGAACTCGAGTTGAAGGCAATAAAGAAAGTTAACTTCCAAGAAAGAAATTTCGTGTAATTTATGTTGGTGCTGTGGAATAAATTAAAGATTCTGAAAGATACTATTCGACTTTTTCTCATATTAGGGTGCAGGGTATTAGAGTAGTCATCACTCTGCCCCAATTGGCTGCAAGTCAATTATATTTATACCCCAACTGTGCCACGGTCGCCGCCACACCGTCCAGATGCCACAATTTCCGCGTTGCGCCGCAATTCAATATGAATTGTGAATCGCAATTCGCAGTCGTTATTAAAAATGCATTCAAATAAATCCATAACATTGAATTATTTGATTCGCACGAATGTAAACGGTTAAATTGTTTGTTTTGCTGTCAATATTGATGCAAAATGCAAAATGTGTGAATGAATATTGCAAACAGATTGAATTGTAATTGAATTGAGGAAAGTTTAATTGCCATATGTTAAACTGATTCGTGTCTTCGATAAGCATTGGTTGAAATGTTTGCTATGGTTTGAGTCTCGACTCCAACTTAAGTTCGAGTTGCAGAAGAATGAGTCTAATAATATACCATAAATGTATTTATCGACTTTCAGCCAGCTACGGCTTCAGCATGGAGCCCACAGCTGCTGCCGGCAATCTGCTGGAGATCATGGATCTGGCCCGAACCCTGCGCCAGGAGCAGCTCTTCATCCAGCACGAACAGGCGGCGTTTGCACAGCTCACCGGGGCCTTGGAGACGAATGCGGCAACCATAACACAGGTCTGAGTCTGAGTCGGAGTCTGACTTGTCACATAACATTTTGATTAACGATGTCACGTACTCGCTCGCTCACTCACTCATTGACTCTTTGTTTCCCCTTGTTCTCTCGTTTAGCTGGCGTACATCTGCGCCCAACAAAGACAGAATCTGCATGATCTGCTCTTAACCAGAACCGATCACGATCCATTTGCCTGCTGTCGCCGTGCCAGCGCCTACGACAACGCGCCCTTTCTGGATGCCAAGCAGGTGTTACCCTACGAGGTTGGTACTCCCTTTAGGCTCTTCCCCTCTCCCCTCTACCCTCTACCCTTTCCCATCATGGTCTTGCATTAAACGACATCGTTTATTAGGCACTTACTACGTATATACATATTTGTATAGCATATATACAAATATATAATCAGTTGTATGCTTGCATATCCAGACAACAAAGAACGATTTCCGATGTGTGAATAGAGGGAATGAACATTGACATTGTTCTTCTTCCTCTTCTCGTAGTCGTTGTTGTTGTTGCGGCTATTCGGAAAACTATTTAGATCAAATAAAATGCGACTCGTTGAGCATCATACGAGACGCAAATTAGTTTTAGCTCTTCCTCCTCCTTTTGCTACTGCGTCACTTACGACTGAACCGCGAATCGAAGATCAATTGACCACCTTCATATAATCATATTATATGATGGATCACTTTACATTGATCTAAGCCAGTTCTATGTTATATCGAATTGCAGTTTGTTTTATCAAAGTAAAGTTCATCGCAAATTCAGATTTCAATCTATTCTAACCCTAAACATAAATCTACTATAAACTTTTATTTAATAAACCTCAACTTAATTGCAATTTCTATATCGAATTGAACAAGTGTAATTGACTTTAATGTTATCGATTGAGTGCTAGGCTTATCTTCAATTAACCCCATTTACCATTTAATTCAAAATGTCAATAAGTCATTTGCTTTCCAATGTCTGTGTGAGATTTATATGATTGTATCTTCTTTCTTTTATCTGTGGAAGATTATCTTGTCTTTGCCACAACTTGATAAGACTTTCAACAAGAACTATACACTTAAAACACTTTGCTGCCAACTTGAGTTCGTGATAACAATTTATCTAGAGTTCTTTTGAAAATTTGATAATTATTTGTTTAACGACACAATATTTAATTATCTATCAATAGATAGTGAAATGAAACTACTTAGGAATTTTAACGACGTTTAAAATTATGTTCTTGATGTTATCTATAGGGTACATTTTGTAGTTCTTCATAGATGCGTCGATATGCTTTCCTTCTATGTTGAACTTCTATTTCTTTATATTTATTTATACAATATGTAATTCTTTATTACTAGTATTATCATGAATTCTATATATCATTATATATATGGTAGATTTGTAGTTCTTTATCGCTAATCTTATAAATCCTATATTCCATTATGTATATAAGGTATATTGGCAGTTCTTTAGTATTATTATTAATAATATGATAAATTTAGTGTTTTTTCTACTAGTATTATCATAATTTCTATATACCATTGTATACATATAGCATATGTTTTTATTTATTTCTAAAATATGTTATATTCGTCGATCCTTAGTATTATTTTAGTGTATGAATCCATAAATAGATTATGGATTGTGTGTAATAAATGAATGTAAATTACCGAAAGAAAGTACAAATTTTCTAGAGTATGACTAATTGATGTGACATCCTTTGATTGCAGCATGCCCTGGCCTATGAGGATCTGTTCAACTACCTGTACAACACACCGTATTTGCTGGCCATGTCGCTGGCGACAGCGGATCGCCTGTCGCTGGTGTCGCCGTCGCAGCTGGAGCAGATCGTGCACACAATTGCGACCGGACTGTATGGGAATGCGATCAACACAAAGGACGTGGAGCTGCTGCTCAAGTTGCTGCGCGAACTGATCGAGATGCAGCTGCTGAGCAGCGAGCAGCCGCGACGATTGCTGCGGACCAATGGCAGCGCATTCGCCCGTCTCTATCAGCGTCTGGTCGAGTCGCTCTTCTCGGCCCGGATCTTTCTGACAGCCGCGTTGCACGCTCCGCTGATGGCAGTGCTGAGCGAGCACGAGGCGCTGCTCGATGTCGATCCCCACAAGCTGTTGCAGAGCTTCACGGCCCGTGAACGGCAGCGACGCTTTGGCGAGGACGAGACGAGCGCCAACTATCAGCGGAATGTGGTCCGATTCCATGCCGAGACGCTGGGCAAGCTGCACGCCCATGCTCAGGCATTTGTGCGGAGTTTGCAGCAGAGCTGGTCGCTGTTTCCCAGCTCGCTGCGCTGGCTGCTGCAGACGCTGGGCCAGCAGCTGCGACAGACGCAACGGCACAGCGATCACGAGATACGTCAACTGCTGTCGGATCTGGTGTTCACGCACTTCATTTGCCCGGCGATCGTTAGCGCCGATCTGGTGGGCATCATCGATGTCAATGTGAGCGAACAGATGCGCCACAATCTCAATCAGATTGTCCAGCTGCTGCAGCGTCTGGCGCTGAGCGACGAGGCCAGCGAATTGGCCCACCTCATGGAGATGCTGTTGGTGGGTCAAACCGGCGAGGATGTCGTCGCCATACTGCCGCAGCAGAGCGACTTTGAGCGCGCCCAGCTGGCGATCAATCAGCGTGAACTGCAGCATTTCGTCGACTTCTTTCGCCTGCTGGCGCCTCGAGCCGAATACGAAGTGTCCGCCGAGCAGCGACAGCGACTGCAGCGGATTCTCTCGCGCATCCCCAAGACGGAGGCGACGGTTGTCTCTAATGCCAGCCAGCCAGCAATGCCGCCGCCTCCAGCCGCTGCAGAGGAGAAGAGCACAACGAATGGCGCGAAGCGTTCGAATAAAGGACTGATGCGGCTGGGGAAGGCCACCAAAAAGAAGCTGGCCAAGGGCATGAGCTTCAGCAGCACTTCGAATTCGAATTCCAACTCTCACTCCAACGCCAATTCCAATTCGAATGCCAGCCATGGTAACGAGTCTGCTGCTGGCAACGGCAGTGCAGCATCAAACGGAGCAGCGACGATGACGACGACGACGACGGCGAATGGCGATTTGGAGCAATGCTCGTCCTCGCATAGCGGCAGCAACACTAGCCTCAGCTCGTGTGGCGCCACAGCAGCAGCAGCAGCAGCGGCGGCTGCCACGACAGCGAATCCTGAAGCGGATGCCGTCGATGGCAACGAACCGGTGTTGATGTTCAGCATTTACAATGCGGCCGCCAAGTGCAAACTGAAGCCACTCACCGAGGAGGATCTGCTGAAGATGAACTGCATTGGGCAGGAGATTGCGCCGTCGGTTGCCGTCGTCACAGCGGCGCCTTCGTCGAATGCGGACGATGCGAGCAGCCTGGAGGCAATGCGTCGGCCGCACGATGATGCCTCCATTGGCAACTCGGACAATCTGGAGGCGATTAGCGAGGCGGCGCACTCGGTGAATCATTCGGTGGCCAGTTCGCTCGATCTCGAGGAGCAGCAGGAGCGCGATGTCCACGATGCCGAGAACGATGACAATCTCTCCGACATGGTCTCCGCCAATGTCTCGGGCCGTGGCACGCCCAACATCAGTGGCCGCGATACGCCCTCGTCGCAGGTGACGGACGGCGATGGAGCTGCCGGTGATCTGGCGCATCATGTGCCGCGTCCGACGCCCCAGATGCAGAACATGCTGTTGTCCAAGGTGCGCTCGGACATTGAAGACAAGTTCTGCAAGTTTGAGCTGAAGAAATTCGAGGGCGACGAGAACGTGAGCATCATATCGGACACGTGGTCAACGGATGTGCTCGCCAGCGACTCGGAGAACACGCTCGATGCCAGCAGCGAGCAGCAGCGTGGCCGCGATCGTGAGCGAGAGCGGGAACGGGAGCGAGAACGTGAGAGAGAGAGAGAGCGCAACTTCTCGACGCCATTGATACCATCGGCTGTTGTCTTGCCCGGCGACAACAACAACTTTGTGGTGGAGGCTCTGGCACGTGCCGCGGCACCCGCCGCACTGGACGCTTCGGATCAGCGCTCCGAATCGAACTGGAGCACCGATGTGCTGGCCAGCGACTCGGAGAAGCTGGCCGAGATCGATACGGACGACAATGTGAGCATCACAGCCAAGTCAGACACGGCAGCGCCGCTCGCGCTCGCTGTCGTGCTCGACGATGGCGAACAGACGCCTGGCAGCAGCGGCGATGGCGATGGTGTCGATCCTGACGGCGATGGGGATGGCGATGGCGATGGCAATGGGAATGCGAGTGCCAGCGAGCGTAGCCAAGAGGATTCGGCATTCTTTGATGCGGTCAATTCGTATGACGATGCGCATCACTATCAGGCGGCATCGTCGCTGGCCCGCAGCTCGGTGCGCACCAGCTATCATGGCTTGGGTGGCGACAGTGGCGACAGCAGCTTCCAGCAGCAGTACAAATGCAGCGCAGCCGAGGGCAGGAAGAGCACTCCGCTCATGGGCACGGCGTGTATGCGTCGCCAGACGTCCGCCGAGAGCAGCATATCGAATCAGAGCCTCAATCTCGAGGAGCCGCAGTCGAGCAGTAAACAGCAATCGTTGTCCTCGCATCACCATCATCATCATCATCATCACCACAAGAAGAAGAAACAACAGCAACAGCAGCAGCAACAACAGCAGCGAGATCTGATCGATTTCAGTGACTACAGCGAGGACAAGGATGAACCGCCTGGCTTGGTGCAGCAGCTGCTCGATAAGTTTGGCGACGAGCAGCAGCAGCATCCTCGCCAGCAGCAGCAGCAGCAACTGCAGCAAGTGCATTCACGTCCCTCCCTCGGCCATGGGGTCGAGCATCGTCGCATCTCCATGGAGCAGCGCACGGCGGGCATCGATGGACGACGAAATGGGATACTGGCGGGCAGCGAATCGGCGCGACGACATCAGAGCTTAAACTACGAGAACCACGAGATCATGCTGCAAGGCATTACGATGCACGCGACCGATGAGCGACCGAAGACCGATGATGACAAGCAGCAGGAGCTGCAGTTGCTCTGCGCCCAAACGCAGCAGTTGCAGCTACAACAGCTGCAGCATGATGTGGATGCCACCACCAGCAGCAACACACCGGCTGCCACGGCGGCGGGGGGTAAACCGAGCAAAGCCACCGGCGCCATACCAAAGAGCATTAGCTTCGATGCCAGCGCGGACAAGGAGAAGCATCGTGGCCAGCAGCAGCAGCAGCAGCAGAGGGAGCAACGCGATCAGAGCGGCAGCATTCTCAATAAACTGAAGCAGGGCATCTTTAAGAATCGTCGCAACAACAACAGCAACAGCAGCAACAACAAGTCAGCCTCATCCTCATCGTCGTCGGGTGCTGCAGCAGCAACTTCGTCGGCGTCGGCGAATCAACGATTGAGCATCCACAACGATCAAAATCGCAGCGTTAGCTTCGATCCGAGTGCCGCAGCCGCGTGTATCAACTTTGCCGCTGATCACGCCGACGCCCGATCGTCGCACTCGCACTCCCATTACTGTGATAGCAGCGAGGATATTCTGGCCAAGTATCGCCGCAAAGTCAGCAGCTCCAGCGATGCCACCAACTCGGACTCCACGGGCAACGGACATGGCCATGGTCACGGGCATGGGCATGGCCACAGTCACGGACTTGGTCACGGACATGCTCACAGTGCATCAGGCACGGCGCATGGACAAGTCACCAATGGCGGGTAAGCGAACCTCATCGAAACCACATTGATAAAGGAAATCTTTCTTGTAATCGAAATCACATTGAAATAGGAAATCTTTCTTGTAATTTCGCTTGTATTCCGCATAGTTCAGAGGCTAGTTAAATACTCTGAAAAACAGCAAAACCATCAACTTGAGACTATTGTAAATATAAAGCATTTGTTGAATACTCTAGCGACAATGAATTCGAGTGTGCTCGACTACGACATACCCGCTATCCATTTCCAATAAAACAATATTCTACAAACACACTAAAAATATAACACAAAAATATACCGTAGACTGTATTTAGTATTTGAATATTCAAAATATACCAGATTGTCAGCCAAAGCAGAATATCTGAAATAACTTCTACAATTACGAACTCGTACGAGAAAACCAAAATTAACGAATTTTAAAATGGTATCGTAAAACAGCAAAAGTTCCTAAAAATCAATCTTAGCTCTCAATATTATGCTTTATGTCACATGCTACTTTTGTTCACCATAGAATTATCCATATTCCATTTGTGATTATTGCAGTTCTCACAATAATCCCAATTCAATATTAGCATACTTAACAAATATACAAAGGAGACAATGTTAGACGCATAAACAAAAAAAATTCAAATTTAAAAATAGTTAGCAGAGAATGTTTAATTTCTTCTCAACTTGCTATCTTTCTCTTCTTTCTTGTATTTGTTAATATGGCATTATTAAGTTTGATGATCTCTTAAGTCATTATTCAAATTTTAGATACTATATACACTTAACAATACTGAAAATCAATCAAATAGGAGACAAAGATAAATGTGTCAAGTTGAGTACTTTCAAAGTATAGAACTCTAATTAAAGAGAATTTAAATATAAGTTTTGCATATAAGAAAGATATGCTCCACTTCCTCTATATCTGTCTGCTTTTATATACCAAATACAAATGTATTTATCAAAATATGAAATTGAAGACATAGAGTGCGTAAAGTTGAAAGCAGTATTCGATTATTATTTATTTACAACTATAATAATGAGGATTCAAATCGAAGATAGGTTGTTTCTCTATAAGAAAAAGATAATTCATTTCCTCCACAACTTGCTGTCTCTCACTATATTTATTTTGTGACTACTTCTTTTTAACTCAACTCTGTCTCACTCCAATCTCTATAAATTTCATTGTGCTTATATTTAATAAATGAGGATTAAAATCAAAGATATGCTATGCTGTAAGAAAGAGTTGCTTTACTTCCTCCACAACTTGCTCTCTCTCTCTCTCTCTCTCTCTGTCTATTTATTTTGTGACTACTTCTTTTCAACTGAATTCTGTCTCACTCTAATCTCCATCTCTTTCTTTGTGCTGCAGCCAATTGCCTGGCGTTGTGTTCAGCAGCGTGAAACAGAAGCTGCGCACGGTGCTCTCGAAGACGGATCTGCACAGCGGCGACTTCCGGCAGACGACGCTGAAGCCGCTGGAGGCGACGCCGTTGCAGACGTATCTGCAGATTCAGCTGGCGCAGTGCATCAGCCTGCAGCGGCTGCCGCAGATCTCGCATGTGGCCGAGGCGATGCGTTGCCTCGGCCAGCTGGAGCGGCCGCAGCATGCGCAGCTCTTGCTGGAGCTGCAGCACGATCTGGAGCGGCGCAAGAGTTATCTGCAGTATTTGCTGGTGCATCGCCAGCAGCTGTTGCTGCGCTCCGAGCAACTGGATCAGCTGGAGAAGCGATTGCGTGGCGAGGCGCGAAGCTGCCAGCGTTGCATGCTGCAGTCGTTGGTGCGCTTGTATCTGGGGCGACAGCAGAGCAAGCTGCAGGCTTTCCAAGCGGAGTTTGCCCTGCTCAGCGTCAGCGACGAGCGAGTGGAGCTGATCGAGGAGTTTGTCGAGGGACTTCTCGAGGAGTTGCGCGATGGCGGGCTGCAGGATGAGTTCCAACGCGAGGCGGCTCGCGATGCCATCGAACGTCTGCTGCTCGAGCAGATGTACGAGCAGGTGATGTTCCCCAACGAGGATGCGGATGTTTCGCGCGACGAAGTGCTTGCCGCGCACATTGGCAAGCTGCAGCGTTTTGTCCATCCGGCGCATCCCGCCCTCTGCATTGCCCAGGAGTATTTGGGCGAGGCGCCGTGGACCTTTGCCCAGCAGCAGCTGTGTCACATGGCTGCGTACAAGACGCCGCGTGAGAAGCTGCACTGCATCATCAAGTGAGTGTGTTGAATGCATTTAACTGTTTCGTATAATTGTAGTAAACTTCATATTCTCCGTTGCAGCTGCATCTCGAGCATCATGAGTTTGCTGCGCATGTCAAGTGGTCGTGTGCCAGCGGCAGACGATGTCCTCCCCGTGCTCATCTACGTAGTCATTATGGTATTATTCACAACACTCTCTCCCTCTGCTTCGCTTCTTGCTAACAACACTCTTCTTTCTCTCTCTTTGAGCAGGCTAATCCTCCGTATCTGCTCTCGACAGTGGAGTACATCAGCTGCTTTCTCGGCAAGCGGCTGGACGGCGAGGATGAGTTCTATTGGACGCTCTTCGGTTCGGTTGTGAAGTTCATCAAGACCATGGACTACCTGGATTAATGATGATGATGCTTTTGTTGTTTGTTTGCGGCGCTTGCCAACTTGCTGCAGCGAAGCTGGCTGATTGCCAATTGTTGTTATATCTTTACATTTATTTAGTGTCCTAAGTATATTGCATCGAGTTCTGTTTTATTGTATTTGTCCCACTTCCTCGTTTTTTTTTTTGTATTTTTTTTGTGTTCAACTTGATGTTCAGTCAGTTGTTTTCGTTTTTTTTGGGCCAAGCTTCGCTGCACAGGCACGCTTTGATATTTCTACCTTAATTTGTATAAAATATAATTCTACCGATATCTCTATATTTGTATATATACTTATATATATATATATTTGTATATGCTCAGTTCATGTATCACGTTGTGTTTAATACATATAACACGATATGTAGTATATATACACCAAGCAAATCAAAGGCGGCTACAACAAGAAATAAAATGAGAATTTGGAAATTCGCTATTTACGATAGTTGCTAAGAACTGTCTTAACTATTTTTCGATGCCTGCATTATTATATTTGTATACTCGTACTATACTTAGTAGGTACTATGCATACACAGACAAATTCATATACATATATGTATACCATATAGTATATATATATATATATACATATTTAGAAGTAAACATAAGCATGCATGGAACATGAACATGAAAATCAACTTAATATTCCTTATTGTGTAACACAACAAATAAAACGAAATTCAAGAACCCAACTGTTTTTTAAATGCTTAGCATTATTGTTATTATTATTACTATTATCATTGATATTATTATTAAGATTATTATTATTACTATTAATATTACTCTATGTCTATTGCTATCATTATTACTACTCTATTACTCTCAATATTACTATTACTATTACTATTACTATTACTATTACTATTACTATTACTATTACTATTACTATTACTATTACTATTACTATTACTATTACTATTACTATTACTATTACTATTACTATTACTATTACTATTACTATTACTATTACTATTACTATTACTATTACTATTACTATTACTATTGCTATTGCTATTGCTATTACTATTATTATTATTCTTAATATTAACATTAGTATTATTTTTATTTTTCTATCGGATAAGCATATTTAAGGTTCCCCAATTTAAGTATGAATCCATCTCAGGAACCCTGTGCATAGGTAGTCTCTATTTTACATAGACATACAGCTAGAATAGTTTCCTCATTTTAAATTTGCTTCGCAACCGAATCACTTCAACAATATCAAAAAAGAAATCGAGGCAAAATTCTATCAATCATCCATTAACAACAACCATGCAGCAAATAATGAATTCCGAGATGAACTTGCCGGTGATCTACACAATGTCTGTGATCGTCTTGCTGCTATTGATCCACACAATTTTCTCATGGCGACAACTGAGGCAAATGCAGAACAATTGGTCCCTGATGGAGGCCTACTGTCGATTGGAGCCGGGAACCGTGTGCAGCATTTGCATTGAGTCCATCACGGAAGGCGACACAATTCTGGCCGATCTTCAGCGTCTTGCCTGTGATCATTGGTTCCACAAGATTTGTCTTCGCGCCTGGCTTATTCGCGCCTCAAACTGTCCGAATTGCCGACGTCACATCGATCTATCCAAAGAGCTGCCGGACTTATTTCCCGCTGATTTTGACATGGACGCTGGCAGCGACAATGACAACGATGATCTGAATTTTTGATAACTCTCGCAATTCAATTTGTATTTTCGGCATTAAAGAACGCTTTCTTATGTTTTCGGGTTTAAAAGAAAACCAACTGTTTAATTTGGGTCAAAAAATGTATATAATAATTTTGTACAGAATCATCTTGTGGCAATCTAATTTCATTCTTTCAGGTCCATTTTACATATATATAATCAACAATTTACGCCAAATAAATTAGATATCTTGGATATACAACTAAAAAATGTGAACGAATATTCAATTACCGATATGCATCTCTATTTGCAATTGAATGCAAACAAATAAGTAAAACAAAAATATGTTTAAATCGCAAAGATCGAACAATATTTACTTGATTGCTATTGTTTTTCTTATAAAGTGTGATACCTCCAACATGTTGCAATAATCTCATTCGTGTAATTATATGCAATACATTTAAAGTGAATATGTAAATTCAATTAGTTTAGATGTGCACTTAAGTGTGTAGCTGCAGTTAATGACATCTCAATTTCACTTAACTTCAAACAAAATGTGTTTATGCTAATACATCAGAGTATTGCACACGCTCTTCGATATGCACTTATCTGCAATGTGCAATTAAAATACGTATATGTAGATTGTTCAAAAGTTATGCTGAGCTGCAATGCGCTTAACTGCACAATTGTGGTTTGCACACGCTCTTCGATATGCACTTATCTGCAATGTGCAATTAAAATACGTATATGTAGATTGTTCAAAAGTTATGCTGAGTTGCAATGCGCTTAACTGCATAATTGTGGTTTGCACACGCTCTTCGATATGCACTTATCTGCAATGTGCAATTAAAATACGTATATGTAGATTGTTCAAAAGTTATGCTTAGCTGCAATGCGCTTAACTGCACAATTGTGGTGCCTTAAAAATGATACAATAATCGAACTGCAATAATCTATATATGCAATGCAATTATCTTAGATGCGCTTATGTGCAATTGATAATACATCGATTGTTGTGATTTGTGTGGAAATAGTTAAACGAATATTTAATTGCCGTCTTACAACTAATTGGGACTCAGACTTTCATCGGCTCCGATCAAAGCAGATCTTACTACAAAAACATAAAGTGATCAAATTTAACAAGAATATATAAATCTACAAAAAAAAAAAAATGAAGAGTGAATTGGGTGATTGGATGATTGGGAATCCTCCTCCAGCGGGCTTTCAACGCAGCACATACTTCTCCAGGTTGGCATCGCGTCCGCCCATCAAATAGCTGTTGATCCACATCTGGGACATGATGCGAACACCATGTTGCTGCAGATACTCGAGATCCGCAGCGGCCAGCGGCGCCTTCTTCACGTCGACAAAACAATGCGTGGCACCGGCGGCCACATCATCCGATCCAAATGGCAATTGGGGCTCCAGAATGCATGCGCCTCCAGCACGCAGCACATTCCGAATGGCGGCCAAGCTCCGTTCTTGCAGACTGAGGATGACGCGCTGGTCACGAAATGCGCCGCCACCATCGAGACGCCAGCGATGCGCTGCAACCGCAATGGGTTGCTCCTCGGGCGTCAGCGGTGGCAAGTTGAGTGCCTTGGGATTGCCCCATTCACAGAGCGATTCGTCGAGGAAGACGCCCTTCGCATGACACTGCTCGATGTATTGAATGGTGAGAATCCATTTGCCGGCTGCCATGCATCCGAGCAACTTCTCGCCGCGATTGGGACGCTCGCACAGCAGATGCGTGCACTCCGGATCATAGTTGACCAGATTCTGGCACACAGTGCCGCCCAGACCCCGAATGCGTTCGATCAGCTGCTGGCGACGTTCGTCGTCGTCGCTGCTCGAGATGCTGAAGCACGGCGGTGTTCCTTGGTGCTGCATGCGGGGCGAGGTGCTGGCGCCGATACCGCTTTCGGAGCGCCGTTGGACGCCATTGAAGTCGACGGGATCGCGCCAGTCGACCATGTCCTCGCTGTTTGTGCCCAGAGCGAATCCCTCGGACTCGAAGGGCTGCACAAATTGCGCCTGACTCCGCGCTTGGCCGTCGTGATCGCGCTTGAGGCTCGAGCGACGCGACTCGCGGCTCTTAAGGTAGTCGGTGATCTGTCTCAGCTCGGACATATTGTCCGCGCTCGACTCCTCGAAGCTGATCTTGTCAAAGTTGATGGTGGCGCAGCTGTTGCTGCTCGGCTGCTCGTCTTGGGGCTGCGTGTTGGGCACAAAGGGCGAGGCGGGCGACGCTGTTCTTCGCTTTGGAGTTGCAGTTGCTGCTTTTGGAGTTGCAGTTGCAGTTGGAGTCGCTGTCTTCCTAGCCTGGAACAGAGTTCTGCCTGTGGGTGGCTCCTGTACCTTTACCTGTACCGACTGCTGCTGTGGCTGCTGCTGGTCCTCCTCCCCCGATGTGTACTCGATGCCCAGGGTCTCGCAGGTGATGCGCATCACACGCTGTCGTATCACCGCAATCGGCGTGTCCGGCTTCAGCTGCTGCTTGGGCAGACGCCAGCGCCGCTCGAAGTCATCGGCCATGCGCTGCTGGAACTCCGGGGTGAGGCAAAAGTCCGGTATCCCCGGTGCGGGATGCTGTGCGGCCGCCTGACGACGATTCACCGGCGTGCACGCCTGTCGCCGGATCCGTTCCAGTTCGGGTGTTTGATTCTCGCGCATCTCGCGTATGATCTGACGCACGCAGTCGCGTGCCTGGCTCGTGTCCAGACGCTGGGCCACCTGCTCGAGGAACTCAAAGTTGCACGCGCCCGTTCCTGCCCCCGCACGTTGCAGCGGCGTCTGCGGCGAGACGTCTCCGGAGCTGGAGCGACGTCGTGTGCTGACGAGACCCGTCACGAGCTCCGAGATGCGTGGATTGCGCAGCGGCGTCACTTGGTTCTCCTGCTGTTGCAGCTGCTGAGGTTCCGGCTGCAACTGTTCCTGCTGCTTGCTGCTGCTGCGATGCGAAAGCGGTGTCTGCTGCTGCTGCTGTTGCGGCTCCTGCGGCGGCGGTGGCAACTGCTTGTTGCTCTCCCTGAGCCGCGGCGAGGCGGGAAACTCGGCGGCACTCGTGCCCACCAGGTAGCCGGCAAAGGGAAGCTTCTCGCCACGCTGGGCGCAGTGCAGCAGCCACTGGGCGGTGACCACCGGATAGCCCCACTTCAAGGCACCCTCGTACTTGGAGCCCTCGGCACTGGAGCATACCAGCAAAGGACGTTCCTTCTTCACAAACGCCTTGTTCAGACTGCCGCCCTGCAGCTCCGCCAGCGCATTGATGAAATCCCGCTCGAGACCCGCATAGATCGACACCACAATAGTCATGCCCGCCAGCGTGTTGGCCTTCGCCTGCTGCGGCACCGGCTGATGGTAGTACTCGAGGGGCTGGAGGAGCTTGTTCTGCTTCATACAGGACTCGAGATAGAGTTCGGTGACCAGGTGACGCCACCGCACCGGCAGGGTGCTCACGTCGAGCAGCTGCTCGAAGCTGACGATGGCAAAGTCAACGGGATCCGTATAGCTGGCGGAGACGAGGCATCCCTGCGCCGCCTGGCATTCGCTGACCATTTGATCGTAGAGCTCGCTGCTGAAGCTCGTCGGATGCACATAGACGGTGGCGCCCTGCAGATAGTCCAGCTTGTCAAAGTCAATGGAGAGCGTGCTGGCGCTGAGATCGGGCAGCGCCACAGCCGGAGGAGGAGCAGGGGCAGGAGCTGATGGCGCAGCTGGAGTCACGGTGTTGTTGAGCTGCGTGGAACAGGCGGCGGGCAACGGCATCGCTGGCTCCTGATCGGCCGCATACTGTGTCAGCAGCGATGGCTCCAACTCCGGCTCCGCCTCCTCGGCGGGCAGCTCGAAGAGCTTCTTCTTGATGGGCGCCATCGTCGCCGGCTGCTTGAAGCTGTGATTCATGGAACGCAGCGTCCGCTTGCTGCCCGGCGATGCAATCGTCGGCTCGATGCCCGCAGCGTCCGGCAGCGCGACACGATGCGGCAGCTCGCTGGCAATCCGCGCCAGCCGGATGCTCTCGCGCAGCCACTCCAGCTGCACCACCTGGCAGGCGGCGAGCAGTCCGTCCGCCTGCCACTGGCGATAGGCGGTCATATCCAGCTGGCCGACGATGATGTGCGTGAGTCCCTCGTGCGGATCGTCGTAGCGAGTGGCGCCGCCAGTGTTGAGCACGCGATGCAGCTTCTCCCGTTCGGCGGTCCGAAAGCCGCTCAGATAGACGCAGCAGCCGTCGAGGAAGCTGCCCGCCTGCTTTGCCTGGCGCGGACAGATCTCGGCGAGCGTCTGTTGGTAGTTCACCTGCTGTGCGTGCTGTGAGGTTGCCTGCTTGAGCAGCTGCTTGGCTGCTGAACCGGCGCCGCCAGCCTCAGAGGCAACTCCTGATACTCCTGATCCTCCTGAGTTGCTGGTCTGCGTCTCGTTGAGCGTCGTGTTGTCGCTGCACATGCGTCGCCCGGCGGCGTTAGACATAAAACTGATGCAGGACAGATCCGGCAGCTGGTCGGACGTCTGGTTCACCTCACCCGATCGCTGTTTGGTGGGCGTGGACATCTGCTTGCGGGGACGCACCTCGTATTGTTTGGTGGGCAGTGCGTAGCCA
Source organism: Drosophila kohkoa (assembly GCA_019972355.1). Lineage (NCBI taxonomy): Eukaryota > Metazoa > Arthropoda > Insecta > Diptera > Drosophilidae > Drosophila > Drosophila kohkoa. Next base: position 2,314,320 of record BJEL01000077.1, read on the forward strand.
CGGGCGGCGCTCTCGAAGATCCACTCCGGCAGCAGAATGTCCTTCTTGAAGCGCAGCGCCGCCTTGTACTTCTCCGAGTCCGTCTTCGATTGCTCTGTGATCACAATGTCCACCTGCTGGGAGCGAAAGGCGCGATGATAGTTGCCGCCATTCTCGTTGACCAGCCGCATTACGGCTTCCTTGCGCGACGCCTCCAGACCGCTGCACGTGATGTTGGCGCCAAAGAACGTGGGCAGACGATATTTCTCGAACTGCGGATCTTCGGCACTGATGTGACGCTCCCAGACGCGCTGCACCCAATCCACATGCATCACTGCGACGCCGTTGAGCGTGGCATGCTCGTACTTATTCGACTTGATGGTGTTCGAGATGAGGTGCGTGATGTTGCGTCCAAAGTTCTGGAAATAGTGTCCGCCCATCCAATGGATGAGCTTCTTGAGTTCGTCCTTCTCGCGAGTGCTCACGCCACTCGCAGAGATTTGCAGATCACGCATCGCGGTGCTGTAGATGGGACTGGTGCCCAGCGGCACTGGAGTGCATCTCGTCAAGCAATCAATGATGCAGGGTGGCCCAAGGATGAGGGCCTTTGTGGTTTGCAGCTGCTCGAAGAAATCGCCCTCAAAGCGTGCGATGACAAAGACATCCTGTTTGGTCAGGCCGCCGCCGGCAATCAGAGGGAATCCCTCGCTTGGACGAATTTCCCGGATTTGCGTGTCCGCCAATTGATCGCGCATCAAGCGCAAAGCTTCGGCAAATTGTTCGGCAACAGCGTTGTCGCCGTCGCTGGTCGTGTTGTCTACAAAATATGCGCATATCGTTGCATCCAGGCTTGTGCTCATCCTTAATTATTGATCCTTAGGGTGTTGATTGTTGATTCTACTCTGTTTTTGTGGCTGTGGCAAAATACTCCGGTTTTTGGCGCGTCTCCTGTCTTGTTGTGCAGTGTGTGACCGCAGTTTGCAATGATGCGAATATACTAACGAGATGTATCACACTCGCTGTTGGGCATACTTTTCTATGGAAACCTGAGACCACTTTGGCATTGATATACGGCGCAACAAATTGAAATTATTAGCTTTTGTCACTTATATATTTATTTATTTACCTTGTAATTGAAATCAAGCAGACAACTTGTGTTTTTATTAAAGTCTACCTGCTATGACTTTCGATTATTTTTTAAAAGTTTACCTCCACTTTGAAATAGTGGTTTAAAAATTAACTGACTAACTAAGTTTGCAATGGCCAACAATTTAAATTGTTATTTATTTTGGTGCTACAACAATAAGTTGCAATCAACAAACATTTCTTTGTTAGTTACAGATTTGAATTTCGGAAATGGCAATGCCGTTGAGGTGGCAACGTCAAACTTGGTTGACCATGTGGCAACGCTGCATTTGAGTTGCAGCCAACTGTTGTTTGGCGCGTAATTTTGAAATACGCTCTTATCCGTTTCGATTGAAATAAAACACAGAATGTTGTGGGTTTCACTGTACAATATCTATTTATTTCAGTTGCATGCGTTACGTGTAAGCATTTAATCAAGATTTCGTTGTCTACACATTCAAGTGTCAATTTGGATTGAAGTTGCTTGCATAGTATTTCGTATTTAAGTAGTATAATTATTGATGCTTAATGCGCTAATTGCTGCTCTTGTATGTAGTTATTGTTCATTGCTTGTAATACAGTTAATAATAGATAGAATAGAATATTTATGTATGCAGACTGGACTTCTTATTGTACAAAAATAATACAAATCATATTGATACTTTCGTTCCACTGATAGTCGAAATAACAATTAAAGATACGCGTTAATTAAATAAATTAAATACCTTAGAGTGCTAAGCGAAAATAAAATCGTCGTATTAAATGCAGCTGTTAGTCAAATAAAAACTAAACGCTATTTATAGTGTGTGTAGTTATGCTTTGATTTGATTTTGGTTCTTAACTTAAGCTCTAGAGACTACAAAATACGTTAAGCAATTACAAAAAAAAAAAAAATAATAGTATATTTTAATGTAAGATAATTAAATTGACATCAAAGCAGAGACAGAGATGGCCGCTATGTGTGTGTGTGTGTGTGTGTGTGTGTGTGTGTGAGCAGGACGGCATGTCTACGCACAAGTGCGTGCTCTGCGTTGAAAGCGCTTCATGCGTCGATACCAATCGTCCTTCCACTCGATAACTATCGAACGCGGTCCAATTCCCAAGTAACCAGGCGGCGCTTCCGAATCTCGCCCCAGAATCAAATACGATCTGTAAAACGTCCGAGAGAGAGAGAGAGAGAGAGAGATATCGAAATTAATATAAAAATAATAAGCGCATTACTAATAATTTTATGTTATAAGATGCAAAAGACTAAAACATTGCATGAAAGCCTTAAGTAGCTCTTGACTTCGCTAAGCACTGGTTGAAGTACAAGCTAAGTGGTTTGAGTCTTGACTGTACTGTAAATGTTTATGAACTGTATTTATTCTTGAAGGAAAAAGAATATAATTAGAATATCATTGAAAACAAATATTTTAAAGACGAAGCTACAGCTCAGTAAATATAAGAACATTAATTAGATCGTTGTTATATTCACGAATTATCTTCAGGCTAAGAATTTAAGACTCTTACCAATTTACCATTAGATCACTGTGATCACAGATTCCAAAGACAAAGTAAGGTCGAAAGACTTTTCATACTATTTATGAGTTAAAATATTTCGAGAATAAACTATTTTGTGTACAGATTACATCTAAGAGAGTCAGTATGTCCGGAAATACTATTTTATCTATGTACTAAGATAGATCTAAATTCTATACTCCTATTTCAACATGTAAAACACTATATTTAACCTGATGCAACTTAAGTAGATGTTGTTCATAAAATATACCGAGGGTGAAAGTTACCTGTTGACTTTAATCCTGGGACAGCGACACTCCAAATTCTTAATCGGTATGATCCAGGTCATAGGACCCCGTTTGAGCATTGTATTCGGCATTCCATAGACGCTGCTGGCTCTGCTGCGCTTGAAGACCGCCTGAATTTGCAGATCGAAGCGCGCCGTTTCGCTGTCGCTGCTTTGATAATCGGATGCGCTGCTCCCGCTCATTCCGCTCATTACGCTGCTCCCAGATCGCACTTGTCCTGCCCTGTCCTGCTGCTGATCCATTTCGTAGTCCGCGTCCGGATCCATGGCGTGTCGACGCTCGTTGCTGGCTGCTTCGCTGCTCGTATCTCTGCCAATCACTTTGGCCATTATTGCTGCAAGTGTCGCAAGAGAAGAGGGTAAGAATATATCCAGAGAGAGAGAGAGAGAGAGAAAGAGAGGAGCTTGAGGACTTACCGTAATCTCTTTTGCAGAATTTGTTGAGGTTTAACCTTTTGGTGCTTATTTTGCATTTTTCGCATTCTGCAAAGAGAGAAAGCAAAAGACAGAGAAAGAGATTAATAGCTGATTAATACGACAGTGTAATTAACAAGCACATAAAAGCACAAACATTCAACATCCAACATCCGTCTGTCTGTCTGTCTGTCTGTCTGTCTGTCCGCCTCTTTGAACAGCCAGATCTCAGCGATCGTCTGTGCCAGAGTTGCCAAAGTTTGCAGGAATATTCATTTAATGATCATGTTAGCCAAATGCATAATAGATTTTTGCCACGCCCCCCGCGTTGCATTTGAAATTCAATTTGCCCGCTGGTAGAGCTGTTTCAACTACGGTTTATTTATTGATCTCCGGCAGACCTTCGACTTGCTGCCACGCCCACACTGACGCCCACGCCTTTTCCCTTAGTCGTAACTGGATGAATGCGTGCATGTTCGTTTCTTGTGTTTGTGTTTACAATTTAATTGCAAAATTTATGTCTTTATGGCCAATGCCAATTAGCGTGTCGAACAACAGCAACAACAACAACAATAACAACAACAACAGCAGCAACAGCAACTGCAACAGACGCTGCTGCTGCTGCAGCAATAATAATATAAGCATTAAGACGCGATCGGCATTACATTAAAGCTGTCATCCTCCAACTTCCCCCTCCCTCCCCCTCTACACCATTCATCCCCCCCTTACAGTGGGGCCTCCTGCTATTGTAAACTAAAATTAGCCAAAGCATTTTGATGTTGTTTCTCTGATTGCAACAATGCTAACTGCAACGTTTGTTGTTTCAGCAGCAATTGCTGCTATACCCTGTATTAATTATTCTTATGGGGTAGGCTAGCTTTTGAAAAGAAAGATACATTTTTGATCATCAATCTTATAAACTGAAAACTGAAGTTCAGCAAATTTAATTGACAAAATAAATTTAAAGTTCAGTTGATGAAATGATTATTTTTAATGAGAATGAAATAAAATTAAAAAAAAAATTGAGATTGAAATATAAAAAACACTTCACATGTTTCGACTCTTATAGACCCTATACTCATTTTTGAGTAAATTAAATTCGTATACAACAAAATGTTTTAAATCTTGAGTGAAAAATATAAAGAAAACTTTAGTGTCTTATATTTAATTTTCAATAAGTTTAAATGAGTGCAAAAGAAAAATTTAAAAAAAATGAGATTGAAATATAAAAAACACTTCACATGTTTCGACTCTTATAGTCCCTATACTCATTTTTGAGTAAATTAAATTCGAATACAACAAAATGTTTTAAATCTTGAGTGAAAAATATGAAGAAAACTTTACTGTCTTATATCCAGTATTTAATTTGCAATAAAAAGGTTTCAAATAAGAAAATTTCGATCAAGTACTGAACTTTTTTTATATATAAAAGATGAACTTCAAATTTAAAGCACCGCATTCCTAACATCCTGATTCAGACTTCAACACAGGATATTCGCAAGCTGAGTAAAGAAATGTGATACGCTGCTGTGGCAGTTGCAGTTGCAGTTGGCTACTTGCAACTGCTGCCAATGTCAGAGACGGCAGCAAACCGAACGTGACACAATTGGACGCATAAACATTGTTTTATATGAGGCACTGCGATCGGGGCGATCGCGATCGATTCATCGATCTATAATGCAAAAGTGAAAGCGGTAGGTGGGGATGGGGAGGGGGGAATGCAAAGGGGTGAGGGAGCGGGGAATTTCTAAAATTGGAGAGGGTGCGCCAACATTTCGAGGCTGTCGCTTGTATTTTGGTATTTTATGTGAATCACTTTGCAAGAGCGTGAGAGGAGGGAACGGGGGGTGGTGAGTGGGGAGAGGGGAGCAGGGCTTCGCCGTTAGTTGCCGTTAAGTGGCCTAGCGATATTTATCGCAGCTATTTGCGGCCCTTACGCTAAAGTGCACTGGCCACGCCCCTTTGTCTCTAGCATGTGCAATATGTAGGTGAGATTGTGCTGTCGCTATTCTCTCTCTATATCTTGACTGCAATCAATTCAAAGTGACTCGTTAATCATTTAATTGTGCATTACATTAACATGTCATTAAATTTCGTATGCAAAATCAGATACGCACCAAGGTCGATAGGGGGCGTTGAGTGCGTGAGTGAATGTGTATGTGTGTGGGTGTGTGTGTGTGTGTGTGTGTGTGACAGGCACTAACTTTAAATTAACTCAAACTCGACAGAATTTCAAATTAATTTAATAAGATTATCAAATTATAAATTCATAATTAATATTCATGTCGAGCAGTCTCGTTCCAGACCCCCCACCCTCTAACTCCCCACCCCCTCCCCCTCCAACCATCCCATCACATTTCTACCGCTTTGCTCCGTTCTCTGTTCGTCTCGCCATCTCGCTCTATCCCCCACAACTAACACTATGACTTGAAAGCAAGGACCAACTTTTGCGTTCTCTTATGTGTGTGTGTGTGTCTGTGTGTTTGTGCCTGCGGGCGAATATGTTTGTGTGTGAGAGCGAGAGCGAGAGGGAGAGCTGACCAGCTTTTTAGTGCGCTTCTTGGTTACAAGCGTGCAAACTTCAACTTCTCAACATCAACGTCAACTTCATCTTCAACTTCAACTTGCGTTTCTCGCTCGGCATCAACTTTGCGCTTTTCTTTGCCATTGACAAATACATTTAACTGACTGCCTTTTTAAGCAGCAACCAGAGCGAGATAGCAACACATAGGTGTACACGTGTATGTGTGTGTGCGCGAAAGCAAGACGACACTGAGTAGTTGAAGGCACTTTGACTGAGAATCCCCCATTTGCATTTGATGATGGATGCTCTTCTGGATGGTTGCCCAATTTGCGTTCAGCGAGCATTCAGTTTAGTTTAGTCAAAGTTGTCACAGTTCCTCTTTAGCCGTTTACATTTAACAGTTTTCAGATTGCAACTTTCTTTTTCAACTCTCGCTCAAGTTGAATTTACTGCGTAATATGCATATACAATACAAGTATGTATAAATGTACCAAGAACTAAAAGGAATGAAAGCTTTTACTCTTGCACAGATCAAGCTTCATTTGCTTGAAAGCTTTGCTTAAGATCGAAGAACAGAAAGCTTTGTTTGCGCAATTTGCAAGTGCAGCTTTTTATGGCAATTTGTCATCAGTCAGACGTTGCCGTCTCCCTCTAGCCATTGCAAATAAATAGTTGGGAGCAATTAGCGACGGCAACAGGCAGCGTGGACATTTTGCAGTGCCGCTTAAAAGTGTACGCTCATTGTTGTTGTTGTTGTTATTGTTGGCGCTGCTCATTCATGAACAAATTAAATAAAGAAACTTTTTAATACATTTGCGTAGCAACTTGTAGTTGTTGTTGTTGTTGTTACTGTTGCTGTCGCTGTTAGTTGCTTTCTATTTGCTGCTCGCCATTCGCTTTGCCACTTTGTGCAAAGTTTGCTTTGCTTTTTACTTGAGCACGCGCCACCTTAGGGCGCCGCAATAGCAACTTAACATGATGGGGATGGGAGGAGAAGAAGGAGAAGGAGGATGAGAAGGAAAAGGAGGGAGACGAGGGTTGTGGTTCTTGGTTGCCTGGTTTGGCTGGCGGGCGGCTTTAGCATGATTTATGCCGTTGTGGCGCATTCTGTTTGCTTGTTGCGCTGCAGTTTCTACGCTTCAAACACTCCCCGTCTCCCTCGCACGCCCGACAACTGTAACTAAAAGTTGCATGCAAACATTTGCGCTAACTGTTAAGTGCTGTGCCGCCCACTTCAACACGACCACGCCCATGCCCACGTCGACGCCCACGCCCTAGCAGCCCTCTCGCTTCGCTTTGCGCTGTCCGTTGTCTTCTTTTGAGGCTCCGCCGCTTAACCAACAACCGACAACCGACTGCACTTTAGCGGATTTGTGTTTTCTCACCCATTTGAAAGGATTACAAAGCGAGAGAAGCGACGCGGCAAAAGTTTGCCGTCTGGAATAGTTAGTAAAAGCGGCCGCAACAACAACAACAACAACATGCACAATCGGTTAACACACAGACTTCAACAGAGAGTGAGAGTGAGAGAGAGGGAACACTTACTTACCCCTGCCGCCCTCGGTGCGATAATACTGCGATTGGGCGGCCGCCGATGAGGCGCCTCGATCTCTATCCACGCCTCCGACAGCTCCATTGGACTCACTTGGCTCCGGCGCCGTATTCTGCGTATCCAGCATGTTGATCATGCGCGGCGGTTGCTCTGCAAAAACATTAATCGATAAGTTATCGACGAGCATCGAAAGTAGTGTTGTGTAAGCATCGTTAAATTTACTAAATCTATTCGATTATTCAATTTTTATCGAAATTTCAAATTTACTTCTTCTACTTGCATCGTTTATCTTTCAATGTTATTTTGTTATGACTAGATTATTATTTTAAGGGAACTTAAGAATGTTCATCATAGTATTTTAATAATAATAAAGGCTTTAAAATAGTTTATTATGTAATTGTCCGATTTTCTTATATTTCTTTATTTCAGTTTATTTCACAACTTGTTCTCCCGTTCAAGTTCTTTTACATAGTGATCGCACTTTCGTCTCGTGCTCGACCGATACACCTATCGATCGGGCTTCTAACTCGATATATATTTAATCGATTAATTCTTAATGTTACCTTATGCTAATTTAAATCTTGTATTTACAATATTTACATTCGGCCGACCTGACTACAGATCGACCACGATCTACATACAAAGGGCAATTGTATTATTAACCTCAGTGATCCAAGGCTTAAGGCGAGCAGGCTCTAAAATGCCTCTAAAGGGCAATTGAGTTAACTGACAGTCATCAATATCAACTACTTCATATCTGTCATGATCAAAAACACGGTTTATCTTATAGGGCCCCCGGTACTTTGGGGCAAATTTCTTATTAACTCCTGCTGTAGTATCTACATTCCGAATGGCTACATAGTCACCGACGTTATATTCTCTAGGAGCTCTATGTCTCTTACCATAAAACTGTTCATTTCTTTTCTGGGAATTTTGAATGTTGACAGACGCCTGCTCACGGAGTTTCACAATATCTCTAGGTTCATCATTGAATTTAGTATCTAAATATTCAGAAAGCTCATCAACTATAGGTCCCTTCTGTATTACTCCAAACAATAGAATACTAGGAGCTACTTGGGTGCTACTGTGTACTGCATTATTAATTGCAAATTCAGCTTTATTGAGTAATTTATACCAGTCGGACTGGCTCAAAGGTTCTGCTAATTTTCCTAGCATTGGTGTCAAAACCCGATTCACCCGCTCTACTTGGCCGTTAGCCTGTGGCGCTCCAGTGGCCACCTTTATATGTTCTATATCACGTTCTTGACAAAAGGTGGTGAACTCAAGCGACGTAAAACAAGTACCGCGATCAGATATGATCCTTTGAGGTCGGCTATAAAAGTCAAAATATTTACTTAACGCATCTCTCGCTTCTCTAGTGCTAGTTGTATTTACAGGAAAGAGTTTCACAAACTTAGTAAAGGCGTCAATAACAACTAAAAGGTGCTTTCTCTTTGAAATTAAACTCGGTAGGGGGCCTAAATGGTCTATATGGAGTGTATGAAATGGGACACATGGCTTCGGGATACTGTGCAATGTTCTATCATGAATAGATCTAGGCACTGAATGCAAAATGCACGAAAGGCAATTTCTTATAAAACGCTCCACCTTAGTTCTCATATCTGGGAACCAATAAGTCCGTCTCAAATCATTAACGCACTTGTCCGCTGCTAGGTGTCCTAATTTTTCGTGCGATTTCCTAATAATCTGCTCTTCCATGCAAACGGGTACATACAAACAATAAGAATCATTTCCATTCTTTCTGCATACTAGTCCATCTCTCAACTCAAAGCTACGCGAGGTTCCATTCTCTAGTTTCTGTCTCAATCGAACTATTTCCTTATCCCTCATTTGTTCCGTTTGTAAAATCAAGTCTACATCCTCAGGTGTTGCCCCCACTACTCCAACTAAAGGTATTGATTTCAAAAACGCGTCCTCACGAAACTCATATTTATCAACTTTATCATCTCCCCAGGCCCTTTTACCACCGTCCATGTAATCCCTATTCACATCCTCGCAATTAACTCCACCGTTATCTAAAGAATCTTCACTAAGGTTCTCTTCCATTATAACTCGTAGTCTCTCTAAAGGATCTTCACAAAGGCTATCTAACAACGCACTATCCCCTGGTGTGTCTCTACGGATTTCTAAAAGGCTTTCTATAAGGTTGTCACTACTAATTCCCACAAGGTTGTCTCTACGGTTCTCAACTAAGTTTTCTCTATGGTTCTCTCTACGGTTCTCTATGCGTTCTTCCTCAAAGTTTTCTAACAAGTCATTGTCGCCACTAAACTCACTATTTTTTAGGGTCTTAACAACTTCTGTCTGTCTGCTTAAAGCATCCACATGGGCCATATTAACACCGGGTCTGTGCATAATTGAATAATCATAATTTTCCAACTCAAGGGACCACCTAGCTATCCTAGGATTAATAGCTTTCCTACTAAGAGTTTGCACTAGCGAATTGCAATCCGTAATTATTTTAAACGGCCTATGCTCTAAGTATACTCTAAAACGGCGTAACGCATTAATTATCGCAAGCGTTTCCAACTCAAAACTATGGTATCTCGACTCTGCCGCTGTAGTTTTACCGGAATAAAACAAAACAGGATGCATTTTTCCATCATCCTGCCGCTGCAATAGTATAGCTCCAAAACCATGTGAACTGGCATCGGTATGAAGCTCAGTTTCTCTCCCAGGACTGAAAATCGCTAAAACGGGTGGGTTAGCTAAAGCACTTTTCAAATTTTCAAACGCCCTCAATTGCTCATCATTGAGTGGAAAAGGACCACCTTTCTTTAATAACTCAGTCAAGGGTCTAGCTATTCTCGCAAACGACAGGACAAAACGTCTGAAATACGAAAAGAATCCTAGACATGAGTGAAGGGTATGGACATTCTGTGGCACAGGGAAATTTCTCAAGGCTACCAAATGTGTTTCGCTCGGCTTAATCCCATATTTACTAACATTGTACCCTAGGAACTCGCATTCTTTCTTAAGAAATACACACTTCTTCTTGTTTATCTCCAAATTATTTTCGCTAATTCGATCCAAAAGTTTTGCCAACATCTCCAAGTGTTCATCTACAGTCTTAGTGGCAATAACTATATCGTCCATATAAATAACTACTCTTTTTTCTCGAATAAAGTCTGAAAATGTTTCCGAGATAAATCGTTGAAATACTGCAGGACCATTCTTCAAACCAAAAGGCATCCTCAGGTACTCGTATTGTCCTTGAGGGGTAACAAACGCTGTATACGGAACGGATTTTTCCTCGACCTCTATTTGATGAAATCCGCTTTTGAAATCAATCACAGAAAAACAACATTTCCCCTCCAAATATTCAAGGCAGTCTTCAATAAGAGGCAAAGGGAAATTATCTTTGACGATACGTTTGTTTAAACCACGGTAGTCAACGCACATTCGAGTTTCACCAGACTTTTTCTTCACAAGAACTAAAGGTGACGCATAGGGTGAAGCACTAGGACGTATAACGTTTTTCTTTAGCAAATCATCGACAATTTCTGCAACTTTCTCTCTCTCAAAATAAGACAAACGCCTAGGTGAACAATAAAAGGGAGTGGTATCGGTTAATCTGATGGACATACGATATCTAGGTTTAACATTATAATCGTATTGGTTGTTAGAATAATGACTTTGAATAGTTTTTTTGACACCTTCCAGCTATTTCAAGTCCAAACTCCGTTCCTATCTCAAAAGAGTCCTCTCTAAATGGTTCTATACCCGCCAAGAATTTGTCCGCGGTACCGTCAACATCCAAAGATTCTCCAGAATTTATGTTATTTAAGCCTATGTTATGATTAGAATGATTATTATCTAGCTTATAATTACTATTACGTATTTTATGTGTAGTATTTGCATTTACGGTGAAAAGAGAAGCACAGTTTGAATGATTAGTATTGATTTTTAATGAATTTAAGGGTGAATGATACTCAGCATTAATGTTTTTCTTATGAACTAATTGAACTTCAATGATCTTAAGTGAGTCTCGCCCTAATAATACAGGTAATGGCAAAATATTATCATCGACTATATTTAAAGATATTGAATAGGTTTTTGAACAAAATTTAACAAAGCACTTCCATGTGCCCCAAACTGATATGGGGTGTCCTCCTAGTCCATAATATTTCGATCTTTTCAAACGTAAAACAACATTATTCGGAATCAAAGACTTATGAATAAAGCTTACGGGGCTACCGGTATCAAACAAACTTACGATACGTATATATTTTCCCTTTTCACCTAGCAATCCTCATACTTCTAAAGCTTGGACCGCTGCCAATTCCTCCGAGCCAGATCCCTCATCGTCCTGCACTGCTGCTACCATAGTCGTCGTCTTTCGCTTGGGGCACTGCTGGTACTTGTGATCCACACTGTAACACTTGAAACAGGCTCCATCCGGTCTTTTAGATTGTCGGCAATTCCTCGCCAAATGGCCCATTCCTCGACAATTATAGCAGCGAATATCTTCAGGATCCTGCATATAATTGGCACGAACTTGAGGCTTCATCATCTTAGGCTGCTCCTCTCTTTTCGACGGCTGGACGGGCACCTTCTTTATTTTGTCATAAATCGTAATTTTTGTGCGCAGCTCTTCCAACGATTCGCAATAAGCCATTGCAGACGCAGCTCCCGAATTGTCTCCTAAGCCTTCAACGACGAATTGAATTATATCCTCCGTTGCCACCTCGACTTGTCGCGCAATGCTGCACATGACGAAAAAATATTGTAGGGCGCTCTCATTCTTCGACTTCTTTCTGGCTTCTAATTGCTTGAAGATGTCGAACACGGTGACCCTGAGATCGAACACAGCTATCAACTCCGCTCGCAGTACCGGCCAAGTGAGAGCAGCCGTCTCAATCATGAATGATCTGGCCGATCCTGTCAACAAACGTTTGGCGAAAATGAAACGTTTTTTCTCCGACACGCAGTATGTATCCATTATTTTTACAAAATCGTCGATCCAGCGCGTCACAGGGTATCCAGTATCCCCCGAAAAAGGTTGGATTAGGGCATTCAAGTCACTCATGTCGATGTCTTCTCCTCGAGCTGGTTTATTCTGGCTCAACGCATTTTCCAAATCAGCGACACGTTTACGCACAGCATACAGCATCTCGACTTGTTGCAAATGTTGAATTTCTGCCACTACGTTCGCCACCACTTGATCACGATGCTGCATGTTCACGACCGCAATGTTCGAAACTTCCAGAACCCCGCCAGACGCCGCCGCATTGCCGCCATTTTTCAGAACCCTATCGCTGTCTCTCTCACTCTCATGCCCAATAGGGGCAATTTCACCACCACCGACGCCAACGTGATCATCCGGACTTGAGAATGCCGCTTCTACAGGCGAGCCGTTGCTCAGCTCCCGCTCCTCCAGATGCAGCTTCTCCACTTTTCCTTCCTCCATATTTGCCATAACAACTCTCGCAGCCGCCCGCAATTGATAAATTGTAGCGTCTTCCTCGAAACGCACGTGTTTTCTCTCCAAAATCGCAACTAGCTCAGATCTTGACTTTTTCAATATATCTTTATATCGCATCACACGGAGTTTCTCGTTTTTCGGGCCTTTACCCCACACCTGATATGTAATTGTCCGATTTTCTTATATTTCTTTATTTCAGTTTATTTCACAACTTGTTCTCCCGTTCAAGTTCTTTTACATAGTGATCGCACTTTCGTCTCGTGCTCGACCGATACACCTATCGATCGGGCTTCTAACTCGATATATATTTAATCGATTAATTCTTAATGTTACCTTATGCTAATTTAAATCTTGTATTTACAATATTTACAATTACTTAATTAAATGTGTTTCATAAATTATTTGATCTATTCGATTATTCAATTTTTACCGAACTTTCGAATTTACTTCTATTTGCATCGTTTATCTTTCAATGTTATTTTGTTATGACTAGATTATTATTTTAAGGGAACTTAATAGTATTTTAATAATAATAAAGGCTTTAAAATAGTTTATTACTTAATTAAATGTGTTTCATAAATTATTTGATATGAAATATTTAAAGTTCACCACCTGCCAAGCGAAGTCTTAACATTCTAATAAGAAGCCTAAACACTATAACTAAGGCCAATTCAGCAATCGAATTATGTTTAATCTTAATTATATGTACATATAGTATATCACTTGCTGGAATGGATGCGCTTTTTAAAATCTTGTGAGATATGGAAATCTGGTATTACTTTTTAACAATGTTATATTGATGGATTAAAGGATATATTTATATGAATAACCAGTGTTTTTTTCTTTTTTTGTTTTATCTACTGTGAAATCATAAATATAAACACTATAAATTATTTTCCGGCATTTACTTTTGAATTGTAGGTTACTTAGTTCGCATTACTTATGTAGATATGATGAATGAGAAGAGAAAGAACGACTTACTGATGCACGGCGCAATGTGGGAGCGACTTTGTTGGTAGCCGCGGGCGCAGCGATTGCAGGTCAATCCGGTGACGCCGTCCTTGCATGGACATTGACCGCTTGTGTTGTTGCAGATTTTGCCAGATGAGCCGATCGGATGGCAGTCGCAGGCTGTAAGAGGGGAAAATGGGAAAAGAACAGAACAGAAACAGTTGAAAGATACGCGTATATACAGATAAAGATACATTTCAGCAGAGATACAAAAGTTGCGTTGAGTGCTTAATTGAGCTGGCCGCACTTCAAAGCCTTTTTCTCCTCTTCTTCCCAATCGCAAATGCATTCGAGATTGAGCACACACACATACACACACATGCGAGTATTGACCAAGATGGCGTTGTGGCCATGGAAGCTACTTGAATTTTACTTTAAGTTACTTTCAAGTTTTCCTTTTCATCGACTTTTTCGGTCTCTCTCTCTCTCTCTCTCTCTCTCTCTCTCTTTTGCTCTCTTTTGGACTGCACGTTTATGAGCCGTGGAAATATGCATTAACAGATAACAGAGGCCGAACGGACGGACAGACAGACAGACAGACGGACGGACGGACGGATGGACCCCTTGCTGGCCAACAGCGGCATTCATTCCCATTAGCCACTGTCGGGATGCCAAATTGAGTGCACGCTGCCAGTTAAATGCCGGGTCGCAACTGCAGCGGCAGCAACAGCAACAGCATCGTCTGCGGTGGATGCCACACGGTTAATTGCAAATGAAAGTGCGAATCTGCTTGCCCCTTGCGGCAGACTTTTACTTGGCCATCCACTTTGCTTTTGGCACTTGTTTCCGCTGTGCCCTGTTCTGCCCCCAAAAGTCCATTGTTTCACAGCAAGAACGAACCACTCTGACCAGAGGGCAGCTCAGTGCCTCGTGCCTCGTGCCTCGCGCTGTACTCGATGAGTGCCCCTTTGACACCACTTCAAGTGAGCGGCATGTGGCAGAGACAATTTCTCGAGATGATCAATGAATGAGTTTTTTTTTTCTTTTTTTTTTGTATATGAGCTTTATAAGCCTTTAGTTATGTGGTTTCTGTAAATACTTTTTCTATGCTTATAAATAAATCGATTGATGACTAGAAATAAACTATTTTGTATTTATTTAATTGATGCACTAATTGCCACACTTTTTTAGTGTTGACTACTCGAATTTGCAGTGCTTTTATGCCACATCAGATGCTGACTTTAACCTACATTTTTATACCCGATACCCATAAGGTAGAAGGGTAGTATTACTTTGTGTCTGCTGGAAATGTAAAAGGCAGAACAAGTCATCTCCAACCCCATAAAGTATATATAATATATGTATATACATATATATATATATACCAACAGCATTTCTAAGAGACTATAATAAAAATAGAGATTTTATTGCATATAACACTTGTTATATTTTCTGGCAAATCAAATTTGATTCGAATTTTGGTCCCTGAAAATCGAATAGCAAACGTAATTTCGAAGGTAGACTTGCGAATTTTGAAGGTACATACAATACTAACTACAGTATTTAAGATTTCTGCGAATTAGGATGCGATCAAAAAGAAATTGTAGAAGTCATTTAACATTTGTATGTCAAAAAACCAATACTGCAATTGGGTCTTAGATGGCCTTGATGACAATCTGGTATATTTTGCCATTTAGGGTATATTTTAAATATAGTATATTTTATACGTTATGGTATATTTTGAATATAGTATATTTTGTACTTTATGGTATATTTTGAATATAGTATAATTTGTACTTTATGGTATATTTTGAATATAGTATATTTTGTACTTTAGGATATATTTTGAATATAGTATATTTTGTACTATATGGTATATTTTGAATATAGTATATTTTGTACTTTATGGTATATTTTGAATATAGTATATTTTGTACTATATGGTATATTTTGAATATAGTATATTTTATACGTTATGGTATATTTTGAATATAGTATATTTTGTACTTTATGGCATATTTTGAATGTAGTACAAGATCAGTCTACCAAATATACATTTTGGTATATTTTTAGTTATCTTCAGTATATTGATTTGGTATATTTTTTGAATATACTTTTATTGAAAATAGGTAGCGAGTATCTCAACGTCGAACACACTTAACTGTTGGCTTCTTACTTGTGTTTTTCCGCAGACTTGTTGCCTCGGTTTATGGCACACACCGCTGGACTGGGAGAGAGAGCGAGCGAGAGAGAGAGAGAGAGAGAGAGAGAGAAGCTTGGCGTCTGCCGCAACGTTTTGCATTTTGTCGTTTTTGCAACTATAACACAGCTTGTCCCATTTGGGCCACCCCCAAATGACCTGGTCTGAAGTACACACACACACAGACACACACACGAACACTTTGATGCACTTTGACGGATGACAAACTCTGGGCTGGGCAACTGTTCATTTGTGTCATGTGTCGCCCAGAGACAACGAGAGAGAGAGAGAGAGAGAGAGAGGGAGAGGGAGAGGGAGAGAGGGATGGAGAATGGAAAAGCGAGTGAGGTGGTTTTTAGTTAATAAGCTGCTTTTGGCCACACTTCGAATGAGGTGGCTCAAAGCCTTTTTGCGTTTTTACTTGCGAACATGCAAAAAGTTCTTTCGCCGCTGGGAAGCTGCAACGAAGAACTGAGACACTCACTCAAATGTGTGTGTGTGTGTTTGTGTGTGTATCTAGGCTCAACATGCTGCGATGGGTGTTGTGAGGGGAAGGGGCAAGGAGGCGGGAATGAGGTTGCAGCGTGCGTGCAACATTTGGTAATTTAATCCGATTTACAATAAATTAAATGCGATTTATATGCACACAGCGACACATCCGGAAGATAACAACAGCAACAGCAACGGCAACGGCAACGGCAGCGGCAACAACAATGACAATGACAACAGCGACAGCAGACAATAATAACTTGCCACAACAGCAGCGGCAGCGGCAACAAGAACAACGTGAGAGCGCTTTAACCATTTGGCGCTTGTGTCCATTGTTGGGCTTCGGCTTCGGGCTTCAGGGCATGGCCAAGCTGTCAGATACGGCGAGGGGCGGCAGTAGTGTGGGGGCGTGGCAGCAACAATATGACAACAATACGGATGCCTGCCCCCTGTGTGGTATCTGAACGTGGCAGCCACAAACACACACACACACACACACACACACAGAGACACACGCAGTCAACTCAACTGTTAAAATAGCCAAGGCAGAAAAAATAGCAGCGACAGCAGCAGCAACGAGTTCATTACGCATCCTGCCCCATATCGTTGCATGATGGCTATGAACTGAAAGCTACAAATATGTGCAATATCTCTCTCTCTCTCTCTCTCTCTCTCTCTGTCTATTGCTGTGCTGCTCACACGGTGGCACATCGCTGTCGTTGAGCATATGCTGCTGTCCGTGCTGCGCTTTTTTGCCGCATTGACCAAGAGGCAAGAGATTATGAATTTTCATTATAACGAGCCACACACACATACACACACACACACACACACACACGCACACACACAGAGCGCATCCTACACCAAAGCACTCACACTCACACTCTTTCATTCGCAATCAGAACCGTAATTGACATTCACAAAGAATGTAATCGAGTAGCTTTCAGTAATGTTTAGTTTCTAGTTTCCAGCTGCAGTCGCTGTTGCAGTTGCCATTGCCATTGCCTTTGCTCTCTAATGATTGCCACATGCAGCAAGCTGTGTTGTTGATGATGATGATTCATTCATTCATTCATTCAACAGGCAGATCAGTTACCAGACTAAAGTACCTTTCACCCATCGAAACCAACTTACAGACCCGACACCGACTGACTCACCAAAAAAGGACGACCCAAAAAAGCCGCATTTTGAATCACATGCAAATATTCATATACTCACATTCACACTCACAGAACGTGCCTTGCAAACTATTCACAAAGAGTTGCAGTTGCAGTTGCAGTTCCCAATGTAACTGTCACTCGCTTGCCCCATCAACTGGCGTCTGGAAGATGAGAGATGAGAACTTCGCTTGCTCCAATTCGATGTCATTTCTCAGTGCTTCAGTCGCTTCTCTGGCTTGGGCGCTTTATTAATGGCCTCTTAATTAGCACAGCATCATGTGAATCATGGCCAATGTTAATCGAAGTCGCACTCATGAGTCAAGCTCACATTTTAGCTAACTTTCGTTGAACAACTATTTATATGCGTGCAAATTGTAGTTTGCATTTAAAAACAAATAAAAAAGTATAGAAGTACACAAAATACCAGATTGATTTTTAATTAAAGAAAAACATTGCGGTAATATTCTTTAAATATACCGAAAAATATACTTAAATGCAACAACAGCTATGTTTAGTATATAAATATACTATTAGATTCAACATATACCACAGAGTACAAGAATACCATAAGGATTTTTCAATGCGATAATATTATTAAAATATACCAACCTAATATACAGGAAAAATACTAAAATATACCAAAAAGATATATTTGGTATTGCGATATATGTATAGTACCGCACTTATTTACAACTCACAATATTTCCAAATGCTAGCGACGTAAGTCTGAAGCTCAAAGCAAAAGTCCGTAACAAGGATGAAGGATGATGATGCTGGATGAATTCAAAGATTATGAGAAATCCGTATTGTGAGAGACATTCATGGCCATCTTTCATCACACCAACACCATTTGAGAAACTGCCCAAGCGTCAATTTTGAGCGTCTTGATATATATACCAGAATTGATCTGGATCATCACTCCAAATAACTCCCCGAGCAGGTTGAGTATAATAAACATATGGTAAGGCTGCGGATGAAGGGTAATAAGAACGTTTGGTTCTGGCAGAATGGCGCCTGTTTTATTCCCAATGCAAATAGACATTTAGTGCTTCAGGTCTTGAAAATTGGAAAGTTATTGGGCTGCCAAACAAAGCGGAGAGTACGGTTGAGTTCTGCGTTTTATTTGGCCGATTGACGTGGAGAAATTCTGTCAATATTATGGATTGTCTTCGAGGGTGACCGTAAAATTGGGTACAACAATCTGGAAGGTGTAATTGTCAAGGTATTCGCAAGTAGGCTGATAGATACGATGATACGACATAAATCCGTGCGAATCAACGAACCCGAGGTATGAAGATGAGGAGTGATTATAAAGAAGCCTGAATATATCATCTAATCTTATTTCTTAAACTACTTTCTGAAATTGATTGATTAACAAATGATATTGAAATTCATTTGGCAACAGAATTCTGTTCTAGTTCTGCTTGGTTAAGTCAGAATAACAATTCGAATAGAATAATCGAAAATAATATTTTCTTGTAAGATAAGAATTATCTCTGAATTGATGCATTTATGTTAATTATCAGTAATAGTCATCGAATAAAAGATAAAAGAAAATAAATGACCAATAAAATAATAAAATACTATGAATATAACCGAGAAGGAGACATAATTTTAATGAACTGTTTCAATCAGATCAGATCAGATCAGTCACAATAACATATATGTGAATCTGAATGTTTATCGTGCATTATTTGAATATTGAGTGGACTGCCATTTAATTTTCAGGTATGTAACATATTTCAATTTGGATATTTTGTCGGGCTTTAAATGGATGTGTTGTGCTCTGGTTTGGTCTGCTTTCTGCTTCTGGCCTTTATTTACAATGTTTAAAATCTGTTTTGGCATTTATTTATTTTGCTTGGCTTTCCAAAAATTAATTAACCGAAGTTTCGCTGTGCGCGCTGTGTTTGCACTCACAATCGCCCTGGCAGTTGTATTCACACTTGGTGCCCGCGATGGAAGGGCGGCAGCGAAAGGGCGGACAAGAGACGGGGGGATGAGGTGGAGCGGGGCGGGGTAGAAGTGTAAACATCATAAAGCAAATCAAGCGCAATTTGTTATTGTTTATTTCAACTTTGGGCAAGTGAAGCAACCCACGCCTCAGCCTCAGCCTCGGTATCGGTCTCGTTCTCAGCATCGGCATCAACGTCAACCCCAACCTCAATGTCTCCTCTCCTCACCCTCTTCTGCTTAGCTGACCACAAAGCTAAAAAGTGCGTAACGTAAACTCTAGTCGTCAGCGGCGGCGGCCACTTCCATCAATTGCCATAAAATATTAGCCGAAATTTTGTTGGCCAAGAAAACCAGCAAGAAAAATGGTGAGCAATAAAAAGCACAGCTGCCTCCAGGAAGGGGCCACTTTTCGATGTGGTTGTGGATGTGGATGTGAATATGGATTGTGATTTGTATTCTGTATTCTGTATACTGTATTGTGTTCTTATTTTGTTGCTGCTGCTGTTGTTTGTTATTATTAGCCAAATAGATTCATGCAAAATTTCAAAAGAAACCAAACACACACACACATACAGTGGAGAGAATTATGAAAAGATTTCTCTGTCGAATCACAATCGCAATCGCAATCGCATTCGTATTCGTAATTGAATCGAGAGGGATTACACCTGAGCAAGCGGACACAACTTTGACTGCAGAAGCAGAAGTAGAAGCAGCAACACTAAACAGACCGCGATACATTGTATAAATAACGAGTACCCGAGAATGAATCATTTGCAGCTGCAACAAAAATATGAATGTTTTCTTTTTCAAGTGCGAAATGAGTAACTCAGAGAAGGAAAGAGTCGATTAGGCATTTCCAGTCCAAGTGAATACGCACCAACAGATTGCAGAATATATTTCTTTTGCAGACTGATGTGGTCCACATAATGCTTACTGTATTTTTGCTGTCCTATACGAATATTTCAAAAAATTGAAATAGTATTGTATTTTTTGATTTATTAGCCGTTTTCTTTATATACTAAAGAGTACATACGCGAATTTATCGTTACACACTATTTAACACTTGACTTAAATAATCTGTACGTTATATTGAACACTTAAAATAAGTTATTATTTCATATATAGTTATAATCGACATTCGATAATGAAGCTACTTTTGTGTGATCGCTGACAATTTTAATTTAACTTTAATTAGAAAAGATTTAACATCAATGAGGGTTAAATACATTATTAATAGACAAATATTATTAATAATAATATTAAAGAGAAGTACAAAATTCGATATTCTATAATAATCGATAGTAAAGCGCTGCCTGTGTGTGATCGATGTCACTTTTAAGTGAAATGAATATGAATATGAATATGAATATGAATATGAATATGAATATGAATATGAATATGAATATGAATATGAATATGAATATGAATATGAATATGAATATGAATATGAAAATATTCAACTTTTAAAAGTGGCACATATATTATCAACACACAAATATAATTAATACTGAACACATACTATGACAACTACCGATAAGAGTAAAAATAATTTCGATAATCGATACTCGATACTCGATTAGTGAGGTGAATGAATAGAAAAGATTTCAGATTAAAAAGTGTCAAATATTTGCGTGAAATTCGCAGGCAATGAATGAATTTTGAGTAACACTTAAAGTAATGTTCTGAAGACGCATTTTAAACGTTGTGCATTCGATTGAATGCACTTTCCGATTCCGAATACTCGCTAAAGGCCACTTCAATAAATTGTCTGAAAAGTCAGATGCGATTGAATGGAATTAAATACTTTGTGGAGAGTACGTTCAGTTCAGTTGAGAGTTGTAACGACTCGAGTGTCAGGCTGAGTTTTTGCCGCCTAATTTGTGTGGATGTTGGAGGAGTGCTGGAGGGGTAGACCTCTAGAGCCCCTCTTCTTCGCTTGGCCTATTAATAAATCAATGGCTTCGCACGACGCGACAAAAGTTATGCCCAGAGAGAAAGAGAGATAGAGAGCGAGAGGGAGAGGGAGAGAGCGAGGACTTCCTTGTGCTTTGGCAGTGTAAAAACTTTATCGCGGTTGCAACTGGCGTAAAGTTCGCTCAACTTTCGCGACGACGAAATGAGCAAAAGTACAAGAAGAAGCAGAAGAAGCAGACTCAAATGGATTGTTACAATTTTGTTGCATGTACAACAAGAAGGAGGAAGACTGACAAAAGTTGCCAGCAGCAGGTGGGAGAGCAAAGGCATGGAAGAAAGACGCGCCGAGAAATGAGACCTCAATTGTATTCGCAAAACTTTGGCGCACTTTTCAAATTGTGCGTTAAAATTGAGGCGCAGACATAAAGGCTATTGAAAATCAAACGATGCGCACAAAAGTAGGCAATGCTAAAGTAGCATTTCTGATCGGAGAGGGGGGATGGCAAAGGGGGGGGGGGAGTGCGGAACCGTCACGGTCCCGTGGAGTCAACGAAATGGCAGCGCCAATTTGACGCTCGAACAATTTGCACAGCTTTAAATGTCAACTCGCATGCAAAATGTCATAATTCAAATCCTGGCCCACGCCATGCCACGCCTCCCCTAGGCCACGACGCCCACAAAAGCCGCCATAGAGCCAGAAAGCGTGGCCAGCCTGAGGTCTGTCTCTCTATATATGTATCTGTGCTGTGTATGAATGAATGTATGAATGTGCTGTGTGTGTGGCTTGCAATGTGTCTATACTCTATACTCTATACTCTAACCCAGTGATGGGGTTGATAAGGCAATGTCAACTCTACTTAAAGAGCTTCGCGTATCTAAATACGATTTATGGGCGGCTTTAGAGCCCATAAACGTGCTCATATCATTTCTACAGCATCTTGAGGCAGTTATCAATTCCAATCAGCAGTAAAAAACATTCAATTATCAAAGCCTTTGGCTTTCGATGAAGCATTACCAGAAAATAGGAGATGACATGGAAGATACAATTTAAGCTTTGGCTGCATTTAAGTATATAAAACTTGTGTAAATATGATTATAAGGAAAACTCATTTTGATTGATTTGATATTGGCTTGTCAAATTTTCATAAAATATTTACGTATTCAGAGCTCAGGAATTGAGGAAACCTTTACGAACTCTTTAAAATAATTATAATAATGAATAAATACTAATTCTAGTAAATGCTAGGTTCGAAATTTATTTGCCATCTGGGCTATAATAATGATATTAATTAACTGAATTATCACAATTGAACTCATTTGATGATAGATACTGTTGATTATTGCTACTATCGATATATCATACTATCGATAACTACTTACGATTATCGTTACTATCGATATATCATACTATCGATAACTACTTTTGATTATTGCTACTATCGATATATCATACTATCGATAACTACTTTTGATTGTTTCTTGTATCGATATATCATACTATCGATAACTACTGCTGATTATTACTACTATCGATATATCATACTATCGATAACTATAAATAGTTTGCATTTCAGGGTATTTGAAAAGTCGAGCACCATTTTTACGCCGCTGCTTTTTTTGCGTTTCCGAAATTGGAAAATTTGTGCTGGCAACTTTTATTGCTTCGCCAGCGTAAATTTGCTACGCCGCTTAGCTCGCTATTCCTGCCCCTCCCCCTGCCTCCTTTTTCAACTCCCCCCTCATATACATCATTGTATAGTTGTAATAGATTTTTGTAGCTTAGTTTTAAAAACCATTATGGCTTACTGGCTGACTGAGCTGCCACCTTTGATGCCCCCGCTGCCCCCTTCTGCTGACTGCTGACTGGCTTTGATGATAAATGCATTTTCTTGTGGCATTCAATTAAGTTTAGTTGCAACCCTCGGAGTGGAACGACCTTCAACCGATGCGCATTTTATGAAATTCTAATGACGTTCAAGCGAGAAGAAACACCCCACGATATGATATGATACGATGTGATATGGTGTGAGTTGAACTTTAACCTCTCACCCACTGATGAGTGCGGCAACTGTTGCCGCTCCCCTCTCCCCTCCTCCCCTACCATCCTTGTCTAATGGTTGCGTTGGCAACGGCTGCGTTTCATGAACTTGCCATCGAAATGGGCAGTAAAAAAAGTTGCTCCTCTCTCGCACTCTGTGTGTGAGTGTAACTGTCTGTGTAACTGTATTTGTGTGTGTGTGTGTGTGCTAGGTAATTCATGACATTATTTTAATTGCTGCTGCTGCTGTTGCTGTTATTGCTGTAGCATTTCGCACGTGACTTTGTGATTTTATGGCTTTTAATTTCACGTATTTAGTTACGGATATTGTTAATTGTATTCATGGCAACTCCCCCTCCACCCCCTCAATATGGCATCGTTTATGATATGCCATGTAAGTTTGTTGTCCATTGTTGTATTGACATAAACTCCACACACACACACACACACACTCACACAGTTACAATGGCAATTTGCGGTTGCATTTTAACATGCTGGGCATCACAACTTTGTGGCAAAGAATGTGCTTAGTTTTGATGCGAATATTCTCTTGATTTATGCAGCGTATTTTATGCTCTGTTGCTTGTTCTTATTACTCTTGTTGTTGTTGTTGTTTCTTTTCCATAGTTTGACATCTGAAATTAATGATGTCACTGTGCACGGTGGGCCATAATGCTCCGTTTTCGACTGCGATCGAAATCGATCAGTAGCTTAATCATTTGATATAATTCTTTTCACACCTATATTAATCGTTTCTCTTACTTTGGCAAAACTAGTCTGTGACCTCTTGCTTCTCATATTATTTGAAGTCAAGTTTATTATAAAAATATTATATTTTGAATTAGTTCCAAGTGTAAAACAAGCTAAATTTTTCATATTGGTTATAGAAAAATACGAAATAAAATATAGGCAAGGAAATTTTGCTTCTTTTATAGTTACTTAGAAGCTTGAAAATAGTGTTACAAAATTACTTTCATATTGTGAACGAATTTTGATACTTAGCTTCACATACGTATGACCACAAAAGAAAATAAATAAAGGTGGAAGAAAGAAGTAAAATTTGTTGCATAAAGTAATGAAATAAGTAGTAAATATAGAAGGTGTTGAAAATAAACAAAAAAAAAACATAACTAGTTAAGAAAAATGAATTAAAATGTGTTAAGGTTGAAATAAGTAAAGAAATAAGTAGTAAATATAATAGAAGGAACTAACTTTTGTTGAGGTTGTCACACAAATAAAAGCAAGCCAACTATATTTAATGTTCAAAATGTGAAAGTTTATAATAAAACTCATTTAAAACGAAAACAATAAATATTCTTTTGTTTATTTTTTACACAGTTCACTAAGAAGCAAACTTCGTTTTCACTTTCTGCATTAGTAATATTTCGATCCTACAAAGAATTTGTATTCAATAATTAAAATATAAACCTCTACGGAATGACTATGACTTTGGCTGGACTACAGTGGAGTGTGCTCAACTGTGAGATACCCATTTCCAAAAAAGCAATATTCTTAATATATACCGCAAAAATATCAAATATTGTTCCATAAGTATTCGAAATATACTATGGAGTAAAAAATTTACCAGATTGTCAGCCAAAGCAACTAAGATCCAATTGAAGCAAGAATATACATACATATATGTATATACTTTATAAAACCGGAAATGCTTTTGCCTGTTACATGCATTTGCTTCAGTCACAAAGTTATAATACTCTACAAAATAGCGTACTTCTCCCATAGTGCGGACAAAAAAGCGGAGCATACTTTTTGGGGGTGGCGGCAAGAGAGAAAGAGAGAGAGAGAGGGAGAGAGAGATTTTAATTATCCAAAGATCTGCTACAGCAACACACTATTATGAATAATGATGGTCAGTCTGTGTGTGTGTGTGTGTGTGTGTGTGTGTGTGTGTGTGTGTGTGTGAGGCAATCTCTCATTGGACAAATAATAATATGTAATTTTCCGGTCATTGAAACATTTGCGCAAATAAGGAAATTGGCTGAGCCGAAACCGAAATGACTTTGACAACATGTCCGAGTCCCAAAAGTGTACTCGAGTGTGTGTGTGTGTGTGTGTGTGCGAGTGTGTGTGTGTGCGAGTATGTTATGGTTTGGCCTTTTGCATCCGTTTCAGTCAGTCTGGCGTCCGTCTCTCTCTCTCTGATGAGTTATGGCTGGCAACGTCTGTTCGTATGTTCGTCTGTCGTCTGTTCGATGTCATTTTGCTCGTGGTGTCTGTGCTGAGCTCTCAAGTAAATCATTTGAATATTTAAATTAAATCGAAATCATGGCAACAACAACAGCAACGACAAAAATGTGCAGCAGCAGCAGCAGTCGAGACTTGAGCTCGACTCTCAGCTCGTCTCCCGGAAGTCGCCATCGACATCGCCATCGACATCGCTTTAAGGCGATAATTATAATGCGAGACATGCGAGCGACGCGTGATTTGCAATCTACGAGCAAACTTATGCATCATTTCAAATTTCAAATTTCATATTTCATGTTTGAAATTGCCGCTGCGAAATTGGCGAGAAAAGTTTCGCAACGAAATCGAATTATGCGACGCAAAAGTTGTCAATCTCAAGTAATAGTATTTTGCATATACTGAATAGTTGCACAGCATATACATACATACTAGATTCTATCAAGTTATCAATTACAGCAGATGAAGATATTCCGATTACGATTTGCAAAATAGTTTCTTAATTGCTTCGCATCACAAAGTTGCGAAGTGAAAAGTCAAAGTGGCCAAGCAATTGGAAATTCAAATGAAGAAATGCTGAATAACAACATCTTATGCACTAGTTTTGATTCCATAGAATTCAAGTACTGAGAATATAAATTCTGTTAAATTATTAAAGTGGAAGCACTCCAAAGATGCTGTTGCTGCTGTTGCTTCTTCTGTTTAAGTTTATTCTTAAGAAATTGCTCGCTGCAAATAATTCCACAAATGTTATGTGTTAGCCAGGTATGGACTTTCGCTTGAAAAACACTTTCTTCAGATGTTTATAGTCGATGCTATTTCCACTCGTAAATAAAAGTTTCCTCTTCCGCTCCGAGCTGCGCGTCTTCTTCTGTCTTCTGTGTTCTGTGTTTGCGTTGGCAAATTTATCATGGCAAAATTAAACGAAAATATATTGAGGCAAATTCAATTGCAAAAGGAGAGATGATAAATTGATGTGGTTAAATGCTTGGATTTATGCATTCATTTCAAGGTGCAATCGTATTCGAATTCGTATTCGTATTTGTATTCGTATTCGTCTGAAATGTCTAAATGGATGGCTTCATCAAAGACGTTTCGCATACGCCATGTGGGCCACTTGTTGTCGATTAGCTGACGCAGTTGCTGCATTAAGCAAGTCGAAGACATGAACAGACATGAACAGACAAGCACGGCAACATGTCCCGACATGCCGCGGCGAAAGGCGCTTGACTAATTGCAAAGGCAACGTCGCCAAATGGCTCGAGGCGAAACGAAACGAACCGAAGCGAAGCGACCCAAAAAAACATGACGTAAAACATTTTGCGAAACAAGACTAAGAACAAGAACAAAAACAACAACAACAAAAAAAAACAAGTGAAACAACACAATGAGCGAAAACCACAATGCAAAAATGTTTTAAACAAATTGCACGCGTGTCAAAATTAAAATGAATAAATTTCTTTCGACGTTGCGAAAATAAAACAAAAACTCAAACCGACAAAAAAATTTCACGACGTTGCAAAGAGAAGCCGCCGACGATTAAACTCATAAAGCTTACATTTCTCTGTCTGTGTGTGTGTGTGTGTGCAAGTGTGTGTGTGTGTGTGTGTGTGCTGCTTGCTTTACTTATTTACGATGTGCGCATTTAGCTGGCCTTGTAAAATTTTTGATGATTGCTGTTGTTGTTGTTGCTGTTGTCGGTTGATTTTTTTGGAGTGGATTTTTGTGTGTTGGTTGTGCGTTGTATAATTAATTAAAAATCGATAAGATTTTGATTTGGATTTAACGGCTTTTCAGAATTATGATGCTTAGTCAGCAGCATCGATGTCTTTTGAGAAATGATGACAAATGGGGCGTATACGCAATTCGCGCAGCTGGGGGGAAGTTAAGAACTGGAAGTCTCGGAACTCAGAACTCAGAAGTCAGAACTCAGAAGTCGTTATTACATGCCAAAAGCGCTTTGTTTGTTTTCATTATTTTACTACTTAAGTAAATTTTTGTGTACTATATTTTTGTTTACCCAACATTCAACATTCTACTATTTGCCCAATTGCAAATACGAAATTTTCGTGAGGAGAATTTTCGGTCTGATTGCGTTCAGATGGACTACTACGACTACAAACGAGTTGTAGTTGGCTCTAAAAATAGTCGCCGCTAGTTGCCGATTTAGTTGGCCATCTGCCTTTGTTGGCCACCTTATTTGGTCGAGTTGATTAGCCAGCGCGTGAAAATTATTGCCAGCTCATAAATTTCGAGTTCAATTCCTGCTGCTTTCAACTCGCAATTCGAACTCGCAAATGTTTTGTTTCTTTATAAATTGGTGTAACACAAAATGTATATATTTTGATTAATTACAATCGAGTAAGCAATTTGAATCACTTGAACTTACCTTTGCACACCTTGCGATGTGTTAGCGCCTTGGTGGGATCCCGATAGAAGCCTTCTTTGCACTGATCACAGTTGCGTCCCATGGTCGAGTGTCGACAGTTCTGACAAACGCCGCCAGAGCCGCCCTGTGTCAGTCGAAAGATCTCCATGTTGAAGCGACACTGACGTGCATGATTATTGCAATTGCATTCTGCAAACAGAGAGAGAGAGAGACAGAGAGAGAAGGATAAAAAATCAATGAAATATTCTTTGCATACGACATTGAGCCATCAAGTGATGGACAAATTAAGTAGCTAACAAACAAGCAGCGATGTCTTTATCACTGTCCAATGCGATAAATGAAAATAAATGGTACGCAAATCGGGCTCAACATGCCAAATGCCACATGCCACATGCCACATGCGGAGGCTACTGTGGCTGTTGCCATTGATGACGAGGCCAAGCCTCATCTCATTTGTCTAACGGCACATTGGCTTCAATTGCATAATTTATGCGAGCAATCATCACTATCAAACTGAATCTGGCGACAGTTCGACTACCGCATCAAGAGTGAGTGAGTGTGTGTGTGAGTGTGTGTGTGAGTGTGAATATGCATGTGAGTACTCTGGGAGACTATTCAAAACAGCTTATTCATTGTGGTCACTCACTGAGCTAAGCAGAATAGCTGTAGTTTTAGGTTTTATGATTGCAAATCGGCTTATTAATATTTTTATACCCGCTAACCATAGAGTAGAAGGGTATTATAGCTTTGTGGAAGGCATCTACGACACCATAAAGTATATAGTATATATTTTTGATCAGCGTAAAAAACTTTGTCTTAGCTTTGGCCGGCAATCTGGTATATATTGTACTCTATGGTATATTTTAAATGTAATACTATATGAATAAACCAAATATTGCATTCGGTATATTTTAGTATTTTGCGGTATATCTTGTGGTATCTGGTATATATTGTACTCTATGGTATATTTTGAATGTAATACTATATGAATAAACCAAATATTGCATTCGGTATATTTTAGTATTTTGCGGTATATCTTGTGGTATCTGGTATATATTGTACTCTATGGTAGATTTTGAATGTAATACTACATGAATAAACCAAATATTGCATTCGGTATATTTTTGAATTTTGCGGTATATCTTGTGGTATCTGGTATATATTGTACTCTATGGTATATTTTGAATGTAATACTATATGAATAAACCAAATATTGCATTCGGTATATTTTAGTATTTGGCGGTATATCTTGTGGTATCTGGTATATATTGTACTCTATGGTATATTTGAAATGTAATACTATATGAATAAACCAAATATTGCATTCGGTATATTTTAGTATTTTGCGGTATATCTTGTGGTATCTGGTATATATTGTACTCTATGGTAGATTTTGAATATATAAGTATATAGTAGATATAGTAAATATACTAAAAGCAACATTTGTTATATTTCTTTAAGTTTTTTGTGGTAAATCAGGTATATTTTGACATTCTAACCGTCTGGTATATTTCGTACTCTATAGTATATTTTGAGTGTAGTGTTTATTTTTTTAGTATTTACATGGTATATTAATTCGATATATTTTAAGAATGGCTTTTATTCAAAATGTGTAGCGGGTATCTCACAGTCGAGCACATTCGATTGCAGCTTTCTTCCTTGTTTTTATAGTCAATTCAACTTTTTTAAACTCTTTTATTACATTGCTCATTTATAATTTACAGCGTGGTAAATATTTTATTAAAATACTTTTTATTATTATTTTCAAAAGTTAGCGTTTATCTTCCGTTTATTAAATTTGCTTTGAAATTTGTGTAAACTTGAATAAGTCAATTACATTTATATTTATTTTTGGATTTTTGCATATTGAATTCGTTTGCCATAATGAAAACGATTGAACATTATTTTAGATGATTTTGTCTGCAATCATTTCAAATGCAATCGGTTTCAAGTATTTTTTTAATTGGTTCATGAATTATTAGCAGTATTCTTTGGATACATTTCTAAATTTCAATTGATCTGACTAATGTTTATTGCTTCTATATATTATTAGTTTTTTCCAATTTCTTTTGATTTGAAATATACTTTTACACTTTTACAGTCTTTATAGCGTATACGATAATCGATATATTTGACTTTATGTCCGACTGCTTCAGGTCTTGGTTCTTTGCAAACAGTTTTGCTATTGACATTCGATGATAACTGCGGACTGAGAATGGGAATAGAGTGCGGTTGCCGATGCTGTGTGCTGTGATGTTGCTGTGCTGGCATCTTTAGTCCCAGCGTCAGCTTTGTGCCCAAGCTCGAGCTGTCAGTGGCAAAAGCCGACAAAAGAGAAAAAGTGAAGAAGACTTGACTCGCTTTGCACAGTTGGCACTTGTCGCCCCTAGACTAAATTTGTATACCCGTTACCCATCGGATACAAGGGTATTATTACGGTATGCAGCAGGCACAAGGACTCCATCTATGTAGTATATATTCTCGAACAGACAAACGGACAAAGTCATGTTCCCTAAGATCACGTAGAGTTCAGGAAAGGAATAAAACTAAAGTTGATTTTTGGCAAAACTTAAAAATTATTAAAAAAAAAGAGGTAAATCTGGCTGGTCTAAATTGTTTTGGTTAAAAATTTCGAATATTTGGTAATCTATGGTATATTTTTTATGTAATAATATATTAATAAACAAAATGTGGAAAATTTTATTAATAAATGGTATATTTTCTGTGCGGTAGTATATCGATAAGGAAAGTATGGCTATTTGTATATTTTTAAAAGTATTTTATCGGTATATGTAGTTGGTATATTTGAATTGTTGTGGTTGTCAATCTAGTATATTTATCACGCCATGGTATATTTACTATGCAGTATATACACATTCAAAATGTATTTTTGTTTGTACATTTTTTAATGTATTTCAGGTATATTTATTCGGTCTATTTGAATTGTTCTAGTTGTCAATCTAGTATATTTATCAAGCCATGGTATATTTACCATGTAGTATATACACATTTAAAATGTATTTTTGTTTGTACATTTTTTTTAAGAATTTGTTTTCAAAATATTTTAATTGCATTGCTTGACTTTGGTATATTTTGTACTCTGTGGTATTTAAGTATTTTATCGGTATATTAATTTGGTATATTTTAACAATTCGCATTTCAGCTGTTATTGACAAAGTGTAGCGGGTATGTCACAGTCGAGCACACTCGACTGTAACTTTCTTACTTGTTTTTTTTTTTTTTGACTTGGTTAGCGATCTCGGATTGTTCAACAACTGTCCACCTAGCAAATGTCCCTCTCAATGCGAGTGTATCTGTGTGTGAGTGTGTGTGTGTGTGCACACATGTTATAATTATCTTTCACACATTGTGAGGCGCAGACAAAGCGGCTGCCTGTCGTCTGCTGTTTGAGCCTCAACTCAACTCAACTCAACTCGACTCTTGGCGCGCGCCAGCCGCAGACAAAGTTATGTCAGCGCAAATATTTGAGAGCAGTCGACATGTCGACGAAGGCCATTGAATGCTCTATAGCAGTAGTAACTCCTCATGACTGTGTGTGTGTGTCAACAAGAGCTGTGTGAGTAAATATTTAGAAGAGCAAACATAAGAAAAAAAAGAGAAGAGAAGAGAAGAAGGCAAAACAAAAGTCTGCACGGCGTGTGGCTAATTGCCAAGTCAATGACGAGAATGAGCAGCTCAAGTTTCGATTCCGATTCCGAATCCGATTCAGATTCCGATTCAAAGTTGGTGTTAAAAAATGCTAGATAATTAATTTTAATGACACACTTTACTCTGGCTGCCGACTGCGTGCGAATGCAACGTGATTTATGTGTCAGGCAGGCAGCGCGCATTGTCGATTTTATGTAAATCTCTCAGTCTAGCCGCAGCAGAGATTACAAAATAACAGCGGCTTAAAACGCTGCATAAATAACTGAGAAGAGGCAAATCAAAAAAACAAAAAAAAAAACAACTCGCTTCATTAGGCCAGTTTTGGTATTGGTAATTAAGTTCAAATTTGATAAGTGAACCCCACCAAAAAAAAAAAAAACACAGAAAAAAAAAAACAATGCCAGACAATGAAATTGTCAGTTCGCCCCAACCATCTATGGCTGTATCTGTATCTGTATCTGCGTATCTGTATCTATGGATTGTCGTTGTAGTATCTGCGCCTCTCTAATTAACTGCCGTTGACTGAACATATTGTTCGAGGCGCTGAACTTTGCAGTACAAACTCGCTTTATGCCTGGGCTCCCAATCGATACCCAAAAACAACTCAGACCCAAAAATCAGCCATTGACAGATTGTCGATGAGGATAGTGGACCACAAAAGTTGGAAGCAGCAGCAGCAGCAGAGAAGAAGGCAAACCGAAATCGTTTTAACGATGACTTTGCTAGCTTTTGCTTTTGCTTTTGCTTTGACTGACATGCCACGCCCCCCGCCCCCTGCCCACGCCCCCTCTATGACCGTTGTCCGTTGTCCGTGTCCGTTTCCTGGCAGCGTTTTCAATTTGCTCGCATTCGCAATCGCGTCGACATTTCATCGTTTTATGATTGATTGCGTTCACATCGTTGCTGTGATTTTCGGTTACCAAAATTGTGAATTGAATTTGTGGTGGCATGGGGCTGGCTACAACTCTGGCTGGCCCAGGGTTGCTGCTGCTGCTGCTGTTCGCGCTTTGGATTGCGATTGGTGTGCGTTTTGCGGTTGCGGTTTGTTGCTTGTTTGCTTTTGCTGCTTTTGCTGCTTTTGCATTCGCCGTTCTGCGTTTTTCCACTGCAATTTGACAATTTCATCGCAAAATTGTTTTGGTGTTTGTGGCCATGTTCTGTTGTGGCATGCAACCTGTCTGTCCCTCTGTCTGTGTGTCTCTGTGTTTTTCGTGTGTGTGATTTATCAAAAGTGGTCGACTTACAAATTTTTGTTTGCATGCTTTTGCGCTGGTAATTAATAATTTCAGCTGGCAAACACTATTGAAAATAATTGTGCTTCAACAGCGCACAGAAAAGTCAAAAGAAGACAGAGAGACAGAGACAGAGAGCGACTTATCATCATCAGAATTGTTGTTTTTTTATTTCCCCGTTTGAGTTCCTCATAATGTGTGTTCTCATGAAACGCATTTTATGTGCTAAACATCAACAAACCAGCTGTAAAAACTGACTATTTCTCTCATTAGCACATCACATCAGATACCACACACACTTTCCCTCTCTCTCTCTCTTCCTCGCTCGCTTTCTTCTTCCATCTCTCTCTAGTGCAGTTTTTGGAATTATGTAAAATCTGATCGCATTGACCTATTCCAAGTGGCCCAATTTGAGAATGTTTTTGGTACTTACTAAAAACGAACAAAAATATAGTATATTTATATTTTACTCTTTTGCATCTTATTTATAAACATTTTCAAGTTAAATGCTCGATGCAGTCATAAAATTTGCCCCGTTCTGTTCTTTTTGTTTTATGCCTTCATAAATTGTTCGCACTTTCTTCTCGGGAAGTCTTCATAATAATACCAAGAAATCGAAATAATGATTGCTGCATCTCCATCTGCATCTCAATTTGTAGCTCCTTCTTCTCTGTCACCTCAGTATTATGATGAGTGCAATTAAAATTCCATCGTCTAATGAGCTGACAAGCTAAAAAACTAAATGAAGATGCCAAATGAAAATGCAATTGGAAAATCAGTTCATTCAGTGAATAAACTGATTCCACTTTTCAGTTTCGAGATAAGAACTATGGAAATAGCAAAAACAGATTTGTATTGTAATTTACAACACAAGAGCCATGAAGAGTGGATTAGTTTTTGAATAAGCTCTCATAATCGTGTATAATCGCATCGTATCTATGCTAATCGAACACTCGATATGGAAATGAATTGCCTTTTCGATTTAATAAAGACGCCATCGACTCGCATTGTTGTGGCAAATTCCGAACAGCAAATTGAAGGGCGTTAAGTTACAAATTTATATATGTTATAGTATAGCTTAATACCGATTTTTAGTGGTCATTTTTGAAACCATAATTTAACCATTTGAATTAGGCAAATATATTCTCTAAAGTGGTGCAATGATTGAAAAACCTTTACACACAAATTTTTATTGTTTATTATGTTAATTCAACGGGAGAGTTTGATATACTTGCTATATATATAATTTATCATTTTAAGTTTAATTTGGATGGAAATAATTTTTGATATATTTTATGGATTTTTATTGCAATTTCGAAAATTAACAAGTAAGAACGTATTTTTCTTCAAATTTATAAATTCAATATACCAAAAGCTATTAAAATAAAACGAAGTTTATATTTGGTATGTCAATATACTATTACGTTCACAATATACCATTGAGTAAAAAATATACCATATACATTACATTAACTGCTTATTCTATTAATTAGAATGAAAATAAACTTTGAGATTTTATGGATTTTTAATAAATTTGAAAAATTGTAAAAGTAAGAAAGTATTTTTGCTCAAATTTACTAAATTAATTTTTAGAAATATACTAAAATAAAACGAAGTTCATGTTTGGTATGTCAATATACTGTAATATACTGTATAAAAGTAAGTACAACTTATCTGCTTATTGTATTAATTAGAATGGAAATAAACTTTGAGATTTTTTGGATTTTTAATACATTTTAACAGTTGTTTGTTTAGGTTTTATTAGTTTCAACTTAATAAAAGTAAGAAAGTGATTTTGCTCAAATTTACTAAATCAATATTTAGAAACATACTAAAATAAAACGAAGTTAATGTTTGGTATGCCAATATACTGTTTCGTTGAGTACAAAATATACAATGTACCGTAAATACAATTTAACTGCTTATTCTATTATATTTTCAATCAATTTGTGTATATATATCTATCGATTGTTTTACTTATATGTAGGATCAATCAAATTTTGTGTTGTAATATAATGCAGATTGTATTGAAAGCAATTCGCTAGATCACAAGTTGCGCGCACTGATTGAATTTCAGTCTTGATTTTCAACATCGTTTGCTCTTGCCCCATAATCGACCTCTGGCATTTGCCACATCTCGTTGTTGTTGTTGTTGTCAGCGTTGTTGTTGTTGTTGTTGTTGATGCTTGTGCGACATCAAAAGCTATGAGCATATTTTAGTCACTTCCTTGGGAGTGCAATTAAGGCGACAGTGCAACGCGCGACGGGGCACCAAGCGGAGGAGGAGGAGGAGGAGCAAGACGAGAAGGAGATGGAGGAGGAGGAGGAGGAGAAAGAGGAGGAGACGCTTGCAGCTTTCGCGTGCCGCAGCTGCAACATTTTCGTTGTCAGGCTGGCGGAGCAGCGGAGCAAAAACAACGATTACAAATTGTTTGCTGCCAACGGCGGCAAAATAAATAAATACACAAAAATGTCTGCTTAAAAATAAATTGTGTGGAATTCTGTTTCAATTTTGAGGCTGCGCCTTTGAGTTGCATTCACAAGTTGCAGTTGCATCTCGGAGTTGGGGGACTTTGTTTTCCAATTAACGCCGCCAAACGAATTAACATATAAATATATGCTATACAGAGACAGAGACAGAGAGAGATAGAGAGAGAGAGAGAGAGAGAGAGAGAGGCAATGTCGATATCCTGCCGCTAATAAAAAACAAAGTTCATGGCTGCAGCTTGGCCCACACACACACACACACCTCTACACACACACACACACTTCTACACACACACACTCTTGAGTGAGAGAAGCCAGAGACAATGAGAATTTATGTTTAGTTTTTCGTCGAATTGCCTTCGTCTTGGTTTTTGTTATTTTATTTAAATCAAGGTACAACATTATTTCAATTCTCCCTCAAATGAGACTCTTCTCGCTTCTCTCTTCCCCTCCCTTCGCTGGTGTAAATATTCTCGATTGAGTACAAGTATTTTCCTTTCCATTTCGAATTCCGTTTTCGTTTTCGATTTTCGATTTCTGCTCTTTCCAAATTAGTGAAATGCAGCGGTTGTGCGGAGGACCCCAAAGAAAAACAATAAACAAATTTTCCCAAAATGTTCAGCTTCAATTTGATGTTAGTTTTTCCCAATGACTGAGAGAGAGAGCGAGAGATTGTGGTGGGGGGTTGGGGGTTAAATAAACGACTCGTTAAGACACATAAATAAAACGCACCAAGTTTCCTAATTAAGTCGCCCAACACACACAAACACACACACACACATATATAGCAACAGAAAAGTGGCCCGAAAATATAAACAAAATAGCCGAAAGAGGACGCGATGTTTGTTAACTAACCACGAAGCCTAAATACACTTTTTCACTCAGCTGCCAGAGAGAGAGAAATATTGTTAATGGTGGAAAGTAATTAAAGTGTGTATTTTATTGGATGATGAAATGATTTTAAAATCATTCGAATGCATACTTTATGATCACTTCATAATTCATGCAATTCCTTATGCTTCACATTAAATACTTGCACAATATGTTCTGTGAAGTGAACTAATAGAATGCATTGTTTATGATAAGTTCCTATCTAATGCATTTATGAATTCGATTCGTTCGAGTAATTCAATTAATTTCATTTTTAATTGCTCCTTTTACTTTACTTTTTTACCATAC
The DNA here is from genome assembly GCA_019972355.1 of Drosophila kohkoa. Lineage (NCBI taxonomy): Eukaryota > Metazoa > Arthropoda > Insecta > Diptera > Drosophilidae > Drosophila > Drosophila kohkoa. The sequence continues at coordinate 2,351,033 of BJEL01000077.1, forward strand.
TATACTAAGCTAATAGTTTACGATGACTTTCTAATATAATTTGTAATGCATTGTCTTATGTGCAGTAAAGTAATTTATTTAATCTATATTTTTATTTTTTTTCAATGAAGTGAACTAATAGATTTCATACTTTATAAGTAATTTAATGATTTTTTATTTTAATATATTTATTTCATGTTTTGACTCTTGGATTTTAGTTAATTGATGAGTACTATCACAATGAATAAGTTCCTAAAGCTAATTAGCTTATGCATTTTTTAATGTGATATGAAACAATTTAATTTTTAAGCTAATTCTTTTATTTCAGTTCATTAAAAAACTTTGCTAATGCAATTTCGAATGAATTTATTGATTTTTGGGGAGGCTATATAATAATTCCACAATCTCCACATTCAATTATAATATGTAATGTTTTAATATTACTATATTAAAGTAATAAAGTATAATTTCGATAACGAAAATATGCAATTATCTGCAATATGCAATACAAATAAAAATATATTAAGTTTTATTTCTATTTGAAATGTATGCGACTTAATATTTGATAGCCACATCTGCAAATTAATGCCTCAAAAATGATGCAATAATCCGAAACATGCCAATAAATGAAATGATGTGTACTTAAGTTAAACTATATTTTGTGCTTCATATAAAATTGTATGCAATTAACTTGGATGTATTAGGCAATTAAGTGTAAATGCATTTCACATGAGTCTGCTGTATGTAAAAAGTATTGATCTCGTAATAAATGGAAAAACAACAACAAAATATTTGAAGCAATAAGTCTCACTTATGCGCTGTCTCTGTTGCTATCTCGCTCTCTCTTTTTCGAATACTCTTCTTTTGGGTTTAAAATAATGAGCACGTTAATTGCTTTGGCCAGAATGCAATGTGTAAAAGCGCAACAAAATTGAATAGAGTGTCGAAAACGTGTGTGTGTGCGTAGGAATGTGCGTGTGTGTAGGTTAGATAAACAAAACAACAGCTAGATCAATAAGCAAAGCAGCCGCGCAGGTGATGCGAAGGCAATAAGCAAGAGTGAGAGCGAGAGCGAGAGAGCGAGAAGAAGATGACGACAAAGGCAACTGAAAACTCTGAAACAGAAATCTGAATTGTGTGTTGCGGTAGCCGCCCGCCTGCTGCTCTCTGCCAGCGTCGCAGTCGCAGTCTCAGCCGCAGTTGACGTTGACGCTGACGTGCAACTCAAGTGTCTGGTGTGTGTGCTGTGGGTTTTGATCATTGTTTTGATTGGGATTGAAATTGAAATTGGGATTTGGGATTTGGATATGGATGCGATTGCCAGTTGCCAGTTGCCAGTTCAAAAGATCAGGCGGCTGCGCTTTGCATTTGCATTGTATTCTGCGCGCTTTGTCATTAGACAAGACGAAGCAGAGATAGAGTGAGAGCGAGAGAGGAGAGGGGGAGAGGGAGTGAGGTGCTACTGAATGCTGATGGTGTTGAAATGTCAGCGGTGCGCACTTGGAGGCCATGTGCTCCAAGTGCGGCAATATGTTTTGTTTAACTTTTGGTTGCTGTTGCTGCATTTGCATTTGTTTGTTTATCTTCCAGGCAACGAGAAATCGTGGAACCGTCGACCGTCGACCGTTGACTACGGAGTGTGACTGTGGGCCCCGCCTTAATTACAGCGCCACACAGCTAATTCAAATTAATGATTTTTAAATACGCAAAATATGCGCTACTGATTTGCAGTTGACAGCGTTCGTTCTCTTGTGTCTCCAATAGACTTGTACACACTTGTGTATAGATTGTATTTAATTAACCGCAAAACCCAAGTCTCCACTCTCCACTCTCGGACACTCTCTTCGCACTATCCACTGTCAATGCCAAGTCGACTTTGTCCTGCCAGATTGCCTATCTTTGGCTGTAACAAATTCACTAGAAGCAGCAACAAGCAAAGCAAACGAACTCAACTGAACTGAACTGAAATGCGATGCGTTCAAAAGGTCAAAACGAGTAGCCCAAAACATAAATCAGCCCACGAAGCGACTCTTCTATAAGATCCCTCCTCTCCCTCTCTCTGTTTCTGCCTCTGTCTGCTTACAGTCTTGACATTTTCAATGTCATCTGAGCCCAGTCACCAGGCAGAGTATGCGTTCGTGTACAATGACTTCTTCAAGAGGTTTGTCACAACAGATCATCTGACTAATCAGCATGACGCCCTCCGATCTCCGATCTCCGATCTGCAGAATTGTGTGAACTCGTTTTACGCTTCGCTTACATTCGATTTCTTCTAAAGAAGCGCCAATTCTTGGTGATCCTATGTCATGCTTCTTGTACATGTTCACTTCATTGCTCATTATATCATATCCAATCGAAACGTGCCGAATTCACCAGCAAGTGCTCGAAGATTAAATATGAAATGTTTCTTATGTCATGCTCATGTTCTCAAGCTGCTAATCTCTTCATTTTTCCTACATATATTCCACAATATATAATCATAATTATTTTCTTTTACATTTTTGCAACGGATATATATTTTGAGTATTAAAATGATCTCAGTTTAATATTTATTTTTTAATTATCCGATTTTCTCAGTACTATTTTTTCAGATAATCGCTCGATTTGCAATCTATTCACTTTTCGTGATTATTTTTCTCTACATTATTAATATGATCTATTAATATGATCTCAGTTAAATTACTTATTTATTATATTTCCGAAGTTCTTAAAAGTATTTTTGTTTTTGCAAATAATCGTAGGTTTAGCCGTCTTTAGTTTACTTCTCGTGATTATATTTCTGTGTATGTGTGTGTCATCAATCTTTTAATTTTGTAAAAGTCTTTTCAAGCTATTGCAAACGATATTTTGTATAGATATATGCAATATTATAATAATTTATTTTTTTTTTATTTTCGATATCTGTTGAATTTCTTTTAGATATATTCCATATTATTTCTTTTTTAATAAACAAAATATTTTCATCAATATTTTTCCAATTGTTTGAATTTTTCGCTAGATTTATTTAATAAAATTAATGAGATTTTAGTTTACATTTTTGGAACAACAACAATTCCCATCATTTTAGTAATTGATAGATATAAGTTCCTTAATTTCAGTTTATATCTTATTTATTTTAACGGAGCTTAAAACTTCATAAATTCTCTGTTAATATTCTGAATGATATTCATTCCATTCAATTCTCCATGCATTGCATTAGAGTATCTTCACTTCGTTGTGCATTTCTATGAATTCCCTTTTTGGTCACTTTTGCTGTAATTTTTTGTCATTTATTTATCGTATTATATGTTATTCTCTTTTTATTTTTGCTGGGCTCGGTTGCTTTGACAATTCGTCTTGGAGATCGCTTCATGTAATACGTGTAAAATCTCCAGCTGGGCGGCCGACAATTCTCTGAGTCTGAGTCTGAGTCTCAGACTGAGTCTGAGAGTGACAATGGGCTAAAAGGAAGGTAGGAAATTCAAATCCTTTTGTGGTGTGCACAGTTTTTTGCCATTTATGGCACTTAAGCAAATTAATAAGAGATGCCTTTTTGGCACAATTGATGCCGAGAGACTTGGACAAGGATGACTGGATGATAAAATGAGACCGGTGTCTGTTTTGTCCGAGTTTTTACTGTCTCTAGTTTCGACTCGCTTACGAATTTTATGCATTTTAATCTTTTCGTTACGCTTGAGAGAAGATAGAGAAAGAGAGCAGTAGAGAGAGAGACAGAGAGAGAGAGAGAGAGGGAGAGTAGCACATTTTTATTGTATTGAGGGTCTCGAGGCTTCGATTTGGTCAATTGTTCAATGAGTTTTCCAAGAGGCAGCTGTCGTCGTTGTCCTGATGCTGCATCCACAGCTTCAGCTTCAGCTTCGGCTTTGACTGCTGTTGCACATTTTGGCCCGGATCCATTCAGCAAAACTATGCAGCCCGAGTTGCATGCAAAACTATGTTCTTCTGCCCCGCCTCCCTCTGTCTCTACCTCTGTTTGTCTGTCTGTCTGTCTGTCTGTCTGTCTGTCTGTCTGTCGGACTGTCCTTGTTCCCTGTCTCTCTTTCATGTCCATGCAGTTCCCGTGACGCGGCAGCTCTCACAGAGAGTTGCCTTTGCATTTATTTACATTTGCCTGCCGGACAGACAGACAGACGGACAGACAGACAGACAGACGGACAGACAGACGGACAGACAGACGGACAGACGGACAGATGGAAAGCAGAGCCGGTCTGTCTGGGATGCATTCCCATTGCCATTCATGCAGCCATCGCATTTTTCAAGCCTTTTTTTTTTGGCTTGGTTGGGTTTGGCTTAGCTCAACACAATGCAACTGCTGCCGCGTTGCTTCCAAAGGGACCTAACAGGTGTGTGCGATTGTGTATGTGTGTGTGTGTGTGTGTGTGTGTATGTGTGTGTGTGTATGTTTGCCATAAAGTTGCCAAAATGGAAATGTTATTTTATGAATAGCTCGACAGGAGATTGCAGCAAGCTGCCTTCAAAACTGGGTAACAACAATAACAGACTTTAAAACGACAGTTAATCAATTAAAGCAAACACAATTGATGAAACTACAAATGGGTTAAGCAAGTGTAATCCTCATTTAGTACAAGCTAAAGTGAAGTTTAAAGATCTCGCAGTACACTCGATAAACTATATTTAATTTGGGAAATTAATATATAAACTCGAATTAAATAAAACGCTCTATAAGATCTAATGTAACAATGAAAAAACTAAATCATTTATTGTTTAAATGCAAAATATTGTTTGCAATAGAATTTAACATCTTTATTTACCAAATAAATCTGGTTAATTATCATTTTTTTTGGCTATCGTTAATCGTTAACGATTAATTATGATTTCGTTTGGCTATCGTTAGTTAATTATCATTTTTTTTGGCTATCGAGCGATAGAAAGAATAATTTTTGCACCATATCTACAATAAAACAGTTACAAAAGAATTGTCAAGATTATCCCTAGATTGTTCTATAATGATTAGTTATTTAAAGATGAGATTGAAGATCTCTGATTGCTGATTAAAAGTTGCAATCTATTTACTACATTCAGAACACATACACAATAAATGTGTTGAGGTTACTATCAATCGAAAGAGATGATTATTTTCACTTTATTTCCACAGCAAAAGAGTTGCTATAGAATTCTCAAGATAATCCTTAAACGTAGCTATATGCTCTCATTTAGAAACTGGAGATTGAAGATCGCTGAATGTTGATTAAAATTTATTTTCGCTTGCGGTATAATTTTGTTTGAATAATTTCGGCTTCACTTCTTCAGCGAAAGAGTTGCTAAAGAGTTCTCAAGATAATCCCTAGATTTATCTATAAAGATCAGATTGACGATCTCTGCGATTGCGAATGAAATTCGATGTAGTTCAGAGTTGAGTTTGCATTTCTCTGCTGATCGTTTATCTTGCCAGCAAATTGCAGTTTGTGTGTTTCTTTATTAGGCCAAGATGTTAATCTGAAACTTTGGCTGATAGCTCAGAACTCAATTTGCAGCAGCATTTGGAAGCCGTTTACTGAATCGTTGAATCGAGGACAGGCGAGTAAATATATTGTCAGATTTGCTTCGTTTTTTTTTTTTTTTTTTTTTTTTTTTGCATGACAAACGAATCGTGAAAGTACAAGAAAAAGAGACCAGCAAATCACACAATGACAACAGCAACAACAGAAATGTGACTCAATAATAATAAGTAAAGGAAATCTGCAACAATCTGTGATCTGCAATTCTCGATGTTCGATGCTCGATGCTCGATTCTCGATGATCATGATTCCGGCAGCCAAAAAGCAATTGTTTATTAATATAGTATTTTTGTGTGCGAGGTCAAAAGGAAATCAAGCTGCATCGATCGCGTTTTAAGCTGATCTGCTCTGATGGGCAATTGAACCTTAAAACCTTAAACCTGAAACTCGATTTGAGACAATGCAATTTGCATATTAAGACAATGCGACGGCAGCGACAAATATTTTTGCATTTTACTTGTGTAATGCATTTTTTTTTGTTTTTTTGTTTGCTGGTTATCTTCTCTTGGTCTAGGCCTTGGCAAGAGAGTGCACGACAATGGGAACAGCAACTAGCAACAGGCATAGAAATTGGCAATAGGAATTGGAACTGCGACTGCGAGAAGAACAGAGGCTAAAGTTAATTGTTCAGCACAGACAGACAGACAGACAGACAGACAGACAGAAAGAGAGAAACAGTGAGAGAGTTGAGTTGACTTTTCGAGGAAATTAACACTTGACCAGACCAAAAGGCAAACTAACATACATACATAACATGGCCAGGACGAAGCCAGGACTGTGCCACAAAAGGCAGCAGGCTGTAGAGATAATATTTATGGGCAAATGACAAGACAAGAAGACAAAAAAAAAGTAAAAAAAAAGAAAACAAAAAGCAAATGCCACAAAATATGCGAATGCGAGTATCTTTTGCTTGTTGCGGTTACTTGTATCTTTGTATCTTTTGCCGTTTACTTTATGGCCTGTCTCTGTGTATCTCTGTGTTTGTATGTGTGTGCTGGCAGAGAGACATTTGCAATTTCATATTGCGAGCCTAGACTGAGTCCAGAACAAGGATTGGGTTAGGGATACTGGGAACGTTTTTGGTGTTTATTAAATGCTTCGTGGCCAACTCTTGACAAAGGCGCACCAACGAGACAACAACAAAAAAAAAAAGAAAAAAGAAAAACCCTCTTGGGGGGCAGGCATAAAAAAGTCGGTAAAGAGAGGCCTTAACGACTTTTGCCAGTTGTTGTTTTCGCTATTCGCTTTTGGGCTATCTTTCACTTGTTGTTGTGCGGTTATATTTGCTTCTCGTTTTTATCTGTCTCTCGCTCTCTTTTTAGGTTGTCACATTTATCGCACTTTTATAATTAAAATGAAGAGCAGCACAGAGAGAAGAGCGAGAGCAGGAGAATGAGAGAAACTAAAGGCGAGCGATAAGCGACAGCTACAAAATATGAAGCTCAGAGTCGGAGTTGGAGAGTTGGAGTCAGAATCGGAGGCTTTCTGTGTTGTCTCCTTGGCTACTGCTATCACTTGGCTAAATAATGATAACAATAAACAAAAGCCAAGGCATTGTTGTAAACATTTATTTATTTTTGCGCCTCCCTCCATTCATATATTTTCTTTATTGTGTGCGTCGCTTTTAATAAATTACATATTTATGCATCTTCTTTTTTTTGTAGTAGGAGGAAGCAAAAGGAGAAGGAGAAGAAGGAGGGGAAGGAGAAGCTCTGCTCTGCGCTGCGATTTACTTGGCTAGTTGGGCATAATTGTCAACCCTGGAGAGCGAGGCAAGATTAACAACTTCCGAAATGGCTTTTTTAATGACACCAATTATGAGTTTCTTATCGGGACAGCAGCTGCCCCCAACAACAAAAACAAGAACAACAAAACCCACCTCGGACACTTCACTTCTTCTGCTTCTGCTTCTGTTTCTGCTTCTTCATTTCCCAACTTTTAATGAAGTAATTTTTCTCTTGTTCTCAGCAACAGTGGCAAGAACTTCTTGCTGAGAGGGTGTTTCGTTTTTTTTTTTTATCATGAGGAGAGATTGCCATTGTTTGGCCAATACAAATATTGTTACATGCCAGGTGAGTCTCAGAGTCTCTCAGTCTCTCAGTCTCAGAGTCACAACTCGCGACTTTCGCCGCTTTCTTTGTCATTTATAATCTTGTTGTGGGGTTCTCAGATTTTATTTGGCTTTTTCTTCTACTGTTTTTCTTTCTGTGTTTTTTTTTTTTTTTTTTTTTTTGTGGCACATTGCATTGTTTTGTTGACTGAGGCCTAAGTTTGGGCGTGATAAGCAAACAGATTGGCCAGCTGTGCGATGATACAATGTTACAAAAGGCAAAACTTTACGTCTATGGCATTTTCAATTTCCCAAGCCGAGAAAACACTCATTAAAACTTAATCTGGCCTTCACACCTTTCACTGCCACTTCAATTGCCAACTGCAACAGCGGCTAATGAGTTGGACCATTGAAATATTTGTCGCCCTTCGCACTTCGCACTTCAAATTTCAAATAACCCAATTATATACATACATAACATATGATATGTATGTGTGTATGTATGTATGTACACTTTAAGTCAAAAGCATTTACACGCGCATTCGAGTGCAGCGAATGGGGAAGGAGGAGAAATAAAATTAAGCTATGCTTTTGTTTTTGCAAAGTCTAACCCTAAGCAAAGCCAAAAGAAAGAACAATGTCAAAAATAACTGTTCTTGTTCTAAAAATAAACTGATGCTTGTAAGTTGTCGAAGTCTTTACACACGCATTGCACCATTGAAATATTTGTCGCCCTTCGCTCTTCGCACTTCAATACTCAACCCAATTATATACATATATGTACATATGCATGTGTGTATGTATGTATGTATGTCTCTACTCTTAAATATTTACACGCGCATTCGAGTGCAGTAAATGGTGGGGGAAGAGAAATTGAAAAAAGCTCAGCTTTGTTTTTGCAAAGTCTAACCCTAAGCTAAGCCAGAGGAAAGAGGAATTAGAAAAATAACTGTTCTTGTTCTAAAAATAAACTGATGCTTGTAAGTTGTCAAATGTCTTTAGACACGCATTCTTTGTGTCAAAACTATTTACACACAACTTCGTTTTACTTATTCAATAATGCATATGTATGTATGCATGTACATATGTGTGTGTTTACTCTGTCCATTTCAATTTGTTTTAACTATTAATTTGAGCTCTTGTCTTCGATACGCTAATGAAGCCAATGTCAGAGTAGAGTTCCTTCCAAATGGCGCCTTCAATTGTGCAGCGTCATCAGCGAGGTGTCGACTCGACTTAACTCTGCTTGATTAATTAAATGTAATTGAGTTTTAATAGCGAAAAATCCAGACTGAGTTTCCCCCCATCTCTCTCTCTCTCTCTCTCTCACTGGCTTTGTGATGCGGGTGAAGGTCGCGTGGGTGCTGCGAAGATGTTGTGCCAACAACAACAGCAACAACAACAACAGCAACTGAAAGAGCATTTCATTAATGACTTAACTGGCGATTGGGAAAGCGGAGTCTCAGTTTAAGCCATCAAGCTGTTTGGCTATGGACCATCAACTCGCGACTCTCGACTCGCCTCCTCCTCCTCCACTCTTGGCCCCTCGAGTCTCGAGCTTAACAATCACTTAGCGCATTATTAAAAACGCTTTTTGATTGCGCTTTGGCGTGTTTGGTCTTCGGCTGTCGGCCGATTGAAATCGATAGGCGTTGCTCAGCGCAGCTGCCGCCAGAGAATCAAAGTTGAGATACGTTGCCTACAACAGCCAACTTGCAACACTTGCCACATTCATTTAAGCAATGACATAAACATGACATAAACTATTGCAAACGATTTTCATCGAAGTACAAATAAAGTTTAATCGAAGAAACTATTTGAAAATTTTATTTAGTCAAGAACTTAATTTTAAAAATAAATAATAAAGAAGAAAATACTATAATCGGCATATTGCATTATTAATATTTTCCTTTGCGATATAGTATTGCATCTATGTACATATCATACTCGTATATCGTATATCATATATCGTATATCACATATCGTATATCGTGACTTCCATTTCTTTTCTTAGTTTTTCTTTTCTTCGTTTTAGAAAAATCTTAAAATCGCACATAATTCTTTTTAATGACAATTTGATATATTTCTCATCATTTTTCCAATGAACATTTTTAAGCCAAGTGTAAAAGTATATAATATTTTTTCTATTTCACAACTTGATTTTCATTTGAAACCATTTTCAAATGCATTTTTAGGAAATTTAATCTTCTTTAAATTGATTTTTATTTTTTGTATGAACATTTTAAGTTTAACAAATATGTCAAATCTATAAATAAATGCAATATTTATTATGTTTAACATTTTAGATGGAATTAAATTTTAGTGTACTCGCCATAGAAACACAAATGAATGAATGACTTGAAATATTTGACAACTAATAATTGTTTATTCATTGTGGCAATGGAATTCCTCTAGCTTAAATGTTTGTACAGCATTTGCAGGTCGTTGCATAGATTTCGATTTCGAATTCGAATTCGATTTCGATGCTGGATGCTGACTGCTGACTGCTGTGAGTGTGTTTTCCCTCTTGACTTTAATTGACCATGGCCAAGAAGTCGCACTTGGAAATGTCTCAATCAAAAGATACGAAGGGGCAACCCACGGCAAATCTACATAAATTTTTTGTTATTGTTGTGGTCGATGTTGTTGCTGTTGTTGTTGTTATCGAAGAAACCGAAACTTTTTCTTTTGTTTTTTCCTCTACTCTTCTCCTATTTTTTTTTTCTTTCGAGACACGCCCCGCACATAAACAGCTTGTTGTTGTTGTTGTTGCTGTGATAGTTGTTGATAATTTGCATTTGATTATGGGTGTTGGTGTCGATGTTGTTGTTGTTGTTTTCGTTACTGTTGTTGCTGCGAAAATTGTTCCGGCAAAAGGCTTTGATTTCTAATCTGAGCTGTGGCATCTTGTAGCAGCTAGATTAAAGAACGGAAAAGCAGCCGGCAACAAGGGTCTTATGATATTTGATCTCGATGAAGTTGTCAATGTTCTAAGGCGAGGCTGAGACATCTAACATGACATAACACACGTCCATAAGATGCCGCTAATAAGCTCGTTTGCAGCCGAATAAAAAACCGACAGAGAACAACAACAACAACAAAAAAATACAAAATTAATAACACCAACAATGCCTAGAAGACGTTGACAACGAGGGCACAATTTATGGTAAGCAAGAAAAAACGAAAAAAAAACGAGGAAAATCAGTAACAACGAACGCGAAGGATGGTGACGACCACGAGAACGACAAAAGGCAACTCAATAACAATAAAAATAACAAGATGTCATAAAATGAATAGCCAAAGAAATAACAAGTACCACAGCAGCCAGCAGCCGAAAAAAACAAACAACTAAGAAAGCTACAATCGAGTGTGCTCGACTGTGAGATACCAGCTACCCATTTTGAATATGAATATACCAAAATAATATACTAGAAAACTACTAAAAATGGAGTGCAAAATATACCAGAATATACCAAAAAAGTATACTAGAAAAATACTAAAAATATATATTTGGTATATTGATATGGTAGTACATTCAGGATATACTATGGAGTGCAAAATATAACAGAATATACCAAAATAATATACTAGAAAAATGCCAAAAATGTATATTTGGTATATTGATATGGTACTACATTCAAGATATACTATAGAGTGCAAAATATACCAGATTGTTAGCTAAAACCCATTAGTAAGTGGGCGTTTTTGTCCATACAAAAGTATTTCTTTAATAACTTCGACAATTATCATCTGATCGCAAACAAATCAGGAATCGCAAAGACTATAATTATTATTGTATATATAGTACCAAAACTCGACTCTAGCCTTAAAATTACTCTTGTTATGCGAGTTTTGTCAGTTTATGGGGGCCGAAGTGGGCGTGGCAAAAATTTGAAACAAACTTGATCTGCGTGTAAACATAACAAATGCTGTCGAACAAGAATTATAACTCTATCTCTTATAGTCTCAGAGATATAGGTGTTCATACGGACAGACAGACAGACAGACAGACGGACGGACATGGCTAGATCGTCATGATCAAGAATATATACACTTTGTAAGGTCGGAGATGCCTCCTTATGCCTGTTACAAACATTTCCTATGCCCTTCTATCTTATGGGTAGCGGGTATAAACAGCAGAGAAAGAAGAAAGCCAAATAAATAAATGAGTGCATAGCCAAGAGGAAAGTAGAGCCTAACTCTAGGTGGATGAGCAGCATGAAGCATGAAGCATGAAAGCGGAGGAATCGTGACGCAAAAAAAAAGGATAATTACGTGCTCAAGATTTTTATGCGCCCCATTCAATAATAAAAAAAAAACATGGCTAAAAAACGAGAGAGTGGCGAAAAAAAGCCAAATTAAAACGAGCCTTGGAGTTGGAGTTGGTCTCGGAATTGCCCTGGGCAAATAAACAGCAACATAAACAAGATATGGCCAACAACCACCCAAAATATATGTTAACCACATTTCAACAAGAGGGAGGGAGGGGGGAAAAACGGAGCGAGTACTCGTTGTCAAATGAAAATATTTTGAATCTCTTGCTATCTATTGTTGTTGCTGAATTTTCTTCCCCCCCTTTCTTTCTTTTTGTTATGTTTCATGCGCTTCGATGAGTTAATCTCGTTGTCTTTTGGCGCTTGTCAACAGCTCTCTCTCTCTCTCTCTCTCTCTCTCTCTCTGTATCTATCTCTATCTCTATCTCCCACATCGAGATAAACTAAAGCCTATGTCGAAGTCGGGAAATCTTTTTGGCCAGCCAGTCTAAGTCTAAGCCCTAGGCCTATTTGCTGTCCAGCTAAGCATTTGCCTGTTAACCCTTTTTTTGGCCACAGCTTAAGCTTTCAGGTGCGTCAAGGCAAAGACAACCACCACCGCCGTCGACAACCGCACATCAAACACACACACATAGACACACACACAAATATAAGGGGAGTTTATTCGACTCACTTCAATTTTGAAATACTTTTTCAAATATTTGTGTAAAATTTAATTAAAGTAAAAATACCCAAAATAACATTGGCCCATTTGGGGTTGAGGCAAATGAGCACAAGAAGCACAAGACACATTCATAGCAAAAAGTAAAAAAAAGAAACCAGGAAAATCAACTAAATTAGATTTAAGGTATGCGTCGTGGAGTGGGCAACGAATGCTCTGAAGGTTGGGCTATTACACAGTCTAATCTCGAATAGCTAAAAATAAAGATACGCACTCCACTCCACTTCACTCCACTATTAAAGATGAGCAATAGTATGGCGATTGATTGACGTAGCGTAAAGAAACTTAAGATTATGCTTAAGCATAATCACACAATAAAACAGCCATTAAATTCTGAGCTTGTTATGAAAGCACTCAACATTAAAGTTCCTCAAGGAATCGCAAGTTGTGAGATCTTAAGATCTAAAGTAGATTTTGTGACAAGAAAGCTGCTAAGAATCAGAGATCGTTTCAAGTTATTTTAAAACAACTTCAATTTCAGTGAGCTATATCTAAGTCGAGAAAGCTGTTAAGAATCGAAGATTGTTTCAAGTTTAAGCAACTTCAATTTCAGTGAGCTCTTAATATCTAATGAGTACTTAAAAGTAAAGTTCCTCAAGGAATCGCAAGTTGTGAGATCTTAATATCTAATGTAAACTTTGTGAGAAGAAAGCTGCTAAGATTCGAAGATTCTTCTAGGTAGTTTTAAGTAACTTCAATTTCAGTCAGCTCTTAACATCTAAGTCGAGAAAGCTGCTAAGAATCAGAGATCGTATCAAGTAATTTTAAAACAACTTCAATTTCAGTAAGCTCTTCATATCTAAGTCGAGGAAGCTGCTAAGAATCGAAGATTGTTTCAAGTAGTTTTAAGCAACTTTAGTTTTAATGAGCTTTCGGCGTCCCGTTAAGCTGCAAAAGCTTTTATTTTACGCTGTGAAAAGCTCTGACAATGAGCTCCCTGATTTGCCTCCCTCCCACATTGTGTTTTGTCCCAAAAAACTTTTGCCAGCTTTGAGTTAATTACAATACTTTGGCTGACCCAAAGGTGAGGTGGAACACCTGCTGAAGACCGCAAACTTTGTGCGCTTTGTAAGAGTTGTAAGAGTCTCATCATCATTATCACTTGGGCATTGTCGTCATCATTATTGTGGCTGAGCGTTTTCCATTCGCTCGACAGTTTCAATTTTAATTGCTTTTGACGTTTTGCTTCGCATTTCGTTTGTCTTTTGGGCCAACTTTGAAACAAACCCAACTCGCCTCGATTCGATTCGATTCGAATTTTATTTATTTGAATTCACTTTTTTCTTGTCGGGGTCTATTTTGTTGTTTGTTTTTGTTTTTGTTACTGTTGAGCCTCTGGGGGTCGGGTGCCTAACAAATGTTATAGCCGTCATTTGTCTTGGGGCAGAGGGAGCAGAGGAGAAGGTGGAGAAGCGTTTGGCATGTTGCAATTTGGTCAACTCGACTAATGAGCTTTTTATTTGACAGCGTCTCTTCGAGTGTGTCCCTTTGCCACGCCTTTTGGCCATGGCTAACCCCAATTTTCAATTCGAATTTGAATTCCCCAGCGTTTTAGCATTCCCAACGCTCCACACAAATTGTGTGCTGTTGTTGCTGTTGTTGTTGTTGTTGAAGTCTTGTGTCTTGTGTGATTAAACAACTTTGGCACCTGCTTTGGCCCGCTGCACTTTGATTGCACCCCGCTCGATTCTCTTCACACTCTCCACTCTCCGCTCTCTGCTCTCCTCTCTCCACTCTCCGCTCTCCTCTCTCCGCTCTCCACTCTGCACTCTTCACACCTACGCCAACGTTGACTTTGCTGTCGGCGCTCCACCTTCTTCTTCTTCTTTTTTCTTCTTCTGTTTCTTCTTCTTCTTCTGCTTTGTGGGCCACTTGCGCAACATGTTCGCTGTGCTTTTGCTTTGCCTCATTTACAGTTTGCTGCTTTTTTCCTCTCGTTTTACTGCGGGATAAATTTGCTTGCTGACAGCGCCAACAGCAGACCATCAGAAGCCCCCAAGGCAGCCATAGACATCCATGATTTAGTGGCTTTCAAATTACGAATGTGATTACGATTACGATTACGATTACGTTTTCGTTTACGTTACGTTTACGTTTACGAGTTCTCTTTTTCGTTTTCTGTGCTAATGCTAATCATGCAGAGAATTCTTTTGCTTGCTAGCTCATCAAATATAGCACACTATATTATGCTATATTCTATTTATGATAAATGCATTATTTTTAAACTGCATAGCAAAGCAATTTATTATATTCAACCATATAAAATGTTTGGCATTTAATTTGTTTGGCATTTAATTTGTATATTCCATTAATAACTATTATTGTTCAACAAAAAAAACTGGATTAAAGCGCAGTTTCTATATCATAAAATTGGTTAAATAAAATATAATTATAAGTAAACTAACAAGTTTCAAAACTGCGGTATTATTTTTAAAATATACTAAATTAATATATCGTAACGTTCGAAATATACCATAGACAACAAAATATATCAATATACATACATATATGTCATTTGTAATTATTTCTTCTATATTTAGTATATTGACATACTATAACGCTTGAAATATACCATAGACAACAAAATATACCAGTATATATGTCATCCAAAGCAACTAAGACGCGATAGCAGCAGTTATTTGTAATTATTTCTTCTATATTTAGTATATTGACATACCATAACGCTTGAAATATACCATAGACAACAAAATATACCAGTATATATGTCATCCAAAGCAACTAAGACGCGATAGCAGCAGTTATTTGTAATTATTTCTTCTATATTTAGTATATTGACATACTATAACGCTTGAAATATACCATAGACAACAAAATATACCATAGACAACAAAAATATCAGTATACATACATATATGCTGCAATAGCAGCAGTCATATTTAGTATATTTAGTATATTAACATACTATAACGCTTGAAATATACCATAGACAACAAAATATACCAGTATATATGTCATCCAAAGCAACTAAGACGCGATAACATCAGTTATTTGTAATTATTTTTATAAATAGCTTTACGATTTTGATTTAAAATGCATTTGTGGGTGGAAATGAGCAAATCGAAAATCTAAAACAAACTTAACTTGTGTCCAAAAATTAAATATGCAGCTCTGATAGTATCTGAGATCGAGGTGTTCATACAAATAACCTAGCATGGCTATATATGTTACTGATCAAGAATATATAATATATATAGAATATATATATAAAAACAACTTCTTTTTAAAGCCACTTCTTCAACAATGTCTTCATTTCTCGGTATTATATTATATCATAGGCAGATTATCAACTTTCCTTATTGGGTTCAATATTTGCTAAATTGTTAATTATAATTATTCATTTGCATTTGAAGTGAATCATTTTAATTTGTGAATGGAAATGACTCAACTAATAAAGCTGTTGCGGGAGGCATAAAAAGTAAGTGAAGTATTTAGCACAGCACAGCACAGATAACATTTTCATCATGTGGCACATGCGGCTGCACCTTGCAACAATGAGAAGAGGGGGCATGGTAGCGGAGGTGGAGGTGAAGGCTGCAATGAAGGGTGGCAAGTTGCATGTTCAAGTGAGCAGTTTGAAGTTGCAACTTGCAAGTTGCAAGTAGCTGTTGGGCAGCTGACGCCTTGATAGCTGCCTGCTGCATAAGTCAACACCATGTGTTGCTGCTGCTGTAGCTGCTGTAGCTGCTGCTTTTGTTGCATGCATAAATCTGTTGCATGTTGTAAATGTTAAACAACAACCTCGACGCCGACGTCGATGTCGACCGTCGACGTCTTTTGGTCTTTTTCATCTGAGTTGCATCTTTGGCGCATTTGCGCTTCAATGCGATTTATTTGCCCGTTGTTTGTAATGCCATTTATTGGTGTTGTTGCTTCTGTTGTTGTTGTTGTTGTTGCTGCTGCTGTCGTTGTTGTGGCTGCTGCTATTTGTGTTGCTGTCGTTGCTGCTGTTGATGTTGATGTTGCTGCTGTTAAATGCTTATTTACATTACGTTTAGCGGCACTTGACGGCGGCTCCTTCGGCTTTAGTTACAACAGCAGCAGTAACAACAACAGCAGCAACAACAACAACAACATCGACAGCAACAACAACAACAACAACGGCAATAGCAACTCCATTTCCATTTCCAAGTGGCAGCTTCGCATGTTTCCCTCGTTGGGGCGGCAACTTCCCAGCAAAGGTAAAGCAGCAAAAAAGCACAAAAAAAAAAAAAAAATGAAGAAGCAAAAAAAATAAAAAAAATAGTTGCCGCTGCACAAATTTTGATTTATGTTGGCGCTGCCGTTGCTGTTGCCGTTGCCATTGCTGTTGTTGCAAGTCTTTTTTTTTTTGGCTTTATATGCCATACATATCATTAGCCAAGCACAGCGCATGGGTTGCCCGAAGAGTTGCTCAACCCAAGATGATGGAGATGCGTTTTAGGAAACTTTGCTGGACTTGAAGAAAACTCAATTTGATTTCATTGCACAAGCTGAGTGACAATTTTATACACAAGTATAACAAGTCATTTATATAAATATGTCGTTTCAATTATTTGTATTGCTATTAAATTACTTTGTTTACCAAGAAAAATAAAATTTGATTAAATTAGCAATTTGTAATGAATTTAAATTTGTATCTTTAAATTAAATTCGAGTGTATGATAAAATAATACAATTTTTTAGGATTACATTTTGATATTGTATTTAAAATTTGAAAATTAAGTAGATCTAAATTTTATTTTAAAATTATATTCAAGCGTAAAATAGAATAATTCTATTTAGAAGTTATCTTAAATTTTGAAAATATATTCAAAGGTAAAACTTTTATAAAGTATTACAATTTTTCAGCAGTGAATTTGAGTTTGAAAATAAATCAATATTTTAGACACAATTCGATAAAATATTTAAATTTGTTGAAAATGAATTTGAATTTTTAAATTACATTCAAGTGAAGGATAAAATATTTAAATTTTTGGCAGTGAACTAAAATTTAGAAAGTATATTGAGGCATAATATAAGAAAATTAAATACTTTAGCAGTGCGACTTTTTCATTTTCTGTTTCATTATGAATTGGAATATAGTTTTCATATCTTCCATGTGTTAAAAATAATATTTAACTATCATTTATTGTGATCAATTCTTATGTTTTACCTTTCTGTCTTTTTGCTTAAGCATTCTCTTAAGTATTTGATCTAGAGTAAGAATATCACTTCAGAAAATTATTTTGGATTCTTTTCCAATATCTTGTATTCTTTTTTGATTAAGCATTGATTTACTTATTTTGTCTTGAGTGAGAATTTCGTTTTGAGCAAATATTTGTAGGGTTCTACAGTTGCTCGGCTAATTATATGCACAACTTTAGAAGGAACCCTCGCTGGTGGTATATCTCTTTATAGATCCGCAGTGGCACAGCATAATCGTAGAGTCATGATATACCATCTTCAGCAGACTGTGGACGGTAGCTGTGCTTAGTGTTGTCTATTGTTGTTTCCTTGATGTTGCTGCTGTTGCTGCTGCTGTTGCTGTTGTTGTTGTTGTTGCGCATGAGCAACTTTAGACTCGGGCAACAGACCAAAAACGAATGTTGCCACCGTCTGGATATGCATGTGGATGTGGCTTGGCTTGAGTTGAGTTGACTTGGCCAATGCCATTCCCAGCTTCGATTTAACATTTCGCATATTGCCAGAGCGAGACAGAGAGAGAGAGAAAGAGACGGAGTGAAGAGAACAAACAGAACTTGGAATTCACAAGAATCGTTTGTGCCACAGCGCAAGTGCAACTGCAACTGCAACGTTCAGCTGTGCAACAATAAAAGAGGCAGCAACAGAGAAGCAGAAGAGGCAGCAACAGATGTTGTTGTTGCTATTTTTATACAAATTTATTAGCAACAAAAAATAATTTAATAGATTCCATGAATCGCCAGACGCTGAAGACATCTTCACTGCTCTGCCTCCCCCTCCCCCACCGTCACCCCCTCCGCTACCGCCTCAGAAGCCTCGCTTAGACGTCTTTAAGTTGTTGGTTCCTGCGGCAGATGTTGACATTTGGACATGAAATATTTGGCTTGGCAGCCTTGCCGGCGCCATGAGGTATGCAACAATCTTTTATGCCCTTTCTGCCACAAGAAGATGCAAGCGACATGTGTGTGTGTGTGTGTGTGTGTGTGTGTGTGTGTGTGGGACAAGTCAGGGGCCAACGAGTGACCCTAGCCCCTGATCCAATTAACTGCTTACACAAAACACAAATGGCCAGACAAATAGAGAAGAGGAAAGAGGCGAGCCAGACAGACAGACAGACAGACAGACAGAAGAGACATGGACAAGAGACAAGCGAGCAAACAGACAAGCAAACAGACAAACAAACAAACAAACATTCATAGACATATGCCCGGGTCCAAGTAATAACAGTAAAAATCAACGCACGTCATTCGTCCTGCGTCCTTACGACTGCCCCATGGCTACACTTCAGCAAACACACACACACACACACGCACACTAAGTACCTCACTCTTCTACCTTTTGGCATTGCTCTCTCTCTCTCTCTCTCAATGCGATTCCAACAACTTTGGTAACTCAGCTGAACTCGGCGATTCCTTGCTGAAATTTCTTCTTCGGTTGTCCTACGTTCGAATATAGCTAAGAATCACAGTTGCGAAAGTGTAGAGCATTCAAGCTTCGTTTAACTAGCAGTCACTTTCCTCCATCTCTCCCTCTCTCTCTCTGTTCTCTACCCATTCACCAGGTTGCCTTTTGCTTTTGACGTGGCCTGATGAGCCTGACGCTTTGCTTTCGCTTTGACTTTGGCTTTAGCTACAGCTTCTGCTTCAGCTTTGGCTTTGGCTTTAGCATTTTGGGGTTGGACACGACCCGCATATGTAACGTTATGTGCATAAAAAATAATCATAATCACTTGAAAGCCCAGCCAAAGCCAAATCCGGCTGCAGAGAGAGAGAGAGAGATGAAGAGTGAGAGCGAGGACTAAAGGCAAATAAAGGGTCGACTGGTGAATGGCGAATGGCGAATGGCAAACTTGGCGCTTCGAGCGCTTTGAGCACTTTGCCTCAACAATAAATAACAACATAAATTGCAACAAAATGAAGCAACAGCAACAGCAGCAGCCACGTGATGCTGTTTGTACACAAATCCTTTAGTGGATGCATTGTTTACCAACTTCCTTTGCCTGCTTATTAAAAATATTGCTAAGTGAATTTGCCACCAAAAATAACAAGGACACAAAACAACACTGAATCTATTCTGCCCCATGTTCTAATCCTAATATACTCTTTCATAACTTTATAAAGACATTCCATTTTACAGAGTTACGCAAAGTTGTTAATATTTATATTTAAATGCCAAATGTGAATCTAACATCAAATGTCGAATTTCTTTATTTATTTTTTTGCTTACTGTTTTGACTCATTAATAGAAAGTGACTTTTATATTACCTTCATATTCAACTAGATTTGGATTTGAAATTTCTTAATTTAATAATAACAATAATTGCACAAGCAATGAGGCAATTATCTGCAATGTGCAATTAAAATATACATATTTTGCGATCTATTTGATTTTCATAAATAAATATATAGAATTGAATGCTAGGCAAGATTCTCTTAAGTGCATTTATATGCATTGCACTTAAGCTTTAACTTATGATATATGTTTATATAATATTATGTACATATGTATATTATATGCAATTATCTGTGATGTGCAATTATATGTATGTGACATATGGGCAAAATTTTAAGCAATTATTTTTGATGTGCAAGAAAATGTAGGTGAAATTATTGCGTTATTGAGAATAGGATTCATTAATGATAAAATAATTTGAAGCAATTATCTGTGATGCGCAATTAAATGTGATATTTTAGAGGTGCAATTAAATGTAGTTTGCAAATATTCACTTTATACTGTATCAATGCATATTTAAATGCAATTATTTAATAATTGTCTCTATGAAAATCTCTCAAAAATAATTTGATATAATAATCTATGATATGCAATTAAGTGTAGCTGCAATTATAGATGATTTTGTATTAAACATCAAATTAGAATACAAATGTGTCATCAAAATAATTTAAGGCAATCATTTTTAAATATGAAAACTATGATTCTTAAAGAGAATATATTATATATTCAATTATGTACAAACTGCATTTATTTATTGATGGGTTTTCTCAAGTGAGTTTTTTATTTATTGAAATAGATTAAATTTGAGTACTTTTTCTGTCTAGTTATTGGCATGTGTTGTGGGAAACCTTTCCCCAAAGCCACAAGACTCTTTGCGGGAGAGTATTAAAATTCATAAACATTAAACAAATGCCAGCATGACACAGGTATGAACCATAAGGCGAGGACAGAGTGAATGGAGAAGGCGCATCCTAGAGCTGTGTGTGTGTGTGTGTGTGTGTTAGCCAGTAAATCAGAGCGTATGGCAATGACAGCCTCGTCACAGACAGCGGCCGCCATGACGAATGGGGCAACACACACACGCACACACACACACACACACACACACGGGTCTCCAAACTGCCCGGCTCCCCCAAAAAATCTGCCCAATCTTCCCAGTCTCAGAGTGTCCCCAAATCCCCGAGACGCAAAGCTGCTGGCGCTGCTCTGATGCTGATGGAGATGCTGTGGTACTCCCATCTCTCTCACTCTCTCACTATCTCACTCGCTCACTCGCTCACTCTGATGCGCCTCGCGGCTCTGGACGCGTTTTTTTTTTCAGTCGTTTTTTTCGCACTGAAGTGCGCATTTGACAAGCCCAGTAAACAACAATTAAAATGACAACGGGGCGAGATAGAAAAAGGCGAAAGGATTTTTGCACGTTTCGCTTTCTTTGCTGTTTTGCTATTCCCATCGACGTTGTCGCTGTTGTTGTTGCTGTTGTTGTTGTTGTTGCTGCCCAACCCACAGCGGACAAGTGAAAAGCCCCCCGAAAAAATGTAACTGATGAAATCTGACAATGAACCAGACGAGCAACGAGCAACGAGCAACGAGATGAGATACGCTGCGACATCTACACATATCAGAGTCCAGCGTCGAAATTATAGCCACAGGACATGCAGAGGACATACACACACACACACACACACACACACAAACACACACACAGCAAACACAGAGAACACACAGAGTACACAGAACAAAGCAGCCAAAATCAGCGACTGAGCCGCAGACACACACACAAAACAAAATGTGGCAAACGGGCCCAAAAAACAAAAACGGGCCAAAATACCTTGTTTAAAAAAGCCCAAAAGAAACAGAAAGCAGAAAACAGAAAGCAAAAGCAAAAGCAAATCAACTTTCGCAGTCATCGAACGAAAAAATGATAGCGAACTATGCGAGGCAAATAACTTGAGGACATGACAATGCAATTTCGAGCGTATGTTCAAAGCAAATCCAAAATCCATCACAGAATATCGAATCTTTGATGTCGAGGGGTTAATAGATCACAGTGTGCAAGTGTTGAGCATACGGAAACAACTCAGCAGAGATTGAGGTAGATTAATTGTTTCCATTTCAATACTATATGCAGCATACGATACCACACATCTTTCCTTAGTGCAAGCGATGAATCATCGTTAATAGTTGGGCAACCTTTATTAACTATTTCATTTTTGATATCAATATTCCAGCTTTGCTTCTGTTGCGCATTTAAATAAAAATATATGAAATCAAACATTACGAAATTAATCTTTTTATATTAATATACCGTAGCGTACGATATCACATCTCTAAGGCAAGCGATGAATCATCGTTAATAGTTGGGCACCCTTTATTAACTATTCCATTTTTTGATATCAATATTCTAGCTTTGCTTCTGTTGCGCATTAAAATTAAAATATATATTATCAAACATTACGAACCCAATATTTGACGTTTTTATTGACGTAGCTTACGATATCACATCTCTAATGTAAACTATGATTCGTTGTAGTATATGGGCACTCTTTTTTAACTCTTTTCTTTCTGGTAAAAATATTGTGAGTGGTTATTAATATAATTGTAGAATAATTCAAATATTAATATCAAATATGACTTCGTATTATTATTATTATCTATGAAGTTTTTATTAAGGAAGCATACGATATCACATCTCTAATATACACGATTATTCAGCCTTAAAGTATATGGGCACACTGCTTTAACTCTTCTCATTTTGGCGAGAATATTATTAGTTGGTTGTATTGCTCTTGTGTCTTAAAATTGATACATGTATGAAATCAAAAAATACAAAGTCACATACGATATCACATCTCTGTTTCAAACGATGAATCATCATTGAAATCTTTAAATTGAAATCTTCTTTTGACGATCGAATATTAGAAATGCAATTTCAAGAGTTTCAATTGCCAATCGATGTTCTTCAGAAGGAATCAAATATTTAAATGTTTTATATGCTCATTAATTTATTTGAATTATTTTACACAACCCAATTGAGTCATGAACTAGAGTTTGAGCGCATAAATCAGATCAATGCTTTTTAATTAATATTCATATTTATGCGCGGCATATAAATATTTATTTTTAGGAAACGCTGCTCTCCATAGCCTTGAAGCACACACACACTGTGCTTTATGATAGGTGACGCATCGCATCGTTTGCATTATATTTATCTAATATAATACAAATATATGTTGCGTATTGGTTCATTTGATTGGACAAATTGTTTGGCTAATTTGCACGGCATTTGGCTAAAAGCCGTCGGCACATTTATCATGACGCGTTCAGCATTAGAGCGTCCATCAGAGACGTCAGTGGGCAACATCAACAACAAGAATAGCAGACAACGCAAACGCAATACAACTATTTATAGAGTGCGCCACACGGCGTATGAGTAATGTCTTGATTTGCCAACGGCTTAAGATTTAAATTTATTTATTGCCCGACTGCTCACTCAACCTCTCAACCGCACAAGAACAGAACAAAATAAGCGAAGACGAACTCAACTCAACTTAATTCAACTCATCTCATCTCATCTCGTCTATTTTAAATTTAGCTGCCTTCTTCGTTTTTTTTTTTTTATTATAATGCAGGCAGCAAAAACTATTTCTAAATCTCGCCAAGTTGTTTTTCCTGTTGCTGTTTCCCCTCTTCTATTTTTTTTTTTTGTCTTTCTCTTTGCTTTTTGCAAATGTTTTAGCGCCTGTTTTGTGGCATGAAATGTGGGCGCAGCCGTTGATAGCCGGCAACTGTGCTGCTGGAGAATAAACGGAGGCGGAGACGATGATGGGGGAGGAGGAAAGGAAGGAGGAAGGAGATGGGGTTGGGGTTGGGGTTGGGGATGGAGGCGTCACATTTGTGGGCCAGCTTGCATTTTAATTATGATGAAGTGCTGTTAATGTGCGTTTGATTGGCGCTGATGTTGCATCATCCGGAGGCGCCACCCTTTTATTCCCTTGATTTGCGGCCAAGGTGAAGCTGTGAGCTGCGAGCTGATGCAAATGCAAATGCAGATGCAGTTGCAGCTGCAGCTGCTCATTAGCCAAAGTTTTACTTAGGCGTTGCTTGATCCTGGCTTAATCTTTCATTAAAACGAATGTTGGCAAAATAATTTAAGAAGTAATTATAAAGTTGAAGTTGTTTGTGCTCGCAAAGTTAATAAAGTTCAGCAAGAATTTGCAAGCAAATAAAACAATTTTATTTCTGACCAAACAAATCTCAAACATTCATCTATAATTAGAATTCCTGTCTATAGCGAAAACTGAGCTCAATTAATTGTTTAATAAAGTAATTTGCACATAATCGTTAAGTCAAATGAATATAAATTAAGAATTTGCTAAATGCTTTTGATTAATTGAATTGTACAACAACAAGAACAACAACAAAGAAGTGGAATAAATCGAATTAAAACCAAATCAATTTGGAGTGAATTCAATTTAAATGCAAAATAGATCATTAATCAGCCACAACAACTTGCTTGATGACCACAAGAACAATAATCTTCACTTTAAAGTTGTGCTTAAAGAAATATGAATTCAAGTTATGAATAGTGATTATGTTTAAAAATAAATAAAGAATCTTCAATGATTTGTGGCATGTTTATACCCAATTACCCATAGGGTAGGAGGGTATTATAACTTTGGAGAATAAGTTATTAATGAAAGTACTGCTATCGGTTGAAAATCTGGTATATTTTATACTCTATGTTATATTTTTAATACTATATACTATACTTTATTCATATACTAAATAGTCATCGGTATATTTCAGTATTTTCGGTATATTAATGTGGTATATTTTTAAGAAAATTTGGTATTTTTGGTATATTTTATACTTTACGGTATATGTTGAATGTAGTATCCATACTATACTATACTTTATCCATATACTAAATAGTCATCGGTATATTTCAGTAGTTTCGGTATATTAATGTGGTATATTTTAAGAATATTGGGAATTTTGGTATATTTTATATTTTACGGTATATGTTGAATGTAGTATACATATACAGAGTAGTCACTAGTACATTTTTGTATTTTTGGTATTTTTATTTGGTATATTTCATATATTTTATACTCGACACTATATTTTGAATTCAGTAATATACTTTATCCGTATGCCAAGGATTCGATATCGATATATTTCATTATATTTATGGTAATGCATGTAATGTAATAATGCATATTTTATACTCTATGGTATATTTTGAATGTAGTACTATAGTATATTCATATACCAATGTTTTTGATTTGGTATATTTGATTGAAAAACGGTATCGGGTATCTCACCTTCGTGTATAATTAATTTTAGTTATACACATCAATGATTATTCATATTTTATTTGTATGAAGCATTTTGACAATAAATGGAAAACATATCGAAGACTTTGCCATGACTTTAAATACCTTGATCTAAGCGTGATCGGGAAATTTCGCTGTCTTGGCAACACATGCGGGGGCAACATGCAAATATTATCACAACGCGCCTGTTAGTTCTCTAATAATGCCAATTACACGCACTTCTCTTTCACTCCCTCAGACTCTTTCTCTCTCTCTCTCTCTCTTTCTATCATTATGTGCTAAAATGCAGCCCCTTATTTCTCATCTGCTTTTCATATGCCGGCAAATCTGGCCACGCAAAAATTTTCCAATTTTCTCGGGTTTTTTTCTCCCGTTGTTGCTGTTGCTGTTGATGTTGCTGTTGCTGTGGCTATGGCTGCTGCTGCTGTTATTTTATTTGTTTGCCAAGGCTAGGCAGTTTGTCCATTTCCCCCTTTGTTGTAGTTGCTTGATGGTTGTTGGTTGTAATTGCCGGCAGTTGTTGTTGCTGTTGTTGCTGTTGAGGTCACATTGAATGTCAAAAGCAAAAGTTGGCAGCGTTAATTTCGCTTGCCCATAAACATGCAACATATGTCCGTGCTGCAAGCGGGGCGTGGCGGGGCAAAAGGGTCGCGCCTGCCTGCCTTATACCTCATGCCACATGCCTTCTGCTTCTTTGCCTCTTTGTCTGCCACTCGCTGCATTTGCAACCCTAATAAAGCAACGCTGCCACACGTGGCCTGCCTCTGATAACAGTCGCGCCTCCGCCCCTCCCTTTCCTTTCCTTCTGACCTGGTCGAGGTCCTGCGATTGCCTGCCTGCCTGCCTGCCTTTGTCGAAGTCCTGCGCTCTCCTGTGCTGTCCTGGAACCCGTGATTTATGCACTAAACAAACTGTCCGTCCGTCTGTCCGTCCGTCTGACTGTTTGTCTGTGCTTCGCTTGGCTCTGCAAAAAAATGCAATTCGCAATTCGCGTTCGCTGCTGCTGCTGCTGCTGCTGCTGTGGCATGTTTGGCATGTGGCATCCACGCGAGACACGCACAGAACATGCCACTTGCAGCAAGTGCCACAAAAACATTGACACATCGTTCACAAGGCCGCAGCGCCAAAGCATTTCTCTCCGTCCCCTTCTCTCTCTCTCTCTTCCACTATCTCTGTCTCTGTCTCTGCAGCAAAGTCGAAGAATGAGCGCTGAAGAAATCAAAGCAATCCTCCCCGAATATTATGAATACACTCAAATGCACTCAGACTCGATTTCATTTCTTTTCTTTTTTGGGAAATGCTTATCAAATTAATTTCGCTTAAATTCGCGTTTATTGTTCGGGCTCAGCGAGAGAGTTTAGAGGGTTAATTGCGAGGGTTTATTTCAATCTCTCTCTTGGTTTCTTCAGCTATTTTTAGGTATTGATTGCATGTTTGTTTGTTTATTTGTATATTTGTTAAAGGTAAAGCCAAAACGCAACGCGAGGGTTGCTCCACCAGTTGCCAAATTGATTGAAAACGTTCGCTGCATGCTCTCTACACGTGTCCGCAGTTGTTCAATTATGGCTAAGCCAAATCCGCAGCACAAACAATTTCTCCTCCCCCTCCATCATCTTTGCCTCCCACGGGACATTCTCGTTTATGAAGCGCGCTTAAAAAGAGCAGCAACAACTGTCCCCTCTCCCCCCCCCCCCCCCCCCCCCCCCCCCCCACACACACACACACACACACACACACAACTTGCAACAACCCCCGCAACATTTGAAAATGCCATCACCAAATTTTAAGACGAAAACTAAACACACGCGACTGACGACGTCCTCAGGATTGAAATTGAGTCGTTTAAGCCGCCTGCTTTCCTCCCCACTTTCCCTTTCCCTTTCCCTCTCCCTTTATTTCTCTTTCCCCAATCAATCTCCACCGTTGAAAGTCAAAATCCTACAAAGGGGTTTCGTGTGCTTTACAATAAGTCAGCAGACCGAAATCACTCCAAAGGATTCTATTCCTAAACTCACATCAAATAAAATACAAATCACTTAAGTAACTCTAAAATAAATATATTTTTCAACAATTTTTTAAATTTAAACTAAATTCAAATTGACGCACAGATCACATAAAAATATTTCAACAAAGTGAAGATTTCCGTATTTTACTCGTATAAACACATAAATTCCCAAATTTTTCACAGACAAAATAGCGAAAAATTCACATTGCGATCACACAGATAAATCAATTCATTCGCCAAATCTCCGGAGACAAGAATAAAAAGAAAAAAAAACGTTTATGTTTTTCTCAAGTTTTATGGACACATGAATTCGAAAATAAACTTGAAATTGACAAACTGAGCACATAAATTGTAAACAACATTTATTTGTTGCTTGTGTTGAAAAACACATGAAAAATTGAAATGCTTTTGATCGATTCTAATAAAGAAATTAACAAAATTATATGCATCATATTTTTCCACAATGATTTCCATAGACAAGCAAAAAAATATAATTTAAAGAATTCCTTTCGAAGCGAAAGAAAAGTAAATTAATTTACTATGAAATTAACACAATTTCATATTTATATGGAAACCAATATGTGTTGAAATCGAAGTAAAATTTGATATTTGTGAAAATCTTGAAATGATATTAAAATAATTATGAAGTAGGTGTTATGTTAATGTAAAGAATATTTGTATATATGATGATGTAAACATACTAAATATATAAGTAATCTTGCGATTATTCTTTAGCAAGTATTATTGTTGAAAATAGGTTTCTTTAAGAAATTGATATTTATAAGTAAATTAGGTATTCCTTTGCTGCAGTTATTATTAACGTGAATAGATTCTTCTTAAACGAAGGAGATCTCTTTTCGTAATCTTGGGACTATCAGTTGTTACTTATTGAATAGTCAAATGAATATCACCAATTATATCTTTCTATTCCTATTTAATAAGGTGTAATATAAATTGCTCTAAGATAGACGTAATATTTAATAAGCCAGTCAAAATTTATTGCAGTGTAATCATGACAATATTTTAATGTTTGAATTGTGATTTATTAAATGCAATATTTAATATTAAAAAGTAATAGAAATGCGAATTTCTTGTAGTGTAATCATTTATTCTATCAAATTTGGTCTCTCAGATATAGCGTATGATATAAGGTAACATATTGATTACCCTTTCGAATAGTAATGCGAATTTCTCGCAGTGTAATCATGGTTTACTCGGAGAATTGTTGGACTAATATCATAATTCTCATTTGATTGCACTTTATTTCATCAAATTTGGTCTCTCAGATATAGCGTATGATATAAGTTGACATATTGAATACCCTTTTGAATAATAATAAGAATTTCTCAAAGTGTAATTATATGAATACATTGCTTAGAGAATTGTAAGACTTGTGTCAAAATAGTCTATCAACTAATTTTCACTCCCCAATATGTAATGGTTGTAATGTATAATAGTAATAGAAATGTTTCTCGCAGTGTACTCACGTTTGCACTCGTTGGCATCGCGGGCCGTGGCTCGTCCCCAGGGTCGATCGAAGTAGAAGGGTTTGCAACGCTCGCAGTCGCGTCCCGCGGTGTTGTGGCGACACTCGCAGCTCAGCTGCCCGTTGGCGTCCGGTGAGCACTTGGAGGCGTGGCCGTTGCACTTGCAGCGTCCGCCCACCGAGAAGTCGGAGACGGCATAGTGCAAGCCACTCGCCGCTGCTGCTGATGTTGCCACCGATGTGGCGCCATGTCCTTCGATGGTATTCGCTGCAAGTTGTACGCTGTACTTGCCACTGCGCAGATCCATGGGAGCATCGAGCGAAAGCAGCTGCGGATCTGGTTGCTGCAGCCGATGGAAGACGATGCGAATATCGGTGGCTGTCACCCAATCCTGCAACACGGGCGATGAATCAAAGTCCTTGGCCGAGGGGCGACCGTCGAGAACGCTGAAGGCAATACGTGAGGCAAGTCCTCCGTTGGCGGCATCATGGCCATGCCCATGGGCGTTGGTGCAACGTGGCTCCTGCTCGTTGTGCTTCGTCACCGTGGTGCGACTCGGCCGCCCAAAGAGGCGGCGACACTGTGAGCTGTAATATTGAAAGGGTTGCCAACTCTGGCCGTAGTCGGAGCTCTTGTAAATGACGAGGGAGTCGGGACGCGGGGCATTCGGGCAGAACTGGAGTATGACGTAGGTCAGCTCGTACTTCTTGCCCAGCGAGAGGGTGAGCGTGACGTTGTCGTTGCCCGCGGAGGCGCCACCAACTGGGGCAGATCGCCAGCAGGTTACATTATTCGAGTTGTTCAGATCGGTGAGGAAGCGTGGCGAGAATTGCTGTGACTCGCAGCTGTGGCACTGCAGTTCACTCCCTCCTGCTGCGGTTGCGGTTGCAGTTGCGGTGGTGGAAGGATACTCGCAGTAGCGTTGTTGCGCGCCACAGGTGCTGCTTGCCACAACGGGGGCATCGAAGGCGGCGTTAACAAAATCGGGGATGCAGTACTTGGCTTTGCCGTATTTGTCGCAAGGATCCTCGGACGAGGATATCTTCGTGGCCACAATGGCGCCCAACGTGAGCACACACAAAACGGCGCGCAGTTGCAGTTGCATGTTTCACTTTTACTTTTACTTCCACTTGCACTTACAACAAACAACAAACAACAAACAATAAAAAAACAATACAAAAATTCTCTTCTTTTGGTTTTTTGAGCCTGATGCGCAGGCTTAAGCTCGCTTGCTATCTTTATCACTAACTGTTTTTGCACTCTCTCTCTTTCTCTCTCTATTTGTCTCACTAAGCGTGGTGCGTTTATAATCGCGCGCGATTCGCGTAGGCTGCGCTTGTCTTCGTTTTTTCGCTCGGTCGGTCTTCGTTACGTCAACTCGGGCTGCCAGTTCACAGTCGACTGTGTAATCGTCGTGCACGAAGCGCGCGCGCTAGCCACGAAGTCGCTACGTTCTCTTTGGATGTGTGTGTGTGTCTGTGTGTGTTGCCTGATGCTTGATCGCTTCTGCATTGTGTTGCTGGCAGCAAATGTTGCCAAGCGCAAGCAATGCACAGCATCCACATTTGTTGCTACACAGCATGTATGTTGTTGACGTTGAACAACTCACCACGATGCGCTCTCTCACGCTCTTTCGGCCTCACACTTGCGCTCTCTCGTGCATGTTGCTGACTGCTTGGCAACATTGGCCGCTTGCAGGTGGTTGTTGTGTGTATGTGTGTGCTGGCAACATTTTGTATTTTGTTTGCGTTTTGCTTTTGCTTGTGTCCGCAATTATTTTATTACCCACTTGGCGACACATTTTGTAGCTTGTTGCTGCTGCTGTTCCTGCTGCTGTTGATGCTGATTGTTGTTTGTTGTTTTTAAGCAGCCATCAAATTGCGTCCAGCCTGGGCACACTGCAAATCAAAATAAAAGGGCACACACACAAACACACAAGCACACAAACAGACACACGCACTCACATGCATATGGCTGTGTTTACATTTCGATTGCTATCGATAATGAAGTCGCCTGCGAGGGCTGAGGCTAAGTTATTAACTTGTCGTTAATGAAAATCATCAATTTTGAGCGAGAGAGTGAGATGACGGTGAGGGGGAGTGGGGGGGGGACAGCGAGAGAGGCGTGTAATTACGTGATGCGAGTATGCGATGGCTTCATTAATGCCATCGTCGTTGTTGTTGTTGTTGTGTTGCTTGTCTTGCCGCAGGTTGCAAGCACCTCTTCTCCTGCCATCCTCCTGCTCTTCCTTTTCCAGCTTTGCCTGCGCTTCCCTGATAAGCGTTTCACTTTCAGTTCCTCTCTCTCTCACACTCCTTTTCGCTCCGTCTCTGTCTCGCACAATGACCATATGCCATTGTTTGTTTTGCTTTTGTAATTAGCTGCTCGGTCTGCCCTAAAGAGGCGTGGCACTATCGTCGTCGCCGTCGCCGTCATCGACGTGGGCGTAGGCGTCGTCGTGGGCGTGGCCCATTGTTACCCGCAAACAATTCCACGCTACGCTAATTGTTCAAATTCTCACGTTTTCGAGTTCAAGGGTTTCCAGTCTGAACAATCGATTCGCTTATCAATTGACCGATTATTACACTTTATTGTATCATCTGTTTAGCACATCTAAATCGTCAGCTATTATGCAACATGAATTTGACTCAACAATTATCGTTATCGATAAACTGCGACGTATTCCGTCTGTCCGTCTGACCACGACTTTGAATGCATCTAACTTAGGAATTATAAAAGCTAGAAATTTCAAAATTGCAGTGCACATTCCATTTTAGTTAAGTTAACTGTAAGCAAAGTTTCAGAATTGTACAACATGTCATTAGACACGAATAGAACAATGAGTGAATGAACATTTAATGAATATTTCCTTATTCCGTACTATACGAAATCTTGCAATCAGTAATATATTACAGTTCTTATTTATAAAATTTAGGAATTAATAGGAAACGATATTTCATAATTTGTATACATACCATATACATATGTAGATTAGATAGTCTGAGAATGTAAAGTAAATTTGCTTTAAATAAACAAGAAATAAACATTAAATGTAATTACATTTTTATTTAATCAGGTTATAGACTATAAACAATATCTTTAGGTATAATACAAATTCCTTTTTCGTCTAATCAGCTATGAAAATTTATGAAATTGTATTGTATAAAATGAAATGAATATTTCCGATTGCTGTTTAATTACGATTTTATTATTCCAACAAACTTCTTAATGTCTAATGAAATACTTGTACACAACAAAAATCATCTGTATTATTTTATGTTCCTTAAAGATCCACAGATTTAAGAATTTCGAAGAGCAAGAAACTTAAAATTTGAAATTTATTAAATCAGTTATTAAGATAAGTTTAGCTCTTCTTATCATTAACTATGAGAGTGAAAGAAAATGTATTTATGCAGAATATGAATAATGCTAGACTTTATTAATAAACAAACTACATCTTTTGGAATAATACAATATATTGTATATATATATATATTTATAAAACAAATATTGATATGAATCAAATTATGTTTACAAAATTCTATAGTATAAACTCACAACTTTTAAGCTCACTTTATAAATGCATCTTAAATTGTAAATTTAAACAAAATACATTAAAGGAATGGAAATTTGGTTTTATTTAACAAATTGTAGACTGCAAACAACGATTCTTATATATATGTATATATAACAACATTCCAAACACTTTTGATAGTAGACTGTGTGTGTGAATGGCTTTGTGATTTGTCTCGCCATCTCAACAGATGATTAATTATGTCTGCTGCTGGTTTTCAAATGCTCCGCAGGACAATTAACTAATGTGAATTTAAATTGAAGACAAACACATGCAAAGTATTCAGCATTTAGCAACTGAGTGCCACAGCAAGATAGCATCTGCTGCAAGTTCAAGATAATCTTCAAGTGCAACCAGAACGAGGACGAGGACGATGCAGAGTGTCCTTTGCCTTGTGTTTCGTTCAGATTGCAGAATGAATGTGATCAAATCCTTTCCAGCAAATGCGTGACAACAATGTTAATGTTAATTCCCTCGAATTATGGTTTGCACTTGAAACTCAAACAATTATCTGTGCCACAATCTCACTCGCTCTCAGTCTCTAAGGACACTCTGCAGTTGGTTCCCTACACTTGTTTACTATCTATCTATCTCTCTCTTTAAATATGTTTATGTCTCGCTCTCTGTCTCTTTCGTTCCCGCTGTTGCATTGTATTTGGAAAATTGGTGGAAATTTGGCACTGAAATGTTGCCTACAATTAAGTGAGTGAAATTAATGTCGCCCATTAGAAAGCTGATTAGAGCGACATAGAAATCGAAACAGAGACAGAAACAGAGGCAGAGGCAGAGGCAGAGGCAGAGGCAGAGTGTTGCAACTACAACTGCACAGTGGGCTGAATGGCCGAAAATTGTTTTTTCCACTTTTATAAATGTAGTTTTTATTTATTCGGAGTGAGTGCAGTTCACGACTTGTAATTCTTTTGTAGAAAATAACCTTTCTTCCTTTTTTATTTATACTTTAAATTTAAATTTTACACAGTATAGAAGTACCTACAAAAAAGTAGTTCTAATTGTAAAAGTTAAATATTTATATGTAGATAATGTTTTCACATGAAACTCTTCAAAATTAAAGATACTTCCATAGATAATCTTACATACTCCAAGTTCTCATCATTGCAGTATGAGGATGTTCAGATAAAAATCATTCATTGCAATAATTAAAAAAAAGATTACGAAACTTTTAAAAGGTGCAAGACTTTATTAATTGTCATTTTGTTATTATTCTTTTATGCTTAAAAAATGAAAGATCTTAATAGCTTGATGAATCTTTTTCGCTTAAAGTGGAACATTTATTTGCTTGAATGAATTCGTATTGCTCCACAGTGCACTGAGATTAAATGCTTATTCTTGTGTACATAAGATATCTTCATAAATCTGAATTTATAATTTAAATCATGTTAATAGAGTTTATGTTTCTTTACTTGTAATTCCTTTGCCGCGAATTATTTCCCTTTAAAATTCACCTTTACTCCAATGAACAGTGGTATCATTTGATGTTTTAATTAATATTAACAATAAGTATTACATTTTTATCAAATATAGTTAGTTGTAAATCCAGTTTTTAACCATTCGATATATGAAATTGTTTCCTCTAATTAATTTTAAAAATATATCAATAAGGTTATATAATGTAATGAAATATAATGTAATATAATCATAAAATATACTAAATGTTCATTTAATGTTTTTTTTTTTGTTTTTCGTTTAATTTTTATTTACAATCTGTCTTAAGACAATAAGTAAATTTTATGACTAATATTTACATAACAGGAATAGCAGATTTCCAGTGACCTGCAATTAAATATAACTTCTTGTTTACTTAAATTTACCTTTCAGGGAGATCAAGAATGTAAAATCTTTTAAGTCTTCTATAAGTTGTCCTATTGTCTAAAAGTCCTAGGGCTAAATTATTTACATGATTGTGAAGTCTGTCTGTATATTTCTTACTATATTTATTTATCTCTTCTTTTATGGTTGGAATATTTAGATCTCTGTGAATATTTGCATTGGTTACATAAAATGAGGCGTTAACAATTTGTCGCAATGTTTGTGATTGGTAGCGCTGAAGTATTTCAATATTTGAATTGCTAGTTGTTCCCCAGAGCTGAATAGTTGTTGTTTTTTGCTGGCATATCTGCCGTGTATAGAGTGTAGAGGACTGGTCCCAGTACACTTCATTGAGGAACGCCTGCGTTTATGAGAAATAGTGTTGACGTATCATTTCTCTGCTGAACGTAGAAGCATCTCTTCGACAAGTAGGATCTCAGTAATAGATCTCAGTAAATATAGAATTGACAGGTAGCCAATTCTTTATCTTGAAGAGCAATCCATTGTGCCAAACACGATCAAACGCTTGTTGAACATCAAGAAACGTAGCAGTACAGTATTTTTTGTTCTCAAGTGCATATACAATTTCATTAATAACCCTATGACATTGTTCAGTGGTGCCGTGGCCTCTTCTAAATCCAAATTGATATTCAGGAATGATGGCAAGTTCGTCCAAAATTGGCAACATCCTCTTAAGTAGTATTTTTTCAAATACTTTCGAGAATATTGTCAACAGTCTAATGGGACGGTAGGATGATAGTTCAGCTTCTGGCTTGTTTGGCTTGAGGATCATAATGATTTCTGCACATTTCCATTGACTTGGGAAATGGTCTAGCCTGAGAATAGCGTTAGATACTAGCGATACAAAAGTATCTCAAAGATGCATTTTCAGTACAAAAGTATCTCAAAGATGCATTTTCAATACAAAAGTATCTCAAAGATGCATTTTCAATACAAAAGTATCTCAAAGATAAAAAAGTATCTCAAAGATACAAAAGTATCTCAAAGATACAAAAGTATCTTAAAAAAGCAGTTGGAAGATACTTTAAGATACTTTTGTATCTTTGAGATATTTCTTTGAGTATCTTTGAGATACTTTTGTACTGAAAATGTACTGAATAGATACAAAAGTATCTCAAAGATACAAAAGTATCTTAAAAAAGCAGTTGGAAGATACTTTAAGATACTTTTGTATCTTTGAGATATTTCTTTGAGATACTTTTGTATCTTTGAGATACTTTTGTATCTTTGAGATACTTTTGTATTGAAAATGCATCTTTGAGATACTTTTTACTGAAAATGCACTGAAAAGATACAAAAGTATCTTAAAAAATGAGTTGGAAGATACAAAGTATCTCAAAGATACAAAAGTATCTCAAAGATGCATTTTCAATACAAAAGTATCTCAAAGATACAAAAGTATCTCAAAGTATGTATCTCAAAAAAGCAGTTGGAAGATACAAAAGTATCTCAAAGATGCATTTTCAGTACTAAAGTATCTCAAAGATACAAAAGTATCTTAGAAAATCAGTTGGAAGATACAAAAGTATCTCAAAGATACAAAAGTATCTCAAAGATACAAATATATCTGCAAGATGCTATTGCAGTTAAAAAGCAGTTGGAAGATGCAAAAGTATCTCAAAGATACAAAAGTATCTCCAAGATGCATTTTCAATACAAAAGTATCTCAAAGATACAAAAGTATCTCAAAAAAGCAGTTGGAAGATACAAAAGTATCTCAAAAGTAACTCAAAGATACAAAAGTATCTCAAAGATACAAATGTATCTGCAAGATGCTATTGCATGACTTATTTATCCACAAAAATAATCATTTACCCCATTGTGTAGTGGGATAATTTATAGTAAAATATTAATACAATTTGGCAATTGTTAATGTAATATTGACTCTAACTGCAGTACTTTTAAAACATGATTTATTTGCCCCACTGTGCTGTGGAATATTTTATACTACAATAATAATGTTCTTTGGCAAATGTTAATGTAATATAAACTCTAATTGCAGTACTTTTAAAACATGATTTATTTGTCCATCAAAGTGAGCATTTGCCCCACTGTGCAGTGGGATCATTTGATGTCGTCATATGTGTAGTTGCAGTCCTTATCCTCTAGTTGTCTAGCTGCTTACAGCATGTCATCCCACACGTCGAGAGATGCAATAAAAGAGAGATAGAAGAGAGTGACAAAGAGAGGGAGAGGGAGAGACAGAGAGAGAGAGAGAGTGATAGAGAGATAGATGGAGGCGAGTTCATTTCCGGTTGCTTTGTTGTGGGGCAGCTGCCTTCATGAAGCTCAACTGAAGCCGAGTGTTATCAGAACTTTTGCCTTATTACCTTGGTCAGTGGGCGTGGCAGAGCAGAACAGAAGAGGAGTAGAGGGAAAAGTGGAGGGGGGGAAAACTCTTTGGCAAACAGTTGGCAACTTTGTCGCCTAATGAAAATTGCATTGTGTGTGTCGCTGTATTGGGATTTGGATTTTGTGCTTTGATTTTGATTTAGAATTTTGCAACAGACAAAGGCAACTTTGTCCCGTTCCCCTTTCAAGTTGTTTCCAGTTGGTCAAGGCGCAAAGTCCAAGCGGCTTTTTGTTTGTGTTTGGCTGTTTTGTTGTTTTCTTGTTTGTTTGTTTGCTTGTTTTTGTTGCCCGCTTGTTGTTTGCCTGGTTGGCTGGCGGCAAGATTTTTAGATTATGACGCTTTGTCGGCTTTTGTGCTCTCTCAGCTCTCCGCTCTCAGCTCTCAACTGCTGCTGACTGTGTTTACTTGCGCCTTGTCTCCAACTACAATTCAAACTCGCTTTATTGGCGACATCAATAAAATACTTGCAGATGCACATAGGTAAAAGGGGGAATCCCCCAATCCCCAATCCCCAATCCAGCCCACCATCACCTCTTGCCACCCACTTTCCACCTTCTTTCTTTCCCAGCCAGCCCAGACTCGAGGTCAGTTGTGTTTTTTTGGCCAACATTCTGTGTTTACAGCCATTTGCTGAATTGTTGTTGTTATTGTTGCTGCAGTTTGTATCTCGTTTTTATTGCCATGCGAAAGGCCGCGAAGGTAGCGGAGAGAGAGAGTGGGGGGAAGGGCCAAAGGGGAGGACAGTGCAGCTAAAACGCACAGATAGATGGCTAGATTCCTATCAGCGTCAATAAATAAAGTTTTTAAATGGAACAAGAAAATAAATATATGTCTCCGAGTGTCTCCTTGTTGTCACAGACGCAGACTCAGCCTCAGACTTCGACTTCGACTACGACTCAGACGCACACGCACAGTGGTCCACAGAAGGTGAAATTGTCTTGAATTTTAGTTTGATATTTAAAATGAAATTTGCAGTTGATATTCGCATTTACTGTCTATATAAAAACTTGTTCAACTCATTTGCTTCTTAATTGCAGTAAATAGTATTAACTATAATAAATAATGATAGATAAATTAGGGCTAATTAAATATATATTTTAATAATAACAAATGCAATATATTAATGCACGAAATATCTTATTACAAATATGCAAAAGCTGCGAAATTAATGATATCATCTCCATCAAAACTTGTTCCCTAACAAAAAGGTTACTGAAAAAAATAAGAAAACAATTTCTTTACATTAAGGAATAACTAAATAATACATGTACTTAAAATAAGTTTTAGTAAAATGTATTACATTAGTTAAATGATCTACAACAATGGGTAGAAATAAAAATTGGAAATAGGTTTCGTAGCGAATAGTTTATTAAAACAAATGTGTAAATATTTTACAAATAAATTAATACATAATTATGTAATACTGTTGTAGAACAAAACGCATTGCTATAAACTAAATGCAGTTTAGAAATATATAATTTCAATAATTTATTGTTTTTAATGTTTTGTTTCCGAATTAAATAATTTAATGTACTTTTGTATTACTAAAATTACATAAAATTAGCCGATATTAAATGAAGCAAATAACAAAATTTGGATTTATTATCATTTTTTTATTTTAAATTAAATAATAATATTATAATAGTATGGCGATTAAAACTCTAAATAATGTATTATTATATTCCAATAAAAAAATTGTTTGTAAAGTAATATTGTAATAATATTTAATAAATAAATAATAAAACGTAAATAACGTTTTATTATATTCTTATATTAAAATTGTATGTAAAGTATTGATATGTATTATATTTTATGACTTGAAATTCGAATTCAAAATTATATTGACAATAATTGCAAGTTGTTTGTGGTCTGGAATTCGTGAGCATCTACACATAATGACAAATACAGCTATTATTATACCCGCTACCCATAGGGTAGAAGGGTATTATAACTTTGTGCCGGCAGGAAATGTATGTAACAGGTAGAAGGAGGCATCTCCGACCCTATAAAGTATATATATTCTTGATCAGCGTCAACAGCCGAGGCGATTTAGCCATGTCCGTCTGTCCGTCTGTCCGTCTGTGTGTCTGTCCGTCTGTCCGTATGAACACCTAGATCTCAGAGACTATAAGAGATAGAGCTATAATTTTTTTTCGACAGCATTTGTTATGTTTGCACGCAGATCAAGTTTGTTTCAAATTTTTGCCACGCCCACTTCCGCCCCCGCGAATCAAAAAAATCGAATAACAAGCGTAATTTTAAAGCTAGAGTTACGAATTTTGGTATATACAATAATAACTATAGTAGTTATGATTCCTGAATATGGTTACGATCAGATAAAAATTGTGGAAGTTATTAAAGAAATACTTTTGTATGGGCAAAAGCGCCTACTTACTAGGGTCTGAGTTGCTTTGGCCGACAATCTGGTACATTGTGCCGTCTATGGTATATTTTGAATGGTGAACTATATCGATATACCAAATATACCATTTGGTATATTTTTAGTATTTTTGCAGTATATTCGGTATATTTTGAAAATGATACCGCAATATTTTGCTTTTATTTAAAATGGGTAGCGGGTATCTCACAGTCGAGCACACTCGACTGTAGCTTTCTTACTTGTTATGTATGGAAAAGGAATATGAATATGCCAAGAGCAATCGATAAATGTGATTTATGCATATCGATTTGGCGCTCAGCCAAAGTGCATGGATCAAACCACTGTGCGACAGTCTGTGTCTGTGTGTTGTGCACAGTCTTTTTCCTTCCTTTTTTTTTTCTCTTGTGCCACGGCTTTTCATATTGAAAAACTTTTCGAGTATCTATCTAACCATTCTCCCTCTCTTTCTCTGTCTCACTCTGTCTCTCTCTCTATCTCTATCTCTTCCTTTTACTCCCACGACTCGTTGCAATGTGTGCTTGGTCTATTTGTTTATTTGTTTGTTTGTTCGTCTGTTGCTTCGACGCTTTGTCTCTTGTCTTGTGCAATATGCTTCGTGTCTCTTCGAGTGTTGCAGTTGCAGTTGCAGCTCTGCTGCAGTTGTGTTGCATCGAGTAGTCCACCTACATACATTGATTTTATAATTAGCCATGTCAGCAGCAGAAGTAAGGAAGCGGAAGCAACTTGCCACACAGAATTCAAAGTCAACTCGTGGCCATAAAAACAGCCAATTACCTTCAACTCTCATTAAGTACTACTACTTGAAGAGAGCGGGTGTGGGGCGGTGAGAAGAATGGGGGGGGGGGGAGAGAGAGAGGCAACTTTGGCCAAAGGGCTGCCTCTGTGTTAGCTGACCGTTACAATCGAATTAGGCGTCGTTCGCAACGCTAAATGCAATTAAAACTAGAAGATGTTGATTACATTAGAAGTGCAGAGGCAGCCACGACACCGACCAACTGACAGAGCACAGCATCAGAGTGGAGAGGGGGCAGAGGGGCAACTTGCCACAGGTAGAAAGGCGAGGCGAGGCGAGCGCGTGCGCCGCCTGAGAATTTCAAACATTTGCGACGCGACGCGACGTCGACGTCGACATTCTCGCTGTTGTCATGCCCCACAAAGTTGCGGGCATGTCCTTGCCCCTTGCCCCATGCCCCTTGCCTGCTGTTGCCCCACTTGCCGCACTTGCTGCCGGCTTTTTGTTCATAATTTATCCCTTTTTTTTGGCAGCTCTCGCTCTGTGTGTGTTTTTGCTCTCGCTCTTCTCTTTTTTTTTTTAGCACGTTCAAGGAAAACCGCCCGAAAATTGTTGCGGTTGACCAGAATTATTTTTTATACCCAAACACACACACACACACACACACACACACACACACACACACACACACACACACACACACACACACACACACACACACACACACACACACACACACACACACACACACACACACACACACACACACACACACACACACACACACACACACATACAAAACGCGAGGCAAAAAGCAACAGAAAAGTTTGTCAACGTCGCGAAGGCAGCCAAAGAATGGACACCAGAAGAGAGGTAGAGCAAAGGGAAAGGAAAGGGGAAGTGGAAGTGGAAGCTGGCTTTGTCAGCACAACAAGGCAGCCATCAGTCATGTGTGTGAGTGTGTGTGTGAGTGTGAGTGTGTGTGTGAAGCTGGTTGGTTGAGCATAAATCTGAAATCCGTACGCTAATTTGTGCATGATAAATTATTTATGCCAAAATGGAAGTCAACAGCAACAACAACAACAACAACAACAACAAACGGTTTGTGTGCAAAGTGGGAGTAGAGAAAGGGGATGGGGAGGGGTAGGGGGAGAAGCTAGTTTAGTATGAAACAGTCGTCACCTAATCCCTAGAAGTTTTCGGGCAACACGAATCATTCATAAAAAATGCTTTGCTGCAAATTGGTTTCTCCCCATTTTCCCCTTCAATTCGCTTTTGGCATTTCGGATTTCAGATTTCAGTTTTGGCCACAAGCTGCAGGTAGCACACATGCATTCAAAGGGGAAGGGAGAAAGGGGAAGATGCCTGGAGCCGTTGGCTTTCGGCGATTGCATGAATATTTGATGAGTTGTTCGAGCTGGAGTGAAAGTTTTATATGCATAATCCGTGACAAATGTTGCGAATTTCTCTAGATTTAACCCCCTCACCCCTCACCACACCTTACCGCTCCTCCTCTCGCTACCCATACCTAGAAAAGGGTTCGGGCTTACGGTACGTATACGTGTTTTGTAAAACGAACAAGCTGGATTACAGCTAAAGCTACTTACTTAATGGCCATCGATAGTAATTATTCAACAGACACATTTATAGTATGCCTCATTTCAACAGTTGTTCTTCAATTCAGATTATCTCGATTTGATCTCGAGTGTTGCAAGTTCATTCATGCAACTTCAATCGCGCCACATTACAGCAGCGAGTGAAAAATTTTTGAAAACCATTAAGAAATTGAATAATTGACCATACAAAGTTGGTTAAAGTAAACTAATGTCATTACAATTTTATAATCATGATTGACTAATTCATAAATGTTGTAATAAAATATTTGCCATATCTACTTTAATTATTTCTGCATCAAGATTTATGTAATTTAAGTGCTGCAATTGAAAAGTAATGTTTAATCCTTCAAATTCAAAATGAGAAATTGGTTTAAAATAAGAAATGAATGCCGTCTTTACTTTCACATATAAAATTAATGAAATTCTTCGATCTAAACATGCATACTACTTTTTTAACATGGAAAGTTATGTTGGAATTAGTAATCATAAAGTTATTTTACATATTATATTTAGTTAATATGCCATTGAAACTGTTGAATAATTCTATAAATTGTTTGATTTGATATATCGCATTTGCATTTATTCTTACAGCAATGTATTTTAGTTCATAGAAACAATGATAAAAGCTTAGTTTATATTCACAATGCAATAATATCTTAAATTATTATTTGTTAGTAATCGAATTCATTATAAATGTAGGAATAGAAAATTAACATTTATTTCATTTGATTTTCATTTCCCACAATTCATTCAAAATGAGTACATTGGCTTTAAGCTTTTATCAAATGAAACATTTTTGGCGAATCGAATGGATTTCACAATTAAAAATGAGTTATGTGATAAAGACTTCTTGACTCTGACTCTGACTCCTCTTCATGTCTCGTCATTTTCATATTCTCATATCGATAAACTTTGGTAGACATAGAAATGTAGAAATTGGAATTCAGATTCAAGGATATCTTACGCTCTTCTAATAATCACAATTTTGTTTGTAGATATACTTTAATTCATATTATTATATGTATTATATGTAATTACTAACCAATTTCCAAGTTAATCCTATCATATCTATTTATGTCTACTCGTTTAATTTTAATACTCGATGTTATGGTAGTTAATTCTTACAAGAAAACAACAAAATAATGATAATAATAAAATTGTAGTATAATTCATAAAAGTAATTTCATTCCAATTCACGTTCCTTAAATTAATAATAAAAGAGTTCTAAATTCTTTAGTTCCTTGAATGTTTTATTAATACTTAAATATTACATTCACGAAACTGGAAAACTTAGAACTCTATTATAATTATTACATTAACTCTAACATTATATTTAAATTTTAAAGTTGACTTCGTAGTTATTCGATGTAGAGTAATTATGAAATTAAAATAATTAACTTTGATAACATTTTGGGTTGCGTCGTTTTAGTGATTTGGCTAATCGAAGTAGTGTTTACTGTAGTTAATTCATCATCAAAGTAATGAGTATTAAGATCGAAGTATATTTCTTTTGCTCTAAATACAATTTTTTTTCCAATTGTAATATTTAAGTATTAATAATATATTCATTAAACTGGATGTTAAGTAATTATGAAATTGAAATCATTTGCCTTGATAATGTAAAATCTTGAGTTGCGTCGTTTCGATCGATTTGGCTAATCGCAGTAGCGTTTACGGTAGTAAATTCATATAATAAGTCATCAATCGAAGTAATAAATACAAATTATTTTCCAATTCACATTTTTTTAAAGTAAGTATAATACAAGTCTTTATTCTCTATTATAGTAATATTTAAGTAGTAATAATACATTCATGAAACTCAAGTAATTATGAAATTGAAATCATTTGCCTTGATAATGTAAAATTTTGAGTTGCGTCGTTTCGAGCGTTTTCAGCGTAGTCATTTAATTTGGCTAATCGCAGTTGCATTTATGGTGGCTCAGTTGCTGCAGCTGCTGCTGCTGATGCTGCTAAGAGCTGCAGTCATCAGCTAATTGATTCAAGACGCAAAATGCATTAAGCCAAAGCCAAAGCTGCAGTGGAGTGCTGGACGCAACTTATTGACCAAAATCCTTGGCCATAATCAGCTTCTGTTGCACTCAAAGTCATTTGCCTGTGTAACTGGCCAACAGACAGTCTGTCTGCCTGTGTGTGTGTGTGTGTGTGTGTGTTGTGTCTGCATTCAAAGCAGTGTTTGTGTGTGTGTGTGTGTGTGTGTGTGTGTGTGTGTGGCCACTTTGTTGCCCTGCAGCTTTGGCAAACACTTGGCGCCAGCTGCTGCCTTTCATTTGGAGCTCATCAAACGGCGGCCACTTTGCTAGAAGCATTTGTTGGTTCAGCTTCCTCTCTCTGTCCCTCTTTCTTTCTGTGTCTCTGTCTCGCTCTCGCTCTCTTTTGTTGGCACCTGAGCTTGCCACCTAGCCACCTATTTGGCTGCTGTCTGCTGACTGACTGTGTTGGCTGCTCAGGTGTCGGCCATTGTATTTTCGCCTGACGCTGCAGTTTCAATTAGTGCATAGGCGACGCTCCCCTCTCTCGTTCTCCCTCTCCCTCTCTCCCTCTCACCGTCTCGCTCGCACTCTGTCGCCCCGCCATTTAACCCGTTGGCCACTCATTAGCAGCGCTTGCAGCTGCGGTTTTGCGGTGTTCCCATTGCCATTTCCATTTCCATTTTCACTTGCATTCCACACGCTTCGTCGCCTCTATCTATCTCTCTCTCGCTCTTTCATTCCCCTCTGTCCCTCTCTCTGGCTGTCTGGTTAGCTGACAAGCTATTGTAAGCCTTTTGCCAGGCTCACCTCTGGCTCCTGGCTCCTTCTTGCTCATTTTGTTAGCCGTTGCCTCCGTCGCCATCGCCATCAAATGTTTAATTATTTGCCATTTTTCGTAGCATACTTTTGTGCGTCCGCCATTCAAATTGCGTCTGCTTCTCTCACTCTCTGTTTCTGTCTCTGTCTCTGTCTCTCACTTGCGCTGCATGCTTTGTGCATTTATAATCATTTTTCATAAATGTCTGACCGTTGGGCAGCTTGAAGCACATTTACTGTGACAGCTCTCAAAGGATTAGACGTGTTTCACATTTCAAAAGCCAGCAGCAGCAACAGCACAAAAAATGCAG
The DNA here is from genome assembly GCA_019972355.1 of Drosophila kohkoa. NCBI lineage: Eukaryota > Metazoa > Arthropoda > Insecta > Diptera > Drosophilidae > Drosophila > Drosophila kohkoa. The sequence goes on from BJEL01000077.1 coordinate 2,395,463, forward strand.
ATAAGGATGAGGATGAGTATGAGAATGCGGATGAGGATGAGGATGCGGATGAGGATGATGATGACGATCATCCACGACGATTGTTCAACTTGAAGTTTGCTAAGTTTCTCCCTTAATTTCCATCTCTTTCGCTCTATATACTTCTCGCTTTAACTTTATCGTTCGATGGTTTTTGACTTTGCACAAAAACTGATATAATCCGCTTACCCACAACAACAGCAACATCGACACATGCCACGCCCACTTGGTTTTTAAATGCCAATTGCGCGAGAGAGAGAGAGAAAGTGTTTTGCACCTGGTCGGGGTAATTGACGTTGTCAGAGATTATGCAGAGAGCACATCAACGCTGTCGACTTCAGCTTTATGGATAGCACCTGTTAAAAATAACAACAACTTGAGGCAACAGCATCGTTTGTCTGCCTTGTTTTTGTTAGTCCAAAATTTAACAATAACAACACAACAAAACAATAACAACTCCACTCAAAACTGAAAACTCAACTCGCTCTCTCTCTCTCTCTGTCTCTCTCTTTCCCATTCACTAGAAATAAACAATAAGTTTGCTGAACATTAAATTGCAATTTAAGCGCGATTATGTAAAGTAGTTTTTAAAGCACTTAACACGTCATTTAGACACGACTTTTAAATAGTTTTGATTGAGTTTAAAAAGTGTTAAGAGTGTTTGCATAAAACTAGCAATATTTTTATGCTAATCGTTGAAGTGCAGTTTGTGTAAATGTTAACGTCAGAAATAATATCAATAATAGGTTGTTAGTTCTTTAAAAACATTGATCAACTTTACAAAGTGCTTTAAACGTTTTAGTTTTATTGAAAAAAAAAATACAAATAAATAAAATTGTATAAGATATGTAATTTATTAATTAAAATAATAAAATGTTCCCACATGTCTTCAAAGATATTTCGTTTGTTGTTGCTAGTCTTACTTTTATTTTTAATTGCTGTTAAATTATTATTGCAAATAGTTAAAAAGGTAATAATATATTTAACTTAAAACATAAATACATGAACAAGCTGTGCTTAATATATATCTAGTGATTAAGCAAATGTTGTTTAACATTTATTGTTAATAATAAAAAATAATAGATATTATTCTATGAAGTATATAATCTAAGAAATAAATACTACTGTGGGCAAAAAGTAAGGTGAATTTGTTAGTAAAATGAAAAATCTTTATTTATTCTTCTAATTCAATATCCTGCCCTTCAAAGTAATCCCCTCCCGATAAAAATACACTTATGCACACTTTCAAGAAAAACGTGTACAAAAATTGGTCGTTGTTGGTACCAAACGAGATTTGACTTTTCGTAGGCCCAAATGGTCTTTTAAAATGGTTTTCACAGAACTTTCTGATATTCCGATCATATCAGTAAGGTCTCTAATAGTCAACCGACGATTTTTGCCTTCACTTCATTGACGTGTTGGTCATCTGTTGACGTCCATGATCGTCCGAAGTGCTCCAAGTCATCAACACGTTCTCGACCCTCTTTGAAGTCTTTGTACCACTTAAAAACTTTTTTTTTTTTGACATGGTAGAATCACCAAATGTCTTCCGCAACATCCTCGACGTTTCCGCAGATGAAATTTCATTCGGCAAACAAAATTTGATGGCACTTCTCATTCAGACATTGTAAAAAATCGAAAAATACACTCTTGGTCGTTTGGAAAACACAAGCGTAAATATATTTCTGATAATGACATTCATATGAAATTTGGCCAAGATGTTATTAACAGTCTTGCCAACTTAAGAAAAAAAGAATTAGGCCGAATTGTTAGGCCCGCGAAGTTCAAATAGAAAATTCACCTAACTTTTTGCCCACAGTAGTATATTAAATTTCTTAACATGTGTTGAAATGTATTATAAATTGCTGTTAAACTAAAATAAATAAGAAATATGGAAACAGGTATAATATAATATACATATGTACTTTTAATGCAGAAATAAATTAAATTTACTAACTATTCTTTGACTTAATAGTAATACCCATATTGCAATAGTTTAAGTTGAATTGCAGTTTGCTATATGAAATAATGGGTTGATATTTACTTCAATGAATTCATTTTTATGTATATGAACATATTTAATCTAATAAACAAATAGTTAAAATATATAACAAATAGTTTAAAATATAAAATACACATAATATAGATAATTAAGAGTTACTTAGTTGCAAAAATAAGTAGTTAAAATTTACCTATTGAAATTTGGCCCAATTGAGATTTGGTAATTAAGAAATCAATTTAGTTTTTGTGAAGGTATTGCTATGAAAGGTATTTGAAAAATTGTTATTTTCATCTTACATAATTAACTTTATAAATAAATAGAAAACTCTTAATTGATTCTTATAGAAATATTGTAAATTATTTATATGTTTATTTGGTTTATTTGATTTCCAAATAAAATTATATAAATAACAGCCTAGACCTGCTCGTATTGATTGCTAATTTTGTTGATACACAAAGAGTCTTGAAATATGATGTCAAAATTGAGCCCAGGAGATAAATTGTGAAATCAAGATAAAAAAAAAAGCATATAATAAGTTTAGATTGGGCATTCCTAAAAATGCAAGAATGCAAAAATAGCGAATTGTAGAAAAATCTTAAATCAATATCGAGCACTCTAAAATTTCGATTTGTTTTATATTTCTTTCTCTGTTTATAGACTATTTAAGATTGCTACACATATGTTGTTATGCTTTCTTGAATGTCTCCTAATTTATTAAGAGCTCGAGCTAAGACTTTTTTGTTGACTATTGCAATAGAAAATAAGCAGATTCATTGTAATAATTATCAATTAATAAACTTTGCTGTGCAAATCAGCGTCTAAATTCCCAACAAACTTTGGCCCTAAATATTGTGTCGTGTAATGCAATTAAAAGACTTTTGGCAATGGGCCATGAAGTCGCAGCAGACACTTTAATCAGTGGCAGGTGGATGAGGAGAGAGACAGAGAGAGAGAGAGAGAGAGAGAGAGAGAGAGAGAGAGAGTGAGAGTGAGGGGGGGAAGTGAAAGAGAAGAGAAAAGAGACTTTGTTTTTATGTGTGTCTAATGATGCGTCAATGAAACGCTGCCTGCGACTTTTGGTCGCATCACCAAATGAAGCGTCATTAAGTAATAAGTCTTTCAGCCATATCCAACTCAAATCCAATTCCAGACTAAGGCGAAGGCGAAGTCCGAGTTTGGGAGAAAAGTGGCGCGCAAAAAAAGTTGAGCCAAAAAGCTATTAAACGTAAACCGCCTTCCTCTTTGTCTCCTTCTCCTTCTCGTATTCCTTCTCGTTCTGTCTGCGTAAAGCGCTTAACGATTTCATTAGGGGAGTGCGAGGGGGAAAGTTTAAAGCATGGCCAACTGAGTTTGAGACTCAGTTTGAGAAAAACAGTTGCCAAGTGCTGCTGCTTCAGTCAATCAGTTGCTCTCTGTCCGTCTGTCCGTCTGTCGTCAGTTGAAGACGAGGCACTTCCGTTTGTGCTTCAAGTGCATCCCCTGCCCCCCCCCCCCCCCCCCCCCCCCCCTCCCGATTGCTGCCCCATCTTTAAGCTGAAAGTGCAACCGACGCCGCAATATAAACTCTGAGCAAGAAAAATGAGCATTGCACCAAACTGACAACACTTTTTTTTTCCTTTTTTCGTTTCTGTATTCTATTCCAAGTGTTTCTCTGCTCTGCTTTTGATTTGGCATCGCATCGCTTTTCGCTTTTCGCTTTTGTTGCGGCTGCCGCACAATAGACAAGCCACGCCCCTTACGCCTTTTACGCCTCCTCACAAACTTGCCTCAACTCAAGCTTCATGCACTTTTCTTCTGCCTTGGCGTTTTGTTTGCCATTTCCGCCTGGACGCGAAAAGTGGTTTCTATTTATTTATTTATATGTAGAATTCATAAAAATGAATCGAAAAAGAAAAGCATGCCAGTTGGAGTTGACTGTAAATTATTCATTTTATTCACATTTTTCCAAAAGAATTTTATGATATTTTTGGTGGGAACTTACCTTGAAAAGTCAGTTCATAATATTGTGCGGAAATTACACACTTTAGTTAATCCTTTACATGGATATATTTTATTTGATTGTTACTCTTAAAACAAAAGTGTTTTGTTTTTTATGCTTTTTTTCAGGAAAAATTATATGTTAAAGAAATATATCTAATATGCTTAGATTGGAAATAAAATATATTAAATATATGCTAAATAAGATTTATTTTAATGCTTAAAATGTATTAAACGAAATGTAATTTAATATTTACAATTTCAATGTTCTGATTTTCACATGATTTATAAAGGAAAAAGTATTTGTTGCATTAATGAAATATACTGAAAACTACATTTATGATAAATAAATTTATTCCAATGTTGCCATGAACAAAATATTATAATATATTTGATTCAATAATTCAAATTTGTTGTAAAACATTTTCCGTTTTTTTTTTTACATTTTATTTATGAATATGAAATATACTGAATATATAAATTAAAATATATAAGATCATTAAGATAAAGACATTTGTTTTAAAATAATATCAAATAATATTTTAAAACGATATTTGAATTTTTTCTGTACTTAGTTTACATCGACATACACATATTAAAGACAGTAAAAATGGAACACAATTTTCACTAATTTGGTTTTCTACTTGTCTTCTTCCTTTTTTTTCTCTATTATTTTCAAACTATAAACGAATGTGATCTTTAATATGCAATATAAGTAGCACAATAACCACTATGATAAAAATGAATAGTTATTTATTCACATTTCACAGTTTCGAATTGCAATTTTACTTTGACTACGAATCGATGAATACTTTAAGTGTTTGGTGGAAAGAGAAAAGAGGAAAGAGTAAAGGGGAAGCAAAGCTTTGTGTTCGATTGTCGGTGGTCGAGCATTGAGCATTGAGCATTGAACACTGAGCATTGAACATTGAATATTGCGCATTGAGCAGTGGAGAAGCATTAGATGTGAACGATTTGGCAGCTAAGCACGTGCTAAGCCGTGAACTACCAAAGGGATTAGCCGGCGAATCCCAATAGAATTTTAGGCTTCTGCACAGCTTTGTCAGAACAAAGGAGTCAACGCCACAGGATGGCTGAAGGCTGAAGGATGAGCAGTCAGTAAGCAGCAAGCAGTAAGCAGCAAGCAGCAGGTGAAGGCAACACTTGGCTATTAACGTTTAAGTGGCTTAAAGTGCTGGAAATATTGTGAAAATAATATATGTACATTTTATGGAATTCATTTGTAAACTATCTGTTTATTACCAATGAGGAAATTAAATCGAATTTTCAATATAAATTGTGAAATTACTAACTCATTTGTTTTATTTAATTTGATGATAATGATAAAACTAAATAGAGCTTTGTACTTAATTTAATAACAATGCTTTGTTATTATAATAATATCATATTAACAATCACTTCAAACAACAAATTATAAAAAATAGTATTTAAAATATGTAAAGTTATTTTTATGTGTGTAAATGAGTGTTAAAATCCTGACTAAAATGTTCAATAACAATTATATCCTGTCAAAATTGACTATAAAAAAGTAAAACCTTTATTTAAGTTCAAAATATTGTGTTTGCGATTTTTAATATTCCATCAATGTGTTGAGCTGGCTTTTAATTATTTGGTCAAGCAAAACGATACCACAAAAATGTTTCATGTAATAGGTTTTACAAATAATAAATATTATTATTATTTATTTACAGCATTATGTGCAGCTACAAATATGCTACTCTAATATACAATTAAAAAAAAAAACACTTCACACATTAATACCTGCGTTTGCTTATCAAAACTAACAACAAAGAGAAAATGTTCTGATTAACTTCGCTTCGCTTCTGATTACCTTCGCTTATTAGCGGCGTCAGCTGAACTAAATGGCAGCACTGGCACTCAAATGGCACTCAAATGGCAGCACTGGCAGTCTCATGGCAGTACTGCACTTTGGTGCGAAACCCGATTTGCACGCAAATCGGCCAAAATTGGAGTCATGTTCGTCACTTTCGCGCACTGTGCAAGCTCTCGACATATCGCTCACTCGCTCACCTCACTCGCTCTATCTCGCTCTTTCAATTTTGATATTTCCATACAAATTTGTCTTGATTTCTGTTGTTACGCTAATATTGTCGAACGCTTTCTTAGTACCAAGCGCTGCTCTGAGAGAGCTTACATCCAAAAGCTTTCTCACGAGCTTTCTACCTATGATCCGCTCTCACTGCATTTTTGCGACAAATTCGTTGTGGACAACAACAAACACGCTTGCAAGAGGCAATATTGAATATTCGTAAGCTCGCATTTCGCAATGCAGTCTTTGAGCTTGGTGTGCTGTCTTTTCATATTTACATTGCTGATCTGAGGTTAAAGTTCGTTTATTATTTATCACTTTAATGAAGATTGAAATGAAGTTGAGAAGCAAAAACTTGTGGTATTACACTTTAAATATATTATTTAAATTATAGTATACATTTAAAGAGAGTGTGCTTCTCAAACATTTTCTTAAAGCTAATCAAAACATCGTGAATTTTTCTTGGTCATTAGTATAGACGCATTTAGGCTTTTACATTTTTTTTTTATAAAGAAAGTAGTTTTTATTTTCATTAAAATTTTTAGTTGGTATTATAAATTCGGTTTATTCAGTATTAAGTTTTGTTTTCTTTATTGGTAAAATCTTAAATAAATCTGTCTATACGAAATGTACAATAACTCTGAAGATTTTATAACAATAATCATAAAAATAAACCAATTAAATAAACGTCTTTATACACTATATGTACATATGTACGTAGCATACTGTAAAACTGTTTTAATATAAATTCAAATATTCACACACACACACACACACACACATATATATACGCATACATCGATTATCCTTTGTGTATAAGAGCACTTAAAGATCTGTGTTAGAAAATTTCGCAAGGACTTAATGTCAATTTGCTTAGGACCCAAGTTGCAGTTTCTTCTGCAACACACACACATACACACACACGGGCATAACACACAAACACACACACACACACACACACACACGTGTGCGAGATGAGCTTAAGTATGTGTGTGCGGCGAAAGTTTATAATCCTTTACGGAGCTGAGAACTAATTGCAATGTAAATAAATTACAGGCGACATCAGCAGCAACAGTCAGGCCCCAATTGGCCCCGCCCACCGCCCACCACCTCGTCTTTGCCTCCCGCTCCCCCTCCGACAATATTTCACTCAATATTCAAAAGCAGCCAAAGTGCAGCATGATTCGTCTTCTCTCTCACTCTATTGCAGCTATCTCTTGCTCTTTTTCGCCTGCCTGCCTGCCTGCCTGTGTCGAAAAACGCATTCAACTCGACTTAACTAACTATTAAGCACTACTTCAAGTTTTACACAGGATATATGCATGTATTTACACTCGTTGTCCTTGCTGAGTCCCGTTTCCAGCACTGACTTTGTTCTTAAACTGCCATTTTGAGGCACATCAGCTAAGCGAGCAACAACTACATAATATAAAAAAAAAATTCAAAATTTAACTAATTATTTGAAAATTGAAGTATACAAAATATGACGAAATTGAAACCAACTTATATTAACTTAAAATTGTATTATTATTATTACGTGGTAATTATATTTATTTTTTTTTAATTAAATAGTGTTTCATATTTTAGTATCTACTTGGTATTAAATATACTTTTAAGCATTTTAGACATTGCAAATAAATAATAGTATAATATAATGATATAAACAAGATCAATAAGAGTAATTAAGAAATTTTGTACATTGCATCTTTCATTACATTCTTATTTATTCTTATTGATCTTGTTTATATCATTATAATATAATTTATATTATGCTATTTTTGTTTTAGTATTTAGTAGTTGAGTTAATTGGTATATTTATCTAATATTTATTATATAGAATACGTATTTCCTATAATAATTATTAATTAATGGTCAAAGCAGCCAGTGCTAGTGAATTTACGCTAGTTTATAAGTAAATTTATAATCCAAGCCTTATAATAATAATAATTTATAAGAATAGTAATAGTAGAGTTTGATAAACTTGATTAATACTGCTTTCTACTACATTACAACTGATGACTTCTGCTGCTTCTTTTCTACTTTTTACGATTGACGATTTAGTTTTAACAATTGATGATCTACAACTTTTGATGATCTATTTTTAATAATTGATGATCTACTACTGCTGACGATCTTCTCTTAAGATTTAATGATTTACTCGTGTTGATGATCTCTTTTTAACAATTGATGATCTACAACTTCTGATGATCTACTGATGCCTGAAGATACCGATAGCTTCGTGACTATCGACTTGCTAATGCCAACTGATATCGATAAAATGTATCGATAAATGTATTACTTTTCTATGCTTGAAATATTATATTAAATTCTTGCAATATTCAATATAATTTATTCATTTATACTTCTAACGTTTTTAGATATATTTATTAATTTCTGGTTAAAGTAATCAACAAATGTTTAATCTTAGAACTATTGTAAGTAAATTACATTATGTGAATTACAAATTGAAAAGTGACAAATATTATTATCATTGCGAAAATAGTAAAAATTGTAGCTATGAAGAGCATTCAGAGTTCGGTGAGTTGCTTTTTTCTTTTTGGATATTTAGTTGTTTTCACTTGTAGTTTGTCAACGTCGTTCGCAGCTCGTCCTTGTCGTTGGCATTATGACTCTCAATGTAGTCTGCCTGTGTGTGAGTGTGTGCGTAAGTGTGTCTGTGTGTGTGCGTAAGTGTGTGTGCGTGTATGCGTCGTTGTCCTTGTCGATTTACATGAGTTGCAATTAGTGTGCTCTGCTGCAAAGCTCTTGTAGCTTTGGCAACACTTTTCAGCCCCTCCCCGACCACGCCCCCTGAACTGCAGCGCACAAGAAAAAGCGAGAAAGAGAGAGAGGTGCAGAGAGAGAGAGAGAGAGGCGGAGAGAAAGTGTGTGGCATGTTGGTCGCCTTGTCCATTGTTTGCGGTGTGCTATTGTGCTGTCCAAATGTGCCGGAAAGTGTTCGGCCCGGTGTGATCCTTGCTTCCTCCCCTCCCAACTCCCCACTCTCCATCCCCCCTTCTGTCTATGGCTCTTTCAGTGCTTGCCTCGTGCCGCGTGAGCCTGTGTGTGTATACAACTAATGCCTATCACTTGCATCCGGCTGGCATATCCGTTGGGCAACAGCTTTCAGCTTTTATGGCTTTTAAATAGTTGCATGCGAGACTCCTCTCCGTCTCTCTCCCTCTCTCCCTCCCCTCCCTCCACTCTCTTCCTCTTCGCAAGTTTGGCCACTTGTGACAGGTTCTTGGCAGGCGCCAAATTTATGACTGTATTAAAGAGTTTCCAAGACTTTTTGCCGCACATAATTTTTGCATAGTTTCTAGCGCCCCAAAACTCGACTCGAGCTGTTGCCCAAAGTTATGTGATTTAAGCGACAAACCAGAGGAGGAGAGGAGAGACAGAGAAAAAGAGAGAAACAAAGAGACAGAGAGAAGCTAGCGAGCTTTAGTTTGGGGAATCAGTTGCCCACAGGGCTTAAAAGTCCATCATCAGAAATGCGAACCAAGCATTAGCAGCTGCTGCTGCTCCAATCTCCTGTGTCCAGTGTCCTGCCCCATACTGTGGCTGCAACACGCAACTGTTGCAACTATTTAAATGTTGTTTTAAGCCTTATTGTTGTGCTCGGTCTGGGCGTGTGTGTGTGTGTGTGTGTGTGCGCTTCCTGTTGCAGGATGTGTCGCAGGATATGGTCAATGTGGGTGCCCAAGTGCAATGTGTTGCAACTTGCAGAATGTGTTGTAGAACATTGTTGTTTGCAGTTTGCGTCGACAAAACAACAACAACAACAACAACAACAGCAACGAGCACAACTCATGAGTGCCGCAATGATACTTGAGGCAGCCTCCTCGCACTTCATTTGCTTCTTGACGAGCTCAGATAATGCACGCGTTTTATGTTGCCACAGCAGCAGCAACAGCAGCATTAAGGACACACACTCGCTCCTTTGGCATTGTTGGGGCTTAGTCAACTTGAAGTCGAGTGTTAGTTATGGCCAGCTCAGTCATCAAGTCTCGTTGTTGCCACTGCTGCTGCTGCTGTGGTTGCCACTGTTGCCACTGATGTTGCTGTTGGTGTTGCCGGTGTTGCTGCTGTCGTCTCGAGTTCTTATGTGAAGTGCACTCTTTATGTTAATAGTTGACACTAATTAGGCATGTTTGCACAACAAAGCGCTCCAACGTGTGCATGTGTAGGCAGACGTGGCGTATACGTATTATGTTAAGTCCAACAAACAGCACAAAGCCTTTGTTACACACACAGAGCCAGAAAGACGGTCTACAGTGATCACTGCCTAAGAGCGTACGTATATGATTTAACGATACAAACAGTGCTTTAAATTATACATTTATTTTAATTATTAACTTTAAATAAAGAAATCAATGAAAATACAAAGACTCGCTTAACAATTTGTCTGAAACTTCAACTTGAATAAATTATTGTAGTAAATATTTTGAAACTGTTTTAAAACTCACTTAACAGCCTCAAGTTGGATCTAGAAAAAAGGCTGTTGAGTGAAAAGCAATGCTAAGAGAAGTTACTAAATTTCTCTGTTGTTTCTAATGAATGCCTAATGAGCCAGCCAAATGTTGATATAAATTTATTTGTTAGCTAAACTTAACTAAATAAATAATTGATTAAATCTATAGCCCTAACTTAACTGAACGCATTTGGCATTTAAGTGAAAAGCAAAACCAAGTGAAGGTAGCCAAAGATAATAGGAGCTAGTATTATACAATAATATGTTGGGTTAATATAAATTAAAAAGAGGCCTCTAAGTGCAAAGTACAGACGAGTGAAGCTAGCCAAAGGATAAAGCAGCTTGTGTTTTACATTAGTATGTTAGATTATATTCATTTATTTGCAACTTCTATTGAAATAAGTGAATAAATAATTTCAAATTCCGAGTCTCTCTTAAGTGACTCGATTTGGATAAAGAAAAGTGGCATGTAAGTGCAAAGTAAAACTACAAAACGCCTTTAAGTTTCCCCTGCAATTACAGTTGCAGTCGCTTATTGCTAGTTATCACTGTACTTGTGCACAGCAACGGCGACACTCGCATTCACATCCACATTCACATCCACATTCACATTGTCGTTGTCGTTGTCATAGTTCTTGTGCTTGTTGTCATTCTGCTGGCTGCTGTTGCTCCACATAATACGGTGTTAAGCAGAGAGCACAACTATTACTTAATCATTTTAACCTGTTTAAGCGGCTTAATGTGCCACGAGTGTCGCTCTCTCTCTCTCTCTCTCTCTGTGTCTCTCTGTGTCTTCTCTCCCTTTCTGTCATTGTTTCCATCGCTATCCTTGTCGTTGGTGCTGGCAGTTTTCCCATTTTCCCCCACAAAGCTGCTCTCGAGTGCCACACGAGCTTCTTAAAAGTCACTCGAAAGTTTAGGCACACACTCCTCTCCGCTCTCCCCACTTTTGCCTTTACCCCTCTCCATCTCGCCATCTGCATCTTCACATTTCTATTATCCCTGACTGCTGCTGATTCTGCTTTTGCTTTTGCTGCTGCCACACACACACGCACACACACACACACACATACACACACCACACACTCGTTACAGTTGCACAAAGTGTAAAACTAGCCGTGGCTTTGCAACAGCAGCCACGCCATTGTCTGCCACAATGTGTGGCACACTCATTCACTATTCTCCATTCTCCATTCGACTATGCAGATATAGTTACTCCGCAGTCACCGCGATTATGTTTACATGCTCTTCCACATCGCGTCAATATACTTTGACAGTTTATTTATTTGCATATTCAATTAACTAATTAATTTGTATTTTAACAAGTTGGTCATGCATAAAGTTTTGAATTTAGCTTGTTTCTTACTTGAGAATTGATTAATTATAGTTATTTTCAAGTTAGCTTTAATTAAAGTGTTTATCGAGAACTTAAAGAATCAGCTTTACTCAAAATAAACAAATGTTTTGGTACATGTTTTTTTCAGTTTAGATACAGATTAATCCATATGTAGTTTCAGTTTTAAAAAGAAACGAATTCATCACTAAAATCACTATACGTGTTATAAAATTCAAGGGTCTATTTTCATATACATATATCAACATATATCCGATAGAAGGCTATTATAACACAAATTTGTACAGCAGGAAATTTATAAAACAGGCAGAAAGAGGCATTTCCAGCCTAATTAAGTATATATTAATATATTATATTTGTAAATATTGTAAATACTAGATTTAAATATAGCATAAGGTAACATTAAGAAATAATCGATTAAATATCTATCGATAGTTAGAAGCCCGATCGATAGGTGTATCGATCGGGCACGAGACGAAAGTGCGATCACTATGTAGAGAACGTTAGGCAGAGAAAGAACAAGTTGTGAAATAAACCGAAATTAAAAAATATAAAAACCTGACAATTACATATTATTAATATATTATTCTTAATATCCGTTAACAATACAGTCTACATTATTTATCATTCCTCATAATTTGGTTGCAATTGGATAAAATTTGTAAAAGTTTAAAAAAAAAAAGTTTATACTGCTAAAAACAAATGCTGCAGTCGGGACATAAATGCTTTGGTTAAAAAATCGGTATATTTTCGAGTCAGTGGTATATTTTGAATGTCAATATACTAAATATTGACTTCGGTATATTTTCAACGTTTCTTTGGTATATTAATTTGGTATATTCAAAGAATAATACCGCACTATTAACATAGTTCTGTATCGATATACCAAATATTGAGTTCGGTACATTTTAAGTATTTTTTTTTTGGTATATTTAAAGAACAATACGTCACCATTAACGTAGTTCAATATCGGTATATCAAATATTCAGTTGGGCACATTTTTAGTATTTCTTTGGTATATTAATTCGGTAAATTTAAAGAATAATACCGCACAGTTTTGTTTTTATTAAAAAAGTATAAAAGGTAACTCTCCGTTGAGATTCAATCATAGATTTCTTACTTTCGTTTCATTTTTGAATAATTTTCAACTCATAAAAATAAATTCACTAGCATTGACATATACATACATATGTATGTATTTAAAATATCGTACAAATTTACAGTTTTTAATATGATATTCTTAACTTGACTGATTTGTCACACAATATCATTTAGTCGTAATGAATTTTTGAAAGTGAAATAATAAAAATACGAAATAAAAATGCTTTATTTGCTTCGAATAAGTAAATTGTCTAGAAGAAATGTTTCTTCTTAAATTTGGAATTATCTTAACGAGAAAGTGGTTCTAATTAGCGAGTGTTTACTGTAGCAGGGTATGCCGTAGTCGAGCACACTCGCAGAGCAATTTCAGCTGCTTGTTAGTTTAGTTTTAATAGGAACTTTGTATTCGTGTTAGGTGCTTTTTGAGCCACCTCAGCTCGCAGTCTGTAGTGTGTGTGTGTGTGTGTGTGTGTGTGTGTGTGTGTGTGTGTGTGTGTGTGTGTGTGTGTGTGTATGTGTGTGTACAGATGTATACATATGTAGGTAGGCATGCATGTTGTGCTGCTTTGATGCCTGCTGCTGTCGCCAATCATGCATCCGTTTTTGTTGCTTTTAATGAAATTTTAATTTGCTGCGGATATGCGCAGTCAGTGAGCTTGCGAACTTGGACTCTCACAGCTGCCTCAACTCAACTCAACTCGAGTCAACTCGACTCGTTTAGGCCTGAGCTCCATCTTCATGTGCCCCTTTGGCACTTCATCTTCATCCCATCTGTGTGCGCCACACACACAATTACTTAGACTTATGTATGATTTATGTCTATGTCTATGACTCGCTCTGCTCTCCTCTGCAGTCGCCTCTCTCTATCTCTCTCTCTCTCTCTGTGGAGGAGAAGACTCGACTCCAGTTCAGTTGAGTTGAATAGTGTTTTGTGTTTTCTGTGTTTACGGCAGAGGCGCAATAATGCATTGCTACGTTGAGGCGATTCTGATGTTTAGCCTAATTTGTAGCGCATGTGGCAAGCAGAGTGGGGCATGCGGCATGAGGCAAACGGAGTGAGAGATCATGTGAAGTTCTTTTGCTTTTTGGCAGAGTCATTTTTTAACACGCATGCGGCTTTGATGTGTTGCCACAGTGTTGATTGATGGCCAAATGCAAAGTTTGATTGAACACTGAACACTGAACACTGAATGCCCCCAACTAGTGAGGAGTCTCTTTCTGTGGCATGCGGCATGAGGCATGCGGTTGCCGTTGAACTTTTGTGTTTAGAACTGCAGCAGCCAAAAGAGAGTTGTTGCCCGTAAATCTTAAAGTGAATTGAAATTTGAAAATTGCTTTATGGCCTGCTAATGTGAATGCTTTGCAATTGAACTGAATCGAAACTTCTCTTCTTTCCCTCTCTCTCTCTCTCTCTCTGAATCTGATTTTCATTGTGTTTCGTGAGTTGGCAGAAATGATTTGCGAATTCTTAAACTGACGAGTCTCCATCTCTCTCTCTCTCGAGATTTCTATAGCAGTCTTAATACAATCAGCATTCAGCATTCGGCATTCAATTTTCACTTTTTATACCCGCTACCCATAGGGTAGAAGGGTATTATAACTTTGTGCCGGCAGGAAATGTATGTAACAGGTAGAAGGAGGCATCTCCGACCCTATAAAGTATATATATTCTTGATCAGCGTCAACAGCCGAGACGATATAGCCATGTCCGTCTGTCCGTCCGTCCGTCTGGCCGTCCGTCCGTATGAACACCTAGATCTCAAGGACTATAAGAGATAGAGCTATAATTTTTGTTCGACAGCATTTGTTATGTTTGCACGCAGATCAAGTTTGTTTCAAATTTTTGCCACGCCCACTTCCGCCCTCGCAAATAAAAGAAATCGAATAACAAGCGTAATTTTCAAGCTAGAGTTGCGAATTTTTGTTTATACAATAATTACTATAGTAGTTATGATTCATTCGGTATATTTTTAGTATTTTTTTTAGTATTTTCGGTATATTTTGAAAATGATACCGCAATATTTTGGCTTTATTAAATTTGGGTAGCGGGTATCGCACAGTCGAGAACACTCGACTGTAACTTTCTTACTTGTTTTTTATTCGAATTTCTGGCTCAACTAAATTTTCTGCAATGTAACGGCAAATGAAACACATAAACAATTTATAAAATGTATAAATGCATAAAAAATGTAAAAATGATAAGGCAAATTTACTGGCTTCTCCCCACTTTTTTTAGGGAAAAGCGACAGCGACAACGACAACAACAACGACACTCGCGGCATGACAAGCTGACATGGATTGTTGCTGTGGCATCTGGATGAGAAGCCTCAGCTCACAGCTTCCAGTTCCCAGCTCCCAGCTGACTGCCAGCGATTTGTATAAAGTTCCCGTGTGGCGGGGGAGGAAGGGGCGTGGCACGTGGTAGGCGAAGGCGAAGACGAAAGCGAAGGCGTGTGCGTTACAAGACAATAATTGTGAGTCAAGCCAGAAGCAGAAGCAGCAGCAGCAGCAGTAGATTTCTGTTTCGAGTGTCGCAAATAAATGTGATTACATCGCCCTCCTCCCTCCCTTCTCCCTCCTCCATCAACAACTGCTTAAGGCACACGGTAGTCACATAGTCCAGTCAGCCAAGCCTGGCAGTCAGTCATCCTGTTTGTTAGTCATCCTGTCAGCCGGGGGAGTCATTCAGCATTCACCATTCACCATTCAGCATTCAGCATTCAGAAGTGGAGCGCAGGCAAACTCCTGGCAGTGATTTGTCACTTTGATGCTACTCCATGTTGTCATTGCCATTGTTGTTGTTGTTGTTGTTCTTGTTGTTGTTGTTGTTGTGTGGCTCCCATAAATAAGCATCTGCAGTTGAGCCAGCTTCTTGTAGCGATTGTAGCCATAAGTATCTCATCCTCATGATACAGATACAAATCTCTCCAACTCCAACTCCATTTCCAACCTCCATCTCCATCTCCATCTTTGTACCTGCAATTGTATCTGAATCTGAATCTGCATTTCTTCCACCGACTGCCAAGTCATTTAATGGTCAAATCATTTACCATCGAACTCAAGACACTCTCCAAATGCACTTCCATATAGTATTTCATTTATTTACGATGTTATTTTTCTACAATGAAGCTAAAACATACAACTTTATATGCACTTAAAATTCTAGTGAATTGTAGAGCTTAAACTTAAAACGATTTATTAAGCAGTTCGAATTAATTAGACTCATATAAGTAGGAAACATTTTACGTTTCAAGTTATTAATATTTTATGCCGATATACCAAATACAAGCTTCGTTATTTCATACTTTTATTGAACTATTTATTTGGTATATTTAAAAAATTAATACCACACTCTTTCTGTTTTATTGAAAATTAAGAGCGGGTATCTCACAGTCGAGCACACTATGCTCTAGTTTTCTCATCTTATCAAGGCTCCAGCAATTAGTTCTCTCTTTTCTCTTAACTAAAATGTAGTATTTAATACTAGATTTAATATAATAAATAAAAAGTACAATATTTTAAAATTTGAATAGCTTATTCTTTTGGTGCTTTATATTTAATGTAATTCAATCTAATTTTGTATTATATGAATAAGTTTTAATGTAGTTTTCACAATTTATGTCATATTCATGAAATAAACATATAAATAATATTACAATACTATCACATTAAAAAATATTAAATTATTAAATTAAAAATGAAGATTAAATATTGAAATTATCTTAACAAATTTTAGTTGGAATAAGGCACAGAAATGTATTTGATATCCACTAGTTACGTATTTTCATAAAATAAAGATATTTCTAAGACCCTCTGATTGATTAATTTTAATGAGTATTTCAATAATTCAGCAGAGAGATTACATTCAATTCTTTAATTGTTAAGACATCTGTAATAATAATGGGTATTCCTTTTTTGTTATTTGGAAATATATTCAAATTGCAGACTATGCCAATTAAAATAGCATATAAAAGATCATTTAAATGATAGTAATTGGATGCATTCTGTGCAGTCTTAAAAGCTGTGGAGTGGGAAGAGGGAAGAGGGGAACCTTGCCTATAATATTACCAATTGCAAAGCCTAGTTAATTATGCGTAATTGTTGAATCACTGAGTGGAAACATGATGCCTCATGCTGCAACGAAACGAATTATTGGAACATATTTATGGAGTTAACTCCCCCATTGGCAAGCCGAAGCAAGCGAATCTCCCTCCCTCGGCATTGTCCGGTTGCTGGGCAACGGTTCTTTTCTTGCTGCTCAAGTTGCCTGGGAGTTGCGATATGCCCTTGCCCATGGACACGACGATTGCAGGGTATTGGGTATTGGGTTTCAGCCCGCCGGCTGAAATATATCTGTTCATAAATTTCGCGCCCGTGAAATCTGTAATATAAAAATTGTCTACTGTCTGTTATTTTTTTTTGTTGTTTGGTTCTTTTATGATGTCGTTGTTGGTTTTGTCGCTTTACTTCTTCTTCTTTTTTTTTTGTTTTTGTGGGTTTTGGGAGAGGAAGCTGCTGCTTAATAGACCAAATATTGAAACGACTTGGCACACGGGGGTGTCTCTTGTCTCCTGTCTCTGCAATGTGTGTGTGTGTGCAGGGTGGTTTCATCACCCACCCTCTGCTGTTTCCCCTCCTCTCCCCTTCCCCTTCCCTATCCATCCGCATCCCAATTCCTCTTCGAGCATTCGATGCTGTATAATGGGCATTTCATAGACCATTGACCAGTGGGCGGGGTGCGTGGGCGGAGGCGGATAACAGCGGTCGCTCCAGCAGCTGATTAATTGGGTTCCATGATGCTCCTGGCTACTCTCTCTCTCGTTGTGGATGCTGCTGTTGCTGTTGCTCACTTGCTGCATGCGTTTAATACGTTTATTAATTACATTCCGGCCGACATTGTCGCTGGACATTGGCCAAGGCACGAAAAATGTTTTGCGAAAGGTTCAACAATGCGTAAGTAATTGACACACACACACACACACACGCGAGTGAGCGAGATGGCTAGTGATGCCTTGGCGACAAATTTAAGTTCATGTCTCGCTCTAGCGCTTGTCGCTTTGTCGCCACCCTGGCGCCACCTATCGCATATTTGTGCCAATTAATTTGTTAAATAAACGCATTTGTCCCCGACGTCGACGTCGCTGCCGTTGCTGCTGCTGAGGCGTGCGTGCGCGTTAATTATGTGTGTGTGTGTGTGACAATGTGAATACGTATTTACATGTGTGTGTGCACTGGTATGCGTGTTAGTTACGGCTGCGTAATTGCAGAGCAGCTCACATTAAGCAACGTTCTGATCCCCACCTGACCAATTGAGTGAGCCTAGAGGGGAGGGAGGGAGAAGCGGCTGCTGTGTGGCTGAACTTTTCTTATTAATTGATTGGCATTGGCAATTGGCGCAACTGCTGCAGCATCAGCAGCAACAAACGGCAGCTGGCGACTCCTTTTTTAATTGAATTCCACGCTCCGCATTTTCCTCTGTTGTTGCGCTCGCATTCTTTTCCCCAAACGCATTTTCATAAATCAATTTTAATTGTAGGTAATTATTGGTAAAACTTCGCTTTATTTTTTTTTGTTTTGCTGCTGCTGCTGATTTCCATTTCTCCCCAAACGCTTGCTCTCGGCAATCTGTGTGGCATCATTAATTGTGCTGAAATTATTATCATAATCGGTCCATTTAATCACTGTTTTTTCCAGTAGTTTCACACTGCCAACACTCCGCTATCCACGATCGACTGCAATTCGACAAATTTACATAGCTTAGCTTCATATATTTGTTTTTATCAAAGTCTCACTTAGCGGCCTACATGTGCGGGCATAGTTGTGGCTGTTAAGCGAGAATAAATTATGAGTAAAATGTATTTTCATTAAAAATTATTAAGATAAATGCAGTTTGTCACATTTTTTATCCTTCTATTCTATGACAGATAACTGTCATCATCACAACAAAAGTAACTAACGCTTACCTACAAATTGCTTTACCTCACTTAACGGTCACTATTTATTGACACGTTTTGGCAGTTAAGCAGGAACTGTGTTGTCGTGGGTTTCCCTTTAAGATTTTCTATTACACATTAACGATAACATTGTTGGATATATATTATCTCGAAAAGCTTGTTAACTTAGAAGTATATCAAATATGTTTTATTCTGACTACACAACTATTGTGCGCATTGTCATCACATTTCTTAAGTAATTTAATGAGTGTATAAGTTAATCACAAACAGCAGCAATTAGAAAAGCAAAAAAAGCAAACAAGTGACACCATTCATAAGTCAGCGTAGGTAAATATAATATAACAACACAGCAATAAAAAATGCATAACAAAAGCATATACTACGTCTGAACCAAAATCGGATATAATTTCACCCATTTAACTCTGATTTCATTCATTGACGTCTTTCTTTGTTTTGAAATGTTTCATTTTCTTACAAAATATTAGTTACTTATTATTTGCATCGACGTCAATCTCAATAATAAATTCAAATGTGTCACAAAGACTTTTTTTTAGCTCGTACTCAATGTCTAATCACGTTTCTATTCACATTACAATACATATTATTCAATAATAATAACAAAGAAGAAAGCTACATTGCATTGAAAATATATCACAGATTGCAAAACTAAACTCTCAACCAAAACAATTTAAACCTCACGATTGCAGCTGTTCTTTCTAATAAAAATAAATATAAAACAAATCATAAATACTTTTTTGTATAATTCTATAAGCAAAAGCTGAATGGCGCTTACCGCAATCGCTTTCAAAACAATTTTATCAATGCCAAATGATAGCGCTTATCGCTTTCAATTCTGAGCAGTGTTGCCAAAGTTTGTTGAGAAAAAAAATCTGTTTTTGACGGGAAGAACGATGCAAAAAAGCTGAAAAATTAGAAGAAAAAAAAACTATAAAAAAGCTGATTTTTCAATTCATTGGATCCTCTATATTATTCTGATAGTCACAGGGTGAGCGCACGAAATCGGTTATATTGAAACATATGTATAGAATTTGTACAGCAGCTGCTCTAATATTCACAGTATTTGGAGAATTTCATTAAAACTATCCTCATTCGCCTCATTTTTATTGTCATATGTTCATCCAGCTCTTATCATTTTTAGGAATTTATTAGGAAGGAACATCTATATCAGCATTTGTCATGTCTGAGCAAGCCATAACTATAAATGCATGATTTAGAATAAAATGTATTTTCATTTTAAGTAGAACACAACGAGTAGAAAAACGAACAGTGCTGTCGTCTTCAAAGTATTTAACTACTAGGTTTCCTAAATGATCCAAATGAGCCAACAACATGTACGCTCGGCCACAAAAAGACAGCACTGCTTCCTTCTTCATAGCCGTCAAAGCTACAAAATCTATTTGGTTTGCTTGCATAAAGCCGCCTCTAGCACTTTCATGCTTTTTGGTCAAAACATGGGCGCGCAAATCAGAGAGTTTTGCGGTGATAGTACATTTGCAGTAACTGTCTTCCGTGTCGTCCGATATTTTTGTTTAAAGTCTTTTGACTTTTTTTTTAAAACAATCAAAACACCCTGAACTTAAGATCAATTCACTTTCGCCTTTAGTGACGCGACGATAAGAATTGGCGTGTTCTTTGAGATTGCTTAACAACACTATACAAACGATTTGTCACTAAAAATGTTGGCAAGCATCGACAGAACAGCTACAGCAAATATTATCCCATAATTTTGGGCAAATAGAAAAAAATCTAAAAAAAAGCATTTAAGTAAAAAAAAAGCTAGAATTCCCGCTGCCCGCTGTTTGCAATTTTTTCAAGTAAATGGTATTTGAAAAAAGCCAGTTTTGACGGGAAAAAAGCGACTCTGGCAACACTGATTCTGAGCGTATATATATACGCGCATTTTTACGTTTGATTCCAATTGCATTTTGTACTTTGAGAGAAATGGAGAGAAAAATTAGGCGGGAAGAAATCGCAAGCTACCTTAATGATCAATTTGTAATTCAATATATAATAATATAATATATATAATAATAATGTTAATATTTTATTGTAGTATATTGGATGTGGTCACTATTCAATTGACTACAAAGGAACGTTGGAGGATGGAGACGTAGTGATCAAAGCAATCAATGTATACGAAGATATTCTGCCGTTGATCATGAAAGAAATTCGCATATTGCGATCCGTTTATCATGAGAATATTGTGCAATTTGTTGGCTATCGGATGGACTTGCCCAAACTCTATTTGGTTACAGAATTCATCGGTTCACCTTTAGACAAAGTAATCCATGAGATCCCTGATCCATATACCAATGAGCAGGCCATTAGCTGGATGCTCCAAGCAGCTCAGGTACTTACTATAAATATGAATATATAGTCAATACTACGATCCATTAAATTTGTATATTTTCTAGGGTCTTCACTATCTGCATAGTTTAACGCCGAAGCTATTTCATTGTGATGTGCGACCTCATAACTTGGTGATTGATCAAGAGAGAAAAGTGCTTAAGCTCACGAATTTCGTCAATACGAATATAATGGGAAAATCAGGAACGTATCTGTACATGGCACCTGAGGTAAGCTTAACATAAATAAATATGATTATATGCATTGCAACTCCTCTTTTCTATGACCAGGTTTTCGAAGGTAATCAATTCACTGAGAAATGCGATGTGTTTAGTCTTGGCATAACAGCATGGGAGCTTTTCAGTCGTAAGATTCCATACAAAGATGGTCCGTCCAATATGCTGGCATTCTTAAAAAAAGTGACACAAGAAAGTATGTGCACATTAATTACCAAAATTTCCTTGATTCTATTTATTTTGTATTTCTTTTTCAAGATCTTCGACCCTCACTGTTGGATATATCAGAGTGTCCAGAGCATATAAAAGTGTTGATAGAAAGAAGTTGGAATCCCCAGCCAAAGCAACGGCCGAAAATGAAAGAAATTATTGCAGCTTTATGACAGTAACTAGACTCTATATCTATTTATAGTGTATATATCCATGGGCTGTATTCCAGATATATTTATAGATATATTCTGTCTGTTGTAAATAAAGCACTAGTCGAATGAATTCAACGATCTCTACATCACTAAAACTTTGTATCATACGTTTCACTGCTTCGTCCTATCCTTGAGTACGGATCTCTTGTCTAAAATCTCTAGTATAGTGTTTATCAAGATAGGATTGAGTCAGTGCAGAAACAATTTAAGATATTTCCTCTTCATAGTTTAAACTGGAACCCTAATATTAGATTAACACATAGACTTTTATTACTAAACCTTCCTTCTCTTTCTTACTGTTGAACTATGCAAATTGCTGTTTTCATTCAGAGATTAATTAATAATGAGCTAGGAATTTTCTTCCTCTTCTCAGTTCTTCACGTAGAACTATTAACTTTGCTTTGCCATAACACCTTCCTGTGTGTGAATTATAATAATCTCAATAACGTAGTTTGCTTCACTAAATCTATTCTTCTGCCTAAAACCCTATTATTAGCATATTTATCGAGTATTTAATTGTTTTCTATCTTCTTATACATATATCCTAACATATTTTGCTGCCTTATCAATGTAGTATTGTATTACTAAGGTATTTAATTAGCTGTCCAGCGTCTTTTAATATTTAATCGCGGTTTGCGATTTCGATCTTGTTTTGTTCGCTCGTCATCGTTTGGTATCGCTGGGCTACTTGTGGAACAGCCTTTAGTACGTCAACGTTCAAATAAAATAAAAAATAAAATAATATTGTATATATTTATATCGTTGTTCTCACTGACCAACTGTGATGAATACTTTAACATTTATGATATAATGAAGTTTTCAATGATTATTCACAGAAATCATAGCACGTATTTCAACCAAGTGTCATGCAAGACATGAACCAGCTCATGAAATATGCAACTAGTTCGTTAATAAACGCTAGATGTCGCTTATGATCTTAAAATATAGTAAATACCGTCATATTCGATCTCTGATTCATTCTTTTCTCTGACTAATGTCATGTATTATCACAAAAATTTCGGATATAATGAAGTTTTCAATGATTATTCACAGAAATCATAGCATGTACTTCAACCAAGTGTCATCCAAAACATGAACCAGCTCATGAAATATGCAACTAGTTCGTTAATAAACGCTAGATGTCGCTTATGATCTTAAAATATAGTAAATACCGTCATATTCGATCTCTGATTCATTTGTTTGTCTGACTAATGTCATGTATTATCACAAAAATTTCGGATGTTAGCTTAGTTGAATATGCGAAGCTAATCTTTTATATGGATTGCAGTGGAAAGTTGACATTTGAAGATAAGATGAAAAAAATGGGAATTTGAAATAGGATCGGGACAAACACTCTTTGCATTTAAGTAAAGGGATGCTGCGATATATTTAAGTATATTAATTTGGTATATTTCAAGAATAATACCGTTATGTTTTGCTTTTATTGAAAATGTGTAGCGAGTATATCACAGTCGAGCACACACGACTGTAGCTTTGTCTTAAACAGTCAATGTTGTATTAATTTTTAAACAATTTGATAGTAAACATTTTGTGCTGCATAGATCTGTAGCAATAATTTTGTTGAGTGTGTCCAACTTCAATCAAGCTGTTTTTTTATTTTTTATATTTTTATATCAACACTGAATATTTTGCAAAATAATGTTGATGGAAAAAGAGATCATTTATCATTTTAATAATATTCACATTATTATAACATTAAGAAAACTTGGAAATATTTTGAAAATTGCAAATATTAACATTTGAAATAGATAAGATTTCAATATTTTAGTGACTATTAAGTAAGAGTTAAGAGTTTATTCCATCACTCTGAGATTTCAAAACTTTTAATAGTTTGTATGGAAATAATTGAGCAACAAATTGTGGAAAGTGCTGAGAAAACTAAGAAAATGCAAAGAATTAATTTACATACTCAAAACATAAAACCGAGAACATTCAGAGTATTCATTTACATACTCGTATTCGAATAGGCAACAGCCATAAATTGATGGCACATTTGATTGGCAAACTGCGAAGATATCCGGATGATTGCTGTTCAGCTGTTCAGCTGTTCAGCTGTCTGCCGAGCAGGACTAATTCAATAAAAAACTTTCTTTTACTGTTACTGCGTTGCTCGGTTGCTCGGTAATTTGTCATAAGTATTTTTCATATTCGATATTTCACATATGCCAGAGAGCAGTCGTATTTTATATGCGGCACTTGGCCAATTGCTCCAAGGAGGCCAATTGAAATTGAAATGCATGTTCTCGCTTTAGTTTGAGTTCAAGTTTCATGGCCACTTGGTGGGGAGAGCAGACTGAAGTTGAAGTTGATATTGAAATGCTGCATGAATTTGTGGCAACTTCTTTTTATACCCGCTACCCATAGGGTAGAAGGGTATTATAACTTTGTGCCGGCAGGAAATGTATGTAACAAGTAGAAGGAGGCATCTGCGACCCTATAAAGTATATACATATATTCTTGATCAGCGTCAACAGCCGAAACGATCTAGTCATGTCCGTCTGTCCGTCTGTGTGTCTGTCCGTCTGTCCGTATGAACACCTAGATCTCAGAGACTATAAGAGATAGAGCTATAATTTTTTTTTCGACAGCAATTGTTATGTTTGCACGCAGTTCAAGTTTGTTTCAAATTATTTGCCACGCCCACTTCCGCCCCCGCAAATCGAAAAAATCGAATAACAAGCGCAATTTTAAGGCAAGAGTTGCGAATTTTGGTATATACAATAATAGATATAGTATTTATGATTCCTAAAAGAAATACGTTTGTATGGGCAAAAACGCCTACTTACTAGGGGTCTAATTTGCTTTGGCTAACAATCTGGTATATTGTGCCGTCTATGGTATATTTTGAATACGGTACTATATCGATATACCAAATATACCATTTGGTATATTTTTAGTATATTTGGTATATTTTAATAATAATACCCCAAAATATACTTTTAGTATTTTTGTAGTACAATTGGTATGTTTTGAGAATAATACCGCAAAATATATTGCTTTTATTCAAAATGGGTAGCGGGTATCTCACAGTCGAGCACACTCGACTGTAGCTTTCTTACTTGTTCTTCTCCTTCTCCTCTTGCTACTCCTTGAGCTCAACTCTAAGACTCTGCTCAGCTACTTAGTGGTAGTAAATGATGCTCTTTGTCTTGGACTTCACCTTAACTCGAGTGGCACTTGCCTAAATGACCACTTGCCTTGCTCCATCTTCAGCTTCTGTCCTGTAACCCTAAACTCTTGCTTGGTCCTTACTCCTTTCTTGATGCTGTTGCTGGGGCACACCATCTGTTTCCATCTGCTTCATGTGGCACATTTCACATTTCATATTTGCGGCAATTGCGAGCACAGTTTGTGTTCTGCCATTTGTCCACAGCTTGCTTCCCGTTCTCCTGTCCTATTTCCTTTTTTTTTTTGTCTTTACTCATAACCGGCAAATACAAATGGCCAAGTTTATGGCTTGGCCATTTCAATTTCATGCAGCTTGACCACCACATTTACAAAATGCTTTCCCCCCCCCTCTCACGCCCCTTCCCTGACCCTCTCTCCACTCTTCGGGCCTTTAAGATACTTGAGCCACAACTTTTTGCTCCTTACTTTCTCAATTTCCACAAGGCACTTGAACACTTCTTCTGCTTCTTATGCGCTTCTTATTCGTTTTTCTATATATTCGTTTCTTTTTTTTTTTTTTTTCAATATGCTCGCCGCATAGTCCGTTGGCTGTTAGTTGTTCAAACTTTAAGTATCATTGACCTTTTAGGGGGCGGTGGTGGGTAACAGATTTGTGGTGGGCATGGCAGCGACGATAGGCGCAACAGTTGCCGCAGTTCGCGTTAAGCGGCGACGGCCCAGAAAATTACCTTAAAACATAAACAAGGCGAGGATGGTAAGTGGAGAGTGGAGAGGAGGAGGATGCGAAGAGGAGGGGTGGTGAGGAGGGGAGGGGAGGGGAGGGGAGCGTGCCAAGCTACGTGTGAAAATAATGAGCAGGCGTGCTTAGCACAATGCCAGCAACTGAAAAGGTAGCGATGAGGCAGGGGGGGATACCAAAATGAAAGGGGTGAGAAGCTGAAATCCAAACAACAAAATCGTTTGTTGTGTGAGTGAGCGAGTCTTCGCATGTGTGTGTGTATGTGTGTGTGTGTGTAGTGAGAAAAGTGCAATCGAAATCCCAGAAAAGTCATTCTCGTGAGTCAGGCTATATGAGTGTGTGTGTATGCATGTGCGTGTGTGTGTGATCCATCATTCAGTGGCTAAACAAACAAAGGCAACGAGAGCAACAAAGAGAGCAGCATCTAGAGCAACTTGGACGTTAATTTGCCGTCGCCGTCGCCGTCGTCGTCGTCGCTGAAAATAAAAATTAATATATGCCGCAACACGTTTTCACTTCCCCAAAAGAGACAGAGCGAGAGCGAGAGAGAGAGAGAGAGACTTATAGAAATAGAGTGAAAGAGAGGCGAATGAGAGTCTGCGAGTGTTTGTTGATTTTAAGAGGTAAAGAGCGGAAAGGTGGACTAGGGGAGGGGAAGGTGGAGAACAAAAGAGTTACGCAGCTTCAGCATTGAAAATAGTTTCCGCTGAAAAGCAAAAGAACTTGCCACGCATCCACGACAACAACAACAACAACAACAGCAACAACACAATAGCCAATCGAACCCCTTCCTTCTCCCCCTCTTGTTGCATGACTCAGCAATGGCCACGCCCACTAATTACGTGTAGTGCGAACAGCGGGCGGGCAACAAAGAAGTTAATTTGATTTGTATTCCTGCCACTTGCCTGCCACTGTAAAGTAAATGCATTAAGGATGCACTCCATCTCTCTCTCTTTCTCTTCCTCTCTCTTTTATCACTATCTCTCCTTTCACTACCTTTTGGCAAGTTTCATGCTTCGCTTTGCCAAACCACTTCGCTGGCAACTAGAAGAAGTGCAAGTGTCATTTGAAATCCAAAGCGAATGCCAGAAAAAAAAACAAACATAAAATAAATCGAAGCTGAAACTATTCACTGCACGAAAAAGAAGAAGTAGATAAAGAAGCAGATGCAGTGGAAGGGGAAGTGAAAGAGGAAGTGGAAGAGGAATAACAACAACTTCAGATGCAGTCGTGTGTCTATCACGTCCATCACTTCCTGACATTGTAGTCTTCATTTGAGCACCAAATGAACTCGCTCCTGCACTTGAAGTATTTACCGCAGGGCAAACTATTTCTTTGTCTGATCATCTACCCCTTATACGTACATATATAGAATATATATACTCTATAGTACTACATACTTTAGCTGATTACTAGAATTGACTTGTAAGCACTCGCTTTAGTAGCATGTTTAGCAGTTTAGTCGCTAACGATACTTTATTTGCAAATCTGTTCATCTCAAGTTCGGGTTTTTTTATATTACTATCTGAAAAGTGGCAAATTATATATAGTCAGATTTATTTCAATTTCTTATAGTTTCTTTATTTAATTGCATATGTATACAGCTGTGAACTTTGAAATAGCAGTGCTAGCGACATATAACACTTGAAAAAAAATACTATTATTAACACAACTTCCAGACAGCATAATGTCTTTAATTTTTATTAATTAAACTTTTTTTTTGCATTTTGGCTAATTCAATATTTTAATATAATATAATAATATAATATGGATAATAACAAAAGAAATTGGGTGCTCACCTGTATACCAGATTTCTTAGAACTCTATTATATTTATTGGTTGTTATCTATTTAGTAAATAGGAAAAATGCCAAAAAAGCATATTTCAAAATATCGAATTTATTTTGTGTTCAATTTAAGCTCAATCAATAAGTATAGGCAAACAAACTTCTATATTGTTTTCGATATAATATTAGTTAATAATTAATATTAGCATTTGAATTGTGTAAGTTTTCTAATTAACATCTTCAACACTCACGTATTTTTTCTATAAGTAAATTCATTATAATATTATTTATGAGCAATTTAATTTATTTTAAAAAGTTCTACATTTAAAAGGGGAATTTAATTGTGAGTAACTTTCTTAGGAGTGACTGGAAATTATTGATTCAATATTATTTATTTCGGGTTATGTGTTCTCATTAGAGTCTTTTAACTCTAAGTAAAACATTTTACACCGTTTAAGAATTTGAATTAAATAGTATAGTATAGTGAAGTATATACAGTATAGCATAGTTATATTATGTTTTTTACGAAGCATGTTTATAACCACAGCTGCAATTATTTATAACCATACTATGATTTTAGTTCTATATCTATTTTATAAAAGCCTTTAAACACTTCTCTTAAATTTAGTTGGCAGGTAAGGAAGCCTGAAAAGTCTGAGTGTGAGTGTGAGACTGCTTAAGAATAAGATATAACGGTATCCGAGCGAACTGTAAACAAAGCACAAACAGCTGGAAGAGTGTCACACGAAATGAGCTGTCGACGTCGTCGTCCTCGCAGGATGTTTAGACGTGGCTTACGGCAAGCTTGCGACAAGGAGAGAAGAGAAGAAAGGAATGGAAAGGAATGGGAGCAGTGAAAAGGGCAACAACGATGAGACTAGACAAGGCGACGAGACAATGTGCAAACTATGCACAACAGCACAGCATTGCACGCACAGTGGGGCAAATGCAATTGCCAAGTGCTTGGCGCTTGCTGCGAACATTTCAATCGAATGCGAAATAATTTCTTAAGAGTCTCGCTTTGGGTGAAAGTGTGAATCTGTTGAGTTGTTGATCGAAAATCAAAGGATGCATTCGCTCGACTGCTCTTGCCTCTTGTATGTGGAACGTGTGAACTTAACTCAAGAGTCGTTTCCCCCTCGCTCCCTCGCTTCTTCTTTCTCTATCTCTTTAGCTGTCTCTAGCGATTTGAACGCATTGTGCAATGAATTGCATTTCGTTTTTGTTGCAGTTGCCGCATTCGTAATAAAGACAAGTTCCTGCCGAAAAAAAGAACATAGGACGACATGGGAACGGGATGGAATGGGCTGGCACGGAACGGAATGGAACGGATCAGGTCCATGTTTGTTTGTTTTTGTGTGTTTGCCAGCTTGTCTAACTGTTTGCCAACTGTCTGGGCCAGCAAACAGGCCAGGCAATAAAATAAGCAACAAAATGAAATGAAATGAAATGGCTGCAGACATTGGCATCTTGGAGACTTGCCACCAGTTCTCCTCCCCTTTCTCTCTACCACTCTCTCTCTCTCTCTCTGCTTGCAGGTGCAGCAAGGATATATGAAGCTAGTTGAAGCCCAAGAACTGTTGTTGTGGGCGCATCTTCAGTTCAGTTGAGTTGAGTTGAGTTTTGGGTTTCTTTCTATTTTTCTCGCCTGTCGCAAATAGTAAAAATATTTACCAATAGACATTGGCGTTGACGTTGGCTGGCGATGCTGATGCTGACTCAACTATCCCACTCAATCTGCAGCCCTCTCTCTCTCTCTCTCTGTGTCTCTCTCTTTCTGTGTAGCTGTCTCTTTCAGTCTCTTGACAGCTAACGAGTGGCCTTTGAGCGGCACGTTCGTGTTTAGACTCTTAACACATTTTTCGGTTCGCTTTCATTTCGACTCAAGTGCAATCAGCACAAGGAGATGGACAGCAGGACAACAAACGGGTCGCGGACACTCTGTTTCTTGGGTTAGGATGCGATGGGATGCGATGTGGCTGCCTCTGCGTGGCACGTAGCACGTTGTCTCGCCCAGACAGTTTGCAAACACAAGACACAACGCAACTGAATACTGAGGAAGCAGTTTAGTGAAGGGAAGGGAACGGAAGGGAAGGGAGGGGGAAGGGGAATGAAAAGAAGAAAGCTTTCACTTGACTGTGCGTCGTCCTGCGACGGCTTCCTGTGTCCTTCCTTCCGTTGGGTCTTCAAGATAAAAACTAGTGGATCAGCAGCACTTAATTACATGAAACGAAAACTGTTAACATTTCGGGCAAAGGATATTGAAGCAGGGAAGCAGGGGCGGGGCTGTTGCCTCAGCTTGATGCAAACCGGATTAGAAGGGGGTCTAAGTGGCCAGGCCATTGTTATGGCCTAGGCTCATAAAAGCATTGAGTGATGGCATGTGACATGATAATCATCGTCAGCACAATAGACAGAGATAGGCTAAGACACACACACAGAGAGAGAGAGAGAGAGAGAGAGAGAGAGAGAGAGAGAGAGAGAGTGAGAGAGAGAGAGAGAGAGAGAGAGAGTTAAACGTTGATGCGTGCAGTCATCAAATTTACGGGGCGTGGCCGGAAGTGTTAATTGACCTAATTGCTGCCTGAGCGATTGAAAAGTGCAAATGTAATCTGGCATAAATAAGTATTGCAATATTTATGCGACAGTCAGCAAGCTAAAGAGAGAGACAGAGGGAGGGAGAGAGACAGAGAGAGAGAGAGAGAGAGAGAGAGAGAGCAATGTCCTCAGTGACCCACAAAGCCAATGGCCAAAATGGTTGAGAGGGAGTCGAAGAGAGAGAGAGAGAGAGTTGAGGCTGCAGATGGAGTCGGAGTTGGAGTCGGAGTTGAAACCGTTGCTGAAGCTCTGCGTTCGCAAGTTGTATAATCTGATGCGATTTTGCGATTTGTAAAGCGAACAAACAGAGAGAAGCCGCTTTTAAAAATGCAACAACAGCAAGCACCGATGTGTGTGGGGGGTGGGGTGAAAAACGGAGAGCGGGGTGGAGATGGAGAAGGAGCAACAGCAGCAACCGCATCAGGCAACTGCCATAAAAGGAGCTAAAGTACAAATCGTTGTCACATGTGAGCCGCATTTTTATGGCCGCCGGCTTGGGAATTTCTGCTTGTGCCGCCTCCTGCTGCTGCTGCTGTTGCTGTTATTGTTGCTGCTGCCCCTCTCCCCGCCCCACCCCTTGTGCTTGTTGCTGTGGCATCAGGAATTTATTGTGCACGCTGTAAATGGTCAGGAGCAGGCAGAGTTTTGGGCATCCCATCTTCAATTCAGTTGCAGTTGCAGCCTCACACAGCTCACACAACCAACAACGTCCTGTTGCCACAAGCCGCCAGCCGCAAGCTGCTGTTGCTCCCATTCAAATGCGCAACAGGTCAACCTGCAACTTGCAACTCCAGCAACAACTGAGGCTGAAGGCGCTGCAATTTTTATTGCTTTCACAAGAATCGCTCGAGTCCAACGCATCCGAGTTGAGGCCCTTAAAAGGCCACTCGCGGAATGCATCTCGGGGACATTGCGGCTGCGTCGTGCAACATTGCAGCACAGCTGTGGCACAGCGAGTTCGAGGGGAGCGCAAGATGATTCAATTGATTGATTGATTGATTGATTGATCGCCTACCAATGCCTCCACCTTCTGTGCGCCAGTTCACAATGCCCAACGACAAACGACAATGCTTCAAAGCATCAGCAAGCAGCAGATAAGCGACTCCCCCCACTTGCCACTTGCCACTTGCCCCGCTTGCCTCACGTCGCTGTTTGTTGTCGCTGTCGCTGACGTTGAAGTCGCGTCTGCTGTGCCTCCAATGTTATCAGCAAAACAGCTTGAGAATAACATACTTACTCTATATATAGTATAGAGATCTCGTGACGTGAGCAAACTCAGTTCCATGCCATTGTTGATGAATCCATTATTCGAATGGTTCACAAACAGAGCACCAAAGGAACTACTTACTCCCACCTTCACCTCCACCTCCATCTCTAAAAGTAAACTGCATGCATCAATACTTCTTACACAATGTCTGGAAATTTGAGTGGATTACTTGCAACCTGTGAGTTAATTAACAGCTGGCGGAGTAACAAATACTTTTCAAATAAATTGCTTAGAATTTGAATCTAGAATTTCAAATATTATAAAGTACAACATCATAATCTCAACAATAGAATGTGTCAGCACTTTCGAAATACTCGGAATCAGCTTAGATATTTTTATTAGTATAATATTTATAGTGAGCAGTAAATTATGAATACAATATCATTATTAAATAGGTTTTTTTTTTTAGATTTATTTATGTAATAAGGAGTTTAGCCAGTAGAACAGCATCATTTCATCAACATACTATAGAGAACTTATTCATGAGAATGTTGAGTTTAAGTTAGTAGAAATTAGATTTCTACACAACTTGTATGCAAATATATTCGGACTAACAGAGCTCGAATAATTCCACGATAATAAACAACTTTGGAAACATTGATTGATATTGTTATTTTAGTTCATGTTCTAATTGATTTAAAGTTCATAATTTGTTTCACGGATAAATAACATTTGCGTTGACAATGCTAACAGTAAATTAATTTATGTCGAACCAAAATTGCATATTTGAATAAATGAATTCAATTGGGAATTTTTAAAATCACATAATCATTTATAATAACAAGTTTTATCGAAGAAAGTTTAGTTTTTTAAGCGGTTGCTGTGTTATCTTTAAAAGATAACGTTTTTGTTTTTGTTATCTCTGAATTATGCTTAGATAAAATAGAAAATAGAACTAGTTCTTTATTAAATGAGTGTTCATTAGCATCAAGTGGCGTCGCACAGTGGTTCGTTGCCGCAAAACACGTTGAATTACTTAATATATAAATACAATTTTTTCTTAAATTTGAAAACATAAACAAAATAATATCTTTCAAGTTTTCCCACTTACGAAGGATCAATTTTTTTTCTTAATACTATAATTTAAAAAAATATATTACTTTCAGTTTTTAAATAAATCAAAACTTATTAATCTGTCGTCAAGAAGAATACAATTTATTTATTGCTAACAATTCCACTGCTTAAATGAATAAATTAATGATTTTTGGCCTACACACATATTGTTAAATATACAAATTTAAATTGTTTAGACTATCTTTGATTTTAGCTGTATTTAATATTAATATTTTAAATCGTTCGATGAAGTTGATTATTTCTTAAATGAATTTAATTTGAAATTAAATTTTCGGCGAAATTTAATAGAACTTGTGCCACTGTGCGACACTCAAATAAAGTGAACAATCGTCGACTGATTAGCAAAAAGCAACAACAAAAGCTCAGCATCCAGATGCGAGTTATGAGCTGGCAGGCAAAGTCCAACCATTGATAAGAGGCAGATGAGGCAGGTTGAGAAGATGACGATTTCACTTTCGAACCTTTTGCACATTGCTCTCGGCATTTGGAATTTGTCGCTCGATTGCTGCGGTCGATCGCTGTGTTCGTTGACGGAACTCGAAACTCGACTCGACTTGACTTGACTTGACTTGATTCTGATTCTGATTGCTGTGATGTGGCCACAGCGTGTGCAACGTGCCCTAGGGCAAGTGGCGCCTTCGCTGGTGCGTCGACTGAGCGCACGCATCGTGGATGAACTGTACATCGAGGTGAAGCCACGTGAAGCTGCCAAGCCGGCTCTCACCTTTCCTGGCATTTGGCTGCGTGACAATTGCCGCTGTGCCTCGTGTTTCCACGAGAGCTCGCAGTCGCGTCGCATCGACTGGGACAACTTCGATGCTTCGGTGCGTCCGCTGGCGTTGCATGTGGATGCCAATTCGCAGCAGTTGCACGTTCGCTGGAGCGATGCACACGAGAGCAGCTACAAACTGGACTGGCTGCAGCGGCGCAGCTTCGCTGGCGACAATCAACAGGAATACCTCAATGAGTTCTACCGGCCACGTCCCTCACACTGGGCTGGCAAACAATTCGATTCAATTGCCCAGCGCTTTCACTACGATCAAGTGATGTCCGAGGATGCGGCACTGCAACAGTGGCTTCAGGCATTGGCCATCTATGGCGTGGCGCTGCTCAGCGGAGCGCCACTCGACGAGGGCGTCGTGCGTCGCCTCGCTGAACGTGTTGGCTTCATTCGACGCACAACCTACGGCGAGGAGTTCATCGTCCAAGCCAAGCCAGGAGCACAGAACTATGCGTATTTGTCGCTGCCGCTGCCACTGCACACAGATCTGCCGTACTACGAGTACAAGCCCAGCGTGAACATCTTGCACTGTGTGGTGCAGACGAAGTCACAGGGCGGCAGTAATCTGCTGGTGGATGCCTTTCACATTGCCGATCGTCTGAAGCGAGAGCATCCCGCGGACTTTGAGCTGCTCAGCAGCATCGATGTCGACTGGAATGATATTGGCAGCGAGGATGGACGCGAGTTTCACAACATTTGGCGAGCGCCCGTCATCTGGTAAGTGCAGAGAACATCTATTGGGATATCTCACTTAGCGGTCACAATTATTTCGCTTACCAATTTTACGGAAATGTGAACAAACTCGAAGAAGTAGAGCTAGAAGATACAGAAATGGTTACGCTGCCTCACTTAATGTAATTTCACTTAGCGGCCAACACTATCGCACTTAGTGGCCACACTCAAAAATGATGAAGCTTTTGAAAAAAGAGTAAAGCATGAACTCAAATAGTAATGCTGCTTGATTAAACATCTTTTGGCTAAGCCACCACCATTATATCGCAAGCAAATATATAGAGAGTGCAGAGAACATAACATATTGGCATATCTCGCTTAGTGGCCACAACTATCTGGCTTAGCAGTTACACGCAAGTCTGCACAGACTTGAAGAAGTAGAGCTAGAAGATACAGAAATGGTTATGCTGCCTCACTTAATGTAATTTCAATTAGCGGCCAACACTATCTCACTTAGTGGCCACACTCAAAACTGATGAAACTTGTGGAAAAAGAGTAAAGCAATAACAGAAATAGTAATGATGCTTGTGTAAACATCTTTTGGCTAAGCCACCACCATTATCTCGCTTAGTGGCCACAA
The DNA here is from genome assembly GCA_019972355.1 of Drosophila kohkoa. Lineage (NCBI taxonomy): Eukaryota > Metazoa > Arthropoda > Insecta > Diptera > Drosophilidae > Drosophila > Drosophila kohkoa. The sequence goes on from BJEL01000077.1 coordinate 2,430,146, forward strand.
ACAAATATGTGGACATTTGAAGAAGAAATCATAGAAGCCATAGAAATGGTTTTACTGCTTCATTGGAAGACTTTTCGCTTAGTGGTAAACAGTATCACGCTTAGCGTTTACTTGTAGAAACAGTTGAGAAGTAATTAAATGGTTTTATTTGCAGTTATTCGTATTTTGCTTAGTTGCAATTTCAATTTCGCTCAATAGTCAAGCAAAATGGCGATTAAGACTTTAAGAATAAGAATAGAAACACACAGAAATTGAATTTAACAATTTTAAATTTTCTTCGCTTAGAAAGATTTCACTTAACGGCCACATTTAATTGAATACAAAAAGTGCTTAGCAGCATACAAAACAGTTACGTTAAAACAACAACTTAAAGAAATGCATAAAATGGATAGTAAATCTTGGTTCAAATTAAGGCCGCTAAGCGAGATATGGAAATGTATTGACTCTACATCCGGCTTGTCTAATCTTTTTCGCTTCTCGACAGCTTGGATGCCTCTGGCGAGTACACGCGGATCAATCATAGCGTTCCACAGCGCGACAGCCACTTCAATGCACCGTTGGAGAAGGTGTTGCCCTGGTACAAGGCGTACGCTCGCTTTGTGAGCATGGCCCAGAAGGATGCGCATTCGTTCAAGACGCAGCCGGGCGATGTGCTCACCTTCAACAATCTGCGGCTGCTGCATGGACGCACTGGCTACGATGACAGCGAGGACAATTCGCGTTATATTGTTGGCGCCTATCTCGATTGGGACATTATCTATTCGCGTCTGCGTGTGCTCAAGAAGCGTCTGAATGTTGCCAACTGAGTCCCACATCCTTCTCCCCTCCCTTCCTCACTCTCGCCATTGCTGCTGCCGCTAAAGAAGCTCATCCTCTGCTTAAATACGCTAATAAAAGTCAGCGACATATTTTCCAAGCCATTTGCGGTGAGCTCATTTGAATAGTTGCCCAAACCCAAACTCAGCTTGCTGCTTGCAACTTGCCACTTGCCTCTTGGCACATATGCCAGCCACGCCCCTTGCCGCTCACTGCCCTGGCTCATAGCCTACCTAATTCCCCATGCTGCGTTCTGACTTAGCCCAATAACCAAAACACCAAAAAAACACAGAGCTTGCCAACGGGTGACACTCTCACATACCCGGCATAACATTTTCTTTTTAACATACTACGCTGTAAATATAATACTGATTATCATATGCATGACAATATTTGAGAGTGGTTAAATAGCTATGCAAGTAATAAATAGTCTTGTAATTTATAAGTTTAATAAATATTATATTTTCAGCTATAAATTTAAAAAAAAAAAAAAATTTAATAAACAAATAATAAATAAATGTGTTAGTTTTAAAGTTTCTGTCTTTAAAAGCTGTATGGAAAATGGAAAAATATTATATATATATTTTTATAGAACAAAAAGTTCATGTTTGACTTAGTTTTATATGGAAACATATGTTATATATAAAAAAAAAAACCAACAGAAATAAGAAACATTCCAATTTAACTTTCCACATTAAAAAATAATTCAATTTCATAAGCAATCTACGATTTTAAAATATTTATTACAAGTACCATTCGCTTTTTGATTAAAAAAGAAATAAATTTGTTTACTTCTTTACTATATTCATTCTATATAAAAACAAACTATTAAGCTAAGTTCCCTATTTTATACAATTGTACTAAACTTAAGTGGATGATATACATATTTAGATATTTAGAAAACGTTCATAATTCGTCCATAACCAAAATTATTCATGATGATTTCGCATTGTAATCAAACACGCTAAAACTAGATTTAAAATGTTAATACATATTACATTTTCGAAATCAGCTTTAATGGTAGTCAATACTCCAAATTCCATATTCCTTATATTATATATTCCATATTCCAGATTGATATCCATATATTTCTTATCCATTTTCAGGTTGCTCTCAACTTTGTTGATGCTGTTAAATATGTTGTTGACTTTTTGGGATGCCTGTAAGCATTCGGGATGCCGGGTATAGAAATCCACAAAAATGCGACGTCGTCATTGGCAGTTAAAGCAGCTCAAGCGCGAAAATGAAAAGTTGTAAAAAATCATGATGATCCTGGGCGCGTTGTTGCGGATTATTAGCGTCAGGAAGCTGACAAATCGCTTGTGAAGATGATTGACAGCAACGTCGCGTTGCCTTGCTCTAAAGGATGTGTTGTTGTTGTTGTTGTTGTTGCTGGTGTCGCCAATTGGCCAAGGCTTCACCTCACTGTCCCCCTCTAGTACCCCCTCTCTTAGGTCTCCCCTTGCTCCCAGTGGCAATGATGACGACAACACGACAACGACATCCGCATTCGGTAAACATGCAAATTCGCCTGGCTCCTAAAGTGTCAAATATTGTCAAGTTGTAACGTCACTCACGGAAGTACCTGGCATAGCACTCAACAACTTGCCGCCCCACTTCTCCCTCTCCGTCTCCCTCTCCCTTTCTTCTTTCCCCTTTCCACTCTTTTATGCCACACTCAACACACTAGACGGCATTCAAGTTTGGAGTGCATTAACCTTTAGCAAATGCCGTTAATCGCTTAACACTCGCGCATTGCTAAGGAAATTCCCCCAATCTCAATTCTCAATTCTCCATTCACCATTCACCATTCTCAATCCCCAAATCCAGACCGCAATGAATCCCAGTGCTTGAGGCCACATATGAATGAGCTGCTGCCTCGACTGAAGCGAGGCGAACTTTCTATGCCAATTTCTTTTGAATATTTTATAGGGCTCCATTATGCCTACTTATGTCTTGTTATAGTAATAAAATAAAATTTAAAAAGTGAGCTCAGAGCTCGGGACAGCAGCAGGCAAAACAGCCAACAGCCTGAGGGCGACCCTTCAAAATCGTTAAGAAAAATGCGAATGCGAATGCGAAGTGAGTACGAAACGTCTACAGTAGCAGTTGAATAAGACGAACAATAACTGGAAGTGGAAATGGAAATGGAAGTGGAAATAGAAGTACAACTTTTATGTGGATGTGAGTTCTTCGGGAGTAGGAAACGTTGTAAAAAGAACTCTGGCAAGCAGCAGCCTTAGCACCGACAGCTCTGAGGTCTGAAAACATTTTTCAACAACAGCAGTTACAACAATAATAACAGCAACATCAACAACAACAACAACAACAACAATTTAAACGCCAAAGGAGTGAGAGCAAAAGTGAAGCAACAAAGCTGAGACCCCAGGGAATGTGGGAAGCTTCAAGACTCCTGAAATTTTCTAGTGGAAATGGGAAACTCGACTCTTTCAGAGGTGCAGACCTGTTACTATAACATAGAGTAAGCATGGATAATTAACTATAACTCATATTTACTTACTTCATATTTATTCTCATAAACTCTTTTCTTCACTTAAAATGTATATTGTATCTCCAAGCTGTAAATCAATTATAGTTTTATAAATTGAAAATGTATATTCATAAAATTTTATAATTGCAAAGCTTTGACAATAGTATTGTACAAATTAAAATAATAATAATTTTTTTCTGTGCTTATTAATCACTCAACCCAAACGGCAAATCAAACATTTTTCTAACTTAGTTGATGCAATTGTATTATTTATTGTATTCTTATTTTAGTTATTTAGATTTTTTTTCATAAACATTTATTTATAGCATAAACATTTTTCTCAGTTTTTGCGTTAGGTTTATCTCAAGCTAAGCGAATGGCTGATCATTTTTAAAATGAACAGAAGTTTAAAATATAGTTCAATTAAAATGCTTTAAGTGAGTGTGTATTCAAATTTCTAAATAAATAAATAACACATAACAATAATAATGAATGAGTAATATAAAAGCCAATTTAATCATACGTATTTCATTTCTGTGAGTTTTATAAGTTTATACAAATATTCATTCATAATTTGACATTAGACTTCGGAATTTATATACTTTTGTATGTTTTAAGAGTTTATGTATTCGAATTCTAAATGACACCATATTTTACATACATATTTTTAAATAATGCAATATTAAATGAAATACATTCATCTAAATACACAGTTTAGTATGAATTGATACTAAGATCCAAGGTCTAATAATGTAAAAGAGAAATGAAAGAAAACTTTTTTTGTATAGATTGAGCCGGTTCAGTAACTTAGTACTATAATGAAACATTATAGGGAAAGCCATTGAGTCTAAACGTCAATCTATTATCATGAGAACGTACTACAAAAGTGAATGAAAGCATTGAAATTACAAATTTGCGCCTTTTGGATAGGCAATGCTTTTTATCTTTTCAGTAATATGACCGAACACTAAACTTTATTAATTAATATATGCAAATTTTGATAGAACATTATTAAAATATTGCATAAAGAATACAGAGAAATATAAATATATTTAAATAATGATAATTATCCATAGAAATTAGCATGATTTATTATTAATGAATTTTATAAATTTACATATTAGGAAAAATAGAATTTGCGCTTCTAAACATAATTAAATTAATGTCAAGCACATTATTCGAATTTTCAATTCATACACATTTATATTAACTATTATGGAAGACTGAAATCTCGAAAGAACAGAAAAGTTGACTTTAAATAATATAATATTTAAGTATATTCAAAACTAACATCATTGCATTACAAAAATGTTTTATGAAATAATATTGGATATATCTCATCGGCATTTCTTTTTATTAAAAATATTTAATGTTTAACATTTAATGAAACTTTTAAAAATTGGCTGCTGAAAATGTGAGAAATCACTTTTTGCCCATGCAAAAAAAGATTCTTTGGTTTGTGCTGGAATCTAGTTCTTGGCGTCCCAAGAACTATGCCACAAAAAGTGGCCACAGTCATCTGCAAGCGGTCAAATGCCGAGCGATGTGCGTTGCATACTTTTGGGTGATCGACGATAGAAATGATTTGACTAGCGAATGCGTGGCATATGAATGCAGAGATTAAGCGAGTGCAACAGAATGTAGCTAGCTTGCAGTGTCTGCGGTGGCATGCAACAAGGAAAAGCAGCAGCAGCAGAAGCAGCATCAGCTTCCGGGCAGCGGGCAGCTCATCCTGTGCTCCCCGAGCACGCATCATGACGCCCAGACGGAAAGCGTAAAACTTCCTTTGCACAGACAGAGAAGAGAGAGAGAGAGAGAAAGAGATGCATAAAGGAGAAAGGAGAGGAGAGAGAGAGAGAGAGAAGGCAAAGAGCGAGTGCAAAATGAAAAGTCTATAAAAAAGTTTACTTTTTTAATACTTTTCGCATTTATATGTAATAAAAATCTTGTAAAATGCGCCTTTTTTTGCACTTCACAATGAGGAAGAGTGTGTTAGTGTGTGTGTGCGACTGGGTGTGTGTGTGTGTGTGTGTGTGTGTGTGTGTGTGTGTGTGTGTGTGTGTGTGTGTGTGTGTGTTTGAATACAGCATTCAGGGTTCAGTGCAAAATTCTGTTATACTCGAGTGCCGCTGGCAACAACAACTATGACTCGACTCGAGTCGAGTCTCGGGCAACTTTCTGTGTGCTGTAACATTTTGCAACAGCAGCGGCAGCAGCAGCAGCAGCAACGGAGGCAGCAACAACAACTTGTGGCAGGCAGCACTTGAATTCCGAACAACGTAATTCCAACGTCCTCCAATGGATCCCAGCGAGTGATGACGATGCCAATGCCAATGCCTATGACGAGGACGCTGACGATGACGAGGATGCTTCTTAGCCAGAGCTAAGCAGCTCCTGAGGGGCAGAGCACAACAACAAAAAAGAGAAGAAAAAAAAGAAAAAAAAAAAGTATAGAAAAGAATAAGGAGAAAAGGGTCTGGCAACTGGTTGGGACAGGACAGTCGGGGATTGCGGTCGCAGACTGAGCACAACAGAAACAACATTATTGAAGCAGAAAAGGTTTAATGCGGCTTAAGCTTCTTCCCCTCCTTCCCATTCCCATTTCCATTCCCCCCTTTAACTCCAGCACCCTTGCTTGGCGTTGGCAATGGAAACGCCAATCGGCATTGGTTTCAGGTTTGCTTTTTGGGCTTTGGTTTCTGGTTTCTGGTTTTGGCCATCGCATTTCTAGCCATGGCAACCCGGACAAGCGGAAGCACTGCAAATCGGTTGCTTGGTTGCTCTCGGTTGCAGTGGCATGCTTTCAAGCTGCCACAAATCCAGGATGCCTGGCCTGCGTCTGATTGGCCAGCTAATCCTGTGCATATCTCACCCGTGTGCCATTGCCACGTGTAGCTCCATCTCCATCTCCAACTCCAACTCCATTCTAATTCCTCTGCCAATGCGTAGCAAATTCAAATTCGCCACATTTTGCCGCAACTTTGCTGCAGTGTTTAATACACTAAAAGCTTCGAATGGGGGGCAGCCAAATCAGGAAGTCAGCAAGTGAGCAAAAGGCATTCACAATTTTTCAATTTTTCACTTTAATCAAATTAAAATTCATTCGTCGCGCTTATGAAGCGTGCAAATGGAGCTGCCACTTTTTTTTCGGTCGGTTTGGGGAGGTTGGTGCTTTGTCCTTCCTCCTTGCAGACAGTCAGTCTTAGCCTATCCATAGCAGAGGCAACAGCAACAGCAGCAGTAGGAAGAACAGCAACCACCGAACCAAGTGGCGCTTTTGGTTATACCCGCTATCGACAGGGTAGAAGGATATGATGAGTTTGTCATCTGCTATGGGGTCAAGTGTATAGCCTTAACTTTTGTTTAACAATCTGATATATTCCTTATTACATGGTATATTTGCAATGGAACAGTATATCGATATACACAAATATTATATTTTAGTATTTTATTCGGTATATTTTGTACTCTATGGTATTAGTATACCAAGTTTAGTTTATTTTGTATTTCATTTGGGTATATTAATTTGGTATATTTTTAGAATAATAACGCATTATTTATTATTTTATTATTTTGCATGTAGTATGTTCCGTATTATATGGTATATTGAAAATGTAATGGTATATCGATAGTTTTTAGTTGCTTTAGTTGAAAATCTCGTCTGTATTTTATTTCTATGGTATATTTTGAATGTAATAACATACCAAATATACTCTTAGATATATTTTAGTATTTTATTCGGTATATTAATTTGGTATATTTTGTACTGTATGGTTTATTCGGAATGTAATAGTATACCAAGTTTAGTTTATTTTGTATTTCATTTGGGTATATTAATTTGGTATATTTTTAGAATAATAACGCATTATTTATTATTTTGCATGTAGTGTTCCGTATTATATGGTATATTGAAAATGTAACAGTATATCGATAGTTTTTAGTTGCTTTAGTTGAAAATCTCGTCTATATTTTATTTCTATGGTATATTTTGAATGTAATAGTATACCAAATATAATCTTCGATATATTTTAGTATTTTATTCGGTATATTAATTTGGTATATTTCGCTTTTATTGAAAATACGTAGCGGGTATCACCTACTTGTTGTTGTTATTATATATTATAGAAAGCTGATTCAATCGGGCTTTAATTTACTTTGTTTTCTATGGTACATATTAAAAGTAATGGAATACTAAATATAGTCTTCGGTATATTTGAGTATTTCTGAGTATATTAATTTGGTAAGTTTTAAAAATAATACTTCACTTTTTTGCACTAGTAGCGGGTATCTCATAGTCGAGCACACTCGATTGTAGCTTGCTTAGTTGTTAAGTCTTTGCTGTGGGCCAAAACTTTGTCTGCTGCTGCTTTGCATTGCGGTCTGCCAGTTGCCTTCCAGTTGTCTTGCTTTAACGGCTGGCTAGCTTCACTTCTCGCCTCCCCCTCCGCCTCCGCCTCGTCATCGGCATCAGAGATGTGGAACGCTGCAAGGCATTTTCGGCAACTACAATGAATGTACATTTGGGCGTGTGCCTCAGGACGCAAACTTGAAGAAACTGAATGCAACAGCAACAGCAGTGGCAGTGGCAGCAACAACAGCCGCAGCTCGTTTTGCAACCCTTGAGGCGCTGAAATTTGATAAATATGCGTATTAGTTTCAGTTGCCGGCTCATGGGGCAAGCAGCAGCATCAGCAGCAGCAGAGAACAGACATCAGACAGAGACACGGTTGCACGGTTTGGAGGACATGCCCAGCAGCAGCAGCAGCAGCAGCAACATCAAAAACTAAGCGTCCCCTTGAGAGAGGGGGAAGTCGAGAGTCGGGGAAGAAGATGGTAGCAATGTTGCTTAAATTGCGCTTTAAATGAATTTTGCTCTTTCTTTGCTTATTTCATCAGCTCAGTGATTGAAAATTGATTCACTGCCCGTTGCCTCAACGGCTGCTCAAAAGTATGCCACATCAATCTGTTGCCGACGCTTCGAAAAAGGACCAAAAGCAAACTTCGGCCAGAGTTTTCACTCAATAGCAATAGCAAAAAGGAAAGGAGCCAACTTTCACAACTCCAGCAAAATCGTTTAGAGGTAAAATTCTATAATCGAAACTGCAGGTAACTTGTGCACAATACATGTTGAGCAAGCGCAAAATAAAATGCTTTCAACTGCAGAGTAAAGCACAACAAATTTTATAAATTATCTAATGAAATCTAATAACTTATTAAACGGTTGTGCACTCAAGTATAATACAAAAAATATATATAAAAAAAAGATCTATTTAATTATTGTAGAGTTGAGCACTTAAATATAACTTATTGATTAGCTATCAACCTAAATATTAAAATAATATCTATCACATTTTTGCTTAGTTGCGGAACTCAACATAATTCCAATTTTTTTGTATTTCTGCTCATCAGGCAACGAATAATAGTTTATATATCAAATTTTATTATCCATGAATGTAATGATAGTTTAATGAATAATGACGTTTTGAAAAGGATTGACGTGCGAAAATATGAATAATAACACTTTTAACATCAAGCTATAAATTCTAGAGAAATTTTAATCATTTTCAATCACTTTTAACATCAATCTATTAATTCTAAAATTTCAAAATTTTATTCAATTTTCGATAGATTTTTCTTTTTATGCTCATCTTATAGATTATTATTCATTATTATTAGTGGTTAGCATATCCGGCGATTTAACTTATAAGGTAAATATCAATATACTTTCATAATTCAACTTTATAGAACTCTTTTTTGCGAAACATTTATACTAGATCTAATGAAGTAGAAAGACTTGTTAAGAGTCAAATTTATGACTAATAAAAATTTAAATAATTGAAATCAACTTTTAGTTCAATTTCAATTCGTCAAAGTAATTAAAATCTTCCATTTTCACTATTTTTTTGTTCCTTGTAAGGTCTTTCGTATATATAAAATACTCAAGGTAGCAATTGATAACAATTCAAAATTAAAAACAAGTAAGAAAGTTACAGTCGAGTGTGCTCGACTGTGAGATACCCGCTACCCATTTTTAATAAAGGCAAAATATTGCGGTATCATTTTCAAAATATACCGAAAATACTATAAAAAAAAATATTAAAAATATATCAAATGGTATGTTTGGTATATCGATATAGTACACCATTCAAAATATACCATAAACTGCACAATGTACCAGATTGTCGGCCAAAGCAACTCATACCCCTAGTAAGTAGGCGTTTTTGCCCATACAAAAGTATTTCTTTAATAACTTCCACAATTTTTATCTGATCGCAACCAAATCAGGAATCATAACTACTACAGTAATTATTGTATATACCAAAATTCGTAGCTCTAGCTTTAAAATTTCACTTGTTATTCAATTTCTTTTGGGCGTGGCAAAAATTTGAAACAAACTTGATCTGCGTGCAAACATAACAAATGCTGTCAAAAAAAAATTATAGCTCTATCTCTTATAGTCTCTGAGATCTAGGTGTTCATACGGACAGACGGACAGGCACACAGACGGACAGACGGACATGGCTATATCGTCTCGGCTAATATATAATATATATAGAATATATGTATATACTTTATAGGGTCGGAGATGCCTCCTTCTACCTGTTACATACATATTCTGCCGACATAAAGTTATAATAAAATAAATATGCAATTTAGAATTGTAAATCTCTTTCCATTGGTATTTAAAAAGTGCAATAATCTCTTGCTCATGTAGTTTGCCCCTTTTTACTTTTATGCTGTGGCAACATAAAGAGTGTTGAAAGAAAAAGAGAAGAGTAACTGTTTGCTGAGCTGAAATTAAATTACATTGTGCAGAGTCCAAGCTGGGGGAATACTTACCAGTTAGACTGTAAACCCCAAGCAGCAAGTGCAACAACCGGAGACAGCGAGTACTCCAAATCGGAGTACAGCAGTAAGTACTCCAGACAACCAACTAAGCAAGCAAGCAACCAACCAACCAGAAATGAAAGCAAAACTCGGTCTCAACCATTTTAATTTCGTTATTATGTATTAGCAATTTTGTCCACTTAATTCGATTAAACTTTGTGTTTTATTTGCTTTTCTGTTTTCTCTGTTTTTTTACTCTTTCAAGTACACATAAATGATATATATGCAAGTATATATATATATTTATTCTTTTTGTTTTTATATATATATAACTTGTTCGGCTTGTCTTTGATATATACGTGTGTGTGTGTGTGTGTGTGTGTGTGTGTGTGTGTTTATGTGTGTGTATTTACTTAGTTCTTGTTTGCCACAAAAATTGCATATTTCTTTATTTATTTGCATGCCTGTCTCTGTTTGTCTTCTGACTGTTTTTATGTTTTTTACTCGTAATAATAATAAGTACATAATTGCTTGTATGTGTGTGTGTGTGTGTATGTGTGTATTTGTTTAATGTTAATACCAACTACAATACTTTAATATCAGACAATGTTGTTTGCTTAATTTCCTCCGTTTTTCGGATGCTTTGCTGTCTATTTCCATACAACATAATAATAATAATAATAATAATTTGCAATAAATATATATACGTTTTTTTTTTTTGTTTCGTTTACGTTTTTATGGCTTTTTGAGTATTTACAAAAAATCTAAGAAAAAAAATTGATGCCGTTTTTTTTTCATATATATATATATATTTGTTTTTTTTTGTGTTTTTTTTGTTTGTTTTAGTTTTCAGATATATTTATATATAGTGTGTGTGTATATATAATGATGTACTCGTATATATGCATTTAAATAGTGTTTATGTTATTATATAAAAAATTGTATTTTCTTTGCAATTTTTTTCTCTTTTCTTGTTGTTGCTTTATTATTTTAATTATTATTTATTAACTTGCGTTTCGCGACACACACAAAGATAATAATAATCGTAGGTTGTTAGTGATAAAAGTTTTTTCTCTTAAAAAAAAAAATACAAAAAAATTTCTATTAAACTTGGCAAGGGTATGTATACATGTGTGCGTGTGTGTGTGTGTGTAGGATATGTGATTAGTGTTTGTTGTTGTTGTTGATGATGTTGTTGTTGCTGCAAAGAGTTGCAAGCACAATATGCACAAGGCAAACACACAAAAGCGAAACCCACAAAAATGCAACAAAATATTGCCAAAATATATTCACAACTTGGCCAAATGCCAAAACTCTTAACTGACTTTTACCATTTCATTTGCGAGAGTTCTCTCTATCCCGCTCTCTCTCTCTCTCTTTCTCTCGCTCTGTCTGTCTCTTTTGCTGTGTGTTTTATTAGAGCAATTTTGTGAGTTGCTTTTGCCTTTTGTGTCTGCCTTGCTTAACATACAAATACATTAAGTATTTATTTATGTATATATATATTTTGTTTATATATATATGTAGATTTAAATACATATATATATTAGACAACAAAAAAAAAAAACGCAGCTCGAAGCTTCTTTGCTGCCTTTTTCTTTCTTTTTTTTCTCTCTCTCTCTCTCTTTCGCTCGTTCTTCCTATCATAATTTATAGTTAAAGAAAAGTGTAAAAAAAATAGAGTGCTGAAAATAATAAATATATACGGCTTGACATATCAACTAATGACTAATTTGGTTATGTTTTGTTTTTTTCTCAGTTTTAAGTACTTTTTGTAGTTGTTGTTTTTTTGTTTTTTTTTTGTTGTATTTTCTTGTTTTTTGTTTTTTTTGTTTTTGATGTTTGACGCGGAAACGGAAGTCAATTTGTCAGCTTCAACTTGGGGTACAGAAATCTTAGCTGCATGTGTGTGTGTGTTGTGTGTGTGTGTGTGCCAAATGTAGTTACTTCAAAGCTCCCATGTGTGTGTGTGCGTGGGTGTACATGTGTGTGTGTGCGAATGACTGAGCCTGACTTTTTCGCGCTCAACTGGCGCACATCAATTTATATGCTAATGGCGCCTGCAAGTTATTTAAAATACATATGCCACGCCCCCTCCCCACAACATCCACCAGGGGGAGGAGAGAAAATATAATAATAAGAGAGCGACAACAACCAGCAACAAAAAACAACAAAAAAAAAACCAATTTATTTAAATATATATAAATGTTTTTACATATATGGAAACGTGGATAAATTAATATGGTTTTTTTTTTCATGGCCGCAGCACGCCCACCGGCCACGCCCCCCGCCTGTCCGCATTCAGCATTCAGCGCTCGTCATGTTGACAAAATTCAGTTAACGCAAAATCTCATTTAAATATGCATGAAGCCAGCGCCGAGCGCAGACCAAAGCCACAATTGAATTTCTCTCGCCTCTGTTTTCTTTTTTTCTTCTTCTGTTTTTGTTGTCGACTCTATTTTGTTGTTGGTTGTTGTTGTTGTTGTTGCAGGACACTTGACAGCCTGTGTGTGTGTGTGTGTGTGTGCAGCCAGAGGCTAATTATGCACACACACACACAGACAGACAGACAGACAGAAAGAGAGAAAGAGAGACAGATAGAAATCTCAGCTTAAAGGTCGCAGCATGTTAACTGTCCAGTGGCTGTCCATCTGTGCAGTGACTGCCCAACTGTCCAGTTGATCAGCTGTCTGTTTGTGCTGTGCTGTGCTGTGCTGTTGTTGCCCCATTTTGATTTATAATATGTATCATGGTCACGGTCGCCAACTGTGAATGACAAAAGCCCAACAATGCGAATGGAAGTGGGCGTGGGCGTGGGCGTGGTCGAAATACGAAATACGAAACATGAAAATAAATTCATTAAAGCATTTATCAAGTTCGACACTTGCCTGTCATATATCATGTTATGTTACACACACATTTCGAGTTTACCCCTTCCCCCCCTCCGAAACATGTTTAATCCGCGGCCCCCACACTCGAAACACAAATAAAATCGTATAAAACTGAATAAATGGAAACAAAAAAATACAACAGCGAAAAATGTATCAGAATGTGTAACTGTGTAAATGCATACGAAAAGGGGTCAGAGGGGGACAGCTAACATGTCACTCTCCTTCGCTCCCTCTCTTGCTCGCTCTCTCTCCACAAAGTATTTTTTTCATCGCTTCATGTTGTGTCTCTCCTTTGGTTGTTTTTTTTTTTTTGTTTTGCTGTTTGTTTTGTTGTTTAATTTGTGTAACGTGTTTCATGTTGTTTGTCTGTGCAATGCGATGCATGTCAAGCTTTTCAAAGAGAGCACGTTCACAGTGAGGCCTCGCTGGCATGCCCCACACGCGAGCTTCACTGTAAACGCAGATTTCGAGATTGTGGCACAAACAAGTTTCGCCCCTTCCCCTTCATTTTGTTTTCTCTTTCTCTCTCTCTCTCTCTTTTCTTAACTGATTTGCATGCATAATTCAAATTGAAAATTAAATTCAAATAAATGTATTTTAAATTAATTTTATGGCTGCTGGCAGCAAATGTTTCGCTACCGTTGTTGAGTTTCCCTGTTTTTTTTTTGGTTTGTTTTTCCCTCTGCAGCAAATTGTGATGCAAAAGCGCGTGAAAATCAACTAACAAATGGGCATAAACATCTGCATAATTAACAGCAAAACTGTTTGCATACATTTTTCAGAAAAAAAATAAACGAAATACATATATTTAAAAACAATACTGCAGGTGGAAGAGGCAGAAAAAATGCAGAATAAATAAATAAATTGCATATTAAACTGCCGTTAAAAGCAACAGTAAAGCTGAAAAACAAACGCCACAAATACGAAATAGTTTGCATATGAATATCGAAAAACAAATCGAGTCCAAAAAAAAAAAAAAAAAAAAAAAAATGTGTAATGCGTGCGATATGCAAAAGCAAATACGAAACACAAAACAAAAAAAAAAAAACGAAATTCGAAAAAAATAAGAAATAATAATAATAAAATAAATGCTGCTATTAAGGGTACTCAGTGATGAAAGAAAAAAGAGTTTTTAAATCGAAATTATAGAAATTTAATTACTCTAAAAAATTGCAAAATTTGCATTTCCATTTCCTGAATACCCCCAATGTTGCTGGAGGCCTGAGTGCCGCCTGTTTGGTTTATGACTGCACTTATGTGTTGACTACGCCTGTTGTTGTGCTTGTCTACTCATAACCCACAACCCATAACCATATTCCATATTCGGTATTCGGTATTCGGTATTCCCCTCAGTCAGTTGTCTTCACACCGTTTGTGGACACGTCTCCTCCTCATCTGTTGTTCGTCTGGCCGGACACGCGACACAGCAACATTAAACATTCAACTCTTTTCGCACTTGTTTCAAATTTTTATAACTGTTTTTATGGCCTTCCGCCACACACACCCATTCGCATTCGCGTTCTCTTTCGCACACACACGCACTCGCAGGTTCGTTGAAGTGTAATTAGCATTTGGCGTGCTGTTGAGTAGTGTTGAACAACAGTCTTATATAGTGTTGAACAGTGTTGTGTAGTGTTGGGAAGTGTAGTGTTGTATATAGACTAGAATGCTTAACTAAACTGTGGATTCATTGTAGGATTTATTAAGTATCTTATGGGAAAGTGGAAGAAGGATTCCGCTATGTGTAGTATAATCTCTGATCTGTTGTATATGTAAGTGTATGTGTGTGTGTTTGTGTGTGTGTGTGATTAATTTATAGCATGATGCCGAAAAAGGTCAGAAACTTGAGTAAACTGTACAATTTATACAAAAACTGATACCTAGCCAAGTGTATGAAATTGAAATCCGCTCTGACATATTCCGTTTCCGGTTCGATTCAACTGCATTTGCGTGCTCGCCGCTGGAAGCGCTTCATGCGCAGCGACCACTCGTCCTTCCATTCCAATACCACCGAACTGGGTCCAATGGCCAAATATCCCGGCGCTGCCTCCGAGTCGCGTCCAAGTATGAGATACGATCTACGTCGAGGCGAGAGAAGTACACAAGAAAATGCAAAAAAAAACAGATTAAAAATTATTTCATTCCAAAAGTGTTTTTGCTTTTCGCAAGTCACGCAGCGACACTCACTTGTTTAACTTGATCTTGGGGCACTGACACTCGATGCTCTTGCGCGGCACCAGCAACATCATATTGCCACGCCCCAGCAGCGAACTTGTGGTCCCTGACATCGGATTCCTCTTGAAGATGGTCTGAATGTTGATCTCATACTTGTAGATCTCGTTCTGTCGCTCAATCGAGAACTTCTCGGTGCTGATGTCCTGCGATGCGCGATCGTGGCCAATCACCTTTGCCAGCAGAGCTGTAGAGGAGCAAAACATATATGTATATAGATGTTATCTCACGGTCTCTTTTG
This sequence comes from Drosophila kohkoa, assembly GCA_019972355.1. Lineage (NCBI taxonomy): Eukaryota > Metazoa > Arthropoda > Insecta > Diptera > Drosophilidae > Drosophila > Drosophila kohkoa. Next base: position 2,445,645 of record BJEL01000077.1, read on the forward strand.
TTAGGAGATAAGTGTGCATTAAGCATACGCACCGTAGTCTTCCATGCAGAACTTGTTCAGATTCAGCTTCTTGGGACTGGCCTTGCACTTGCCGCAATCTGTGAATGTGGAATGTAAGATAGAAACTCGCTGTAGTTGATTCGTTGCTTCTAACTCGCTGCCCTTATTGTATACTATGTCTTAGATTTCTTGCTCGCCGTTGTTAACTTAATGGTATTGACAGCTCGTTAATGGTAACTCGTTAAATTAGATCACTCGTTTCTGGTAACTCGTTAAACTAGATAACTCGTTACTGGTAACTCGTTATTTAGATCACCCCTTACAGTCAACTCGTTAAATTAGATTACTCGTTACTGGTAACTCGTTAAACTAGATAACTCGTTACTGGTAACTCGTTATTTAGATCACCCCTTACTGTCAACTCGTTAAATTAGATTACTCGTTACTTTAAACTTGTTAAATTAGATCACTCATTACTTTCAACGCGTTAAACTAGATAACTCGTTACTGGCAACTCCTTAAATTTGATTACTCGTTACTGTTTTAGCAACTTCTTAAACTTGATTACTCGTTATCTGCAACTCGTTAATTTAGATGACTCGCTTAATGCAAACTCCTTAAGTTTGATTACTTGTTGTTTATTACTCGCCAGCTGCGACTCTTTACACTTTACATGCTAAATGAATTGTTACTCGTTGCTGTCATCAATTGCTCACTTTTAGCTTTTTACTTGTAACCAGTACACTCGTTACTCGCTAGCTGCTGACAACTAGTTAATCTTCAGTTGTTAATTCTAACTAATCATTGTCTACTTTTTAGTTGTAGCTGGTAGTATCTTATAATGTATCTTAGCTAATCGTCGGTCAAGGCTCGCTACTTGTTAGCTGACGTCAACTCGTTAATCTTAATCATAAATTGCGTTGCCACTTGTTGCACGCTACTCGTTAATTGTTATTCATTAGTTGCCATTCGCTACTCGTTAGCTGTCTGCTTCATGCAACTATCGACTTGCTACTTACACTTTTTCATTTCCTCAGCCTGTGAACCGCCGCCATCCTTGTAATCGCCATTGCCCCCGCCGCCACCTCCTCCGCCACCGCCAGCGCTCTCCGCTTGGATCATATTCGCGTTGGTGGGCACTTCTGTTAATTGCGAGGTTATTATTGAAAGGGTAACAGAGGGAGAACACACAGAAAGGGGGAAATGGGGAACACTTACTTATACAGGGTGCAACATGGGAGCGTGTCTGCTGATAGCCACGAGCACAGCGATTGCAAGTCAACCCAGTGACGCCCTCCTTGCAGGGACACTGACCACTCAAATGATTGCAGGTCTTGCCCGTGGAGCCAACAGGATGACAGTCACAGCCTAGATAGAGAGAGAGGGAGAGAGAGAGGGGGAGATGTAGAGAAGCACACTCATTAGAGACATCTGTCCAGCTGACAGTTAACTAGGCCGCTGATTGATGAGCCACGGTTCACGAGAACTATTCACTTACGTTTGCAGACTTTGCGATGATTGGGCGGCTTGGTGGCATCCCGATAGTAACCCTCGCGGCAATAGTGACAATAACGTCCAGTTGTATCGTGCTGACAGTTATAGCAAACCCCGCCGGACACACGACCCGACAGCTTATACAGCTCCAGATTGAAGCGGCAGCGACGAGCATGTCCATTGCACTGGCACACTAGAAACAGAGAGAGAGAGAGAGAGAGAGAGAGAGAGAGAGAGAGAGAGAGAGAGAGAGAGAGAGAGAGATAGATAGGAAGAGTTATGAGTTAGTTGAGGCGTCATCAAAATTCACTTAACTTAAGACCTTATAAATGAGCAGCTGATATTATCGCTAGATGGATTTGCAGTAGCAGTTATAGTATGATAGTAGCTAAAACCCTATCCTTGGAAACTTTTCCTACACCTTTCACTGCTTCTTTCCGCATGCCTGCAGAGAAATCTAATCATTTAATGGCAGTCGTCGTTTCTCGCCTCGCACATTTCATAAATAATTAATAATCATAGATATTTCTACGTGATGCCAGCCTGCTTCTTTTTTTTTTTTTGTTGTTGTTGTGTTGTGGATGAGGGCTCAACTTCTCCGTCTCCGTCTCTGTCCCTGGCGATGATTGATTGTTGGCTTGTGCGGTTGATTGATGAAAACACCCAACGAGTCAGCTACTCTCTAGCAGTCAGGTGCTGTTCTGCTGAGTGCGTTGCGACTTTTATCGATTTTTGACCAGCAACAACAGCAGTAGTAGCAGCAGAAGCTGACCAAGTCTCCATTTGAAGGGTCAGAGTGCTGCCTGGCTGGCTGGCTGGCTGGCTGTCTGGCATTGGCATCCTTAACGTCAGTTTAATTAGTTGGCCAATATCATAAAATAATTTTAGCAACTAATTGGCAGCACTTGACTGCAATTTATGTTCGCAGCGTATTCTCTGTAGCCTGTGTTCAGTGTTGCCCCCAGTGGCAAGGCATTAAGCGTGATTTATACAGCGCAACTCATACAGAGACAGACAGACATACAGACGGACAGGCAGACAGACAGGAAGACAGGGAGACAACTCCTCACTGCTGCTTACGTATGAGATGCCCACGCAATTCGATGTTTGACTTGCAGACGCATGAGCGCCTGCTTTGTGTGGCTCAGGGAATGAAAGGGAATCGAAAATGGAATGGAATGGAACGAAACGGAATGGAATGGAGTTGAGTTGCCCAATAGTGTCCCCTGGCTGCTTCCCTGACTGGCTGGCGACTATTGTAATGGCTGTTGCTTCATATTTTTCATATCTTATGTCTGCATCATCGACGACGACGACGTCGAGCCTGACAACAATGGAGAGACGCAGCAGTCCGGTGTGTGTGTGTGAGGAGCGAACGTTTGCTTATTTGGCAAATAACAACAAAGGCCAACGACAATGGCAAAATGCGACAGGGACAGGCGAAAGAGGAGGCAAGGCGAGGCGACGCCCTGGAAATACTTATCGACGAATGTTATCCTTGCAGGCAACTCGCGGAACATGTGCCCCCAATGCTTGTGCAGCAGTCATCCGTCAACGAAGCTTCCTCTCATCCCTTTCCTCTTCCTCTCTCTGTCTCTGGTCTCTTGCCTCTTGCCTCTTGCAACATCATTGTCGTCATCGGGCATCGTCATCGCGCAAATTAAAATGAATTTTATATCTACTTGACACTGCAGCTGCACAGTGGAGCAAACTACACAATGCTAAGGTGAAAGTGAGAGCGAGAGAGAGAGAGAGAGAAAGAGGAGAGAAGGAGAGCGACTAAGAAGAGGAGACACTTCCACACGCATTGTAAATGAGTTGATTTTGCGGCCTCGTTAAGCTGCCCCATAAATATAGACTTGGCCAACTCTGATGATGCTCTGATGATGAGTTCAGCTGAGATGGATTTCCAGCGAATATCTGATGGCATAAATTCCAAATTCCATTGCCCCAGACACAATTGGGGAACTCGAAGCACACATTCAAATATGTGACGCGCTCTCGATGATTAGCTAAAGTAGCACATAAATTGTTTCGATTTACTTTTTTTTGGTGTATTGTTTTTTGTGGGTTGGGTCTGTTGATGTGTGTGTGGGATTAACTCAAGCATGTCGGCCTATACTACACTTTATATACTGTCTGCATTCTACAGTTTACAGTTTACAACGTCTGTTTTTTCTGTATTTCAGTTTGTTGCTTGATTCCACGCGACGCACTCAATCAGCTTAATTGGAAACAATAAAACGCATTTTAACGCGAAATTTTCTTTACAGCTCATTTGATTTTCAATGCGCCGTCGCCAGTTTTGGGAACTACTTCTCATCGCCCTCTCAACACATTGCCCCATTACTCATCCCAGCCATCGACTTGTTGTTAAGTTATTGCCTTGGAATGGGAATGGGGAGTGGGAAATGGGGAGTGGGAAATGGGGAATGAGGAAAAAAGTTCGCCAGATCATTGGCAAAAGATTTTGCATTTGCCGCTCACATTTTCACATTCGCATCTGGCAGCCAATTTTTGATATATGTTGTGTGTGGGGAAAACAAACAAATTTACACGGAGAGAGAGTAAGGAAGAATGAAAGAAAGAAAGAAAGAAAAGTTCATAATTTTGCAGCCTTTTTAATTAAATGCCAAAGCCAAAGTGTGGAAAACACATGCAACAGCAAAGCAAAAGTGCGAAAGCAAAAAACATGTGAAAATCATTTGGCAGCATGCGAAAGAGTGCGAGTGCGAGTGTGAACATGAATGTGAGTGTGAACATGCATGTAAGTGTGAGTGCGAGTGTGAACACCCAAACCAAAAGACCGTGGGACAGCATCGACAGATAAGCCGGGACAGCAACAGCAACAACAACAACAGCAACAGCGACAGGGACCGGAATCGGGACCGGGACTGCGATTGCGAGCCGTTCACAAGTTATGCGGCCGTTTGTTGTAAACGGCACAAAAATTATGGGCGAAAAAGCACAACAACAAAAATAAAATACCAAGCAGGCCTGGCCACACCATCTCTATAAACTGGCTACAACATTTCTACATTATTTTCTTTTTTCTCCAATATGCAAAAGAAAAAAAAAAACAACAGAGAAAAAAAGAGAAAAGAAGGCGGCACAGAGTCGCAGTCCAATGCAGCGAGTTATGGCCAACAACACACAAAAAAAAGGGGGCGTTTGGGGCAAAGGGGCGTGGGAAGGCAGAAGGCAAGCAGGCAAGATGTGATCGAATTGCGAGTGTGGGCTAAAAGAGGCGCCTCACTTTGAATGCTGTAACAACTTGTGTAGAAATTAATGCTATTCAGATGTAACACAAAGATTTGCCAAATCAAAATACAAAATGTGGAGAGACGAATCAACCCCGCCTCCACCCCCGCCTCCACCTAATAGGGCATCTTCGTTTAGATTTTGGGGCGTGTCAGCAACATAATTTGCACTCTTTTCCCTTTACACATCACACATTCGTTTTCCTTCTTGGTTTCCTTGGCCATTTTGCTAACTGAAAAACCGAAACCGAAACAAATTTCACTTTGCCAGTCGCACTTCATTGCCAAAAGGTTCTTGCTTCGCTTTTTTTTATTATTATTATTATTTTTATGTACTCGCATTTTTATTTTGCTTTGCTCGAAAGAACGATTTGCGTGGTTTGTGTATTTTAGAATTTGATGTGATTTGAATTTTCAATGATGCCCATTTTCAGAGAGACACAGATTGAGAGCGAGCGAGCGAGCAAGAAGCCCGAAATGGAAAAGAATCAAGTGATGCGTGAAGCGCGTCGTCATCTTCTCCCCTCCTTTCCTTCCCCAACCACTCTCCACATTCTCCATTCATTCCATCGCATCTTTTGCCCCGAAAAAAAAATGTTCTACTCAACTCGATGTTGAACCGTTGGCGCTGACAGCGTCGACGATTGGCATTGCCTCTAGAGTCAGCAGTCCACACACACACACACAAACATACACTTATACACACACACACAACATCGATATGTCTTTGGCCAAATGATTTCAAATGTGTTGCGACGCATAATTTTATTTATTTTTCAATTTCGCTGCCCACTCTCCACACTGACTCTCCACTCCAGCCCTGTCTAAGCTCTCTCTCCGCTTTCTCTATCTCCTTCTCTCTGTCTCGCTCGCTCTCCACTCTTCTGCGTCCTTAAGCACTTTGCTTGCTTATGAGCTAAGGCTGTTATGATAGCCCATCTGTTGCCCTCGCAAGTCTCTCTCACCTCACACACACACATACTTACATATATTGATGCTACTTCTAAAATGTGTTGACAATTTGTGCGCTCTCTCTCCACGCTTCCCCCTCTCTCACTCTCTCGCTGTCGTGCACATTTTGACTGCAAATATTTTTGGTGGCCGCTTCAATTTTTGGCTTGCCAAAATATTTGTCGGTCGACTGGCATCCAATATTTATATATTTAGCTTTCGAGTGCAACTCTCTCACAAGCAAGCAATCTATGCATATAGACATACTACAGTGAGCACTCCAATAAGAGGATTTCACTTGATGACTGAACTGAATGTCTCTCTTCATATTTCCAAATTCGACACTTTACTGTGTGCAGTGTGATTTTTCGAACATTAATTTCTTTCTCTTCCTCTCTCTCTCTCTTTCTTTGTCGAAATTCTGACATTTGCAGTGGGTGTCGATTTGTAGTTGTTGTTGTTCTCATTTTGTGCAAGTAATTGGCGTGATGTTGTTGCTGTTGTTGCTTTAGCTGTTGCTGTTAATGTTTGGCTTGCCACAATTGACACCCCCGCAAAAATGCGATGACGACTTCGACGACGACGACGACGCCAACACGCGAATTTGGCAAACAAATTACCCAAAATGCATTGAGCCAAATTGCACTGCAAATCGAATTCAAATCGCAGCTCTGCGAGAGAGTGAGAGAGCGAGTGGAGAGAGCGGGAGGGGATCAAATGTGGGCTGGAGTGGTGTCTATAGATGGAAACGAGAGATGGCTAGATAGATGGATAGTCGACATGCCTGGGCGTTGATAATTGAATTGAAAAGTTTCTCGCCGCACTTTTGGCATGCGAATTGATGGGACAACAACAGCCAAAGCAACAGCAACAACAAAAACAAAAACAACAACAACAACGACAACGAGAAGAACAAATCGCGAGCCAACAGAGTTGAATAGTTGAGGCGGCATAATTTGTGGCATTGTGCAACAGCAGAGGCATGTGGCAGATCGTATAGCTGCATAGCACAATCAAAGAAATAAATCAGTTTTAAATCCACACAAGTAACAAGTAAACTCCCCTTTAATACTCTATCCAGCAGTTAATGAAATTGATTTTTTCAAATTTATAATTATTATTACGCATTTTGATGTTTATTTAATTACAGTGAAGTGTATTTGCGATTCGTTTGGCTTAAGTTGTCTCTGCTTTTTATTATTATGTGTATGCAGTCTTCTCATACATTAGCATTGCTTTTGCCAATGTCACTTGGCTGCAGTCTGGAGTCTAGAGTCTAGAGTTTGCGGCTTGGATGCTTGCAGCATTTTCATAAGACATAAATTCTGCGATTTAGCTAAATGCGCTCTACGGACTTTTGCCGGGTAATTTGTGGCATGCCACGCTCAGTCTGGGTCTCAGTCTCGGTCTTGGCCTCAACTGGAGCGGTTTGTGGTGTGTGTATGTGTGTGTCAGTGTGTGTGTGTGTGTGTGTGCAGCGAGTGAGCATGCAAAAAAGAAATAATACAAAAACAACAAAAAAAAAAACTGCATTGGCATTAAATTACACTCACTGCAGCCCAGACCAAGGCGACGTTGCAACTGCGACAAGCTCATATTGCTTTATGTGCCTCCTTCCTCGTTCCCCACTCTCCACCCCCCTCTCTGGTTGTCTTGCTTTTACAGCCTGGTTATGCGCTTTTAATGGCACATTTTGTAAGTAAATTGCATTAATTTTATGTCTAAAGCGCACACGCTTCCCCCCTCCAAAAAAAACGAAAGAAAATGCTGAAAATGGCAAGTGGAAAATTGAGAAAAGAGCTGAGGAGAAGTGGAGGAGAAATGAAGTTGCTTCGTATGACACACGGCCAATGGCGTTGTCAATGTGCCACCGATGATTGAACGATTTATGAGCTGCAGCCACCGCAAATGCAACTGCCACATGCCACATGCAACATGCAGCATGCAACATGAGATGCACTGGTGGGCTAACCGGTTTCACTTTGCCTCATATCGCAATGCAATTAAAAGCAGATGCACCATTCCAAGCTAGACAGACAGTCTCATCTCTAATACAACACGAATCGATTCGAAGCGAGTCGCCATCGATTGGCAAAACAAGGTGGAAACAAGTCAGAAAGCTACAGTCGAGTGTACTCGACTGTGAGATACTACCCATATTGAATAAAAGCAATATATTTTGCGTTATTATTCTCAAAATATACTAAATATACTGCAAAAATACTAAAAAATATACCAAATGGTATGTTTGGTATATCGATATAGTACCGCATTCAAAATATACCATAGACGGCACAATATACCAGATTGTCAGCCAAAGCAACTCAGACCCTAGTAAGTAGGCGTTTTTGCCCATACAAAAGTATTTCTTTAATAACTTCGACAATTTTTATCTGATTGCAACTAAATTTTCAGGAATCACAACTACTATAGTAATTATTGTATATATCAAAATTCTAGCTTTAAAATTACGCTTGTTATTCGATTTTTTTGATTTGCGGGGGCGGAAGTGGGCGTGGCAAAAATTTGAAACAAACTTGATTTGTGTGCAAACATAACAAATGCTGTCGAAAAAAAATTATAGCCTATCTCTTATAATCTCTGAGATCTAGGTGTTCATACGGACAGAAGGACATGGCTATATCGTTCTGTTGACGCTGATCAAAAATATATATATACTTTATAGGGTCGGAGATGCCTCCTTCTACCTGTTGCATACATTTCCTGCCGGCACAAAGTTATAATACCCTTCTACTCTATAGGTAGCGGGTATAAAAAGGTTTCTGTGTGTTTCTTTGCCCGCAATTGAGGCCAAGGTACTTAACGAGATCTCCGATAGATATGTTACAACTCTCAACCTGTTCAATAGATCATTAATCGCCGCTCATCTGCTTACGATTCCAATTTATAGCCTCAGCTCAGCGAGATCTTTTCACTCAGCTGTCACACTCAGCTTGCACTTCGGCTCAGATTTCCCCTTCGAATGCCAATTAATTGCATTTCCACACCTGTTTCCGATTCGACTTGAAAGCAATGCAATGCTCTTTGTCTTTAATTGCCAATTATAACGACTTCTGTGTATATTAAGTATACGCATAAATTCTTCGCAAAAACATTTATTGTCTAATACACGAATCTCATCAATTGCTGAGTTCTGATAACCGTATTTCTATTTTACGATTGTAAATAACATTTTCAGACTTTCGAATACACTTAATAAAATTACTTTTCGTAGCAATTTTATTAGCTTTTTTTTTAGCTTTTTATGGGGAATTCAGCGGATTGCTCAATGCGCGTTTAATATGCAAAATCAAGAAAATCAAGAAGAAATCAAGAAAGAACCAATCGAGGAATGCAGTGAGAATTCCGTTACCTACTTTCAGTTGAAGCTAAACAGTGCGGTATTATTCTTAAAATATACCAAATAAATATACTGAAAAAATACTTAAATATATCAATGTTACATTTAGTTTGTACAACCAAAATACCAAAATATATAAATGCTTCATATATTTCGTATACCAAATTAATATACCAAAAAATACCAAACAATTTTCAATGATTTCGTCTATCGAGACCAATAGGCCAACTTAATATATCGAGAAAAAAAATATAAAAATACTTCACATATTTCATATACCAAATTAATATACCGAAAAAATACCAAAATATATAAATGCTTCAATGATAATAGACCAACTTAATATACCAAAAATATACCAAAAATATAAAAATACTTCATATATTTCATATGCCAAATTAATATACCGAAAAAATACCAAAAAATATGCTTCAACGATAATAGATCAACTTAATATACCAAAAATATACCAAAAATACACCAAAAATATAAGAATCCTTCATATAATTGGTATATCCGTATACTATAAAATGTTAAATATACCATATCATTAGAAATATACCAGATTGTCAACGAAAACAGTTAAGATGCAAGAACCACATTTTGTGCCATATATAATCCATTTCATATATAGATAGTCGATCATTGCTATCGATAAAATACTTTATTGGCTCACTTGCATATATTTCCTGACCGAACAAAGAGTAAAAGTGAAAAAGTCTTTGAAATGCTTCTGATGTCATCGCTTTCAATATAAAACATTATAATGCTAAGATAATAAATAGTCTATCATATATATAATAATTGATTTTTACTAAGTGCACACTTTGCACTTTGTACTTTATTCATTTACAATATAATAGTTTCGATTTTTGAAAATGTTCTATAAAGAACTTAACTTGAAGAGTGCAATTTATATTAAAAGCACTAACTTAAATGTTATAAAATATGCTGAGAAAAAGCATGAAAAGGCTTTAAGATATATGTACATATTTACAATAAATACGCGTAAATACTATAGATAGTAATCTATAAGTGTGTGTGTGTGTGTTGGCCGTAATACTGTTGTGTGTGTTGCTTTTGCTTTTGTCTTTGTCTGGCACATGGAATCAGCAGCAGCAGCAGCAGCAGACTCAGCTAACAGTAAATAACTGAGAGATTTGTATATTTTGTCGAATGATTTTGCGTGTTGCGAAAAATGCAGAGGCAAGTGCTTGAAATGCAAAACTAAAAGCTCTCACGAAGTCTGTGTGTGTGTGTGTGTGCTATAGTGTGTGTGTTGGTGTGTGGCAAACAAAAGCTGTTGGAAAACATAGAAAATCCCTTTGGAAAACAAAGTGCAGAGGCAAAGGACACACTGACAGATGCAGCTAGAGATATACTGAGATACATTTGCCATTTGCTGCACAATCTGCATAGCTGCAACAGCAGCAGCAGCGGAGGAGGAGGAGGAGGTGGCAGCTGCAACACGCTGTGGCACAAAGGCACAAAGCAGCACTGAGAATTGTTATGGCTCTTCTAAACGTTCGTTACGTTTAGAGACTTTGCACCTAAAACACATTCGAGTTCCATTCGAGTTCAGTTCAGTTCAGTCTCGGCTCTCGGCTTACGGCTTACGTTGGCTTAGGGGGCGTGGCGTGGGCGTGGGCGTGAGCGTAAGCGTATGTGTGGCAGCTGGCTTCAATTGTCGCGCGACTGCAGTTTTAGCCCAGAAACATAAATATTGCAATTTATTGCTAAAGCCAAGCGGGCAGCAGAGGCAGCAGAGGCAGCTGAGGCTGAGGCAAAGCTCGTTGCCACAATGACACACAGAGAGTGCGAATGTGTGTGTATGTGTGTGTGTGTGTGTGGGGGGACAACTCGAGGTGGCACAGCATAATAATGCCTGCATCCTTGGCAACCTCCATAATCATCATCATCATCATCATCGGTTAACATCATTTCGCAGGCTCACAGATCCGCAGTTGATCCGCAGCGCAAAGTTGCGCATACGCCACGTGTGACACGGCTCGTCGCACGTCGCACGTCGAACGGACACGCACATGAGAACACGAAATGTATTTAACTTAATTTAGTTGGAGTTACTTAAAAAAGCTTTTAAAAGTAACACAGCGACAACAACACACAAAAAGCAAAACGCAAACACAAACAGCAAACAGAAAACAGAAAACAGAAACACAAAAAAAAGGCAAAGCGAATAAATGGCAATTGTTTTCGCAAAGTGTACGCAACAGCGTAATACCCTGTATTTGATAAGGAAATGGATAAATTGTGATATTTCAGCTAGCATTCGAAACAGTTTTTGAAGCATTTTCATTACAAAAATTCAATTTCTAATTAACGCGGAATTTTCTTTTCTCTTTCTGACTTATTTATTAGCTCTAACAATAAATTGTATTTCTTTTACGATTATAAATAATAAGAAACTGTATACAATCAATATTGTTACTGTTTTAATTGAAATATTGCAATCCTAACTGTATTCAGTTTTTTATTAATATGTTTTTCACTTTTGTTGTAAGTAATAATTTTATGTTTGCTGACTTCTTTTAAACGAAAAGCTATACTGACTGCTTATATCTCAGGTTACAAGCTTTATTATTTGTTTTTTTAATACTATTATGTTAAAAAAAGAAGTAAATATAAAAAAAGTATTAATTTTGCCATAATTTTTGGCGTTTTAATAAGCGCAAAAATTATGTAGCAAATATTATACTGAGAATTATTTTATGACTTATTATTATAATAATATTTATTTGCATGATTGTAGTTAATAATATAATTGTTATTAAATATATATATTTATATTTATTATTATATATATGTTTAAGTTTTTCGTTATATGTTATTTATTGTTAAAAAATCGTTTTTCTTAAATTTAGTTTTGGTTTTATTTTGTTGACTATTTGTAATGTTTACTATTGGTGTATTTAATAAATATAGAGGCACAATTTGTTAATCATTTAATTTAGAATATGTATAATGTGCACAAAATGTTTACTTTCTTCTTGGAAAACATTTCAAAATACCCTTTGTTGGCCTCTTTTTAAGGGAGCAGAGAGTACAAAAAGGAGAAATGGAGAACACAAAACAGAAAACTGTGTGCCCGAGTGAAAAGGAAAACTTTCATTCAGCCAATTCCACACACACACATATGTATACACACACACTCACACACACACACACAGAGTCGCTTTGAAGGGAGGCGCCACACTCGCTGCCCTTAAGCCTGGGCAAAATACGAGTGTGTTGGATAAAATGGCTAAGTGAGCGATGAGCGATGAGGGATGAGCGAGGGGGGTAATGTCGAAGGAGGGAACGTCGAGGCGTGGCAGTGTTGAACGAAATTCATTAATATGCACATATGTAGATTATATGATTAAAAGTATAACAAACACACTCAATCTGCCTTAGTTGTTGTCGTTGTTGTCGTTGTTGCTGTTGTTGTTAAATAAAAGTTTCTTCTTTTCTTTTTTTTTTGCTGTGGCAGTTTTCTGGTATATTGTTTGCTGCGGATTTTTACATTTCCATTTGCCCCGGCAAAGCACTCGAAATGGAGTGTGTTCCCACTGAGCTGAGGAGCTGCTGCTGCTGTTGGTTGCTGGTTGTTGGTTGCTGGTTGGTAACTGGCAACTGGCAAATGCTTCTTAATGGAAGCGAACAAGAGTCCAAAGTTTGAGCAGCAAACAAGCAATGAAAACACAAAACACAACACAACACAACACATCAAATGCTAGAAAAGAGTTTACCAAGATGGATGAGTGTGGGTTGAGTGGATAGTGAGTGGGTGGTGGTGAGTGGGGGGTGAATGGAGGAAAGGGGGAAAAGAAGATGCTGTAGTGGCACATGTGATTAGAGCCACGAAAAGCAGCTAACTAATGAGGGAAAGAGCTGAGTTGAGGGATGCGGCCAAGCCGCAAGGATCAAACAAGCTGTAAAAAGGGATGAATTATAAGTAAAGACACATGAAGAGAAAGGGAAAGGAGGGGAGAGAGGAGACAGGCGACTGGTATATTTGTTTGCCTTGACTAAACTATCTGCTAATGAAAAACAAGAGCGGATGTAACAAACAAAACGACGCAACCGAAAAAAAGCGAGCTCAAGTTTTGAAGGCAATCCCAGCAGCATGTACATCACCCCCCACCCTCCACCCCCCACTCTCCCCTCTTCATGCCCCCTTGGCAGCCTTCAGGCCTGCGGCCCTCAAAGGGTTTCACAAAGTTATTTGTTTGCCCAATGGAAATACATCAAAATAAATGCGAGCCAAAAGCGAAACGAAGTCAAATGCAAATATGAAGCATGTGACGGAAGCGTGTGTGTATGTGTGTGTGTCGGTGTGCATGTGAGTGTGCGGGTGTGCATGTGAGTGTGTGTGTGCGTGTGAGTGCCATTGATAAATATATGGGCAAGGGGCCTAAGCAAATATTTGGCACACTTTTTGCCAACAGCGTGCTGTTGTTAACACCCCTTCCCCTTCCCTTTCCATCCCCCTCGCACCTGACCGTAGAGGGAGAAAAGTTCACAGCAGAGAAGAAGAAGAACACAACAACAGCGAAAACCAAAAAAAAAAAAAAAGCGGCCAGCCAAAAATGTAGACAATTTACCTGATGTCAAAAGTAATTAAACGAAATGCCAGCGACAGCGACAGGCTGCAACAACAACTTGCTGAATTTCCCACGGCGGCATGACAAATAACAACAACAACTACGACAACAACAACAAGAGCGAGAACGAGAGCGTCAGGAAAAAAAAAGTGAAATTAAAAAGAAAAGCGCTAAATGAAAAAGTAAAATAGCAAAAAACAAAATGGCGTCGGTGTTGCGCAAACTTAATAATAGTGCCAAAAGGTAGCCAAAGGCTGAGAGGGGCTAGAGAGGGAGCAGAGAGGGGGTCAGCAGCCACAACTTTCGACAAGAGCAGCGAAACACAGCGAAAAGAAATTTTCCAAACGCAACGCAACTCAGCGGGAAATTGCAACAAGAGTTGACAGCAGTCAAAACAAAAGAAAGTAGCATGAACAAAAAAAACATAGCGAAAGATGCCATTTCTGAATTTTAATGGAACCCGATCAAAGTTAAGTAATTAATGATAGCACAAGACAGACACACACACACAAAAAGAAAGCAGGAAACCTTTTTAATAATAAAGATAATGGCAAATATTCCACGCTCTTAAATAGTTGCAAATGCATTAAAGAACAACGGGCAATTAATTATAAAAATGCAGTTATAGCTGCAGAATTAAAGCAGCACTTTCTAACAATTTCCTTATTGTGTTCAATGATATATATACGTAACTTAAATTAAACAACTACTTAAATTAACTACTAAGCACATAATAAGCAAACATCATAAACTCAAACAGTATGAAGATCGAAATTTTGCTGACTTTCTATATTGTTATACTGTAGAAATAGTTTTTACTATAGAATTTTGGAATTATGAATTATTATAATTAATTTTTATGCCAATTGAATTATTCCATTTATATGAAAATTGAACTATATAAGACTTATATCATTATGGATTGAATAGGTGAAATGTTGAATGTAGTATTTAAGTTTTTAGTATTTAGTATTTAAGTATATAATTATACCATACTTATTTTGTATATTCAGCGTTTAAGAACGTCTTTTTATATATAGAAAGTTTCCCAATTAAAAAAAAAACAACAAGTATGTTAAGGATCAGACGAAAAGTAAATACATTTAATTCTTATATTCATTAAATGTATCAAATTGTATACTATTATAGTTGATAACATATATAAATATACATGTTTATATATATATTGAACATTTCAAAATTAATGCTCATCTGTAGAATATTGAAATTGTTTAAATTAGTTGCAGCCTTGGTTAGAGGAAGTCAAAAGAATAACTGAACTTCATTTAAATTATTATTCAAAGATAAAGTTTTTAAGAATAGATTATTTTGATATATAGTTATCATCATCAATATTTATAAACTTATTTTCATTTGTAGAATATATTTATAAAATTGAAAGATCTAAGTCAGTTTTGTTAAAAGGAAGTCAAAAATAAAATTGAACTTGATTTATAAAATAGAGTAGTGTAAAATAGATATCGTTATTCAACATTTAAGAGCTGATTCTCATATATAAAATATTGAAATATGTTAAGAGGTAGTCTTATACACAACTCACAGACAATCATCGGTCAATTTATGCCATGCATATAAGTATTTTATCTTGAAAAGTAAAGTTCTAATTTCAATAAGAGTCGAATAAATGATTCGTGTGCGTGTGTGTGTGTGTGTGTGTGTATCAATCAGTCGACTCTATAATAATTTCCTGGAAGAAGTTTCGAGTCGAGAGTTGAGTCATTTAATTACCTTGGTAAAAGAGACACACACACACACACATACAACAAGAGCAACGGGCACTAAGCAAACTCCAAATGCAAAAGCAAAGTGAGAAGAAGTGAAAAGAAAGAGGGAGGCAAAGGCAAAGGCAAACGCAAAAGGGCAAAGAGTAGAGGAAAGTTGAAAGTTTGCCAGCTTTTGTCTGGCATTGAAGGCAGCCTTATAGCAGTCAGCTAAAGCAACAGCAGCAACAACAGCAACAACAACAGCAACAGCAGAAGAAGTCAACAGAGCTGGAAAAAGTGTAATGAGAAAAATTTGTGAAGCAGCAGCGGCAGCGGCAAAAGTTGAAAACGGGGGCGACGACGAACCAAAAAACAATAAACAACAAAACGTGAGGCAGGAGCAAGCAAAGGACGAAAACTTTTCAATAGTAGTGTGACAGTGGGCGACAAAGACGACGACGTCGACGACGACGACGACGACAACAAGCAACAATTTTGCGCTCTGCTTTTCCGTTTCCGTTTGAGCAACGTCTTAAAAAAAAAAAGTGTGTCGTCTTTAGAGCAGCTTCGTTCGCCTCCTTTGCTTCAATTGACCTGGTCCCTCTTTCCCCTCCTCCTGCTCTTCCTTCTCCTCCTTCCCTTGCTGCTACTTGTCGCTGACAGCCACTGTAAGTAGCTGTGTAATAAAATTACTTTTTAAGTGCGTTGCGTACCTGCAGCAGGAGAGCAAAATCAGCTACCTAAACTCCAGACGAACGCGACGCGACTCGCTTCATTTGCCCCATGGCTATGAGCTCTGCTCTGCTCTGCTCTGTACTTGCAACATCGAGTCAGTGAGCGAGAGAGGGTGAGATAGATAGTCGTGAATTGGAAGCTAGCGTCAAAGTCAAAGTCGGAAGTCATTTGAATTATTTAGCACAAATGACGGCAGACAGTTGTGGCGTCTGCGACATTCACTTTACACTTTACACTTTACACTTCGCACATCGCACATCGACTTTAACATTTCCTACTCCGTTTTCACACTGACAATGCGGCGTATGAGCAATGCCAAAAAATACATATTTGCTCGACGATGATAAGTGATAGAGAGCATCGAATTGATTTGTTGCCGCCCATTCGAAGCTATTGAATTTCTTGTCGACTGCTGTTGATGTTGCTGTTGCTGTTGCTGTTGCTTCAGTTGCTTTCTTGTTGCGTTTTCCCATTGCAAATTGGCCGACGAACTTTCTCGTAAATCAGCGCAAAAGTTTTTCACTTCGTTCTTCCTATTTTACTTTACTTTTTTATGGCCAAGACGCTGGGCGTGACAACAGTCTTGGGCTGGCCATGCAGGCCTCTCGCCTCGTCTCGTCTCGCCTTGGCCTCTTTTGGTCTGCAACTGCAATATGGCCCATAAAATATGTTGCAAATTATGAAATATTTGAAACTTTGGCGCAGGATGCTGCGACGCAGCGCCATTTGCCTAGAGACCTAGTCTGTCCCCCCTTCTCACCTCTATCCTCCCTCAAAAGTATCGACTTGAACGTCGTCTGGGCCGCCGCCGCTGTTCGTTATGGGCATTTAAGTTTTCATAAGTTGCGCAAATAAATTTTAATCGAAAAATGCGCCAAGGCAATAAGAAAGCAAACGTTCCAGGACCATCTCAGCATGCTGTCAACTGGGTCAGCAGCTGGCCAGCAGCAGACGGGGGAAGACGGGGGAAGACAGAGGGGGAGGCGGGCAATGCGACAGCTTAGAAAACTGCTGCAGGGGGGCAGTCAATGGTGCCTGAAACTGCAAACAGCCTGGGAATATTCACAAGTATCAATCGGGGCCAACGAAGTCAGCCAAGCTGCAGTCTACAGGACACAGCACAGAGGACACTGGACACTGGACGCTGGAGCGCAAAGGCAATCTGATCAGAGCTATCAAAGGGAACACATCAATGAACAAGTAATTGTTTCGCATTTTGTGGGATAAACAAGACTTTTATTGCCGCACGTTGGGCGCCATTTACAAGGATGTGCCTTTGAAGCTATATGTGCATGATGAAATAGATGCTTTATATCAAAATAAAGTCAGATGATGATTAATAATGATAAATGAAAGAAAATAAAAAACTGTTATTCCAAAGTGAAGCCAACAAAAAACATTAAAAACATTAAAATAACACAAAAATGTCATTTAACAAAAACAATGTGCAAGCCACCAACAAAAAAGAATATGCAAAAAAAAACCTTTATATAGTTTTTTTTTTCGGTTGCACTGCTATTTCAAAGTTCACAGCTGTATGCAATTAGCGCACGTTGGGCGCCATATAATAAACTTGGCAAGCGGTTGATTTGATTACTTCACAGCTGTTTAGTTTGAAAACGTTATGAATAAACATTATTTTCAATAGTTTATAAACGAACATAAATGAAAAATATGCAAAAGATTTAAATAAATAGATTTTGGAGTGCGCAAAGTTATTTTTGAGACACTGGCATCTCAAATCACATTTGTTTAAACACTGTATTAGCTTTAAAACGAGCACTTCTAATCAATGTAAAAGATTGAATTGCCTTTTTTGGTGGCTTTTCTCGGTTAATTTTGCATTCTCAAGCTATTAAATAAAAAATCCACAGACTTGGTCCTTGGCGTATGCTTTGCTCAATCTGTACTACAATTTCAGGCTTATTTACTTAGATGAAATCTGTTGGGCCCGCAAATATTGGAGCAACCAAATGGCCAGACAATGAAGTCTAGTCCCAGGACGGTGCGTAAACAGTAAATGAAAACGAAGCGAAGCAAAGGGAAAGTAAAGCAAAGAAGTGGGAAAGAGAACAGGAATGAAAAGCAGCAAGTGTGTGTGTGTGTGTGTTTTTCTTCTTGCTTAAGTTTTTTTTTTTTTGCGTTTGCGTTTGCGTTTCGTTTGCTTAGCAAATTGTGACTCTCATTGGGCTGCTTAAATTTTGTTATTTTCTCTGTTCTCCGTTAGCTGCTCGCTCGCTTAGCTCATTTGCGCTTAGTCCTTCCTCCTTCCTCCTTCCTCCTTTCTACTTTCTTCTCCAAGGTCCGCGTCCATGGTCCGCTGTTTATAATTTTTCGTGCGGACGTCGCATTTATAAGACTTACGGCTGGGGAAATCCTTTTCTCGCTCTCCCTCACTCGCTCTCTCTCTTTCTCTCTGTGTTCGTGTTGCCTTCTCGCTTTTCAGTTAGAGCCTGGGAAGTTGGCCGGGTCTCTGGGGCTGATGTTGCAGCAAACTTCAAGGCGCGCACATAAAATTTAATTAAGTGCAGCAACAACATCAGCAACAGTGAACAGTGAAAATAGTAGTAACAGCAGCAAACAGCAGCAAAGCAGCGATAGCAGCAACATCGTTTATAAAATTCACATAATAACAATAAATTTTAAAATGCGCCTGCCAAGCAGAGCTCAGTCGGCGTCGGCGTCGGCGTCGCAGCCAACGGCGGCAGCGCAGTTGCCGTTGGGGTATTAAAATTTATCGCCGGTTGCGTAGCACGCGCAGAAATTTTGCGTGCCCCAGCAGCAACCAAGTGGGTGGCAACTAAAGAGTGTGTGTGTGTGTGTGTGGCATGGAGCGTGGAGGGGAAACTGAGTTGCACAGCAAAAGATTGCGCCTTGAGGAAGCTGCCTCAGGAGGCATCTCGATGGATGCTGCTGGATGCTGGAAGACCGTTCGGCTGTGTCTTTTTATTTCACTTAATTTTATTTCTATAAATTGTGCCACATATGCTCAAAGCACACACACACACACACACACACACACACATGCAGTCTAACCAAGCGAAATCATTTGTATGTCTGTCTGTGTGTCTGTCTGTTTGTTTGGCTGGTTTGTCGGTTTGTTTGTTTGCTTGCTTGCTGCTCGTTTGCTTGGCTTGCTCGTTCATTTGGTGCGCATTAATTACACGACACGCATACGCCGCGTTGTACATTCTGAGACGGGGACTGAGGACGGGGGCATCATTTATTAAAAAGCCAAAAAGAGAACGCTACTCTCTCTCTCTCTCTCTCTCTGTGTGTTCTCTTCGTTCCTCAATCGTTGGCAGGCTCATGCTTATGCGCATAATTTCAGGCTGGCCAAATTTCGCTTACATGAGAAGAAGATAGAAATGGAGCTTGAGTTGGAGACCGGCTGAGACCATTGGGATTTACTTGGTAGTTTCGTCTCAACATCGTCGTCATCATCATCATCATCATCATCATGGTCGTGATGATGATCATCATGTGGAACTGGTGTCTGGCCTTCTCCTTGGCATCCTCGTCAACACATATGACTGTCTCATGTTATCTGCTAAGCTGTCTTATCTGTTTGCCCTGCCACATCTCCCTGACGCATCTGTTTGCATGTTTATCTCTCTCCCTCTCCCTCTCCCTCTCTCTCTCTGTCTCTTGTTCTGTCTGTTTGTCTGTCTGCCCTGCTTGTGATTTCGACTTTGTTACTTATTTAATTTGTTGCTTATTTGCTCAGCAGCAACAGCTCGAACACATCCACGCACTTGTTTGCATATGTTTAACATGCTTTCCTCTCTCCCTCTCCCTCTCCCTCTCCATCTCCTTCTTTCTGCCTCTGTCTCTTTCGCTCATTCCCTCCAGAGCTGCTCCTGAGCCAGCTTACTTATGTTTGCTAATGATTTGCCAGCCTGCTAATCAAATTGGTTGCCCCGGAGTCTAATGGCATTACAAATGATGCCCCTCTCTTTCCCTCTCTCTCTCTCTCTCTCTCTCTCACACAAGTGCGAGCGAGATGCTCAGCTGGAGACGGAGACAACAACGAATACTCTGAAGGAGACTCCACTCCATAAATATAAAAGCATCTCTACTTTGACCAAAACAGATTTGTATACAAACGCAGTCGAAAATCGATGCGATGAGAAGCCCGAGAAAACACTCACAATTACGAGTACTCGCATTTCTATTCACATTCATCTAATGAAATCAAATGTATCAAGATGGGATAAACAGTGTATACCAACTAAACATTTACACACAACTCTTTGCATTGCAATCGAATTGAAAATGAAAAACTGCCAACAAATAAATGCAACTTTTGTAATTAGTTAATTTACAATTCAATATTGCAATCAACACAAATGATAGAGCTTATAGAGAGAAGATAAAACAGTGTGGCCATATATTTAATTTATAGATTTTAATGATGATTCGTTGTTTACATTAGAGTTGCGATATCGCATGCTACATTTATAAATGCAAATATATTTACTTATGTTAATACGTAACAAAATAGTAACTTCAATATTAAAGTCAGAAAGAGTCGAGTTAAAATAGTGTGACCATACTTTTAATGTAGGGATTTTAACCTTTTTTCATCGCTTACATTAGAGATCTGATATATGTAGTTTGCTTTATTAAAAAAACTGAATTCATTTATTTTACTTTTTATATAAATATTTTAGTACGTAACAACAAAAAAACAGTCAATATTTAAGTCAGAAAGAGTCGAGTTAAAACAGTGTGACCATACACTTAATTTGTGGATTTTTAAGATAGAGTTGTACAAGCCACAAAAGCTTAAACCGAAAGTTCTTTAGTTCGGGATTTCTAATTAAATTCACTAAAACGTTCATTAAAGTAGTCTGCAGACAATAATGATTTAATGAAGTTAAAGCCAAGAAAAAATAAATATGATTATGCGAAGTGAAGTTACATTTATCTTGCTCAACTGCAAACACAATTTATTTGCAGTCTGTGTTATTAAAGTTGCATCGCAGTTTGGCGCGTCATAAACGTATCTAGAACATAATCGTTTGTCCCTTTGCGCACACAGAGAGAGAGGGAGAGAGGAAGAGAGAGATAGAGAGATAGAGTCAGAGGCGTATTTGAATCCACACAAATCGTGTGATGTGATTCAAAGTACCTGCAAAGTGTTTTTCTCCCCTTTTTCGCTCCTCTTCTTTTTATGATTTTTTTTTTTTTTTTTTTTGGTTTTTGGGTGAAAGCGTCGACGAGGCAACTCGATGTGATGCAAAGCGATGCGATGCGATGCGATGGTGATGCGAATAAATTTGTGGCATGCATTTGCATGCGGTGCACTAAATAACTGCATGCAACCATGAACATGCGAGCAACCACCTTACTTGCCACCCAATGTGGCACAGCGAGTGAGTTGCAGCCAACAGCCAACAGCCAGCAGCCAGCTGTCGGTGGCAGGCAACGCGTCGCGACGTGCAACAAAATGAAATGAATGAATGCGAAAAGAAAGCAAGAATTATGTGGCAACAGGATGCGCTGACATTTATCACCTCGGCATCGCTGCAACAGTCACAGTCACAGTCACATTAACAGCAACAGCAACAACAACGACAGCCAGAGCATCAGGGCAACGTCAGACAACAGACTGAAGACTGAGGAGACGAAAGACCGAAAGAAAGACAGACAGACAGACAGACAGACAGATAGACAGTCGTGTTTAGTTGAGCTTTTGGGGCGAGCAAAACGATTGCAGGTAATGTTAACTCAAAATGCAAAGTTGTTAAGCTGCTCGACTCTTTGATTATGACCCAAACTGTGAGGCAGGCAGCGACGTCGACAGCGACTGCGTGTGGCAGCAACATTAGCATAAATTTCATGCAGCTTATACGCGCATATGAATAAATTATGTCCGCTGCCGTTTGCTCTTCTCTGTTCTCTGTTAGTTGCCTGTTGGCCATAGTCCCTGCTCCCACTTCCCTCCTCCTCCTCCTTCTCATCCTCCTCCTCTTCTCCCTTCTGTCTGTTCTGTTATTTATGTGTAGCGGCTACCAAAAAGTTGGCAGCAGGATTGGGACACGACTCGTGCCAGGATAATCGCTGCTTAGTGCAGTCGCGCGCATAACGCGCTGCCATTGATAACCAGGCGTGTGCCCCTATGCCTAGCTCCCCCTCTCTTCTCACCCCTCACTCCTCACTCTACCTCCTCTCGCAGTCAGTCATCTTCAAAAGCTCATTGAAGAGCATTCAAATTGAATTTGCATGCAGGCAACTTTTGTTTACTTTACGGCAGCACTGAAATCAAATTTAAATCCGCCGCCGTCGCCGCTTGCTGCTTGCTGCTTGCCACATGCCGCACATCCCGCTTGCCACATTACATGGACGAGCGCGCAGCGAGCAAAGCGCGAGCAGAAGAATCCAACAAAACCCAGCGAAGCGAAGAGCCAAGCAAGCTGCCACCCCACCAACAGCAACAACAACAGCAACAGCAGCTTATGTTATGTACTCTACCTTTTGGGCAAACATAACCACCACAGTCTACGTTGCCACCGCCTCACCCGCTCCCCCGCCTCACCCGCTCCCCCGCCTTAAACATCGCTCAGGTGGCAGGCCCAAAAAAAAAAAGAAGGAAATACACAGCGCAAAAAAAAAACTGTTTGAAGTGTTTCTGGCTGGCGTTTCTGGGACGAGAGAGAAAGAGAGAGAGAGAGTAAGTAAGAAAGAGAGAGACGCTGCCAAATTATTTTTATTTATTCGTGCGTTTAACAAACAACAACGAGCGAAATTAGCGCTCGCTAGATGGCGCCACTGTAAGGATTTATGGCCCAAAATGCCAAAATACTGCGGCCTTGTAGCAAATTGCCAAGAAAGGCAAACAAATGCGCTTACAAAATCGTTTATGGAGTTGGAACACGAAGCTGTTCTCGATCAAAGACGCAGCAGCAAAAAGAACACAAAAAAAACCTCAAAACAAATGTTAAATTTGCGTTTTCTACTTTTCTTTTTTTTTCGTTTTTTTTTTTGCATGTCCTTGACTCCAGCGACAAGATTATTTCTACATTACATTTCGCGAAAATCTCCTTAGAGCTTAAAAGGGGGCGACTTTTACAACAATTTATCTTTGGAAGGCTTTGAAGGAGTTTTCCTATTATCTAGAGCTGGCGATAAACATGCTTTGACAACTGGAATCTGAAATCTAATTCAAGTCAATCAAATGGCTTACACCTGATTTTAAAGTGCATTAATATTAAAACCCGTCACTTCACATCTTTGTGTTGTTTCTCAAAATTTGCTAGGACATTTAAAGCAAAAAGAAAACCTCAGAAAATCTAAATTAAGAGGATATGAAATGATATACATACATATATGAATTGAATTATTCAAATTAATTGATTTATTGAACTTGGCAGAACTGCAGAAAATGTTTCTACTATCAAAAAAGAAAAAACTAAGAAATTTTGTGAAAAAGCCATTTTCAATAAAAGCCAAAGAGTGCAGTATTATTCTCAAAATATTCGAAATTCATATACCAAAAACTTCTCAAAATATACTTAAGGCTATTTTATGTGAAATAATAATTAAAATATATCAAATTGCTTTATTATGCGGTATTAATCTTAATATATACCAAATGAATATACAAAAAAAACTGCTAAAATATACCAAAGGCTATTTTTGGTATATGAATATACTAAGACAAGACGCTAAATGTAATTTACTATTGTTTGATTCTATTATTGTTTAAATTGCTTTATTTTTTTCTAACTAAGTCTTATGCTTAAAATTCTTGAATTATTTTAAAATAGATTTTAAGTTTTACTCAGTTTTTTTTGCGAATGAAATTCAAAAGTCGAATATGAATTAAATGACATAGAATTTTCAGAAATTGTTTTTTTTTTATATATATATATTCGAAGTAAATTAACTTTGCATTTAACTGCAATGATAAATGCTTAATTAATAAATGTTATTTTCAAGTTATCACATACATTTTTATTCACCCACAAAATTGTATGGTACTTAAATATATTTCAAATCAAATTGGTCACACATTGAATTCCTGAATTATTATAGAAATTTGGCAACATTTGCTCAGTTGATGTTCGTATTAAAAACCGATTGAAAAACGCAAAAGTAGAATTTGAATATAAATGGAATAGAATTTGCTCCAGCTTATAGTATCTACTATGTATGTACATAGTCAGCTGCTGACCAAGCAAAGTACTTTGTAATCGATATTGAACAATTAGATTCGAGATTTGCATGCTGTCGAAAGTACGTGCATAGATGCGGTAGATGGCGCCACTTTACGCTGCCACCACGCTGATTTATGACCCCGTTTATGGGATGTATGCAAAACTGCGGCCTTGTTTCTCCCATCACATTTGGCATTCGCTAACTTTGCACAAAAAACACACAAACAAAAAAGCAGAAACAACAACAACAAGAGAGGAACAAATGTTTTATTGGGCGCGTTTGGCAGCTCATAAACCTCAAGCAGCTCACAAACCGAAGCCCCATTGAGCCGCCCATTAACCTCAACGTGTTACCTGGCACATGAATAAATCAAAGCCTTCACACCATGCCCCTTTTCCCCCTCCCCTCCTCCGTTCCCAGCACAGACCTCATTCAACTGGCTGATGATAAATGTGAGTGTGTTCGCTTTGGTCTTTCGGGTTTTTCATGCGCTTCACTTGCGCCTTCGTCAGCGTCTTCGATTTGCTTAACAAATTTGTAAGATTCTTAACACATTTGCATATTGCGTAAGCGAGAGGAATCTCCCCCTCGAACCCCTCAAGCCCCGAAATCCCGAAACTCCAACCCCAATCGGAATCGCAATCCCATTCCTGGTACTGTCTCTATTTTTATATTGCATGCTGACTGCCTGACAGTCTGTCTGTTTCTCTCTCCATCTCTCACTCTCTCTCTCTCTCTCTGTCTCTGTCTCGCTCTGGCTGGTGTCAAGTGTGGAAATGCTGAAATTCCTTGACGACGTCTTCAACTTGGACTCTTTCTCGTTGTTGTTTTTTATTCGATATCGGTGTCGGAGTCGCTGTCAGTGCTCGAGCTCTCCTCATTGAGTTGCACAGTAATGACGACATTTCCTTCCGACATTTCGAAGGCGAAGAGTTGCGCCATCGTTTGCGCTTTTTATTGCCATCGTCAGAGTTGCCACCCCACCCCCCACACACACTCTGCGAAAACCCTTCTGTCATGCATGTACATGCCACTGACAATGAAGCGCCTTTAAAAAGGATTTCGGTATTGAGTTTATTTAGCTTTTACGCACTTCCAGACAAGAAGGCGTGTGTAAAAAGTGCCCTAAATGGGGGGGGGAGGGGAGAAGTGTCGGGTGGGGTCACATTGCTCAATCGAAGTTGCTCAATAAAAAATGTGCTGGAATTTCCTCGACATTTTCACCAACATCAACGCCTTGTCCATCATCAGCTCCTCCTTCTCGCTCTTCACTCGACTGGACACCTTTTGTCTCTGGCATTCGAAATGACTTTCGACAGTTTTTTTTTTTTATTTTTTTGGCTGTCGTAAAGTGTTTGGCATTCTTATGTTGGCGCCGATTTATCTGACACTCAATGGAATTGACCTGCATTTGTTTAGTTGCCCCCAAAGTTGGTGCAACAATCGGCAATCGCATTTTGAATCGCAATAATTTGCGGCTAAACAAACGCACATCCGTCTCAGCACCAACTCTTGTGGCACACCTCGCAGATGTCCTCCGCTTGAGTTCTGTGTGGCAACGTGGGTAGTTGCAAGTGCAACACACTTTAAAGGCCAGCATCAATTTGCCTGACAATTTAAAAAGTTCTTGACTCTCTCTCTAGCTCAAGTTGTCTTCACTCTCGATTCAATTCGATTCGATTCGATTGGCAGCTGAACAGGCATCTTCGGGATTTAAAAGCCTTTTTCATTTCACATAATTGACGTACAAGCGACTCACAACAAATGCTGCTGATGTTAATAAATACGAAAACGAATACGAATTCGAATTGAGCATCGAGCATCGAGTATTCTTGCCAGCTGGCCGGCAAACTATTATCGATTATCCCATAAAAAAAACAGGTCAACTGATGCTGTGACGTTAATGCTTCGGCAATGTCAGCAAAGTGCCATTCATGTGTGATAATCCACAATATATTCTTTCTGCTTTTCTCTCGATAACATATTTCAAGAGCATATTCTACAATCTGTGTTGAATGCAATTCACAGAAATTAAAGCAAAAAAAACGATTTGCTAGCTATTTAATTACTTTAATTACAAATCAGAATTAGCATTACTTATGATATATACGTTTATGAATATATTTATTACATTGCCTATGTCTTTTTTGCAGATTTTGTGCATGTCTCAGATTAAAAATCGAGAGCTGAGCTTGTGGTTAATTTATGTACTTATATTATAATTTGAAGTTCTTTATGAAGTATACGAAAAATAGTGTAGAAATTATACTGAAAATAGTATATTTAGATCATTTTATATATTTTCCAAATTCACAGATTTTAAACTAATAGATTTGCTTGTATATTTCAGATAGAAGTGTTAAATTTCCCAGTTGTATTATTTTTTATTACTAATCTTATTTTAGTTCTTTTGTGTTGTAATAGCATTTTTTTTTAGTATTTCAGTTACAATGTTTAAAGGACTTGTAAATGTTATTTAATACCAATTTCATAATACTACTATAATATTATCATATGTGATTGCTTTAATGATTTAATGTCATATGGAACAAATTTATTTCCAAGAGCTCTTTCAAATATACATATATATTAATTTTGCAAAGACTTTTTCAATTTATAGTTTGAATTCTAAGCCAATTTCTGGAAACTAGACTTCAATCAAAAAACAAGTTTACTTTTATCTCGAAACGCCAATCGAAGATTAAAATCGTGTTTTACTAATTTTTCTAAATTTAAATCTTCATTATCGAAAAGTTATCAATATTAAAGTAATTTTGCTGCTATTTACTAAACGATAAATCATAGAACTGTATAAAGACAAATTTTTAACTGTTTTGTCAACTGCCCGAAGCTGTGTTTCACTTCGCTGGCGTTGCATAAATTTGAGGCATGAAGAGACTCCTTCACTTCACACAAACTTGCCACTTGGCAATTATTAATGTTAATATCTTCATTACAATTCATTGTCGTGTAGTTTCCCGGCCAAGACCACGCCCCTAGCGCCTCGTTACCCACGAAAAAACAGTGTGACAAGGAAAGTGAAAAAGCGTTGCAAATAAATTAGCGCTAATCATTGGCAGTGACTTTGTTAAAGCTGCCCGAGCCCGAGACTGAGACTGAGACTCTGTCTAACGGGCTGCCATTAAGTAAAGCGGCTAAAAACGCGCGCGAATCGCGCGCAAATCGCGAGCATCCATAAATTATGTTTGCCGCGGTTTGTGAAATCAATACAGCAAATGACGGTAGGAGGAGGGAGAAGGGAAGAGGAGGGAAGAGGAGGGAGGAACGTCGAGGGCGGCCGTTGACTTTAATCGCAGGTGGGTGGCTGGGTGCTCCAAGGGGAGGCGTGTCAAAGTGGGCGTAACGCGTTGGGCGCCCACAAAAGCTCGACTCGGATTGAAAAGCCAAGCTGAGTGACTGCAAATGATACTTTAATGTGACAGGCGGACGTTTGCATAGTGCGGGCGTAAGGACAAGGGTAAGGATAAAGGGATAAAGAAGAGAAGAGAAGAAAAACAAGAAGGAGAAACCGAGTATCGCTGTCAGCATGCTGATGATTTTTGCACCTCTTTTTTGCGCTGTGGCTTTTTCTGCTCTATTGCTGTCATCATGAAAAAAAAACCTCACACACACACACAGAGAGAGAGAGAGAAAGAGAAAGCGGGATAGAGCGAGAGAAGGACGAACTATCGCCTGCTATTCTTTGGTCGCCTTTGCTGTCGCTCGTTTTTTTTTTGCCTTCTTTTTTTTGCGTTTTAATTCCCGGGGCGCGCTTTCAACGCTTGTCATCTTACCGCTAATGGCGGCTACATGTCAACCACTCATCTCGGACTCCCGTCGCCATCTCCCGTCTCTCTCTCCCGTCTCTGTCACCCGTCTCTGTCTCTCGTCTCCGTCGCCAGCTTGGCTGGCTGCTCGTTTCGCAGTCATTCATTCATTCACTCTGCGCCTCTGCCGGGCACGTCATCAACAGCAGCAGAAGCAGCAGCCGAGGCTGAAGTTGCACCCACTGACGCTGGCAGGATGAGCCGCTAGGTGGCGCCACCGCCGCGCGAGTCCGCATGGCGACGACGTCAAGCGTGAAATCGCTTTGCCAGCCCAACAGAGAATCAACCAGGCAACCAGCCACACAGTCACAAACAGTTCCACAGCCTCAGCTTCAGTTTCAGCCTCAGCCTCAGCTTCAGCCTCAGTCAACCTGTCGTCATAAAAATTTTTATACATAAAAACAAACAACGGCAGCAGCCGCCTCCGCCTCCGCCTTCGCCTCAGAGGTGGCATGTGGCAGGAAGAAGTTGCAGCAGCAGCCGCAGAGGAAGAAGCGGCGGCAACAATGCGACGCCGCCAACGTTGAGGGCGTTGCATAGCAAACCCCAAAGCATTAACAACAAAACCAAACAACGAACACTCAAATACCCTACATTATCGTATGCAAAATACAAAATTGAAAGCCGTCGAAGATCTTTTTAAAAAAAAATAATAATTGTATTCAATTCTTCAAAAATAATTGTTAAGTTGATTTTAAAAACAAATACGTCAAACGTATGAGAAATATCAAACTATTATATTTTATTCAATTATTAATAAATATCGTATTTTCATATTCATATGATCCAATGACAATATATCAGCAAACAACGTCAGCATTAAATGAAGAGCTATAATAATCGTAATGAGTAATAAACACGAATATTAAAAATTTGATTTTATATTCAAAATCGCAACTCAACTTTAAATAGCTTCAATTTTAATATCTAATACTAAAAACAAATATTGTAAAAGAAATGCAATATTCGAAATTGAATTTTGGAATTAATATGTTAAAAAAGTGTTTCAAACATTAAAAATGAAATTCCATTTTGGAAATGGAAGAAGAGATCCAAAATATTATATTTATTTTGATATTCTTTATAAAAAGAGAGATAAATATTCGATATAGAAGCTGATAATAAAAATATGTCTGCAATCAACATAATCTTTCAACATTTATTGTAATAAATGACAATAACGATAAATTTTGAAAAAAAAATTCAATTGTAAATTGATTTATATTCTTTTCTAATATTATAGTTGTTTTTATTAATAATAAAGTAAATTAGTTAAAATGAAATGCAATCAAATTGAAACAACATCCGAAAGTTAATTGAGACTACAGATGTCTCCTTTTTTATGCTACTTTATTTATTTATTCCTATAATGAATAATGAAAATCAAATGTAAATTTCAACTTGTAAAAGTGTCTCTATGAACAAAGTTGTTCTATATTCATCTCTATAACATTTTATTAACAATGCAACATTCGAAAATTTGAACTTATAAGCTCAATCATCCTAAATATTATTATTAAAGAATAGATTACAAGTAAATGGATGGATTGAATGACATCTTAAATATGTTAAAAAAAACTACTCTCAAACGTTGCGCAAAAGCTGAGCAACTCTGACCTCTGAAAGGGCAGCCGCAGTGCGATACGAATTTGAAACGCTGCATAACGATGGTGGCAGGTGACACAGCGTTGCACACAGCACACAGCACACAGCACATTGCACAGCGGAAGGTTGCAGACTCGCTTGGAGCTCGTATCAGGAGAAGATCGCTGCCAGCCAAGACACAGTTTCACTAATGAGTTTCCGTCTGCCTAGTTGCTGTTGTTGCTGCTGCTGCTGATGACGTCGCTTAATAGCCAAACGATAGGAAAAAAGAAGGCAGCTTGATGAAGGCAACTCAACTTGACTTGACTGCGAACTGCGCTGAGCAGAGGCCGTTAAATATTAGCAAAATGAGCTGCATCTCTGGCTGGCTGCAACTGCATTATATCCGTCATCATTCAATGTCATTAGCGGCCTCATTAATTGGCCAGCCAGCCAGCCAGTCAGACTTTTATATCCGTTCCGTTTGCCTGTCAATTGAGTGGCAGAGTTGCTGTTGCTGTTGCTGTTTGCCGTTTGCCGTTTGCTGTTTACTGTGACAATATAAACAAGGCAAGCTGGCAGTCAGTCATTCAGCCAATCTATCAGTGAGTCATTCACGCGCTGACAAGTCAAACAACAAGGCAACAAGGACAAGGACGTTGCTGTCGCCCCGTCACAACAACAATGGACGGACAGACAGACAGACAGACAGACAGACAGACAGACATCAGGCAGGAACAAGCTAATCCCCAACTGAATTTCAGCAACAGCAGCAGCAAGAGCTTGCCAACGACAACATTGGTTAAGTATCTTGAAATAATATTTACACTTTACGCAAAAGACTCAACGCAAACAGCCAAAGAAAAAGATGATGATGATGATGATGTTGCTGTTGCTGTTGCTTTTGCTGTTCCCAGCAAGGCTGCTAGTCAAATAAGTTAATCGCTTTAGCAATGCAGCTCGTTTCAAGCAACAACAGCAGCAACAGCAGCCAAAGCAAGAGCGGTCAGCACTTGAGTTAAATTGTGAACCGGTTAACAACAACAACAGCAACAACAACAGCACTTCGGCGACTGCTGCTGTCATATTTTTAGAAACCCCTTCTAGACATCCCTCTGAGTGCAATCCCCACCATGCCATGCCACAGTCTGAGCATCATACGCAAAACTATTTTTAAATGACATCGACGGCAGACAAAACGGCGCAGACGACGCTAAAGATGCAAATGGAGCAGAGCAGAGCAGAGCAGAGCAGAAGTAAAAGCAAAAGATGCTCTGCGAACAAAAAAACCAAAAAAAAAAAAAAAAAAAAAAAAAAACAATCATCGAAGGAAGCGCAAAGGAGTCTTTTCTGGACAGTTTTCGGATACACTGAGAAAAGAGACTAGTTTTTAGAATTATGAGCATTCATCTTAAAATTGTGTTCTCAGATTAAGAATACTTTAAGATCACTGCCAAGCTATCTAACTATCTACTAGGATTAGGTTACAACCTTATCGAATCCACCGAAATTCCTCTTAAGTTCTTATCCAACGTTTAGATATACTGAATCTCTTCCGAAGCATTCTTCATTGTAGTATACAATATGGTATATTTTGTACTTTATAGTATATTTTGAATGTAGTTTGCTGCAATCTGGTATATTCTGTACTTTATAGTATATTTTGAATGTAGTTTGCTGCAATCTGGTATATTTTGTACGTTATAGTATATTTTGAATGTAGTTTGAGGCAATCTGGTATATTTTGTACTTTTTGGCATATTTTGAATGTAGTCCTATATCAATATACCAAATATAACTTTAGGTATATTTTAGCATCTTTGCAGTATGTTAATTTGGTATATTTTTAAATATGATGTTATTAAAAATGGATCACAGTTGAACGCACTCGATTTGTGGTCTTAAAAAACTTGCTCTTATATCAAAAACGTTCTTGAAATCAAGATTTGTTTGTGCTTGACGCACTTTAGAAGAAAATTCTTTATACTGATACCAAAATCTTGAATTCAGTACATTTATTTCTTCAGTGTACAGATGCCAAGCTGTTGCCATCGACCTTAGGTAAACCGAAAGCAACTGCGACTGCGGTCAACCAGCCTCAGCCGCAGATTCAGATTCAGATTGAGATTCAGCTTCAGATTTGCAGTTGCAGTCGCACTTGAAGTGAAATTGCATTTGCATTTGAATTTAATTGAATTGCATTGTTTCAAGGCGCCGACATCGGCATCGTCATCGGCATCGTCTGCAAAGTTTCCCTACACAAGAAAAGTGAAATGCATTTTTTTGCAGTTGAGCTAGTCGAAGAAACTAACACGCTTTTATCAAATTATTATGCATCTAATTAGAAATTTTGCATACATTTAATATGCTTAATTATCAATTGTCTCTTTAGAGAATCTCTCAATAAATATTGCAATTTATGAAATATTTCACAGCCAACATTTAATTATCTCATCTGCATATTAAGCGCTAAATTGTGATAATTGATTATTGTGCTGATTAAAATATTGAAATTTCATTGGCAAACAATTTCAAATAACTGCAATCAGCTTTGAATAAATTTTAGGTGAGAAGATAACAATAAGAATAATTAGTACAAGTAACTTTGCATTTTTGTCTTTAGTTACTTAACGTAAAATGCGAAATTGAACAATTAAAATAACTCAATATAAAAATGCGTAATTTTACATGGCAAAATTTATATATTATAAAGAACTTCATACACTTAAGTTTATAACTTAAACTACAATTTTTCAAAATATTTAGTCGATGGCAATATTTATCGTTTACGAAAGCTCAATATTAAAATAAGTCACAATTTTATATGAAGCAAAGTTTATATATTCAGAAATAACTTTATATACTTAGGGCTGATTTTTCAATGTCCTCATAAAAGAATATTTGAAAGTGAATGTTATACATCAAAGAATTTTATTTCGAAAAAAAACTTTCTGTCACTTAAGGGGAATATTAAACAAATCTGACCTTAAATATACAATTTGAAACTCAATTCAAATTGCTCAATTGTTATTATTGCAGTATTAACAATAAAATTCGTACTAAATACTTAACTCTACATTCGATGCTAGTTAAAGTCAAGCTTACTTATATCTCCGTCAAAGTATTTTGCAGATGATATCGGGTATAGTTAAAGCGCTAAAGCTAAAGCTGCTAAACGCATTTCTTGTCATCTACTAATGAGCTTCAACTGCAATCCACTTGTTAATCGTAATGCCTGCTGATAGTAAAAAGCATTTGGAGCTCATTGTTATGGCGATTTCAGCTTTTATGACTGCGAGACGAAGAGTCAAGAGTCAAAAGACGAGAGTCGAGAGTCTCGAGTAAATAGATTTCGAAAAATGTTATAATTACGCATTAGGCCAACTTGTCTTTGGCTTTGATGTGGTCTGAAGAGTCTGGCGCTGGCCCAGACCTCATGGCTGCCTCTCAACCTCTCTCTCTCTCTCTCCTCCACCTCATTCTCCCCTCAACACACGCACACACAAGCATATCCGTTTGTGGTCTGGCCTTTCGACCAACACTTTTGGCCCTTTAATTGGCCAATTTGACGTAGCGCGTATTTCTTTGTTGTGCTGCTTTCTGTATTTCGTGTTTTGTTTACTTTGACACCGCCACCGAACGAGGGGCACACAGATACAGATACAGCTACATATACAGTTACAGTTACAGCTGCAGATACAGCGCTATTTCATTTGATTACAATTTGAAGGGCTCTCACACAGTCTGAGTCTAGCTTTGACTTCAATTCTGACTCTGACTCTGACTCTGACTTTTACGTATAATTTTTAAAAAAGATAATTGAAAATTAATTGCTTTGGACAGCTGAACATGAACAGAGACAGAGCCAGAGTCGGTGGCAGAGGCAGAGACAGAAATCTCGGCAGTTGAAACGGGTTATTTAATTAGTTTTGACGCGCCCAATGTTGCCTGCCATGCGACGCACGTTTCGTGTGGCTGCAACATTTGGAGGCGTTGCCCCAACACGCGATCCCGATCGCGATCGTGGTCGTGATCGTGATCGTGGACACCTAACATTCCCATAACGGAAGCCATCACATCAATTGATTGCATCTCGAAGCAATCTTCTAATAAACTTGTGCGAAAAGTTCAAAGGCGAGTGGAATACAAATGAGTTGAGAGAGAGAAAGATAGAGTGGGAGGGAAAGGGGAAGGGGAAGTTTAACGAGTGGACAATGGTCATGTCTGCATCGTTTAAGTGTGTGGGCGTATGCAGCTGAAGTGGGGGGCGTGGCCATGGCCGTGGGCATTTGCGCAAAACGACAAAACAAACAAGATTTCACAATCAGCGATGACCCCATCCCAAGTCTCTCTCTCTCTCGCTCTTGCTCGCAAAAGTGTGCGTTGAATGCCGAGTTAAGTGGCAGGACACACAGGCAAAAGGATGCAGGATGCTGGATGCAGAGAGGAGAGCGGGGGACAATGACACGTCCAGTTGCTGCTGCTGCTGCTGATGAGCTTGAAAAATGGTAGCATGCATGTATTCGCATGCAAATGCTGCCAACTGCCAACAATTGACCAAATCGGACAAACAGGAGAGAAGTTCTCCCTCGTGTGCTTCGCTGTTGCCTCTTCTTAACGCCAGGGGGCGTTGTCTACTGATTTCACATGACAACCTGCACCAGAAGCAGCTGCTGTGCCTAGCAAGATATTTGATGCTGCTGTTCTTGTTGCTGCAGCCATAGGCCATGCAAGTGCACAGTTGTCAACTGTAAACTCCAGTCAGCCAGACAGCAGAGGCAAACAGGAGAGACAGACGGACAGACAGACGGACAGCAGGAGAGGAGACTGACCAGCTAACTGAAAGTAGTTGAGCATTGGAAACTGGGATTTTGCGATTCGAATTGGGTTTGAGACTGCGTGCAACGATTGTGGCTGTGCAGCAATTGCAAACGTTTGTCAAGTTTAACGATCGCCGCCGGCAACGTCTCTGTTTCTGTTTCTATTCCTGTCTCTGTCTCTGTCTCTGTCTCCATTCACATCTCTCTGAAAATAGTAATTGAAGCGTCAAGTTTACTATACCTAGGTTATTTTGCCATATGCCAGCGGCCAATTGCATTGTGAACTTATGTGAGCAGCAAAAACATGCGCAGCCACTTAAAAGAACAGTTGACGCTTGGCAGAGAACACTTGCAGCTAGCGATGAGAACAGTTGATGCTGGATTAAGAACTATTTAGGCAATTAGAGCAATACATCATGTAATGGGAACAGTTGAAACCCAGCTAAACAGTTGCTGATCGATGAGAACAGTCAGTCTATGCTAGCTGCTGAGAGAAGAACAGTTCACGAGTGAGAACAGTTAATGATGTGCAAGAACTTTAGCGAGAACAGTTGAAGCTATGCTGAGAGAACAATTGATGCTGAGATCAGTTTGATGCGTGACAAGTCGCGCGTGAGCATTTCACACATCGTCACGCGTGACTGTATATGTGTCTGTGTGTGTGTGTATGTGTGTGTGTGAAGCCATGCGTATTTGGCGGCTAATTATGGCCGCATTGGTTGGGTGTGCATTGCCCGTATTGCGCATACGACACGTTGACCCACTTCGGGGTTAGCATATAAATTATAATTTCTCTTTGTTGCCGCTGCTGCCTCTGCTTCTGCTTCTGTTGTCATTTGTTGTTAAGCGCATTTTCGGCTAATTAAAAAAGAGCGACAGCAAACGCAAAGGAATGGTAAAGAAGGTGCAGATACAGAGATAGAGATACAGAGAGAAAGAGAGAGAGAGAGTGAGAAAGAATTGTAAGAAGAATGCAAATTAAATGAAGAAAAATGCGCCACGCCATGCGGGCAATAAAACAAAAAGTGCCAAGGGAGACAGAGAAGACATGGAGAGAGGGGGGCGAGGGGTGAGGGGTGTGTAAACAAGCGCAGCTAAATTGAAGAAAAAACAGAAACAAAAGCAAAACACTTTAATGAAAAAAGCAGCCAAAAAGTGAATGACAAAAGCAAGAGACAAAATCAGCGGGAGACGCAACAGCTGCCCATCAAAGGAGCCCAACGAAGGGGTGAGGGGGGGAAACAAAGCTAAATTTGAGGTATTTTCTTCTTCTTTTCATTATTATTATTATTATTATTTTTCATACAAAAGCAACCGCAGCAACACCAACAGCAACAGCAACAACAGCAACGATAAAGCGGCGGCAGCAACGTCAACCAAAATTTCATGCTGACAAATTATGATTTATGCTGCAGCTGCTTGAGTTGCTGCTTCATCGTCGTCGTCTTATTCTTCTTCTTCTTCTTCTTCTTCCACATGTTGCTGCTGATGGCAATTGTTGTTGTTGTTGTTGTAGCTGACGTTTTGTCATTGTCGTTGATGTGGGCGCCGACGCAGCTGCGACGCTGCGTTGCCAACCAAAAGCCTTTCAAATTGTGTAGACAAAAGCCAAAAGACTTTCCACCTCCCCCTCCTCCGCCAGCCACCACCCGCTGGCTGGGCGTCGTGTCACGCGTGAATCACGAAGATGCACTCAAGTCAAACGAACAAGAAAAGCAAAAAGGTTTAATTAATTGAAATGCTTATTTCAATACTCGACATCACATCTTTAGTCTTGACTCAATCAACAAAGCAAAGCAAAGGTAAGAGCTGCTCACGCGTGACTCACGAGACTATGGAGAAGAGTTACAATGTGACAGAACATGACATCTCACGCGTGATTTACATGAATTATCAGTCTTAACAAGGGCTTGACATAGTTGCAAATGTCAAACTGATATCGCAAAAGCAGAAAACTGGTACACGCTGGTCACGCGTGACTCACGACTCTATGGGAAGAAGTTACGTGGCATGACAGAACATGACATGTCTTAACGCACGCTTGAATCACGTGAATTATCAGTGTTAAGAAGAGCTTGACTGCAACTACAAGCTGATATTGCAAATGCAGAAAAGAGTTAAGTGTTACAAGCAGCTGCTCACGCGTGACTCACGAGACTGTTGGGAAGAGTTACAACACGAACAGAGCATGACATCTTCACATGAATTGTCTCTCTTAATAAGAGCTTGACAACTGCAACTACAAACAGGTAACGCAACAGCAGAAAAGTGTTACAAGCAGCTGCTCACGCGTGACTCACGAGTAAATAGTGAAAAGAACATGACATATCTTAACTCGTTTTTAACGTGAATTATCAGTCTCAATAAGGGAACAGCAAACAGTAAAA
Source organism: Drosophila kohkoa (assembly GCA_019972355.1). Classification (NCBI taxonomy): domain Eukaryota; kingdom Metazoa; phylum Arthropoda; class Insecta; order Diptera; family Drosophilidae; genus Drosophila; species Drosophila kohkoa. The sequence goes on from BJEL01000077.1 coordinate 2,482,555, forward strand.
AAAAAGTGTTACGCGTGAGTCACGAGTGTATAGAACAAATATGTGCAAATCACGCGTGACTCACGACTTGAATATTGTGGAACACTTAAAGCGAAAGCAAGATGCGCTTCATTTAAGAGCTCAACTCAAGAGCGAGACTCTGTCTGGCGTTATGCTTTGTGCATCGCATTGCTGCAGTCAAGCTGTGGCATCGCTTTGAGTGATTGCACTTTATTCAAAGACATCCGATAGCAGACATCAGGCATCAGCAGCAGATGGATATGGATATGGAGACAGAGATAGAAAGAGCGAGAGCGAGAGAGAGAGAGCACACTGATTGCATCATTGATTCATTCAATCGTCCAGTTATTCATGAACATGCACACAAGCACTCGGAACACAGTTTGAACACACACAGTTGAACAGCCGGTGCGACAAAATGTTCAATTGCGGTGTGTCGATTTATCCTTTTGAATTGCCGCCACACAAACACAAATACACATGCACATACACATGCACATGCACATCGAAAATGTAACATATGGAAATCAATTTATGTATATCAAAAGGCAGTCCAAAAATCATATTAAAACATGCCCCCAACTCCGTTTCAGCATCTCTCTGATAACTCTCCATGGGCAATCGCCACATCACATCGAATGCTTTGCTCGTCTTTTTGCCAATCAACTGCTGCTCGTTCAGTCAATGAATGAATAAATGGCAACTGTAAATGAAAACAATTCAAATTAAACATGGCCATGGGCCAGGGACAAGCCATCGACCATCGACCAGAGTGGAACCAATGGATGAGCCCAGTCATTCAGCCAGCCAAGCCACCAAAGAACCAACTTCTCTGCCTTCATCTCTCATCTCATCATCATCATCGCTCTCTGCTCAGTTTTGTGTGGCCATGTGCTTGAAAACTGCAACAGAGGCAAAAACTTCAATGGGTCCAAACAACAAATGAAATAAAACAAAAATAAACACAAAAAGCAACAACAACAACAACAACAACAATGAAAAGAGAGCAAAGCAAAACAGAACAGAACGGAACAGAAAACAAAAAAAATCATCATCAAGTGTACTTCAGGCTAATATCACAAACGCAATTACACGGCGAGGGAATCGGTTGGGAACTGGGGCAGCTGGGAACAGTTCCCGCTTTCGTTCTCTCTCTCTCTCTCTCGCGCGCTCTCGCTCTAACTCTCACTCGATGGTCAGCCAACAAAACTCTCGACGGCCAGGCGAAAATGTGTTTTTTGTTTGCAGCGCAACAAAAGCAATTGCCCATTGAGCCATCCAGGCATCGAGGCATCGAGGCAGGCAACCAGGATGCATATATCGAGGACTAGGAACAGTATCTCGACCAGACGCTATCCCCACCGACTGCTGCCCCAGTCCTCGACACAGCCAGCAGCCCCATGGGGCATGGTCATTGTGGCACATTCAATACACACACACACAGAGTCTAACTAATAATAGGCAGGTACTTGGACTGAGTGAGCTTTTGTCTCTCAACGGTTCACAGGTAGCAAAAGTTTTCTCCTTCTCCACCTCGTTGTTGTTGTTGATGTTGTTGCTGTGGCCCGCTGGGCAACTTAACGGAAGCGAGCAATTTAGTTGCTAAAAAGACTCGCCAAAAGAGTGCCCAACTCCCTTTCTCCTTTCTCCTATCTCCATTCACCTTTCGCCTTTCCCCTGCTCCCAACTCCCAGCGGGAAACGTAGACAGCAGACAGCGATTGAAAATCTATTGGTATTGGGAAATCCCCTTAGCGGCAACTCTGAGGGGCAGTCCTTAGAACGGCATTAAAGGGCAACTTTCGTAAATCGATCACTTTAATGCGTTGACTAGACAAATACGTCAATCAAAAATACCAAAAGCAAAAGTACAAATCAAATGGGGGTCTGTGACTCTGAAATACTCATTGTTTTATCATTAGATGTCGAAATTGTTGTATTAAACTTAAATGCATTGAATCTATTTGTACATTTGGTATTATTATTTAATTTTTCAGGCACTCTAATTGTTCCGATTGGATTACAAATTTGCACTTAAATCTTATTTCTTATTTGCTAAGCAAAAATTACGCAAAATTTTAGTTTTTAATTTAAATGCATTGCATCTAACTGCACATTTGGTTAAACTGTTTGTTTATTGTGACATTCTAATAGCTCTGATTGTAGAAATTCTTTTCAATCAAATCGAATTTCTACGATTGATCAGTCTATATGAATAGTGGCACTTCAATAAATAATATAATTGCATTAAATTGTAGTAATCAACTTAAATGCATTGTATCTAACTGCACACTTGGTATTAATACTCAATTTTCGAGGCATTCTCTAATTGCGTAGATTATATTAAATATTTGATTTTCGATTCATATTCAATTAGCAAAGATATTCTACGATCGATTTGTCTGTACGAAGAGTGGCACTTAAGCGCACAGCAGCTAATAAATTGCTACAAAAATAATTGTATTTTAATTTGAAGTTAATTGTAGATAACTGCCACTTTTGTATACTTATCGATATTATACTTTAATTGACTCGTAATAAAAATGAAACTTGATTTCATCATCGATTCTCAAAGTTTTATTGTTGTTGAAGGTCTGTCAAAATAAAAATGCGAAATTGTCAGTCAATATCGTTAATATTCATTGAGTTGGCCAGCAAATTTATCAAAGGGCCTTCCGGAGGCAACCTTTTGCGTTGTCAGGGTAGAAAAATAATAACGAGTCTAAATGGTTATTAATTAGATGGACATTGCTGAATGTGCATTGATCTCTTTCGTTCGCTTTTTTCCCCCTCTCTCTCTCTCTTTCTCACTCTTTCTGACTTTAAGCTGCGCCAGTTAGAAGTCTCGTCTCTTTCTAACTCTAACTCTGCCTCTTTCTAGCTCTCGTCGTCTCTCTCTCTCTTCGTGTGCGTAATTTGCGCGCTTTGTTTTAATTAAAATTCAAATGCGTTGCAATTTCATTAATTACCAGACAGACACACACACACACACACATGGACACTCAGACATTTGGTCAGATATTGCTGTTGCCACTTGCAGCCATTTTCCATTGGAGGCTTTTGAAAATGGCGCTGACGTGACTTGCCCCTCACTGCTGCTGTTGTTGCTGCTGTTGCTGTTGGCCATTGCATGCCAGCAGCCAAGCGAAGCATGAAAGCAAACGCATTCCCATCAACTAAGCGAATAGCTTTCTCTGCCCCTCTCTCTCTCTCTCTCTCTCTCTCCTCCTCTTGTTGCTCGTTTGGAGCGGTGCACCACATTCGCACGTTGGCCTCCTGGTGTCTCGCAATGTGTCCGTTGCCCGTTGCCCGTTGCATGCTGCTGTTGCTGCTGCTGCTGTTGCTGCTTTCTATGCTCTGTGTGTGTCAGTCAACAATTCAATTAACGTGTTGATGATTTTGTGGCATGCAACATGGCGAACGAGTCCTGCCACTCACTCACTAACTCACTCGTCCTGCACTTGCCACAGTGCCACAATGCCGCAGTCTCTCTCTCTGCTCTGCTCTTGTGCAATTTACGTTACAGCATTTTAATGAGCAATTGATTGCAATGCAACACTGCATTCCCTCCCCATTTTCTCCTACCTCCCTCTAGCATCTTTATGCCTACTTTGCCGCGTCAATTTGTCAATTAGTTTGTCAATTGTTTTGCCACACTTTTCGCACACACTCGCACAAATGAAGCAAAGTCGAAAGACTGACTTCATTCAAAGCGAAACTCTTCTCAATGAAGCCGCAATTAAACAAATGCTTTGCTCTGCTTTTTGTCTTCCCAATTGTCTCAGTTGTTGTTGTTGTTGTTGTTGTTGCTGTTGTTGTCGCCAGCGGCAAAAATGCTTAACACTTTCAATTAAACGCATTAATTTTATGGGGATTATGCGTTGGGATACGATAAGTAGGAAGCAATGGCCACAGCTGAGAGCTGAGAGCTGTGAGCTGTGAGCGAGAGGAGCTGTGTGGCATGCCACATCGCTTCGCATCGCATCGCATATCAAATTTAATTTGCTCATTTGCCCTAAAAGCTTTTAATGTGTCTTGGGTGGCAATGGCATCGCTCGCTGTTTCCCTTTTCCCTCTTCCTCCCACCGAAAAGTTCTTTGCCGCTGGCCGCATAGTCGAAATAGCTAAGGAATGAAGCGAAGGAAGTGGGAAGTGGGAGGCAGGAAGGGGGAAGGTAGGGGGATGATGATGATGATGATGGTGCTACCTAGCGAGCTGCTTGCTTACCGAGCAAAAATGCGCCCCTAATTAAATTCAATATTAAATTGAGCAAAACGCAATTAACTCAAAAAGCGCACAGAGAAGCAGCAGCAGACGTTGGCAACGTTGCCACATTGTCAGACTGCCAAACTGCCAGACTGCCAAACTGACAGACTGCCAGACGAACTGACTGGCAATACGCCACTCATAGTCCTGGCCATGGACAGATTTCTGACTTGCCATCTGTGTTTCGCTGCGTTGCGTCGCGTTGCGTTGCGTTGCGTTACGTTACGTATACGCCGCGTTTGCAGCTGAACTGTGATTTGGCCCCAAAACAACAAGACGACACAGAGTCAGCATTGTTGTTATCATACAACACAGTGGATCACATTGCATAAAGTGTGCACCTTATAAATTACTGATTACAGCAAGGATTTAATTATATATTTGTGGAAATTTATTGGCTCTCGGAATCTACAAAAATTACTTGAACAATCTCTTTCTTTACTTTAAAGATTTAAGTCTTTTTATAATTCTGAAAATGAAAAGCTTAAATAAACATTGATAATCAAATTTCTGTAACAATTCTTTTCTATACTTTAAAGAATTAAATCTTTACTGCATTTTGAAATAAAATGAAACTTAAATGAATGTTTGTAATCAACTTTAAATGCACTCTTTGGATTTGATTTGAATCCACATAAATTTATTAAATAATATCTCAATACCTTGGACTTCTATGTTATATATCAACATGATTGTTACGACAACCATTTCTGTGTCATAATATCGAATTTTTAACATTATTTGAATGTGTTTTGCAAAATTAATATAATATATTCAAAACTGACAACAGTGATTTTAATGTCTAAGCATATTCGTTATTTGATAAGTGATCAACTTGAAATAGATAAACATGATTTATATGTTCATCCACTGCAAATTACGAAGAGATTTCTTTAAAATTGAGAACAGTGATTTGAATTTCTGCACATTTCAAATTTATATAATATTTATACAAAATAATTGGCATTTCCATCAAAGAAAACGAAATAGAGAGATGACTATTTATGTAGCAATATAAGGCAATAATTTTTGCACCACTGTGCGGCCAACTGTCATGTTTATGATCCGCCGACTGCCTCCACAAGCCGTTAGCTGTTGTTGCTGCCTCCGCAGTCGCTGCTGTTGCTGTTGCTGTTGCCGTTGCTCTTGGTTGCTTTGGGTGCTGCTGATGTTGCTGCTGCTTCTGTTGTGGGGGCGTTGAAACAATGCGCACACACAACGAAGGACACAACGAACGCAGCAACAGCAGCAGCAGCAGTTACATAGATAACAATTAACAACGTTTTCCCCGTCTGGTCGACTGTCCGTCTCTCAGTCTCTCCGTCCGTCCGTCTGTCTGTCTGTCTGTCTGTCTGTCTGTCGTTGCGACTGTGTAACCCGCTGGCTACGTTTTGGCAATCTAAGATGTCGGCAAACATTTTGTGTGCGTGTTGACGTTGCCACAACGGCAGCAGCAGCAGAGGCAGAGGCAGAGGCAGCTGAGGCAGCATCAGAAGAGTCGATTGCGAGTCTGATGTGTGCCAGCGATAACAGTGCGCCCTAGAGGCAAAAACTACGAGACGAGAATACTTCACCCCGCCCCAGCTCCCACACACTCTCCCTCTCTCCGCCGCCCACTCTCGCTCGGATCGGAGCAGCAAAATTAATGTCTGCTAATGATTTGTGCCGGCATGTTGCCCTCGCCTGCCACGCCTCTCTGTAACACATGCCGCCCCCAGCAGCAGCAGCAGCAGCAGCATGCAAAGTGTTTAATGTTTCATAACTGCGGTGGGAGAGGGAGAGAGAGGGCAGAGAGAAGAGAGAAGAGAGAAGAGGACAGAGAACAGATCAGAACACACACAACAAGCAAAGCAAAAGCAAAGCAAGACAAGGCGCACAAAGTCAACTTGCAGCCACAGCTACTGACGTTTGCCGAACTGCCCCAGGGAGAGCAGACAGAAGGCAAAGGAGACAGAAGACAGAAGAGCAAAGAGGCAAGAGGCAAGAGGCAGGTAGCAAGAGGAGGAGAGCAGCAGATAAACTAGAGACAGGTGCACAACACAACACAACACAGAGCAGAGCAAAGCACAACTGGCGCTTGGCATTGCAATCTCACTTTCAGTTGTCAGTCAGTCGGATGGACAGAAGTTGCATATGTGGAGCGCATAAATTGTCAAAGTATGTATGTGCAACACAGCGGGGCACAAACACATGTGTGGCCACATTGTCAACGCTGCCTGCAACTGGTTTTCTTCTGTGCTAATGAGTTGGCATCGCAGGAAACCGTTTTTTTTAACTGCACGATCTCCATGAATTTGTTATCGATACATAATTTATTGTAGATGCAGCATCAGCAAGTATTCGCTATTGATTTATTACCAAAAAAAGTTCATCTATCTATGCGATAACGTTTATAGTATTCATCAGATGATGACATACATACTTCTTCTATAAACACTTTAGATTTAATCACATTGGTTATAAAGAAATTCACATATTTTTGGTATGTTTTGTACTTTACGGTATATTTTGAATGTAGTACTATTTCAATATACCAAATTATCATTCGGTATATTCTAGTAGTTTTGCGGTATATAAATTTACATTACTGAATCAATATACCAGTTATAGAATTTGGTACATTTTAGTATTTTTGTGGTATATTAATTTGGTATATATAAAAAATACAGTCGCACTATTTTGCTCTTATTCAAAATGAGTAGCAAGTATCTCACAGTAGAGCAAACTCAACTGTAGCTTTCTTACTTGTTATAATGAGATTGAGTTCAATAAGTTCCAATCCTTTCTTTTGATGTATACACACCAATCCATATATAGGATATACCTACGCTAAGATTACTCATCAGATGATGATCTTTTACTTCTTTTATATGTGAAAGAGGAAAGTGGGTGGAAGCTGAAGGAGAGAATCAAACCAAGAAGCAAACCGAAGAAGCTATGGAAAAAAGACAAAGAAGACAGTTGCCTTTGCTGATGCTGATGCTGTGACTGCTCAGACAACGATGTCTCTAACAGAGTTGCAAATGCTCCAGCAATGCTCGTGGCACGTGCCTCAAGACACTGTCCAGGCATTCCGTGAGTTGTCCAAGGAAGTGCATCGAAATTTGCGAAGTGCCAGCTGAGCATCTGGGCGAAGAGAAGAATGCGTTTAAGGTGAAACACATTACCGCAACAGGGCGGAACGAAGAGCAGCGAGATGAGGCTGCTCACACTTGTCTGGTTGTAATCACACGCATGCCACAAAGGATATTTTCATGTCCTTGGTTATCAGCTGTTGTTCCTCAAGGCGATTACTATTGCATACAATTGATTTACTAAAGAGTCACATTTTCTCAAGTTAGTATTTAGGACTGTAATTATTGTTGTTCTTTGCGCAAGCAGACTCTTTTTCTTTACGCAGACTAACACTCAATTTAAATGGCAAGTGCTGCGTCAGAAGATTTCATGACAATGCATCCACATAAGCTGAACATATTTAAATTGACAGAGATCGATAACATATCGAAGCGCAGAGCAGCCTTAATAAAGCCAAGAGTCTTCTGAAGTAATCGCATTTTGTAAACATATTAACTTTAAATAACTTAATACATAATAAATGGTAACTTTATTCTCTATATATTCGAGGTTAGAATGCAGATCATGGTCGTGATCGATAACATATCAAACCGCTGCGCAGAGCTAATGAAACCAAGAGTCATCTGAAGTAATCGAATTTTTCGAACTTATTGACTTCAAATAACTTAATACATAATAAACGGTAATTTTATTCCAGGTTAGAATGCAGATCACGGCATGATCGATAACATATCGAAGCGCAGCGCAGCGCAGTGCGAAGCTAATGAAGCCAAGAGCCAGCCACACCCTGTCCTAATGGACAGTTGTTGAGCAGCCCATCCCCTTGAGGCCAGCGGCAAGTGAGGCAAGTGAGGCAACTGCTCTCATGCATATTTATTGACCACACATACTGTTGCCACGCCCCCTCCCAGCCCAGCTGGCACGTATCCACAACATATGTATGTATGTAGATAGATACACTCTGGTGGGTGTTGCCACCAGCAAGCGAGCAATGTCGATGATGAAGGAGAAGAAGACGCTCGCCATCGCCGTCGCCGTCGCCGTCGCTCTCGCAATTGCAATTACATGAAATTTTAGCTTATAATTTGATTAAACTTTTCAATTACAATATGCAATGAAGTTGCCAAGCGCTGTTGTGTGTGGCAACAACTGGCGTGGCAAGGTGCAGCGAGGCGAGGCAAGTCGAGTCGAGTCGAGTCGAGGCGTCTGCCCTCGCCTGCTAATTCCCACAATTACAATTTGCTGGCAAGCAATCAAGAGACTAGTCCACAGACTGGACTTGGCCAGGCCAAGAGAGACAGATAGACAGTGTGAGAGAGAGAGAGAGAGAGAGAGATAGACCTCCCAGGTAAATGGCAAAAGCACCTGCAGCTGCAGCAGCGGTAGCGGTAGCTCGGATTCCATCAGAGAGCTGGCCAAGTGCCAGAGCAAAAGCAAAAGCAAAAGCAAACGAAGGTAACCAAAAACTCGCCAACTGTCAGCAGTCTAAAGTCTGCAGTCTGTAGTCTGTAGTCTGCAAATCTGAAGTCTGCTTCGTCTGGCAGTGAACATATGGCCAGGCCTAGACTTGATTCTGGACTCTGGACTAGTCTCCTCTAGGCTGGCTCAGCACACGCCCTCTGCTGCTCCGCTTTCCCCTCCCCACCCCTTTTCGCTCCTTGCTCACTGTCGTCTGCGTGTGGTTCATAATCTTAAATTGCCACAACCAAGCAACAACAACAACTGGTTGCCTCTGCTTGGATGCTTGCCACGTACGTGCTCATGTGCACAATGCGATAGAATTTTCCTTTTTCTTTTACTTTTTCCGCATCTCTCTTATTTTTTCGTTGTTGTTTTATTTTAAAAATGTTCCTCTCTCTCTCTCTGTGTAGCTGCAGGTTAATCTAAATTAGAAAAAATATGCACGCAGTCAGCGCAGAGTTTAACTAACTCAAAGGTAAATAGACAACGCTGCAGTCGCAGTCGCCGTCGCAGTTGACGTCGCAGTTGGCGTCAAGCGTCGACAACTCTTCAGTTGTCTGTGTGCATTGTTGTTTGTTGCTGTCAAGTTGTTGCCATTGCCACATGGCAAAGGCAAAGGCAGAAGCAAAAGCAAAAGCCAAGCAAACTTTAAACAAAACTTGGCTCAAAGCTGCCTCGTTCGCTTGGTTAGAGATGCGCCACGCTTCACAGTCACAGTGACTGCGACTTAAACCGTGACTACATAAATCGGATTGAATATTCCCAACTACAATTCCAGAGGCAACTTCCTGTCTTCTGTCGTTCGTGACTCTCGTCTAAATCTCCATCATTGAAATTTCGCCCCAACATAAGAGGATTTTCATTAAAGCGCATAAAAATGTGAGCGCGCCCCTTTCATTGCCATTCCCATGCCCATCTCATTGTTGTTGTTGTTGCTGTTGTTGGTGTTGTCTGCATGCCGATACACAGAGCAAGATACAAGAGACAGACTTGGAGACAGTAACCAACTCGTGTCTCAGTTTCGCAGTCACACACACACACACACACACACACACACACACACACACACACACACACACACACACACACACACACACACACACACACACACACACACACATACAGAGAGACAGCAACCACAGCCGGAAATGCAAAGGCAAATACGAGCTGCTGCCGAGGCAGCGAAACGCGCGTGCCCCAAGAACGATGCCACAACATTGTAAGTTGTTGCTTGTTATGGCGTCGCCTGCCTGCCTCCCCGTCTCTGACTTGCCTTGCCCTACCTTGCCTTGCGTTTTCCTTACCTTACCTTGGCCTTTGGCCCCAAAACCAAAAAAAAAAAATCAACAAATAAGAGAGCTACAATCGAATGTGCTCGACTGCGGTATACCCGCAAACAACATTCAGTAAAAGCAAAACATTACGGTATTTATCTTAAAATATACCGAAATAATATACTGTAAAAATACTAAAATATAATACTGATAACATACTAAATATGTGCTCGACTGCGGTATACCCGCAAACAACATTCAGTAAAAGCAAAACATTACGGTATTAATCTTATAATATACCAAATAATATACTGCAAAAATACTAAAATATAATACTGATAACATACTAAATATGTGCTCGACTGCGGTATACCCGCAAACAACATTCAGTAAAACCAAAACCTTACGTTATTAAAATACTTAATTATACCAAAGACTATATTTGTTATATCGATACACAACTATATTTAAAATATACCGCAATGTATAAAAATACCAAAAAATACTGAGATCTACCGAAGGGTATATTTGGTATATCGATATAGAATTACATTCCACTTCTACACTTCTAAAATATGCTGAACCTATATTTTGTATATCGGTTTAATACTGCTTTCCAAATATACCGCAGCATGTAAAAATACAAAAATATACCGAAGGCGATATTTGGCCGTGGCAAAAATTGAAAACTCACTTTATTATATCTTTTTTATATCTCTATCTCGTATAGTTTTGCAGACTTTGATCTTTGGTCTGATCAAGACTATATGTATATATTTTTATTATCATTATATCTTTTGTTATATCTCTATCTCTTATAGTTTTGGAGACTTTGATCTTTGGTCTGATTAAGACTATATGTACTTTATGGTATTCTGCCTGCTACATACATTTTTTGTAAGCACAAAGTTGTAATACCCTTGTACCCTTTAGGTAGCGAGTATAAAAATGAAATAGAAAAAGTGGCGACTAAAGGTGAGCGCAGCTTTAAGGTTGGATTCTGCTGCTGCTGTCATTGAAGCGAACGTGTAATAAATACAACGCAACAGCAGCAACAGCAACAGCAGCAGCGGCAACATCAGCAGCAGCAACATCAGCAGCAGCAGCAGCAGCCACATCGCCAGCAGCTAGATTGTGAGGCAAAGTCAAGTACATCGTACGCTGTAGTATCATTTGCACGTACTTGTCACACGGCCTACAGTTGCCGCTGCATGTTGCAGCTTGGCTGTTGACATTGCTGTTGTCGCTGTGCCTCCGGCTGTCTGTGTTTCTCTCCCTCCCTCTCTCTTTTACTGTCTCTCTGTCTCCCTTCTTGCCCTGTCTACACTTTATGCCTATGCCAAATCTCATTTACAGAGAGCGAGCCGAACCTTTGGCTTGACCCAAGCTCCCATCCGCATTATGTCCAGTTCGCTGGGTGCGCGTCTTCACTTCCACTTCGGGACATCTTCCGAATGCTGCACACTTTGCATAAAATTAATATCGAGCCACTGACTGCCACCATTCCTTCCCTTCCCTTCCCTTCCCTTCCCTCGCTGCTTCCCTCTTTCTGTTCTGTTCTGTTCTGTTCTGTTCTACACTCTTCATGTTTCCGACAGTTCATTGCGAGTATTTTAACGGTCGCCACTTCCGCCGACGGGCGCCACTTGGATCCGCCTCGGCATAATTCGCTTTTTATGTTAACTTTGCCATTTCAAATATTTAATTTTGAAAAATAATTTATTCATTTCCGGCTGCCTCTCTGGACCGAGATCCGAAGTCAGCGTCACGCGTCGCCCTGTTGATGATTTTCATTCTTTTTTTTTTCTGTTTTTTTTTGGTCGCCTTATTTTCGCTTTCAATTCAGACTCGCTGTGTTTTCTATTTTTTTTTTTTCGGTTTTTTGGTGGCTGCCCAACCGCAATTTCATTTTGTTTTGTTTTGTTTTGGCCGCCGGGTGGGAAATTGAAACTGAACTGTAATCAAAGCGCGGCTATTGATGTCAACTGCTGACTGACTGACTGCCTGACTGCCTGGATGGCTGACTGGCTTCTCAAATGTAAATGAATTTCTGCATCAATTCATCGGACGCACTCGCATTTACAATATGAATTTCAATTGTGTGGAGAGCATGATAACGAGCATATCTCTCACTCTCTCTCTCTATCTCTCTTTCTCTCTCTCTCTATTCATCTCGAGCAGATGAAGATGGAAATGGGAGATGGCAGATTTTAGATTGGAGCTGCAAGATTGACGCTGATGAGGCTTGAATCGCTGATGAGAGAAGCTGTCGCAATTCTCGTCGTAGTTCAAGTAGTAGAAGCTCCTTAACTATGTGAGCGAATAAATCGCGTATACGCAGTGTGAACAGCACACGTAATTGTCCGTGCAGTATTCGCATTGTTTGGCGAACACACAACAACAACAACAGCAAAACAAATAACGAAAATGGCAAACAACAACGAGCAACAACAACAACACACACACACACACACAGAACAAAAAAAATGCACATAATTAAGTTGACGCTCAAATTGATTGCACACAAATTTGTGCGCAGCTTAAAAGTGAATTCGATTTAATTATCGCGTATAAATTTCAGTCGTGCCACAAGCCCAAGCTGCCAATCAGCAGCAGCAGCAGCAACAGCAACGAGGCAACGAGGCAACAACAACGAGGCATGCCACATCGTGTTGCTGCTGCAGTTAATTGTGTGGCTTTGCCACAAAAACCAGACTCGAATGTAATACTCGATGCCGAATGTGTTTTGTTGTGTTTTCTATTTTGCAATTGTGCTCGATACTTTAATATTGATGGCATCATTGAGTAATTGATAGAATTTCCACAATTGATGACAGTTTAGACTGTCGAACTTGCTCTTTAAGAGCCAAGTGCAATGTCTCATACACAACACAATTCAAATGGCAATTTTGTTGTTGGCTTGATTTGATTTCGTTTTGATTTGATTTCATTTTGATTGGCTTTGATTTATTTCGACTTGGACAGCGATGAAAGGCGTTTAAACAATTGAAGAGAGGCTAATCCTATTTGTGGCATAAGGAATTATAAATACAACAAGGATGCAGATACAATGCAGCAAAAGAAGTGCCGACTGCTAATTGATTAACATATGCGATATCCGAAAAAACATGAGATTGCACTTGCCAAATGGTCAGTTTATCAATTATTCATTTGTGCTTTTCTTTTCTTTTTTTTTTACTTGTTGTTGTTCTTGCTAAGTGTTAGTTTGTTTAGTTGCTTGATTGTTGGATTGCATTCATTGATTATTCAGTTGTTTGTTTGAGTGGCGATTAGGCGAGAAGCAGACAAGGAAAATGTCTGATTTACGACTCAATTAATAAGAGTTGTCGTCATATTAGAATGGACAATATATCAAATATAGTAACTGTAAAAATAGAATTCGCTCTATATTAAATTAGTGATTGGTAAGGAAAATGTCTGATTTAGAAGAATGAAGGATATACATGAAATATATTCGCTGTGCAAAGTAAATGTGCTTTAAAGAAGAGATTGTTAGGTAAATGTGTGATATATTATAGAATATTAATAATAGTTGTCTTCATAATGTATAAAGAATGAAAAATATTTACGAAATACAAAAATAAATTCGCTTTAAAGTACTCCGAAATCAAGACTATCTTTCTCAATAATTGTGTTCTTGAAATAAGACAACGTTAAGATCAAATTATTGAAACTATGAACAGTAATCTGAAAAATATAAAATTCTCAAAAAACAACTTCAAATAGTAGATTTAGAGGTAATAAAATTCCCGAATTCAATGAAATTTCTATAAGCATTTCATTTAACTTTCAGTATTTTCGTTCATTCCTCAGTTAATCGAGGAATTGCGAAACATTCTTTGTTGTAGATGCAGACAATCTGGTATATTTTGTACTCTATCGATATACCAAATATGTCATTCGGCATATATAATCTGATACATTTTTGAAATATGTTTTAGCACTCGGCATATTTCAGTATCATTTGCAGTATATTATATTAATTTTTGTATATTTTTGGTATTCGGAATATTTTAGTATTTTCGTAGTATATTAATGTGGTATGTTTTTAGTATATTTTTATTAAATCGAGCGCATTTTGCGGCCATATAACCATACTTATTAATAAGACTTAGTTTTATATAATATAAAATGATATTGAAATCAAGTTGTGTCTTCTATTTCGATCTTGGCGCAGTTTTTAGTATAAATTTCTTGGTAGTGGAGTTTAGAAACCTCTTTATTGAGTGGAAAATATATTCGCTGTACAAATTGAATTTGCTTTAAAGTCGCTGTCGCTGTCGATGTCGATGCGTATCTATTTCAGATCAACTGTCTGTCTGACGACTGACGTTCAATTTAAACCTGGTCACGTTTTGGCATTGTGGCTTTTGGGTTTTCTGTCAACTTTTCTCTCACTTTGTCGTCAGCCAATTTGCATGCAATTTTATGCAAAAAAAAAAACAAATAAAACGAATTGTTGACTATTAAATGCCAGCCAACAAATGCGCAAAATGGTTGCAAAGCGGCTCAAAAACAAAAAAAAATTGGTTAAATAATAATAATAATAGAGTACAAAAGAAATCGAAACAAAAAAAAAAAAAAAAAAAAACAATTAAGAGCAGCACGCAAAATTTGCTTTTCTATAAATGTTTTTCCCTCTCTTCAAATGTTATACAATTTGTTGCTTAACAACAGCAACAACAACAGCAACAACAACAACATGAATGAAAATAAAGCAGACAACAAATCAGCTGTGAAGCATTTTAATGAAGTCAAAATGCGTGAGCTTTTATTAGTGCATTTTATTGTTTATTATTATTATTTTACTTTTTTTTTTGTATGTGTGTGTGTGCTTTTTCGCTCTTCACATTTTATTATGATTTCATTATTGTTTATTCAATTTTTGTGCTCGTTTTTATTTTGTTGCTGCTGGTAGCCTTTTGTGGTCATAAATTATGCTGGAAAACGCGCTTGAAAATTGCATTTACATTTTGTGTTAAATATTTAACACTTCAACTGCGAGCGAACGAATGCGAGTGTGTGAGTATGTGAGTGTTTTTTACACATTTTAATTAGCTGCATTTTATTGCCATGCCACACCCCCCGCTGCTGGCGTTGGGCGGAACTCATTAGTTGTCATGCACTCAATAAATGGCCGCAACAATACATCATTTAAGCCTTCATTAGTTTATCGGCCAAGCGACTGGTAAAAGTTATTAGCGACAGTTTAAAATGAAATTGCTGTTGGCCCTTTTGTTGTTATTGTTGCTGTTGTTGTTGCTGTTGTTAACATATTCATTTGGAAGTTAATGAACTCGTCAATTAGTTTGCCATTGTCTGGCTGCCTGACTGCCTGACTGCCTGACTGGACCAATGACTAATTACACATAATATTATTAATAATATTGCGTGAACTCGGTTGAACTGCACTTGAAGCAACTGCTGAAAATCTAGTTTGCTGCAAGGCACTTTGCTTTTGTTTGTCTAATTACTTAACAAGAACTTTCCTCTCTCTCTCTCTCTCTCTCTCTCTCTCTCTTGTCAACTGACACTCTCCACAGCCATTTGGCATTCAACTCCCATTTGGCCAACTAAAACTGTTCAACTGCTTCTGCTTCTGCTTTTGCTTGGGCTTCCTCTTTTGACTTGCCGATTGCCAAATACACAATGCGCTGATGACTCTTTGCCTTTTAGCCAAGCTGGCGACGAGTCTCGTCTCTCCTCCCCTCCTCCCCTCCTTCCCTGTCCCTCCTCCCTAAGCTTGTTGCTGCATATTTCTGTTTCTGACTTTCTCAAGCAATTACTATTTAATTTGCGCAAGCATTTTGCGCCAACTGCGGCGCATCACGACAGCGGCAACAGTGGCAGCTGCCACGCCCCCCTTTAACGCTACTCGTCTTACGCCCAACAAACTGTTGGCTGCTCATATTGCAGCCTCCATCTGAGTCTGAGTCTGAGTCTCAGTCTCAGTTGGCTTCTCTCTGCAGTTGTTCTTTGTTCGCCGACAGCTTCTTTTTTTTCTGTCGTGTTTTTTTCTTTAACGTTTTTGGCATTTTCGATCTTGTCTACGTTTGCTGACCACAAGCCGCTTAACAACAGCAACAGCAACAACAACAACTGCCTGAAGGTGGCCCCCACGCTTTTTATTTTGCGGTTTTTTGGTGGCTGGACATTCGACGAATAAATACGACGCGAGTTCAGTTGAGAGTTGTATATGGGGAAGTCACCGCAGTCGTCTACTTAGTCATGTTTTATGGCTCTTTTGGCTTTATAATTTGTCCGACAACAGCTGCGCCACAGACTGCGCCTCACCTCTTCGCCCTCTCTCTCGCACTCTTTCGATTTGCAGCATTAGCCCCTGATCCAGTTTTCAGTTATGGCCTGGCCAACAAAAACTTCAAAGCGTTTCGCCTTTTTGGGCTCTTTTGGGTTTGTCGTCGTTGCTCCAATTAGTTGCCAAATGTTTTCTTGTTAAATTCAAATTGTAATTTTATGATTGCGACCAAATGTTGTTGCCCCAACACAAAACACACCGAACAACACTCAATGGCTTCTTCGGCGAGCTAATTTATTAGTTTTGTGCTCCATGGCCAAAATGAGTTTTAACATATTCGAATTTCTATGCTTTTTATATTTGTATATGGCTTGGGGCAGCATCAAGAATTTCTACACTCCCCCACCTGCTGTGCGTGTGTGCGTGTGTGTGAGTATATTTAAATTAAATTCTTTTTATTGTGTTATTTTTGGTATTGCGAAGAATACAAAAAATAAGAACGAAAAAAAAAAAAGTTTTGTTCTCTTGAGCTTTGTTTGCTTTTCGAGCATTTCGTTTCCATATTTTTGTCTCTTCTGTTGTTGGCCAAACATTTTGCTTTTGCTTTTGCTTTTCCTTTTGCTTTGCTTTGTTTGTTTTATTCTGCAGCGTTTTCCTTTTGCTTTCCGCTTTCATTTGCCGTTGTCGGTTACGTATTTTGTTGTTGCTGTTGCTGTTGTTGTTTTCATTTGGCATTGTTTTGCTTTATTTTTGTTTTGTCGGTTTGCTGTTTTCCTTGTTTTTTTCTCTCTCCTCTTTTTATACCCGCTACCCATAGGGTAGAAGGGTATTATAACTTTGTGCCGGCAGGAAATGTATGTAACAGGTAGAAGGAGGCATCTCCGACCCTATAAAGTATATATATTCTTGATCAGCGTCAACAGCCGAGACGATATAGCCATGTCCGTCTGTCCGTCTGTGTGTCTGTGTGTCTGTGTGTCTGTCCGTCTGTCCGTCTGTCCGTCTGTCCGTATGAAACACTGGATCTAAGAGACTATAAGAGATAGAGCTATAATTTTTTTTCGACAGCATTTGTTATGTTTGCACGCAGATCAAGTTTGTTTCAAATTTTTGCCACGCCCACTTCCGCCCCCGCAAATAAAAAAAATCGAATAATAAGCGTAATTTTAAAGCTAGAGTTCCGAATTTTGGTATAAATAATAACTACTATAGTAGTTATGATTCCTGAAAATTTTGTTGCGATCAGATAAAAATTGTCGAAGTTATTAAAGAAATACTTTTGTATGGGCAAAAACGCCTACTTACTAGGGTCTGAGTTGCTTTGGCTGACAATCTGGTATATTGTGCCGTCTATGGTATATTATGAATGCGGTACTATGTCGATATACCAAATATACCATTTGGTATATTTTTAGTATTTTTGCAGTATATTCGGTATATTTTGAGAAAATACCGCAAAATATATTTCTTTTATTCAAAATGGGTAGCGGGTATCTCACAGTCGAGTACACTCGACTGTAGCTTTCTTACTTGTTTTTTTTTTGGTTGGTTGTCTTTGCCGAGGCGAGGCGCCTCAAAGGAGCGATGCGCCGCAATCCGCAGTCCGCAATCCACAATCCACAATCCCGCAGTCCGTGGCACTTCTGAATGAGGTTGCAATGACTTCGCTGTCTTCGCTGACCGACTTCTCGATGCTCTCGATGTGGCAGGTGGCAGGTGGCAGCTATTGCTGCGGTTGCCATTCGATGAGTGATGAGTGTATTCACATGCTCACAAATATTTGCGTTTGTTTGCGTGTGTTTATTCAACACATTCTGACACTTTAACACTTACGAGTGCACTCGCATTCATATTCATGAGTGTATTCTTATTCATTTGCGTATTTGTTTGTTTTCAGCTGTTTAAGTGCTCCCCTTCGTTCTAACACTATTGAATTCATTCGAATATGAGTGTATTCACCAACACCCATTTGATATTCATAAATATGAGTATATGAATATATTGAAATTCAACTCTTATTTATCTACCTCAATTAGTTTGGTATGAATACTCATGAGTGTATTCGAATATACATTGAAATACCCAACTACATAGTCATAAGCACTCATAGCTAGGTAAAGTAGGTGGACTCATGAGTGTATCCGAATGTGAGTGTATTCTAATAATATAATCACTTAATATTCATAAATATCCATATTTAGTATGTAACAGAGTAAATACCCAACAGTATTCAATTGCTATTCTGAAACTCATGAGTGTATTCGAATATGACGGAGTACTCGAAAAATATATACTTAAATAGCATATATTCATAATATACTAATTTGCTCTGTACCTCATGGTGTGAATACCCAATTGTATTCGTTTATTTATCGTCTGACATATTCATATGCTTAGAATATTTCTTTGAGGAGAAATATTCATTCGTTTACCCCTCAACACACTCGTGACAATCACCTGCACTCATAATTATTCATAGATCGATGTGCAGATTCTTTGGGTGTGTTGTGTGAGTGTATTCGCATATTCGTTGTGTCTGTCCATTCACATTTTACGAGTGCATTTTACATTTTTCTCCTTGTACTCTCTTGTAGTTGTTTTCGCCTCCTCTCTTTTTATGTTTCACTTCTTCTTCTTCTACTATTTTTTTTGTCTGTTTGCATTGAGCTGTGCAAATTAAATTGCAAATGTGTCTTGCTCACACTCACACACTCACACACACACACACACATCCATTTACTCACATGCACTCACTCGTTTCATTCATCGCATCTAAAATCCATGCAAACGACGCCGCCGATGCCGCAGCAACAACCAAGAACCAACAACCGACAACAGCAGCAACAACAACTATGCACTCACACACACACACACTCACATACTCATACTCGCATTCACATTCACTCACACACAGATTGCAGTTGCTTTTGCTGGTTTTGTTTCATTGTGCGCTATCCTTTTACTTATGCCTTGTGCCCCTGCCATTTGTGTGTGAGTCTGTGAGTGTATTCGTGAGTACATGTGTGTGAGTGTGTGCTTAGCTGCAAATTGCAATTAGTGTTGACTTATGTTGAAGTCATCGTGCACCAGTTTCTGTTCATCCCTCCCCCCCAATGTCGTTTCTCCTCTTCCGTTCCCTCTCTCTCTCTCTCTCTCTCTCTCTCTCTCTCTCTCTTTCACTCTTTCACTCTCTCTTGACACAACAATTCTCCCACATTTGTCCCTCACGCTTGTAATTGCTGTTGCTTTCGTTGCTCTTGTTGTAGTAATTATTGTTCTTGTTGCTTTTCGACGCCATCGCTGCAATGTGTCCATAAAAAGGCATTTGAGGTTGCAGCCAAGTGCAGTTAACTAACTCCAAAGCACTTGGTCATCCAAGCGATAGCCAAAGGGCACAGATGGAGAGAAAAAAACCGAGAGTGACAGAGATAGAGAACGAGAGAGAGAGATTGCTAAACGGAGAGCTTTACCAATTGTCTGGCAACGACTTAAAATCAATGCCAAATCTCAATCCTTAACCTCAGGCTGAGCCAATGAAACAACCAGACAAGTAAAAACCAAGCAAAAATGCTGCATTCACGCAGACAGTGAAATACCCTATACTAAGTAATGAGTTAATGAGTCACTATTGGTGTTCAAAATAATAATAAATATATAGCATATGGAAATAACTTTCGTAATAAAATAATGATATTGATCTTGCTCAATAATTGTTAAATAATAAATAAAACATTAAACAAATAATGTGGAAATAAAAGTAAAGTAAAGTCAAGTGAGAATAATGGAAGCAAAGTTCATACCAATTTTCTATAGCTTGCTAGTTAAAATTAATTTCAATTTAAGAATCGAAAATGTTGTAGCGACTGACTTTTTTATTAAAATGATTCCCTAAATAATTTCTGTTTAATTTTAGAGTTCACCAAATTTAATCGCAATATAGATAATATTCGCAATAAAGATAATAGATAAATAAATATAATGTAAAAATAATTTTTAAAATGATCATGATATTTGATTGCTTAATATCAAGCTACGCCATGAATTTCAGCTCACTAGCTCTTTTTGTTCCCAAGATATACCCGTTTAAACTAACAGTCAGACGGGCAGACGGAATGAATTTTTGCATAGAAAAGCTTTGTGCCTAGTGCATATTGAAAGCAGCAGCAAGTGGCGGCATTTTAATTGTTGCTTTGTTCTATGCCGATGCCAAAGAAGTGCAGCAAGAACAACAACAACTGTGATTACATTGCTAAAGAATCGTATATTGCGAGTAGAGAAATAAATGTTGCTTAGTTGGTTGCTTAGCTGTCTAGTCGGTTAGTTAGTTGGGCAGCCGCAGCAAAAACCTCATTTAAAAGCAATTTTCATTGCTTTCCACCAGCTATGCATGGTCACAGAGGGGAGTAAGGGAACAAGGGAGAAGGGGAAAGTGGGAGGGGAAGGTGTACAACTACTACAAATCGAAAGCTCGTTTACAATGTTGAACCTTCTCTCGCCTTTTAGCATAACTTGCAGTGTCTAGTGCCGCCCCCTCCCCTCCCTCTCCCTATTTCTCTCCTGCTGCTTTCTCACACCAAGTTACTCCACACTCCCTCCACACCCGTCTCCCCACCCCCCCTCCTTTCCACGGTTGTTGTTGTTGCGCCTGGCGCAGCCACAAAATGTTTTCAAATTCACATAAATTAAAGGCACGGAAAAACTATTAAAGCGTTTGTCGTGCCCTTAGTAAGTGTGTGTATACGTGTATGTGTGTGTGTGAGTGTGTATACGTATGTGTGTGTTGGTTAATGAAGAAAAATAGATGAGTGTTTGAGGTGAGCAACGGCAGCAGCAGCCGAAATGTGCTTAAAACATTTTATGTCTCTTTGCCTCTAGTCAAAGAGCGAGTGTGTGTACGAGTGTGTGTGTGCGAGTGTGTGAGTGTGTGCGAGTGTGCGTGTGTGTAAGCTACTGTATCTGCCCTCAACCCAGACACTTCTTCAGTCTGCGCTCTAAGCAGCGGGGTGCCCAACAAGGGGGGAGATAGAGAAGGGAGTCACTCAGTCGCTTTGATGGCCTTTTTGCTGGCTGTCTTTAGCTATTTCTCCCCACTGTACGTGTGTGTATGTGTGTGTGTGTGTGTTGTTTGTTAATAAGTTGCAGCGATTTGTCGCCTGTCTGTTGCTCGACCCCAACACATGAACACGCACACGCACACGCACACACTCGCACTTTGACACACATGTAAAAAGAGTGTTAATTACTTCCAATTGGAATTTTGGTTAGTTTATAATTTGCCATGCCCATTTTGAATGGGCGACAAATTGATGGGCTCTTTTAACAAAACACTTTATGCTGCCATCGCCAACGCCAACGCGGGGATTAAGGCGTTCAAAGAGGGGGAGGCGCCACAGTGTGGCAGCTGTTGCTGCCGCTTTGCTATTTGAAGCCATTTAAATTGCGTGTGGTCAGCTGGGTCAGCCGAGTACAGAATTAGAGAGGCAAGAGAGAGAGAGAGAGAGCAAGAGCAAGGGGGGAGGAGGGAGCTTGCTAGATTGCCAAGCTAAAAGGCAGTTAAAAACTGCGGCACGTAGCCATTGGCAATGGACGCGCGAAAGCGTAGCGATGACTGCGAATGAAAAGCCAGGCAAATAAAAGGCGGCCAAAAAGGGCTAAAGTGCTGCACAGACCACACTCAGAGTGGTGGGTGGGGGAATAGGGCAGGGGGAAGGGGCAATGAAAGCACAGATTCGATTACACTGAGAGAGCGAAGTGCTTAAGAGCAGGTATTGAGCGGGGCAGCAACCGCAAAATCATGCGGTTGTGTTAGCTTCAATGCAGCACCGACAACAACAACAACAACAACTTGCAACAGCAACTTGCAACAACAAGAGCAGCAGCAGCAGCAGCAAAGCTTTTGCAGATTCCGTTTCCGTTTCAGTTTTATTTTGGTTTTTTGTTTCACTTTTTTTGCTTCTTTTCCACTTTGGGGTTTTTACGATTTGCTTTGACTTTGGGCTTTTCCGTGCCACATCGAAAGAGGCAGAGAGATGGAGTGTGGGAGGGGGGGAAAAGTGTCAGGTGGCAGTGTTGGGTGTCGTTGCACTTCATTGAGCCGTGCAAGTGTTAAAAGTGTAGCAAATTGCGTGGTTTTTATGCCACTGCGCTGCATCAAATGATGTTGCCCAAAAGGCAGCGTGGGAACATCGCAAACTACAAGCCACACAAAATGAGAGAGAGAGAGAGAGAGAGAGAGAGAGAGAGAGAGAGAGAGAGAGAGAAAACAACACATGGCAACTATTATTAAGAACTTCTTTTTTTGAAGACTTTTAGCTACACAATTATCTTTCGAATATCAAACAATCTCTAAATACATTCAATTATCTGTGTGCGACTTCAACTTTTATCTTGAAATCTTTTCCTAAAGATAAACCCAAATTCTTATGGATATGATACTAATTGTATAACAGAATATATTATTCATTTCCTTAATTTCTACTTTAATTCAACATTTCCTTTAAAAAAAAAACCTTATTTTAAGTGTTCTTTATTGAACTGCTGAATTTGAATTTCATTTCATGGAAATGCAGGCTACACATATGAAATGATATTGAATTTCGCAGCACAACGAAAATTATATATAGTAAGTAGCATTAACATGCTGAATTTCTTCTTTAAGCCTGAAGAAAAAAAATACTATGCTTAACATTCTTAATTAATTGGCTTATGGATGGAATACCATAAAATGTAACTCTCTAGAAATATCTTTAATATTTTTTGATATTATTGTAAGAATATGCCAAATTAATATACCAAAGTCATATTTGGTATATTCATATACAACCACATTCAAAATATACCACAGAGCACAAAATATACCAAAGCACCTCAATTAACATGAAATACATTTTTCAAAATCGTTAATTCAAAGCATTTGCTTAAAGTGTTCATTCAAATTTAGTTCGCGATTACTTTAAATAATGTTTACGAATATTTACAACTAAATTGTAGTTCATTTTATCCACATTACGTTGTATTTCTCACTCTCCTCCCATTGGACTTCTCAGTGCTCAGTTTTCGCATCGTGCTTCGCTTTGCCCACGCCAAAAAGGTTGAGAAAGAAGGCGGGAGGTTGGTCTTTAATTAAAATGGCTTTTGTAGTTGGCATTTGTGGCATCGCATAGCTGTGCTTTCAACTTGAATTCCTTGCATTCTTTGGCCATATAGCAAAAACAAATCACATCCATAATCATATCCCTTTTGCAGTTCCAACCCAAACCCAAACTCAAACACACACAACAAAACGCAAATTAAGTACAGTCTCTTCATCGAGTCGAGTTCAGACTGGAGTTGAATTAAGTCGAGTCCTGTACTTTCGTTCTCTCTCTCTCTCTCGCTCTCTTTCTCTGTGCACAAAGGACACTCATTATGCATTCCCAATCTCAATTTCTCGCTCTCTTTTCTTTCTCTCTCCTCTGCTGAGTAGTTTTTTTTAGCGACGAGCGTTGCTATTTTTTAAATAAGCAACTTTTTTGCATACTTTCAGGCGCGCCGCCAACAACACACACTACAACAAAGTGTGGCAGCTTCCGCCTCCGCCACCGCCTCCGCCTCCTTCAACTCTCCAGCAACATGGCAACATTTTTTCACATCGCTATCGCCTGCAACGTCGCCTCTCCGCCCCCTCCCAAAACCACATTGTTGCGGTTGTGGAATAAAGTGTTGCATTTTGTTTTCTGTTCCAAGCGATTCGCTCGCAACTCGATGCCAACCGAGCTTCCTCCCTCTCCCCCCACCTACCCCCAAGCCCCCTACATAACCACCTCCTCTTCAGGCAGACATATGAGCCGCAATGATTCTTGTTGCATATGTGCAACAACTTAACTGCCACTCGCTAGTTGATAGCCATTGTAACAGTTTCTGTTGCTGTTGCTGTTTCTGTTGCTGTCTGTTGCCTGAGCAATGGTCGCCGTTAGTTCGCGCAATTTGTTGCAAGTCAGGCGGATGGCAGAGTCCTCCTCCTGTTATTGTTATTGTTGTCGTTCGTCGCTGGTCGCTCGATGTGGGCAAGCAAAATGCGCACAGCTGTCGGGATTAACCGAGAGATTGCAATGTAAACGCAGCGAATTAGTCCAGGCCAACAACAAGCCAGGCAACCAAATGGGAAAAAATAAACCCTGAATACGCCACCGCCACCGCCGCACCCCTCACAAATTCCTTCCACCCCCGATGGATGCGCATGTTACATGGAAAATCACACACAAATAAATGTAATAAAGAAATAAAACTCTCAATGCCCGGAGACAATAGACAATAGCCTTTGGCCAACTTCAATTTAGTCTCCATTTCCATTTCCATTTCTACTTCCACATTTCCATCAGCATTGCGATTGCGATGGCGATTGCAGCCGCTGCCAAAAACTCAAACTCTAACTCAAACTGAAACTGAAACTGAAAATTTAACAGATGGTGCGCATTAGATGCGCTTCACTCGGCCCCAGAGACCAAGTAAACCAAGCAAATACAGCAGCCAAGAGACCCGCGAGCCACTGCGACAAACGTACCCCAAGCTGTGTCTGCCACACACACACACACACACACACACACTCCCCAAAGCCCTTTGCACACTCACTCACTGAGAGGGCAAGCAGTGGACCAGAAGTGATTCAGCTGCAGCCAAATCCAGGTGAGCACAACAATAACAACAACAACAGATATAAAGAAAGTATAAAGAATGTGTGCAAACTAATTGACCTCATTGAAAAAAATACCGGGGCGAAACTTAAAGCAGAAGTCACAGAGAATCAAATTCAATGCACAGTGTATAAATACAATACATTCTGGATAATTGCAACTGCAGTTAAGTGCACATTTAAGATAATTGCATACCTCATTAAAACGAAAAGATACGAAACTTCAAGGCAGAAGTCACAGAGAATCAAATTCAATGCACAGTGTATAAATACAATACATTCTGGATAATTGCAACTGCAGTTAAGTGCACATTTAAGATAATTGCATACCTCATTAAAACGAAAAGATACGAAACTTCAAGTCAGAAGTCACAGAGAATCAAATTCAATGAACAGTGTATAAATACAATACATTCTGGATAATTGCAACTGCAGTTAAGCGAACATTGAAGATAATTGCTTACCTCATTAAAACAAATGATGCGAAACTTTAAAGCAGAAGTAACAGAATATTATTTTCGTTAGAACTCTACGTAAAAATTTATTTAATGCGGATTGCTGCAGCTGCATTTATGCGCAAATTTAGGATAATTGCATATCTCATTCAGAAACCAAAACTTTTAAATAGAGATACAGTATATATAGTATCTTATAGAGGAAAAAGGGTAACAAATTTAAAAAGTCAGTATAGTATAAACAGTTGAAACAGTTGCAGTTAAACGCACAATCGCTGTTTAATGATGCTACTTATTCGCCTACTACAAATACACTGCACTGCCGATATGAAAATGTTCTTTTAACAGTAAGAACTTATTGGCTAATGTAAACTAATGTAAATAAAGCCAAATATATATTTTTTTTCATTTTGAAAACACATTGCAGTTAAGTGCATTGGCATTATGTGCTCTAAATTTGCGCATACTTCTAAACTCTACGATATATTTCTTAATATAAAATTGAGTTTATGATGCAACTTACTAAATCAACAAATTTTAGCATACACATGAACAAAATAAAGTCCAATAAAAAATCAATTAAATTTTGCGCACTTTGGCACCACTGTGCAAGCGTTCCCGTTAAAGTGAATGGGTCACCGTTACCGTGTTGCCGTAGCCGAAATCGAAACAAATTGCTGGCGAATAAAGCAAATCTAAATATTAATGTGCGACTCAATGAGTTGGAAGCGGGTCGCGTCGCATCGCATCGTATTTAGGGGCTTTGGGTTGAGTTGGGCTCTGCTTCTTTCTCATCGTCTTCCTCTTCGTCTTCCTCTTCTTCTTCTGTTTTTGGGGTAGGCCTCGAGATAAGCCAGACGAGGAATTCAGGTAAAAGAGAAGCAAGTCGCGGCTGCCCCCGTGGATTTCCAATTCCTTTTTCAATATTTACTCTTTTTTCTGTTTTTTTTTTTTTTGCTGTGGCGTAAATCGTGCAAAAAGCTTGCACAGGCAACCATTTGGTCAGTTGGCAACTGGGAGCGGGTAATGGATGACTGAGAGAACAGGGGGAAAGAAGGGGGAAAGACGTCGCTTGGAATTTCGCTCAACATAAATATTTTTATCACTTGCCTTTGGCCCCGGCGCTTGAAGTTTGTTTGTTTCCGTTTCGTTTCGCGTCTTTTTTATTCATTTTGGTTTTGTTTCTAGTTTTTTTTTTGTTGCTTGTTGTTTGGCTGCTGTTGTCCCATGCCATCATGGCCATGCATTTGAAATGAAAGAACGGATCCGGATGCGGACGCGGACGCGGATGAGGATGAGGATACGGATGAGGATGTGGATTCACTGGGCAAGTGGCTGTGAAATCCGCCTCCCTACTCTGCCTTCTCCTCAAGGCGCTAAAACTAATTCAAATTAAAGCCCTTAAGCTGAGCACAAAAGCGCGGCGACTTATGCGTTAAATTAATTTTGGAATGAAGCGGACGAAGACGGAAGACGGAGATGAAGACGCTAAGATGCGAGTTGCTAGATAAAAAGAAAGATGCTAGATGGATGGGATAAAAACGGCATAAAAGTTGAAACTGAAATTGAAATTGATTGAAAGTCGAGGCGAAACACGAAACACGAAACAATTGCTGAGCGCGCGCTCTTTATGTTAAATCAATTCTCAAGAGAATCAGTTTCTGGCCTAATCTTCCAGTGCAAACTAGTAGAAACATTTGCCACCCTAGACGAACAGCTTCTAGGTCATTCCCCAGAAAAAGTTGCCCAGGAGATTTGTCCATAAGCCATAAATTAGCCGAGACTGAGACTGAGACTGAGACTGAGGCTGAGACTGCGGCAACGTTGACGTTAACGTTGACCTTCGACCGTGTTTTGCGCTGGGCCCGTTACCGTTATGGGGTTGACCCGGAGTTGGAGACGGGGACGGAGCTTGAGGATGAGGATGAGGATGAGGATGAGGATGAGGATGAGGATGAGGATGAAGACTCGCCCGCTGCGCATTTGTTTCTTTGATTAATTCTAGACGGGGCGACGGCCCACAAAAAGTTAATCGTTAGTAATTTATGACTCTCTATGGAGAGACAGAGTTGGAGTTGGAGTTGGCTTTGGCTTTGGCTCTGGAGTTGGAGTTCCGAATCGAAGTTGAGGTGACAGCTAGTGAAGGTGGGAGGGTAGAGGAAGTAGTTGCAAGGTGCGGACAGCAGAAAACACAAATAATTGGCGTGTTTGCCAGCACAGTCGAAGACTGGAGACGAAGACAAAGATGATGATGATTGCATAAATGACCCGCTGACTTTGACAACAAATATGCCAAATGGAGATGGGGGAGCTACAAGGTAAAGAGATCGATTGAGCTCAGTTTGCTCTCGACTGCCATCGATTGGATTGCCTTACTCTCTCTGTCTCTCTCTCTCTCTCTGTCTCTCGTCCTTTTCCATTTCCCACTTGCCAACTCCCAACATTTCGCATTTCGCACTTACCATTTACTCAGCCATTCACTCGAGGCATTCAAATGCGCCGTCCAAGTGTTGAATAAAACACCAAAAATGCAAAGAGAAGAATGTCGATGACGTCGTCGTCGTCGTCGTTGTCGTCGTAGCTGTTGTTGTTGCTTTTGCTTTTGCTGGCATTGGCCATGGCAATGGAAATGGCAATGGAAATGGAAGTGGAAATGGCATTGGGTATGATGGCAATCCAATGCTAGATGCATTGCATTGCTGGCAAGTTCATTGCGCTCTAAGAGTGCGAAGCCAGGCGACCATCGTCATCATCTCGACCATCTCGACACTCCTCGACTATCGACTCTGGACTATCGAGGAGTGTGCCACACAATGGCCGCAATTGAAAACGCCACTCGATGGGGCAGGCCAACACAGTGCATCCGACTATCCGACTGTCCAACTGTCCAAACGAATGCCGTTTACTCCTATGCCAGCAATGTTCTCAGTTATCTGACTCTGCGAGGGTCGCTTCAGCGATGCTCGAATTGATAAAGAACTATGTATTATATAAATGAAGAACCTCAATACATCATTCACCTCTAATCTTCTTTGCATTACAACAAAATATTACAATTTAACATTAACCACATTAATAAATTCAGCCTGCTCTCGTCACTTAAGAAATTCAGTTCAAATTGTTGAAAAGGTTTTAAAAAATGTCAAATTTTTCGATTGAGAGAAATTCATTCTTGAATATGTTTCTGAACATATGTTATTATTCAAATTTCTTACAGCACAAATGATGAAATTGATTTTAAAGCTCAGGCTCTGTCTGAGATTTTGATCAGGATAATCGATATAGTTCAATATATATAAGAAAAAATGTTTATGTACGTTATATTACAATTATTAATATAGTGAAAGGATTCAAGAGTTTTTCCCTAATTGAATATTGATATTAATAAAATGAATAGTTTACTGGAATGTTTTCAATTTTCTAATCAGAACATTCTTTTGGGTCTAAATACTTTCGAATAACATATTTTCACTAGAATTCAATGATTACTTTATTACTTTCTTTGGATCTAAATATTTGGGACACACATTGTAGAATGGATTCTTAAATCCACTTTTCAGCTTATAATAGTATTTAGTGCAATATTCATTCAGTATTCACTATTGAATTTGTAATAAGAATAATCATAATCATTCTTAACAGATTTCTACGTCTTGTTTTTGCTTAAGAATCGTTAAAATTTGATGTTCTGAATACTTTGGAATAACATACTCAATGTCAAACATTATTCAATATAAACAAAATTCTGAAATCAAGTGTTCACTTTAATATTGTTATAACAAAATATTTCTGTCTGAAATTCGTATTTGATAAAACTACTTTCGAATATAATAATATATAAAAGAGAAATCAATATGCCACAATATATTTGCTAAGCTCTAAGCGATATTCTGAAATTCTGCAACGTTCTCGAACTGCCCTCGCTTCTAGAAGTTTATTGAGTCTAGATGCCACATGGTAAATGGCATATGTGCTATATAGTAGAGAGTAATATAGTGGGCTACAAGGGCAATGGGTACTCACTCTTGCACTCGTTGGCATCGTTGTCGGTGGCACGTCCCCAGGGTCGATCGAAGTAGAAGGGTTTGCATCGCTCGCACTCTGGTCCGGCGGTGTTGTGCTTGCAGGCGCAAGTCATCGCCAGCTTGGCGTTCAGCTGGAGGGAACCGGAGCTCCCGCTGCTGCTGCTGCTGCTGCGTCCGAAGTGAGTGTGCAACGAGCTGGTCATGTCATCGTCCTGGCCATCGTCAGCATCACCGCCGACGACGTGAAGGGAGCCGCTGCTCAGGCTCGATGTGGTGGCCACACACTCGGAGGCGTGGCCGTTGCACTTGCAACGTCCGCCGACGGCAAAGTCCGAGACGGCATAATGCTGCGACACGGACAAAAGTTGCTGCATGGAGACGGAGCCTGAACCAGAGAGGGAACCGGAACCGGAACCGGAGGCACCTGGCGAACCCGACTGAGCTGAGGCAGCGACAACCTCAGCGGTGGCCTGCTGCAAGGAGGAAGTTTTGCTGGCCGGCGATGTCTTGAGCGGCACACTCGCGACTGGAGGCGGAGTACTGGCCAACAGCTTGCCCTGATAGTGCTTCTCGTAGGCGCTGCTCTTATGCTTGGACTGACGCTTACTGGTCGTCGTCTCGCCATCGTTGGCATAGTCCATATGCAGTTCGTCGTCGAGCTCGAGGTGCTTCTTGGGCTCCTCGTACTCCTCGTGATCGTAGCCAGCGCTGTCGTTGTCATGCAAATTGTAATCGTACTCATCCTGCTCCTCCAGCTCATGACCGTCGAGCTCCTCATCATCGTCGTCGTCCTCCTCCTGGCTACCAGTCATCTCATCACTGAAGCTATTCGCATTCCCCTTGCCCTTGGCACGCTCCCGACTCAGCAGCAGCTGCGGCGGCAACTCGAGTCGATGGAAGACCACACGTATGTCGGTGGCCGTCACCCAATCCTGCAGCACCAACGAGGCATCCAAATCATTGGCCGACGGTCGTCCCTCGAGTGTATTGAAGGCGAATCTCTGGGCAGCGCCGCCGCCCGCGGTTCCATCGTGCTGGGAGTTCATGCAACGTGCCTCCTGCTCGTTGAATTTGCTTATCTTGGCCCGATCCGCACGGCCGTAGAACTTCTGGCACTGCGAGCTGTAGAACTGAAACGGTTGCCAGGTCTGTCCAAAGTCCGAGCTCTTGTAGATGGCCAGGGAGTCGGGACGGGGTGACTTGGGGCAGAAGGACAGCGAAATGTAGGTCAGTTCGTACTTCTTGCCCAGCGACAACGTGAGCGTCACATTGTCCGGCGGTGCGTTGTCCGGAT
Source organism: Drosophila kohkoa (assembly GCA_019972355.1). NCBI lineage: Eukaryota > Metazoa > Arthropoda > Insecta > Diptera > Drosophilidae > Drosophila > Drosophila kohkoa. The sequence goes on from BJEL01000077.1 coordinate 2,513,352, forward strand.
CGTGGGGCACATTGACGCTGCCCGAGCGCCAGCAGGTCACATTGCTGGGATTATTGAGATCGGTGAGAGCAGCGGCGCCATAGCGATGCTCCAGCTTATCGCAGACGCGACACTCGCCCGCCGAGCCATCGCGTTGCAGCTCACAGAAGCGTTCCGGCTGCTGAGCGCCGCAGACGCTCGAGGCCTGGACGGGATTGCCGTAGGCGGCGTTCACAAAACTGGGCAAGCATTTGCGGGGTTTGCCCTCGAAGTAGCATGGATCGTTGGCGTTGATATTGATGGCTTCGATCTGGGGCAGGACGAGGGCGAGGGCGAGGACGAGGGCCAGGGATGCGAGCAGCGTGCTCAGTGGCAGCCTCATCTTGCAGCAGTTGAGAGTGAACTTCAATGTGGGATGTAAGTGGATTCCAAATGGGTTTGAAATCAGGATTTCAATTGTATATCAATTTTTGTTTGATTTTTATTTGCAATGACTTCAATTCGAATGTGGATTTCAATTGGTTCACTAGTTTTGCGTTTCTTTGTGTCTCTATCACTCGCGAGGATCAATCGACGAACGGTATTTGGGCAAGCACACAAAAACAAAAACAACAAAAAAACACGCTGATGCTCACGCTACACGCAGAGCAGAGTAAGCAAAGCAAAACACGCGACACGCGCGGCGGCGGCGTCACTAAGTCTGGCACGGCGGCCACATGCAACAGCTGCCGCTTTGATTTCCGATTTCAATTTGTTTTTTTTTTTTTTCGTTTTTTGTTTTTATTTATTTTTTATGGTCGGTCTTCTTGTTCTCGCTCTCACACTCTCTTCTGTTCTGTTCACTTGCTCTGAATTGTATTTGGTTTGTGGTTTATTCGATTCGCTTTCAGGGGGTAAGAGAGACCGATGCGATTGGCGATGCAACTCGGTCAACGGCCAGCGTTGTTCTGTTCGCTACGCGTTCACGCTGTTTCACACACGCCGTTCACATTCACATTCACGTTCACGTCCTCGACGACGACGTCGCGTATCCTGCGAGGCGAGGCGACAACAACAGACGACAAGCGAGCCCAACTAACTGTGATGTATGTCGGATGTTGCCTTTGCCTTTGCCTGCTTCCCAATTGTGTTGAGTTTCTTCGTTTTTGCGCTTCGGTTTGCCACAGACTGAGTCTCTCTCTATATGTGTGTGTGTGTATTTCGCTTCGTTTCGACCTCGACCAATTTCACCACTGCATGTTGCGGAGGCTGGTCGCAAATGTTGCTACACCCAAAACACCAAAAAAAAAAAAATGCCAACAAAATTTTGTTCGGCACACACATACACTCTCGCACACAATTACAACGCGCGCGTGGGCTGCTGAGTGTCGAACACGAACACGAGCGAGCACGAGCACGAGCACCAAGAGCCTAACTAAGCAACACACACAGATATGCACGCATACAGTGACACTCTCGATTCGTTTGTCATTCGTTCGTTCGGTCGTTCGTTGCTCGCTTGCTTTGCTTGCGTCGGCTTCGTTGTTCACCTGGCAAACGTTTGTCCGTTACTAAACAGCCGCAGCATCTCGTGCCGGTCGCTTGCCGGCTGATGTTGCTGTTGCTGCGCTGCCCTCACTGCTGCTGTTGCTGCTGTTGCTTTCGTCCGTTGCTTGTGGGTTGTAACTCGCGCTCTCTTTGTCGCCCTCTCGCTCTCACTGGCTTAGTGCTTGTGCACGGCGATGTTGGTGTTGCTAACACTTCTACGAACTGCACTGTGGGCAATGTAACAAACAAATGCAAGCCAAAATTTATGTATTTGCATTGTTATCACACATTATTATCAAAATACATTTAGTTATTATACATTGTGATGTACTTAACATATGTATGTATTTACATTGTTATCACACATTGTTATCAAAATATACAATCTTGTTTTTATACATTCTGATGTACTTAACTCTGGTTTCATCCCACTTATTTTGTTTACTAACATTTTATTGACCTTACAATGTGCACTGTCTAAACAATAACTGAAAACTGCAAGATTAATGCCATGGACAATATTATTTGATTTTATATAACATAATAATTTAACTAGTTCGGATTTACATTATCATAATTTACTATATTTATTATCATGTACACATCGTTTGTATTATGCACATATAGCTCAACTTTTAAATTATTTAATTGCTATAATATGTACGAAGATGAAAACTTCGCGGTGAAGTAATAAGAAAAGTTAGTATCTATTTTGTCTAAAATTTAATTCTAGGGTGCAGCCAAAGAAACTGCAGTCTTCGGGCTTTAGTCTGTATAATTTATCATATATTATTAGTGTACTTACATTTTTAAGCAATATATTTTTAAATACACTTGACATATCTTTGATCAACTTGATGTCAAAGTTTATTTTCTAAAATTGCAAATTTAATGAAAACGTTTTTGCAACTTCTGTGAGTAATTTTCTAACGTATATCGAATGCAAAGTACATATTACAAGGTAGATTAAAATTGATTCAAGTAAATTCTTTACATATTAAGCTATTGTAATTGATTACATACAATTCGAATTTTAAAAATACTTAATTTGCTGCTCGTTCCACTGTGCGCACACTGTGGATATAGGCTTTGTGGATGCTGCTGCTTGGCAACATTAGGTGAATGAAGTGGTTGCTGCTCGCATGTTGCCAGCAACATGGTATGTTGCAGAACATTTGTAAGGCTCTTAGCAACCTGCCCAAAACCTGACGCCCCAGCACTTTTAATTAGTTGCGTGTGGCACAGGAAATACAAAGTTGTTTTTAGCAATCCACACACACTTGGCACCTTTATATGTATGTTTGTATTTATTTACTATGTATGTATGTGCGATTGTTAATATACGTAAATGACAGACAATGACAGTCCATTTATGCGCGAGTCTTTGCCATAACCTCAATTCGCGAGTCGAAATCAAAACTTCCGCTGTCATGAATTCAATACATTTCATTCACAATGCAAAACGCCAACAAAATATGCTCAGTCAGACATTGACGCAGACGCAGCGTCGCCGCGACGCCTGCGCAGTTCTCTTGTGTTGTGTTTCCTGCTAATGCCTGCAGTCGAGCCGACGGCATGCTCCACTAAGGCAACCCCCCGCATCCCGTTGCTCCCTCACTCTTACTCTCCAACTACAACTCTTTGTGCTCACTCACTCACTCTCTCTCGGTTTTGCTCTCCTTGTCTTTGTAGTGTCATCTGCAATTTGTAAGGCCGCATTACGCGCTGTCCCCCTCACACTCTTCTCCTTGTGCTTCGCATTCATTTATCGCTTGTTACCTTTCGTAAGCTGGGAACGTGCCCGAAAAAAAAAACTCATGCGAGAAGCTTCCGTTTGACTGACCAACGGTTTTTCCCCAGCCTCTCCCTCTCTGCGCTCTCCTTTTCATTCCCACTAAATGGAATCACTTGCTCCTGACCATTGTTGGTGTTGTTGCTGCTGCTGTTGCTGTTGTTTTTGGAGCCCCTTTTTGATTTATTGTTTTTGACATTTTGTGCGTCGTCTGCGCTCATTTCTTGGTTTCAGTTGCGTTTCAAGTGGTTGGCAACAATTCGGCTCGTTATGTTTTATTTATAACGGATTTGTAGCTGCCTTCGGCTTTGTCATGGCATTTTTTCTTCATCTCTTCTTCTTTGTTTATAAATATTTACAAGAGCAGACAAAGACGTACATAGTTGATTCTCTTTCTCACTCTTTCTCCGTCTCCTGCCCAAATATGAAGCATATTTGACCTGTGCTGTGACGTTTTGAGTTGGGTTCGAATTTCGGTCTTGCAAATGGAATTTTCATTTCATTTGCCAGTTGAGATCCCTGACAACAACTTTCCGTTTCAGTTTTGTGGAGCGTGCAACTCCAATCTTGCAACAGTCGTCGAGTTTTTGGCCTCGTTTACGAGCTGGCAAAATTGGCAGCTCGCTTCTTTGACGGCTGCGGGCCACATCCCAAAAAAACAAAAAATTAAAAAAAAAAAAAAAAAAACTCCAATGTGCAACGGGAGCAGCAACTGTTGCAACGTCTAATTATGACGCCAGCTCCAAGAGCGAGATGGTGCCGCTAGATGCAAGTGCAACTTGCAACTTGCAACTTGTGGTGGGCGTGGCACTCTCGAGTGCTGCACTTGACTGATGATTATGCTTATGATACTTGCTGTCATGAACACGTCTCCAACTCTGTGGCTGTTGCTGTGGCTGTTGCTGTGGCAACTAGTGAAATGCGCCTTGAATTTTGGGGGCGTGCCTCTTGGACCATTTGGTCAGAGTTTGGAGCCGTTTGCCAAATCAAAAACTACAGTTAACTCCGCATATTTTTTTATGGAGCCTCACAATATGTATGTATAACGAGCGCCTCTCTCTGCGATTCTCATAAAATGCAAAAGCGCAGCTCAACTGCGAAAATAATTTTAATTGAAATTTACATTTAGTATCGATATTTTTATAGTTTAAATATAGAGCTGAGACAGTATAGAATTTTATCTTGATACACCTACTTGGATCTCAACTTGAATACAAAATTATACAGCTAAAAAACAAATCTCAATTGAGTCGTCCACGACATATTCATAAATACGAGATACAACAACTGTAAAAGTAAAGTATTCATATCAATTTTTAACTTTTTACCGACTTCAAACCTCATTTTATATTAACTAGATAAATTTTTGGTTCCAAATTTCCGCAGCACTCTTCACCGCAAACACTTTTAAAATGAATACCAAAGAGTTCGTAGTGATGCCAACATCATATGGCAAGGTGACCAAGAGCCAGGAGATCATTCAGAACAGAGCTCTCGACTTGCTCAACATGATACACAACACAAGTGGATCGAGTACCCAGAGCGATCCTTCATTCGACGGGTATGAGAATAACTTCGAGTTGCCGCTGCTGTTCAACACACACATACTCGACTTTAGCAAGGACAATGCACTGATCTTTGGAGGACGTTGTGTGATCAGCGTCGATCGCATTTCGCCGCTTAAGGTATCGCGACGCATCCTGAAGCCGCAGTTGACCAGCGATGGCTACTTTCGACCCAATCCCGAGCGGATCGTGCAGCGTCTGTTTGGGCTCCTCGACTTGCGGCATCTCCTCTTGATGATCACGCCAACGATCGCGGTGCGGCGTCAGGCCAATGAGCATGTGTTGCACGGCTTTGAGGTGGCCACGCAGCTGCACTTGGGCGTCACCATACTGACGAGCAAGGAACGCGAACTCATCGAACTCCAGCATAATGCTAGCAACTATGCGCTGATCTTTTCCTCGGGCTACATCGATCTCGATGATCTGTATCTCAAGACACCAATCAAGGATCAGATCTTCAATGTGTTGCATCAAAGACCCAGCAAAGCGGTTTGTGTCTCCAACGGCGAGAATCGAATCATTCTCCACTATCGCTGCTGTGCTGAAGAGCGAGCTATGAGCCTTGTCCAGCCAAGGGAATTATCTGCTACATATCTCTCTTCTAGTTCAGCCTCAAGCAGCAACTGTTTGCGACAGATTGGAGGTGAAGTAGAGATTCCTTCGCCAGTGGAGGACAAGCCTAAGAAAAAACGCAAGTTGGTGAAGCGCGTGAAACAAAAGAAAACTTCTGCGTGTTCTCAGAGCAAGGTTGCCAAGAAGAAGCTGCCCGAGAAGACCGAACTCAACTTCTCCTCTCCTCTGGATCGCAGTGAGTCCAAACACTCTGAAGTGTCAACCTTAAAGAAGCGAAAGCTGAAGCTGAAGCCGAAGTCGATGCGCATTGCTCCTCTGCCCAAAGGCTTAAGTCCCACCGAAAGAAAGCAACATGCCGAACAGTTTGATAAGGAGAAACTTCGTCTCTTAGAGCGCAAATGGAATGGCTTCGGGAACAGCAACTCCAAGCGTCGCGACATCTTGACCAGCAAGCGTCCCTAATTGAATGGAATGGTGAACTGCACTCAATGTTACTTACACAAATTTGTTTATCGCATTGATTAAAAATTGATTTTACTTGCAACATGTAATTATTATTTTGTATTCCTGATTTTAAGATTGATTTCATTTTAAATGCGGGTCAAATAGCCACATTTAACTAGAATTTCCAGTCTCTGAATAGAATGAAGTAATACATATGTTATCATGTGGTTTGAAATTATCATAATCCAAACTATAAACATATCTTTTATCAATGACAACATTATTACGATTATAGCAAAAGAAATTTTACGTGTGAAAATGAAAAGGGATACCATGCTAAATCTTATACGATTTATAAAAGAAAAGGAAATTTAAAAAATCTCATAAAGATTAAACTGAGATAAAGAAGTTAGCATGCAAAATATAATATTATCATCACTTGTTATTGGATTGTTTGTAACTTGGTAAAAATTGTTTGAAAATTTGTTTCGATTTAAATTGTTTTGTTTACGAATTTCACCAAGTTCTTTTCTGCCCCTTGAAATATACCGAAATCTAAAAAATACTGTGATGGTATATTGTGTAGTCTAAGGTATATTTTAATGTATTTTATACCAACTATAACATACTTTATTTAACATATTCTTAGTTTATTTATTTTAATGTTCACAATGTTAGTCAGTAAAGTATTTTCAATTAGCCTAACGTAACATTAATTTCAATGTTTCAAATTCAAATAATTATACTTATTAATACAAAGATACCAGATACTTAAAATTAGTATATTTAAAATTACAGTAAAATACGAAGTGAAATGAATAACGGGTAAGAGAAATGCAATTTAAACAATTTTTAAATGAATTTATCATAAAATTCCGAATTTCCAACAAACATTGTTACAATAATTTTCATAATAAAAAGAAGAAATAATTAAATAAAAAAAAAAAACAAAATTAAAATAAATGAGTAAAAAAAAAGATTTCTCATATTTGATTTTTCTCTTCTTTAAAAATTGTTAATTTTTATTCACTGTTCAATGCGAAGTTCTTTGTTGCAATATATAATTATAATATATATAATAAAAAAAAAAAAGAAAAAAAGGAATAGAAAAAAAGCAAAATTTAAATAAATGAGTAAAAAGAAGATTTCTCATAATTGATTTTTCTCTTCTTTTAAAATTTGTAATTTTTTTCACTGTTCAATGCGAAGTTCTTTGTTGCAATGTATAATTATAATATATATAATAAAAAAAAAGAAAAAAAGAAATAGAAAAATAAAATTAAAATAAATGAGTAAAAAAAAAGAATTCTCATATTTGATTTTTCTCTTCTTTTAAAATTTGTAATTTTTTTTCACTGTTTAATGCGAAGTTATTTGTTGCAGTGTATTAAACTGTGGTCTTAATGCGCGATTAGTCATGGGATTTGGGAATTGGATAAGCTTTTGCTGCTGCTCAATTGCAACTGCAACTGGAGCTGTAACGGCAGCAGCAATCGGACAACAACAATAACAACAACAACAAATTGAGCTAGTGGCTGTGGCAGTGGCAAGTTGCAGCTCCGCGGGGTGCTTGCAACGAGCAACGAGCAACGAACGAGAATCGACAGGCGAACCAATCTGCAGTAAGAAACAGCAAGTGACTGTGTGCGAGAGTGTGTGTGTGTGTGTGTGTGTGTGTGTGTGTGTGTGTGTTGAATGTGTTTATCTCTCTCCCTCTCTCTCTCACACTTAGTGTGCGTGTGACTGCCGAAAGTCAAAGTCAGTTTGCTTATTTGCCGCCACGGTTTCTGTTTACAGTCGACAGTTGCTGCAGTTGTTGCTGATGTCGATGCTGTGGCAGTTGCTGCAGCCACCGCACCGCACCGCAGTCAGTGAGGCAATTAAGTCAAACAATTGCTGCAGGAAGTTGTCGCCCCATTGCCTTTGTGCCCCTTGCCCCTTGCCCCTTCCCCCATCCCCCTTTCCCCTTCTCTCATCTGTGTTCCCATCTTCGACTCCTTGTCAAGTCAATTGGTTTGCCACCACAACATTTAATGCCACTACCCTCCACCTACCCCACCTCCCTTGGATGGGTGCATGCAACGTTCACGCTGCGGCCTTAAGTAAATATTTGGCCTACGTGCCCATTACGTGATTTTCCGATAGCCTCGTCGAAGCCTCGATGATGATACACTTGAGATGCAGCGTCGATGATGCTGATGACGACCGACAACCGACGACGACGACGATGCATCCACTTGACATGGGAAACGAGAGAGGCGAATACGAAAAAAGAGAGATAGAGATAGAGATAGATATAGACTGATTCTCTTTCTAGCTTTGTTTTGTAATTTCGTAATTTTGTAATTTGTTGATTTAATATTTCCTGCAAATGAAAATGCCTATTTGATAGCCTGTCAGAAGCAGGACGAAGACGACGACGACGACGACGACAGCAAAACATTTTTCGGTATGAAATAAACGAGAAAATATCTGCATGCCACTTTTTTGTTCATTAAGAGAAGCCCACACACACACACACACTCACTTACACACCGAAAACCACAGAGCCCAAAGTCAAGAGCAGCAAGGACAACTACAACAACAAGTAAGAAGGTTGCAATCGAGGATGCTCGACTGTGAGATACCTGCTAACAATTTTGACTAAACGCAATATTATTCATAAAATGTTGTCAATAAAATATACCGAAATATACTAAATATACCAAAAGTTTTATTTGGTATGTTGATAAAATATTACATTTATAATATACCAGAGACTACAAAATATACCAAAATAGACATACGAACATGGCAAATATTTGGTATATCGATATACTGCTGCATTTAAAATATACCAGACGGACATGGCTGTTGACAGTGATCAAGAAAGTATATTTTCAAACTATTATACCAAAAAAAAACTGAAATATACCAACAACTTTACTTGGTATATTGACAAACTATTACATTCAAAGTATGTCACAGACTACGACATATACCAAAGGGACAGACAGACGAACATTGCTACATATTTAGTATATTGATATACTGCATTCCAAAAAATATACCATAGAGAACAAAATATACCAGACGGACATGGCAATATTGAAGCAACTATTGACGCTGATCAAGAAAATATTTTACCAAACTATATTGCAAAAAAAAAAAACTAAAATATACCAAAAACTTTACTTACACTACAAAATATACAAAAATAAACAGATGAACATGGCAAATATTTGGTTTATCGATACACTGCTGCATTTATAATATACCAGACGGACATGGCTGTTGACAGTGATCAAGAAGACCTATTTTCAAACTATTATACAAAAAAAAAAAAAAACTGAAATATACCAACAACTTTACTTGGTATATTGACAAACTATTACATTCAACGTATGTCATAGACTACGACATATACCAGAGAGACAGACAGACAAACATTGCCAAATATTTAGTATATTGATATACTGCATTCCAAAAAATATACCATAGAGAACAAAATATACCCGACGGACATGGCAATATTGAAGCAACTATTGACGCTGATCAAGAAAATATTTTACCAAACTATTATACAAAAAAAACTAAAATATACCAAAAACTTTACTTGGTGCGATGATAAACTATTACATTCAAAATATAGACTAAAAAATACACCATTCAGACAGATAGACAAGAATATATATACTTCTACCTGTTACACACATTTACTCTATGCACAAAGTCATACAACCCTTCTAGCCTATGGGTAACGGGTATAACAACAAGTTGAGCTGCTGCTGCTGCTGCTGTTGTCCTGTTTGCCACATATATAAAAGTTTATGCTTCGTTAAAAATGATGTACAAATCAAATGCCAGAAGCAATTTAACAGCAACAACAACAGCAGCCAGGACAACAATGTGCCAGAGACGAGTCCTGGCAAAGGATGCGAGCAGAAGCAACGGAGCAGCAGCAGAAGGCTGAGGACTGAAGGCTGAAGGAGTCACGGCCAACGCAGCGAGAGCAGTTGCAAAAGGCAATGAGCAAAATAAATAAATCATTTAAATGAAATAAATTACACACACACACACACACACATATGAAAGAGGAGAAGAAGAGGAAGAGATCTGAATACAGTTGAAAGGGAGGGTTTTGTGGCAGCCACAGGGCTCATTAGAAATACATAACACACTCACACACACACACACACACACTCTCACTCAGTCCGGAAACTCAACATCGCAAACCAAAAAATTGTTGTCGAGCATCAAAAACCCGAAAATTTTGTGCTTGCAAAGCGGGAAAACAATGCAAAAACATTGAAAAATTTTTGGTTGGAAATTAATTGAAACTAAAATGCAAACACGGCAAATAAATAAGCCAAAAGGCATTCTCTACGCTTCGCTTCGCTTCGCATCGCAAACTACAAATAGTAAATGGCAAAATGGTGAAATGGCAAAATGGCAAAATGGCCAAAAAATAATACTGACCGCATCAACAAAATAGAGAAATTCAAGCAGAAACCCAAAAATCCAAAATATGAAATCTACTCGTAAAATAGATGCAAGCAACAACATAAAACAACAAAAACACACAATACGAACTGAAGTTGTGAGTATATCACTAATAAATATTTATAATGACCCTCTGAGGTTGCAAACAAACTATTTAATTTACCATTTCCCTGGATACTTTTCCCACAAGTGATATTTAGCTTTGTATCTGAAATTGATTCTAACCAAAAGAAACAAATTTGTGTTTGCACAGTTCATGGGCAAAGAATTATCAGTAGCTAAACTTCGAACTGAAGTTGAAAGAATTCACATTTTTCAGACTTATTAAAAAGGTTGTCAATATATTTCATTTGCTAGTTAATTTCCACATTGAATAAATATCTTCTTTCATTTGCTTTCTTTGGTGTATTTCATAAACTATAAAATACTACAATACTACATTGATATACTGTTGCATTCAAAATATACTAACTCAATATATAATATATAATAATATATAGTATATAACATTTTGATTTTTTATCCGTCACAATTTTATGGCATAATATTCTATACAACGTTTATCAAAATATACCTAAAGCTTTGATTGGTAGATTGATAAACTATAAAATACTACAATACTACATTGATATACTGTTGCATTCAAAATATACTAACTCAATATATAATATATAATAATATATAGTATATAACATTTTGATTTTTTATCCGTCACAATTTTATGGCATAATATTCTATACAACGTTTATCAAAATATACCTAAAGCTTTGATTGGTATATTGATGAACTATAAAATACTACAATACTACATTGATATTCTGTTGCATTCAAAATATACTAACTCAATATATAATAATAATATATAGTATATAACATTTTGATTTTTTTAGCAGTCACAATTGTATAGCTTAATATTCTATACAAAGTTTATCAAAATATGCATAAAGCTTTATTTGGTATATTGATGAACTATAAAATATTACAATTAAATGCTAGAGACTACAAAATATACAAGACAGGTCGGAGATGAATCCTTCTGCCTGTTACATTAACCACAAATCCAATAAATCCAATAAATAACTTAATTTCATTTAATTAGTAGTTAATATACTTAATTTATAATAAATGTTATCATATGAATTGCTAAATAAAAACATAATTATTAACGAATTTTACATTAAGTTTGTTTTGCTTTAGTTTCCAATTTTAATTTTAGAATTTTAATTAAACACTATTTGCATTCAACATTCAACAAATATGGTTAAAGCGATGTTATTAAATATCGCCCCCAGTTGTTGATTTATTAATATCAAGTATTTTTATTGAAGCAGTCAATTATATCAAAATAATTGCTAAATATACATTTAATTAAAATGAAATTCTGGTAATTTAGATGTGTTTTTGTTTGTTTATTTTTCTGGAAATTTATCTAATTCATCCAAATGGTAGAAAATTATTGATTGTTAATATACGAATAATATTGGCGAAGCATTATTAATATTGAAGTCATAAATAATATTACAACAAGAGTGAAATAAATCTCATTAAAAGAGAAAATATTTTACTCTAATTTTGTTTATCTTTATTTTTGTTGTGTGTGATTTTTAAGTATTCATTTCAGTTCTTCAATTATATGGCCGAAGAATTATTATCAAGTGAATGAAATATCAAAAATTATTATTCAAGCATTTAATTAAATGTTTATTTACTAATGATGTGCTTTAATTACATGCTTGAATAATATTTTGTATATATAATTTAATTAAATCAAAATCATTGGTAAATAAACATTTAATTAAAAGGGCAAATATTTTGCATGATTTATATTTATTTTTACGTCTTTTCTATGTGACTTTGCAAGAATTTATATTGGTTTTATATTAGTTTTGTTTATTTTTGAGCTAGTCAATTAGTTCATATTGATTTAGTAACTCAAAATTTATGAAATATTTTGAATAAATTTATTATTTTATTAATGTAACATCTGCAGCTTCTAGTTTATTGACAACAATAATAATAAAAGTAAAAATTTCTTCGTGCTTTTGTTGTTTGTGCTTTAGTAATTATTTTTTGCATTTAACAAAATAAATTAGTTTATTGTTGTGAAAGTTGATTTGTACTTTAATCGAGCTCGAAATTTCACAGCATTAATATCATTAATTAGAAATTTAGAAGATATTTTTATTAATATTTTATATATATTTAATATATGAAAACTATTTTGGAAGCATTATTATTATGTTATTCGAAGACTAGCAACGGAAAATGTATTAACCACATTATTGTTGAAGTCATAATTTGTATCACAATAAATGCTATAAATAAGCATTTCACATTAAATAATGCTTCTGTAAGTGTTTAATGTTAATTTGTTTTGTTTTGTCTTTTGAATTTTTCTAATTGATAAAGTTTATTCACATTGCACTCTTCGTGAATGTGATGTTTATGCTATTCATTTTTTTGAGTCTCTCGGCACGTTTTGATTATTGGTAAATGCATCAGAATGCGGAGAAAGGAATGAGTGAATAAACATGTTTGAATACTTTTCCATGTGTGTGTTTGTGTTTGTGTTTGTGTTTAGATAAATACTTGATTGCATTGGGTTTATTATTCCCACAGCTTGTACCCTTTATAGGGTATACTATGTATATGAAACTAGCAATAAAACTAAAACTTTCCCCTTAGGGCACTTTTCAAATAGTCTGACACAACAACTCCCAGTGGCACATTTAAAAAAAAAAACAAAAAAAAAAACAAAATATGAAAGAAAGCAACTCAATGACATTTTTTTCTTTCCTTCTGCGTGTTGCCTCTGAGCAAATATCAAAGTCAAACAACAACAACAACAACAATGGATGCGAGTATTTTGCACTAAAAGCGAAACTACTTAGCATTTGGCTTTTGGCGTCGGGTCGATTCGGAGATGGAGATGGAGATGGGGGCGGAAACGGAAAGAGAAAGAGAAAGCTAGGAATGAGGTCAAGAGACAAAATAAGCTTCCTGCCTGTGGCATGTGTGTGCTGCTGTGCGTGTGTGTGTGCGTGTGTGAGTTACAAAGCCATAGCCACATTTTTGCTATAGACCCACTTAGATGGGAGTTGCCAGGCTTCCGGCTTCTGCCAGCTTGATCCCCTTCTGCTTCTGCTTCTTCTTCGTTTACGTCCTGCCCCCGCACATTCCTCCTGCATTTATCCTTAGCACTTGTAACGGAATTTAACGGTCAAATCGCTTGACTTTTTACGCCACGTTCTGCATTCCATGTGAATGCGGCTTGAGGTTGCCGCTGTTGCGTTCCCAAAAAAAAGAATCCGAACTGAACCTGAACCCTGCGCCTAGCTTCGCTTCTCCTTCTCCTTCCCTCTACCCTCCACTAGCACTTCCCCCTGCCCCTTCTCTTTCCACTATTTGGTCACGCTGGCTTTTCTTTTTCTTCGTTGCTGGCTATTTGGGTGACTTACGCTTCATTAACTCGTTTGATGCCCAGTTCTCTGCCTGACTTGGGCACTTCATTTATAAACTTACTCTCCTCCTCCTTCCCCTTCTCCTCTCCCTACTCCTACTATTTGGCCTTTAACACAATTTCCTTGTGCCACTAGCAGGGACAGGCAAAGGGGATGGGGGACAGAGAGCCATGGCTAATATCGTTGTGCGTGGAGTGTGTTTGCATTTGAATTTGATTTACTGTTATCATTTGTGAATTTATAGTGGCTCAGTGGCCATTTGGAGCGTTACGTTGCGAGACGAAATATCGCATATTAATTATACGACTCGTTGTCGGCCTGTCATTTCGCTGCAGGCTCAATTCATTTCTCTCTCTCGCTCTCTTTCCCTCTCTCTACTCGCACACACACAATTTTACTGTGAAATTGTCAAGAAAATGCGTGTTTAAGCCAGATTAAATGCGGCTTCCCCTAGATTTATGGGCCATGTTGTTGAAGCGATGTCCAAAAACCGAAAACCAAATCCAATTTCAATACGTATACGATTCCGAATCCGAATTCCAAGTCATTTGCCTTGTCGCGTCGCTCATTGTTTACTCCAATTATTTATGGGTCAAAAATTATCTGAGAAAAGCTATCAAATTTCAGTGCAGAGCAGCACACACCAAAAACGATGTTGGCTCTGGCTCGCTAGCAACATGCTGCTGGCATCATGTTGCTCGCAACATGTCTGTGGATGCTGTGTTGGTGAGTTTCAGCCGAAGATGTTGCTAACATTTGCCATCGTTGTTGTTCTTGTTGTTGTTGTTGTTGTTGCCGTTGCAATTTGCTCCGATCGGATCGAGTGGGCGCCACAGCAAACTTTTGGGTGTGGGCGTGGCCAGGTGGGCGTACGTACGTACCCAACTGCGCAGTCAATATCGAAAAAGTAATTAAAGGCAGCGAGCGACGTTCGGCAATGTTTTCTTTTTTCTTTTACCGTCGCTCGTTGTTTTTTTTTTTGTTTCTGCTTTTTTGGCAGCCTGGGAGGGAAGTCGCAGCGAAAACGTTGCGAGTACCACGCCTACAAACCGCCCCTCGTGCCTCCACCTCTGCAAAACCTTTCGTCCACCAAAAACCTGTCAAGTGCAGTACGTGCCACATGCGGTCGCCAAATGGCAACAGCGAGCGCCAAGCATTGCAATTATGCCAACGCAACGAACTGTCGATGCTCTGTTGATGCCATCAATTGCAGCTTTACTATCGATAGCGATGAGCGGGATGAGCAACACTTGTGAAAATACTATCGAAGAGGTGATGTTAATATGTTATCGATTAACGTTTGACAAACGACTAAACAAATGGTGAAACAAATTTTCGGATTCATTTGTTATCGATAACAACTGGATTGTGCATTAGGACCAAAAGTTATAATCCTAGACGCTAATGCAGCTTATCGATAAAAAAAGTGAATATTGAAAGTGTGATATTGCAAAATGAGGTCACTATCAACTTTTCTATATTATCGATAACCGATTAATTGTGAATAGATCTGTAAATATAAGTTATCTCAGTGCCAAGCTTATATTGCATAGGCTAGTGTATGGATAACCTTTGTAATTTATGATTTTCCATTGAATTAAAAATGTTTGATTGTTATCGATAACCATCGGTTTGTCATTTTTGACAAAAAGTTAAGTTCCCTCGATTTCCAGATGCTTAATGCAAGTCAAGCTTATGTAATTCACGTAGCACTATCAAAATTGTCATATTTACTTGTTATCGATAACCTGTCGATTGGAGATAAGAAAAAATGTAATTATCTAGTTGCTGCTTAATAATTGTGAAACTGATGAAAGTGATGACTACCATTACAATTTAACATATTCATTTGTAATCGACATCAATGATTATCGATACTGAGTAAAGATGAAATGGAAAGTTATTTCGTTCCTTATTGCTTAGTATTTGTGTATCTAAGCTATACTTCTATTATTTTGAGCAAGCTCGTAATCGATTACCAGTAGATTATCGATATGCATTCGATTAATTGGAAGTTATCTCGCTGCCTTATTGCTTAGTTGATCAAATACATATGTTATCGATATCCAGTTGAATATCGATAACAATGAACGTATAACTATTCTCGACTTTATTGCACTTCTGACTGTTCGGAGGACGAGTTCGAGTTCTGAAATTGCTGTCAAAGTTCAGGCGATAGCTGATAAGCCTCAAGCGCCAGGGTCAAAAAGGAAAACGGCACGCATCCGTTTTGTGCAACGCAAACGACAATTATCAGCGACATGAGCAAACCAATTGTGCGGCCGTTGTCCACATTCCTGCGTGCAGGAAGTGTGCGATAGGCCAGCCGAGTAGCACAGGATAGGACAGGACTGAACAGGATAGGACATGATAGGACAGGACTGTGCAAGTCGGACTGGGTTATTTGTGTGTGTAATTGCCGCTACGCTGGGGCCACAAAAACTGATTACAGTGTTCAATAGTCAAATGGTTGGTCAATGCGCCGTCCGGCACATCCTGCCATGGCAGCCATGCCTCCGCCTTTGCCTTTGCCTCTGCCTCCCAAAAGGTCAAACACCGATTGTGGACGTTATTAAATTTATTCAATACTTTTACAGCCTTAAAGCTAATAAAAAAAATCAAAAAAAAAAAATAATAGACAAAAGCACTTGGCCATCGAAATCCAACTGCTTTTTCTTTGTGTGGAACTTAGGACTAAACAATTTACAGATCGTACGATACTTAGGTACATATAATACGTGACCCGGGGCGGGGGCGGGGGGGACAAACTACTACAAAGCGATGTAGAGAAGTATTTTGCAGTAACATAAGTAGGTACAGAATAATTATATAACAGACGGGGCGGGGTGAGGGCGGTGCATAATCCTAAGCATCCTTTGCCTTGGCCTCCAGCGTGTCCTGCACGAAACCACGATTCTCAATGCCATTTTGCCGCGTTGCCGTCGTCGTCGCCGTCGCCGCCGCTGTTGTTGTTGTTGTTGGTGGTGGTGGTGGTTCCGCATGCTCCAAGGACTCGTGTATCACATTTGCAATGATGCCATTCAGCTGACCCTTCGCCTCGCTGGCCAGCGCCAAAGCCTCGACGGCATTAATGCTGCCATTGGTCTCCCGGAATGATCCCTGCTCCGTATCAGGACGCGCCTGCTTGCGACGCTGCTTCACCTGGAAGCGGTACATCCAGCTGCAAAAAGAAAGAGTTGGTTGCTTAATCCCATTCAAAATGAAACAGCATTTGCTACTCACAGAAAGATGCCCACGGAGAACATGGTGAGTCCGCCACCCAGCAGGAAGAACGCACCCGGAAGGACCTTCAATGTGGCCGCATACAACGTCGTATACATGGGTGCAAAGACCATGGGCATGAGAGCTTCGGCGACGCCGAACAGCGAGTTCACCTTGCCCAGCTCGTCCTTGGACACCAGCTTGGTGGCAATCGAACGCATCGCAATGAACGCGGTGCCATTGAAGATCTCGACCAAACCTCCCAAATACATGTGCCATGGGAGCGTAGCGAATGCGTACACAAAGGACGACAGGATCTTCGAGGTGCTCGATAAGACGCCAACCAAAGCATCATCGATTTCCAGTTTGTGCGACAGAATGCCCACACAGAAGATGACACCAATGAGACCCGTGAACATCGCGTAGGTAGAGAAGAAGCTGAACTCCACCTCCGACCAGTTGAAGCGGAAGCGAGTGAAGAGATATGTGACCGCCATCTCACCGTGCAGCGGTCCAATGATCACCATCACTACGATCATCAGAAGGATAACGCGTTGGCGCCGCTGATTCTCGCCCTTCTTGAAGGCCACTCGGAACGTCTGCACCACGTGCTCCTTGTCGAAGAAATCGGCCAGCAGGCTCTTTTGGGGCGCCGTCTTTTCCGGTCTCGCAACGGGTTCCTCGAGGAAGAAGAAGCCATAGACGAAGGCGAGCACGTAGAAGGCAGCCGAAATCGAGAAGACGCCGTAAAAGCCAATTTGTCTGTGAATTAGATCGAACATTAAAATCAATTAATCAGAGTTTAGATGAGTTTGAGAAGAGTTTTCAATTTAGGATTTGCATTCTTATTTCAAAAATGAAAACATATTGGTTCGGTTGCGTTTACAAATAATTGTTTTGGATGTAATAAGAATTTGAAAGTATTTGAATAGAGGTTATTATTAGAGGAATCGAGATGTAACTCTTCGAATAAAAATTACTATAAGGATTATCGAAATAAGTCAGTTTAATGTTAGTCTTAAGTTTCAAAGATTTAAATATGGGGTTAGATAAAAAATTAAAAGACGTTTTAAATTGAGCATTTAGGTAATTCAAGATTAAAATAGATGTTAAAAGAGTTTATTAAAAGAAATGCTTCGAAGTATTTCTAGATTGAGAATTAGAGAATTTCCATTATTATTAGAGGTATTATTGAAAGCAGAAGAAGAAGTATTCAATTAAAAGAAGAAAGAAGAAGTATTCAATTAAATATCATTAGGAATTACACAAATGTTTAATTCAAATAATTAAGCTCAAGATTAAAAGAGTTTGATTTGAGGGCTGAACCTTTCAATAAAATATAGTTAGAATTTATTTCAATTTTGAAAGAATTTCATTTGGTTAAGAAAAAAGCAATAAGAGATAAAACTTATTAAACAAATTTAAATAGAGAAAAGAAGGTTTTAATAATTTTATGCTCTAATTTCAATTCCGTTAAAGATCGGAAGAAATTGAGTAGCGACAAGAAGAGTGCAATTAGAAAAAAATAAGTCATGTAAATAAGAATAAAGTTAATCGGGAGAAGAGCAATTTGATTACCTAAAGATGAAGTCAAATGATAGATTACTAGAATTCGATTACTAGAGCAAAGATCAACCTACTTGAGCAGGACTCCGCTGAATGCCATGCCAATGGGCACACCCACCGAGAAACAGACATTGAGGATGCCGATGCGCAGAGTGCGCTCCTCCTCGGTGGTGATGTCCGCAATGTAGCTGAAGACGCCCATCAGCATGGTGAACCAGCCGCCGCTGAGCGATGGAAAGATGGCCTCGGTCAAGGCGGCCGCCTCCATGGGCGCATTCTCAAAGTAGACGCAGAGCATGAGACCGACAACGCCAAGGAATTCGCCGACGACCGGAATGAGGATGCAGGGCTTGCGTCGCCGGTGGCGATCACTCCACGAGCCCCAGAAGAGGATCAGCAGGCAGGGGAACAGCGATTGAATGACAGTCTTCCACGCGGCCATTCGAGCCACCATCTGTTGCACTGTCTCCTCCTCGCTATTAAAGTAAATAAATCATTATTGTTCATCATGACTTTCCAAGGAGTTTCAACTCTCACTTACAGCGTGTAGTTGGCCGTTTGGCGACGAGTGAGCGCATCACAGATCTCATCGCCGTAGGCCATGTTCACGCGACACGCTTTCTCCAGGTTCAGATTCTGTGTGGCCAGATTCGAGAGCACACTGGGCATTATGTAGGCGGCCAGGATGGGCTCCACAGTGATGTTGTTGGCCACCAGACGCAGCTTCTCCCGCCAGGTGCTCGTCGTCGGAGGCGTCGCTGTCTTTGCACTGCTCGCCTCCGCCTTCTCGGCGGGGCTGCCCAGCTGCGCGGGGGCCAGGGTCGAGGCATGGTTAAGCGTGTATTTGTTGCTGTGCTTGGACAGGTCCATGCCGCCGCCGTCCTTGGGTGACATCTCGGAAGCTGTTGTTGGAATAGAAGAACATATCATTTAGTTTAGAATTATGATAACAAACAAGTCAGAAAGCTACAGTCGAGTGTACTCGACTGTGAGATACCCGCTACCCATTATATTTTGCGGTATTTTTCTCAAAATATACCGAATATTCTGCAAAAATACTAAAAATATACCAAATGGTGTGGCAAAAATGTGAAACAAACATAACAAATGCTGTCGAAAAAAAACTATAGCTCTATCTCTTATAGTCTCTGAGATCCAGTGTTTCATACGGACAGACGGACAGACGAACATGGCTAGATCGTCTCGGCTGTTGACGCTGATCAAGAATATATATACTTTATAGGGTCGGAGATGCCTCCTTCTACCTATTACGTACATTTCCTGCCGGCACAAAGTTATAATACCCTTCTATCCTATGGATAGCGGGTATCAAGAGTAAATAATAAATTTGTGTTGTTAAACATAAGTTACAAAAAATAATAAATCAATGATTTAAGCCCTCAAATCTACATAAATTATTGCTTAATTGTAATAAAAAGCATCAAAAATTAATGAGTGCATCTTATATATATTATATTTAAATAACAAGCTAAGCACTTTGTTAAAATTACTTTATTACTAAAGGCACTAAAACAGGAACATTGATTTCAATCAAGAATTATACTTCAAAAAAGCAAACTAAATGAATATGACATTAAAACAAGAATAAAATAGACAATAACACTAAATTTCTGTTGTTGAAATTATTTCTAGCACTCAAGCAATCATTATAGCTATAAAATATTGTCCATGAATTATATCTTCGAATCGCACGAAGCAGCATAAATGAATTAGTGCAATTCTTCTGGCAGTAAATAAAAGAAAAAGCATTGGATTTTTTATATATTTGATAAAAAGAATTTTAATTGTATTCAGTGCTTAAACTACCAACATTTCATTGAGAGCAATCAAGTTGATCAAGTTCGGTGGTTGTGTTTGCTAAGCTTTGCTTTGGGTTCGTGTATTCGCTAAGCTTTTAAGCATTTCATTTAATGCAAGGCACTCAAACTATGTTATTGTAATGCGCTTCCTCTACTATTTGGAATTAGTATTTTGTGATGACTCGAATGATTTTTTATGTGGACGGATGTGCTGGACTTAAATTTTAGTTGGTTCGGATATAAAACGCTTAGTACAAGATTTGTTCTATTAAAACAAGTCGTAACTATATATATAAAATCATGTGAGGGCTTTTTAATTATAATTTTTTCAATCTTAAAAAAATTAAAGGATTCCCAAATTTTAGACTCGATTTTAATATGTATGTTTAGGGTTCAATGTTGACAAGCTTTCAGGGCTTGAGCACGTTTTGTTTATGTATTCCTTGGGCAATTCAAACTACAATATATAAACTATATTTTTCGCTCAATAAGATCATCATAATTATTGTTTCACACACATTTTGATAAAAACTTGTAGATCTTAAGAATCTTGAAAAAAGTCTGCGAAATAAAATTGATTTATTGTCTTGCCATATCTAACGAATAATCAATTCAAACAAAAACCAATTTCATATTCAGATTCAAGGCGAATTCCGATGTAGTTTTGTTAGCTGAAACCTCTGAGATGACATTCCATAATTGATGTGCATAGATTCCGCATACTACATATAAAATATAGCCGCACACCTAACGCTTAATCTGCATTCCATGGATCCATCATCGGATCCAGATTGAAATCAATCAATCAACCATTTGCGATCTCTAATTCCAACTAGCTGGGTGCGTGAATGCGAATGAATGGGTGTATGAGTGTATGAGTACTCGTATGAGTATTAATCATGGCATGGCCAAGCTTCAAGCTTCACTTGACGTCCGTCCGCTCTTTGCCCTAGCACATGCCACGCCTCCCGTTCCGCCTCCCCTCCGGACAGCGACAGTTTTGTTGTCATTCTATTTTTGTGCACATCTCCCACTTATTCTGATTGGATTATTCGCTTTTGTGACAATCGCCAGCGAAAGTATTTCGCTTTGTATTCCGTTTCGGGGCTTCGGATTCGCGTTTCGCTTTTCGCTTTTGTTTTGTTTTGGCCTGCTCCTCCTCCCCATTCCCATCCCCATCCCCATCCCAATCCTCTTCCTCCTCATCCTCCTCTATAAGCGGAACTCGAGTGTCAATCAAGCGCAACGACGACGCCGACGTCGACGTCGACGCCAGCAGCGCACAACGCTGACGTTGACGTTGACGTTAACGCTGACAGTGTAGGCGGCTGCTGTGCAACGCTTATCATTATCAATTATCATTGTCATTTACTCTCTGTGCTGTCAGGGCATTACTTCATTGTACTACTTCGCCATACTCTCGATCAACCTTTGCGAAGCACAGTGGGATCAACACACAGCAAAGGTAGAACAAAATACATATCACGAATTCAAATTAATTAGATTAACTGAAAATAGTTATTAAAATAAGTACTTTATAAAATCACGACACAGCATTAAGTTGTTAAATTTCATTCCTATCCCATTTCAAGATTTAAAAAATTTATAAAAACAGCGTAAAAGGCTTTTACAAAATTCTTGAATCAATCTTTAAAATATTATTATAATTACGATTCGGTAACGAATAATTATCTCATAAGTATTATCAAACAAATCAATAAACGTAGCTGAATAACATTAATATTAATTACAAGAAATGGTTTAATACGCTAATCTTGTAAAATAAAAACAAACACTTTTTGAGATTTATTTTTTAAGTCTTATTCCCAAACTTAAGAATTTTGAAACTTTATTAAAAGTATTTATTTCGGATTTTTGAGTTTTGTATAGAAGTATAGTATAAGGGTATAATATTTCCAATATAATATGATAGCAATGACAAAACAATTAAAGAAAAACCAAGAAGATATTTAGCCTTAAAACATATTAATAAGTTCGCATAGAACTAAAGTAAATACAAGCCCATCACAGATAATACTTAATAGACTGAAACGACTGAAAGAACATTTTAAAATACTCCTCTATAGATCGCAATCATTTAAAGCGAATAAACATAAAAAATACATTATGGATTGAACATAAAAGTTGGAAAATTTATGATCCGTTTGGACTTTGATTTCTAAAGTATTATTTTTATGCAAAGTGAATGTTCGTTTAATGGGCTCCTCAATATGCTATTTATGAGGACATCAAAAATGTGCAGAGCCCACTGTGGCACAGCAGCTGTTTCTCGATACTTAATGAAGCTTGTTTACGTTGCTCGCTTTTGCTATATTCTTTATAAGTATTTTTTTTTTTTTTTCTTTTTTTCGTTTTCGTTTTTGTTTGTCACCTGACAGAAGAACATCTCGTAGAACACAACACGAGGCATTTTCATCGAATTACGGCAATTGGAAAATATAATTACATTTGTGTCCATGTTTGGTTAGGAACTCAATACGTATTCCTATCTTTATGGAATTTCCCGACGAGTGTTCTTTTTTGTTTACCAACGGCAGTCTTTTGTTTGTCGATTTTTATTATCATTGTTATTGCAGTTTAACATACATACAATATAATAGTATATTAGGTGATTATTAGCGAAACCCCCCCAAAGAATTTTAACTAACGTCAAAGGTTTTGTGTTTTATCTGTTTGTGAAGTAATTTGAAAATATTTTGCTTGGTTGCGAAAGACTTTAGAGTCGGATGATTACCGATTCGGCATCAAGCGCAGCTACAAAGATCATTTGAAGAGCATTTCAAATGGGGTCAGCAAAAACAAGTTTTGGTCACAGTCATATTCGATTCCGTAATATTATATAATATATATGACCAACAATTTTCGCAGAATATGTTGTAGATACTAACAAAAAATAAATACCAAGTTAGTATACAGTATATTTTGAAGCCCAACTATAAGTGGTTGATAGTTGATCTATATTTATCAAGCGGGGGAAATACAAAATAGTTTATTTAATCGGCCTATCCATACAATCTGATAATTACATCTATTAAATTTCAATAGTTGAAAAATTAGATAGAACTCGCCTCTACTATTGTAATGCACACAATTTCCAGGAATGATAATGCCGCACTTTGACAGCCAGCAAACTGAGTTTGAGTTCTTATACAATGCATTATATGTTACATTGTAGTTTTGCTTTTGCTATTTTTAGATTCACAATTCAAACACAAATGAAAGTGGTGATAATATGAGGATGAGTAATTCCGACATATTTGACTAATTGGATATACAAATACTTATAACATATGTCTAATTTGTGAAAGTCCAAAATGCGAGTATATTGTATTTTATAAGTTGATATTATATTTCTCAAGTGTGGTCATAAATCTGATTGTAAGTGAGCAACACACATTTTCGAGACTTTAGAGACTAACTCATTTTTCTTTTCTTTCTTTTTTTTGTTGTTTTTTTTTTTTGCTGTGTGTTTTTGTTTTGTAGCAAGCATTAAAAGTGACAGAAATTAAGCAAAGCTAATTGACCTTGACAGTCATACACACTCACACTCACACTCACTCACACTCACACACACACACCTATTGAACGACCCATAAAGTGCATCGCTGGCGGCTTTAATCTTCAACTTCCGTCAACGCCACTGACGTCGACTTCGACGTCGCAGTCGCCGTCGCTGTTGACGTCGCTGCTTCTGCCGCCCAAAAGACAGCAGCTCAGTTGAAGCTTGAGTTAATTATAGCGTCTATCTATTTGGACACACACACACACACACACACGCATACAGTTGTATTTGTCGTATAATGTATATCGTATATGATAAAGTTCATTATCATGCTTTGTTAGGTTCTTAAATACTCTGACAAGTATTTCGCTCGTTTTTCCTCTGCTCGCAAATAGCTTGTTTTAATTGCCTTTAATTGCAGCTGAATTTTTCAATTCGCCAAATATTTTTCGCCAGTGATTTGCATTTGAATTAAGTAATATGTAGAAGCCCCAATATACAAATCTTATCAGATTGATACCAACAAAAACATAAACATAAACATAAACATAAACATAAACATAAACATAAACAAGACTAAACCTGTTCTTAGTTGTCGCCAAAATTTGGGAACTTCTTATGCAAACTAATGATGACAATAACTTAATAATTAAAATACGTTTTTAAAGTTCCAAATTAATTAGTAGTATTTTTGGTTTATATTTAGAGTTTATAAAATTATTATCTATCACAATAAACAACTTTAATAGCGTGCATAAATTATAATGGATTAGAACTCACAAAATGGTCATTTGATTACTGCCTTTTTATACCCGTTACCCGTAGAGTAGAAATATATTTTTGTATTTTTATATAGATTAGTATATTGTGTACTCTATAGTATATTTTGAAAGTAATTGTATAACAATATACCAAATAGAGCATTCAGTATATTTGAGTATTTTGGTATATAATAGTGTACTTTAAATTAAATAGTATATCAATATACCAAATATAGTTTTTGGTATATTTTTGAATTTTTGATATTTCGATGCGGCATATTTTAAAGTAATAGTATATCAATATACCAAATATATCATACTGTGTACTCTACAGTATATTTTGAAAGTAATTGTATAACAATATACCAAATAGAGCATTCAGTATATTTGAGTATTTTGGTATATAATAGTGCACTTTAAATTTAATAGTATATTAATATACCAAATATAGTTTTTGGTATATTTTTGAATTTTTGTTATTTCGATTCGGTATATTTTAAAGTAATAGTATATCAATATACCAAATATATCATTGAGTATATTTTAGTATTTTGGTATATAATAATGCAATTTAAAAGAGGTAGTTTTCGGTATATCTTAGTATTTTTCGGTATTTTGATTTGGTATATTTTAATAAAAACATTGAACTGCTTTCCTCTTATTAAAAATGGGTAGCGGGTTTCTCGCAGTCGAGCACACTCGACTATAGCCTTCTTAGATTGTTATATAATTGTATAGAAAAACTAAAACAACTTATGGTGAAAACATGAATTACAATATCGCAAACTAGTTGAAACTCGAAAACAATGCGTTCCACATTTCTGTTCTGTTGTTCTGACTCTTTCATGGTCATAGAGAGTTATTCGCAATGAATTCGGTAGTGCGATAAGCAATTAATTAGCATTCAGCGGCCAACTGTGCAGCTGCTTTTACTATTTATTATAGTAATGCTATCAATGTCACCCAAACTGAAAATAAAAATACAAAAAAAGAAACGTGCGTTGAACCCAGTAGAAAAAAACGTAAACATTTTCATTGAGGTCATTTGCTTCATTACAGCGACTGTGGCACGTCGACGCTGCACTCTTTTGGACTTGCGTTTAGGTTTTAGTTTTTTTTTGATTTTGCTTTTGGTTTTGATTTGGATTTTGATTTGGTGTCTCTACCAGGAAGCGTCGTGATCCAGCATATTAACTAACTACCGGACAGAAGACAGACAGACAGACAGACGGAGACGGAGACAGACAAATGTGTCAATTGAGTAATAGAAATTGATATTGATTTATTTATAGCTCTTGCCAAGTTCAATGAATTGCAGCAGGGATTTTCTTCACTTTGCATAACAATTGATTTACTAAGAATTGTAATTCATTTATATATATTTCGAGATAATCGAACATGTTCATCTTGCATAAAGCTGATTACATCGGATGTACTTTAAAGTGTATTTTATACGATCACGATGTGACAAAGAAACAGCTGCTAATATATTCTCAGCATAGTTAACAAATAAACTCCTTAAACTTATGATAGAAGTTAAACAATGCTTCTATTCCGTTATAATTTCAAGAAATTTCAATACAATTAGTTGTAAAACAAATGAGAGAAAAATCTATAAAACGTGGAATTGGATATTCTCAGCATGGTTAAGAAATGTGACTTCAATCTTAAGATGAATGAAAGACTGTACTATAAAGTATATTTTATACATGCCACGATGCGACATCTTCTGATGTATATCTCATATCATATCATGTCATATGTCTTTAATCTTAAGTTAGAACTTCCTTACATTCATTTTAGCTTTCTTCTGAAACATTTTGTTATTACAGATAAGGTAATTATCGTTTAAGCTCAGGGCTATCTAATTACTTAATACATTTAATTGTTGGCAAAAAAAATAAATATCGAAGAAAATCGTGTAATCATCATTAGGAAGTAACTCCAATAATTGTCGCATGTTGATGTTTCCGGGAATCTGAGTGTAACACAAAATAATAATGGACAAAACTAACCATCGAACTGATAAACAACAAAATTACAAATGACAATTAGCTTATTAGATGATCACGACGACGTTGATGATGATGATGATGATGATGATGATGATGATGATGTGTTGGAGGCTCTGCTGTGAAAACAAGCGTAGCCAGTTAATAAAACAAATTCAATTTGCGGGAAATTCGCTGGAAATTTGCCGGGTTCTCTCTAATCATATTTTTACCCATTTCCGGCTGCTGACAAAACTTTTCACACACCTCCACACACACACACACACACACACACACACGTACACACACACATACAAGCAGACCTCGCACACACGACGTCGCTCCGAATTGTCCATTAAGTTATTGATTGCATGTCTATCTGAGAGATACAGATACATCGCAACGATACCCAGATACAAATATTGTGGGCAGATGATGATGATGGAGGAGGAAGCTGACGACGTGCGACAAAACATACGAAATTAAACAGTGCTTTAGTTCAGATCTAAATTGAAAATAATTAAATACAATTAGTTGCAAAAAGCGAATAGCGAAAAAAAAGAAGCAGATAAAACGTTACTCTACGTTTTATTTATGCGCAATTCAATGATATCAAATGAAGAGCTAAAAATAGTTGTGCACACTCGCACACACACACACACACACAGTTACGCATTGAAGTGAGTGTTTCGAGTGCTTTTTTGAATAGACATCGCTTAATTTATGGGGCTTAAACAGTCGCAATTTGCGGTAGTTCCGACAGGCGACGTGTGCGACTGCGTAAACAAAACAAAATACAAAATACAAAAAACAAAAAACAAAGCAAAGCAGAGCGAAAGAGCGCTTTGAAGAATTATCCACTAATTTGACAATCAAAACAGAGAAGCAACACAGCACACACAACAACAACAACAACTACAAAAAATCCCCGAAAACGCTTAAAAAATTTGAATTGAATCAACACACACACACACACACACACACGAACACTAACACACACACACACACACACACGAACACTAACACAAGTGTATTTTGCAAATTAGCAAAACAAGAAAAACGAAATACTTTAAAATGTTTCCTATGCAATTAATTAAACTTGAAGGAGAAACAACAAAAAAAAAGCAAACGAAATTATAAATTAAAAAAGATTTGTGTCTATGTAAATAAATAACAAAAATAGCAGCACATAGCTATAAATAAAATATGGCAAAGAAATAAAAACAAAAATTTGAATTCAAACAGCATAAAAAATGTTATATTTCCTATGCAAATAATTAAAATTGAAAAAGACATGAAATGAAACAAAAAAATAAAACCGTAAATTAAAAAAGACTTGTGTTTGTGTTAATAAATAATAAAAATGGCAGCACAAAAATAAAAATAAATTTCAGCAAATATAAAATGAATAAAAATTCGAATTCGTGCAGAATAAAAAAATGTTATGTTGCCTATGAAAGTAATTAAAATTAAAGAAGACAAAAAGCGAGAAAAAAAATGAAATTATAAATTTAAATTTAAAAATGTTAGGCCTAAAATAAGAATAAAATATGGCAAACAAATTAATGATTTTAAATACGAATTCAAACAAAATAAAAAAAGTTATCTTTATGCAATTTTTCGCCTTGGAGGTCGAAATTTTTAATATGTTTATGTAAATGAATACTCAAGAAATAGTAATGCAGCAATATAAATATAAAATGCCAAGGAAATAAAAAAAAAGAATATGAATTCGAGCAGAATAAAAAAAATGTTATGAACGTGGACAATTTGTAGTAAGTAATTTTGTTGATGCCGCTGGCACGCAACAGCAACAGCAACAACAAGAACAACAACAGTCGCAGAGAGCAACAATAACTAAGTATATGGTAAAATTTGTATTGTCAAACAAACTCACACACACAGGGGAGAAAGAGAGGGAGAGAGAGAGAGAGAAGGAGGGATAGAAAAGAGAGGGATGCATAAACGAGCGCAAACAAATTTCACGACAAACGCGAATTTGATTTAATTTACATGTCTTTAATGAAATTAGTAGTAAAAGCACACACACAGAGACACAGTCAAGCACACACACACTATCACACACACCAACACACACACACACACACATAGACAGCATATAAAACTAAGGGTTAACTCACTTTAGATAGCTATCTATTAGCAAGTATCTTTGATATCCTAGATACTTTCTCGTCAGCCAGATTGTTTTCTTTTTTTCTTTTCGGGAATTTTATTGCACGACGATCTCGAACTCGGATTTGTTTATTTTCTCTTTTTGTTTTGAGTCGCGATTGAGTATTCTGCGTGAAATTCTACAACAATAACAACATGTCGCACCAACTTTATTGTTTATTGTTCTCTCGTCGTTGCTTTGTTGTTGTTGTTGTTGTTGGTTTTTGTTGATTGAAACGAGGCTTAGTTAACGAGCTTTGCCATGTACCTAAACCAGCGACGTTGAGCTAAACTCAGCGACTAAAATTCGTATTGAATTTGATGAGTGCCGTCGACTCGACTCCGAGACTCGCGCCACACGGTAAACGCTGCTTGCGTCGCAGTCGACGTCGCAGTCGCTGTAATAGTGAGGGCGGCAAAGCGACGACGATCGCTGCCCAGATCCAAGCTCCAAGCAACTGCGACGCCAACTGCGACGGCGACGGCGACGCGTGTGATAAGCGACTGAGTGTTGTTGCCGCTGTCTCTGCCTCTGCCTCTGCCTTGCTGCGTGTCGCAAGTGCCAAAAAAATGTGAAAAAAATAAAGAAATATTATTAATATACTTGTATAAATAAATGATATACGAACGTAAGCCATACGTAAATACATCCATCTTACGACCGCATTGAGCAACGAGTCAGTGTCCACTTAAATTTCTCTGGCTCTATTGCGAAAAGATACACAAATATTCAGACACAATTCACCAGACAGAAGCGAAGCTCTAGCGGAGTATGCTCGACTTCACACACACCCTGTATACAGCTACTTTATAGACATACATATCTATATGTAAGTGTGTCATTGTAAGTCACTCTGTGTCTGATTATCGATCGGCGTAGTTCGTTGTCTCTGCGACAAAAGTAAATCAACAAATGCATTATTATTATTATTGTTGCTGTGCATCGCAATGCATTCGCTACAGTTCAGTTCAGTTCAGTTCAGTTCATAAATAAAAAGAGGAATATGCATTTACTTTTTTACATTTGTAAATAACTTTTCACAGTTATTATTCCTCACGCTGTCATTTTGAAATAATCATTTCATTTTATTTCAAAATTCATTTCATATTTAGCTACTGTTCTCACATTAACAAACTTTTGTATTGCTAGAGTATCTTTTTATTACTTACTATATTATTATTATCATTGTTTATTAAACTAAATTCATATTTAGTTACGGAACATTACATTTACCATACAAATACATTTTAGTGAATGTTTAGTTTTTATAATTTTCTTCTTTTTTTTTGTTTTTTTGTTTAATATTGCTATGAAATTAATGTAATTTTAAATTACTGTATAACTTCAATATATTTACTATAGTCAAGCAAATTTAATTTAGTTAAATTGCCTAGTTTTAATTCAATTTAATATTAAGTTACTGCATACTTAAAAATTCAAGTACTTTAAATTAATTTCGTTCAGTGAATTAAATTGCTAGTTTATTTTTCTATATGTTTTTCTACACTCCTATTATTATTCTTATTTACTTTTTAATGTTAAATTAGACTCTTTTGACATTCGGAATTTAAAATATTTTAGTTTTTATTACCTCCTCACAGTTTCTAATAAAAATAATAAAAGTTTTTGTTTTCATTGTGTACTACATTCCCATTATTTTTAGTATATACCATTTATCACTCTACAATAAGCATAAAGTCTCCAAAAACGTTTATTTTTAAATTCTAATAAAACTAATAATAGTTTTAGTTTTTTGTTTTCTTAAGTACTATACCAATTATTTTTATTATTAGTCGTTTCCACTCTGTGAAACTAGTTTTTTAATTCCACAGCAAAAAAAAACTAATTTTGACTATTCTTTAATATGCTTTGACCCTTGCTTCTATTTGTTTTATATTTTCGTTTTCTACTTAAATAGATTAAAAATTAGTTTAGTTAGTTTTCACTTAGTTTCATTTTTAGTCTATTTAAGTGGAAAAAGATTTAATTGGCGTGTGCTCTTCAATTGTTTTCTTTAAAATTCTCACCCACATGTGAAAAACAAATATTTTTCAATTAAACTGCTTTCTACGTCAATTCATTATTTTGAGATACTTTAAATATTAACACATTACTTACTATATTATATTTTTGGACTATCAAGCGCCTTTTTTATTTCTTCAACGACTGATTGTATTCTATATCACTGCTTCTATTATTACAAGCAATTCTTCGACTATTATCACTTCTATTACAACATCAATTAGTGATTACCTTCTGTTTTTATCTTTACTACAAACCGTTTACAGATAGAAAAACAACAACTAAAAGTGCTACTACTTCCACATCTACAACTTCTTACTTCAACATTTTTTAATTATTTTCAATCTTATCTATAACATTGTTTAAATATTTGAACACAAGTTTCTTGCCTTTCCACAAATGTGAATAAAATTTGAATGACTTTATTTTAATATTGCTTTAAAGAAAACATTATTTGTTTCTCTTGTGTAATATTTAGTTTTTCTTTTTTTTTTGTATTTTTCATTATTAACTAAAGTGTTTATTTATTTATAAAAGTTAGATATAATTAAAATTAATACTAGCACTATTTATTTAATCATTTCCTATCTTAACAAAAATAGGTACAGACATTAGTCTTAAACACTTTTATTATTATTAACTAACTGCTGTCGAAAGTAGTTTTTAATATACTTAATATAAGGAGGCTTTATCTTAGATCTACGATATATATAGATACATAAAATATATACTATAGACAATGTGCTTCTTTCTTATTCGGAAATCATTAAACTCAAGTATTGGCTTGGAAAAAAGATAATTTATTAAACGCCTAAAACAGGTGAAACTTTATTTACAAGCATCGATTGATATACCCGTTGAGCTGCATCCATTTGTTGCAGAGTATGAGATATAGACGTATTGTTGTGTGTGTGTGTGTTTATATGCAAACAATTGTGAATTGCGGGCTTTTGCTATTAATTGTGAACACGTCAATGCTGCTATTGAAGTTTCCAATCATTTTCGCCTTGTCACCTTTTGGATCTTTGCATTTGAACGACATCAACATCGTTAGCACTTTTCGGTTTAAAAGAAACAAGAGAAAAAACGGGTCTTAAGCTTGCTGGCGATAAGAGTCGCAGAGGAGGAGAAGGGGAAAGTGTAATGCAATTTGAAGTGTAGTCGCATGATTTATCTTGTTATCGAGTGTTTGAGCCGTGTTTGCTAACTAGAACAAGCCCGAATCTCACACTCACACTCACACTCAAACGTATCGTTTAAGATAACATCAAAGTATTGATTAACAATTTACGCCTGCCCAGCCAGACGTTGTTTGAAAGATAAATAAATAAAGTCCAAAGTCAGGAGAGAGAGAGAGAGAGAGAGAGAGAGAGAGAGAGAGAGAGAGAGTGAGACATTCTGCTAATTAGCATAAATATTGATAATTTCATTAAATTTCAATTTGAACAAGGGACTCCCAGAATTGAACTGGAAATTCCCTCACGGATTCTTCTTTCAGTTATTGTTTTGAGAAGCCTGTGTGTGTGTGTGTGTGTATGTGTGTGTTCTGATGCCCTTCAATAGGTCATAGACAGCTCTTTGCGCCTCGATAGCCAACCAAGTGGGCAACCAACTCAACCAACTAACAACTCGACTCTAACCAATTGTTGCCACTCGCATATAACAATCAACAGTTTTTATGTCTGGCCATAATTATCGCACTTGTTTATTGTTGTGCTTTGATGATGATGGTGGCTATGCGGCTATGCGGCTATGCGCTGTTGCCACGCCCACCTGCCCTTGACTTACAAAGCCGCAATGCCGCAAAGACTACAGCTCAGTAGCTCATTGACTGATGCCGATGCAAACTGTCGTCGCTGAGCTGTAACGCTCAACGCTCAACGCCTTCTCCCGCCTCCTTTGCCACCGAAATCGACTCTGCTGCCCTGCTGTCCGTCCGTCCGTCCGTCTGTCCGTCCGTCTGTCTGTCTGTCCGCTTGCCCGACTGCCCTTTGTTGTTGCAGCTGCAGCGGCCAAACATGACAAGTATCAATAAAGAAAAAAATTACAAATAATCATAATACTTATTATAATTTACTTATCTATCTATGTATTTGTGTACGTCGATTTGTGAATGTTTGCACACTCTGTGTCGTCTTTGTCAGTATTTGTGCAGCTATTAAACATTTGGTAATTTGATGCAACAACAAGAGAATGCAAGCTGCTCAGCTCAACTGAATGCAGCAAGTGAGTTGCCTCGACTGCAAAACACTTGCTATAAAAAGAATCGCTTTGTTGCAGTTATGGATTACTATAGAAATGAAATAACAAGTAAGAAATCGAATTTGGAGTGCAAAACAGTTCGGTATTATTTTTAAAAATATACTAACATAACATATTAAAAATACAAAAATATACCGAAGATTGTATTCGGTATATCGGTGAAATTATACCATTGGATTGCAAATATACCAGATTTTACAAGTATATCGAATTAAAACCTGAAAAATACTGAAGTATACCGACGACTTTATTTGGTATGTCAGTGAAAATATACAATTGGGTTACAAATATACTATATTGTACAAATATATCGAATTACAAACCTTTAAAATACTAAATATACCGAAGATTGAATTTGGTATAACGATGTTCTACATATTATGGTCAGAATATACCACAGAGTTCCAATATAACCAGATTGTCAACCAAAGCAATACAGCACCGACTTTTTCTTTCTTGTTGTATGTCATGCCAATAGATTATCATACTCTTCTATTCTTTTAAACATAAATTAATATTATTCTTAGCATTTGTAATAGTTAAATAGTCCTATAAATTCGACCCATAATATAGAAATTTGAAATTTAATTTAATGAAATATGCGCTGCATTTCTCTATTATGCTATAACTTAAATTCTGTAATTGTCAATTTCTGCCTCGTTGCGTGTCATGCCAATAGATTATCATGCTCTTCTTTTTATATAATACAATTTTATTTCTTGAATTATCATAATTGAAGTTGTAATAGTTCAAAAGAGAGACATAAATATGATCCATAATATAAAAATTGTAAATTTAATTTAAATTCTTCTTTATTAAATCTCGTTGCATTCCATGCCAATAGTTGATCATGCTCTTCTATGGCGGATATGCGTCTTGTTTGGTCGCTTGGAACGCGCTGCAGCCGCCGCTGCTGATTAATTTCCAATTGTAATTATGTTTGCAAGCAGTTAACAAAGGCACCAGCAACAGCAGCAGCAGCAGCAGCACTTCAAGTCGCACCAGTCCGTCCCATCATTTGCTGCTTTCGTCTGTTGCCCCGCTTCCCTCAGGTTGGTGTTGGCATCTTCAAGTTTGATGCATACACGCTCAGCAGGCAGCCGTTTTGCGATCGCTTTGTTGTATTCAAATTCAAAGTGAACGAACGGCAATCAAGCGTCAGGCGAGCAGCCGAACAGTCAGTAGACGGACAGACAGACAGACAGACAGACAAGAGAGGCAACTTGGCTCAGCATAATCAGTGGAAACATTAGACCATAGAGACAACCAACATCATCAGCAGCAGTTGTTGTTTGACAACTGTCAAGCAGCTCAATTCGTGGAATTGAAAAGAGTTGAGGAGGAGGAGGGGGGGAGGGGGGAGTCTCTTATATAGAGTCACATGACTCTCGACATCGAACTGCTGCCAATAAATCAAATAGACCTGAGCAAACTTTCACTTGACACATTAAATATATCCGTACTTTAAATCGTAATCACATTCATTTCGATTTGATTTGTTTTTGCTTTTTCGTCTACTGCGAATTATCCAATTTGGGCAACTCTCCCGCAATATTTGACACATTAAGCGAAGGTTTTTAATCTCATCTCAATTGGCAAATTCAATTGATTAATTGAGCACGTTAATTGACATCATTTCATAGTTTTGCATAATTTATATTTAATGCTCATTAGCAAGAATTATCGAAGAAGGTAAACAGCAAAGTAAACAAAACTCGAAATGAGCTGCAGACAAAGCCAAAGATCAGTGTGCGTAGATCGTAAAAAACAATTTCAAGATTGAAGATCGTAGATTGGAGATGAAGCAGATGAAGCAGATGAGGCGGATGCAAGTGGCGATATCGCCAAATAGCCAAAGACTCGAATCGCATCGAATCGAATCGAATCGAGTGGGTTAGCCAGGTGTCAAATGTTTTGCTCCGCAGCCAGCAATAATTATTAATAGGCAATTAACAAGCAGCAGCAATAGATATAACAAGTTGCTGCTACTTTTGTCCAGTTCAATGCTGGCCAACAAGCTTGATTGTTGCTGCCGTTGTTGTTGTTGTTGTTGTTGCCATTTTCTCACTCGTTATAAATCGCCACCCCAAAATTGCCATGAAAATATAGTAGGCCTAGTTGGATATAATTTGTGCCAACAGCCGATGATTCAATATCCTGTCAACTGTGAACTATGCGTCAATACTTGTTGACTCTTCTTTAGTAAATTTTAGTAGCTGACAAACAGTCAGTCAGCCAGTCAGCCAGTCAGTTAGCCAGTCAGCCTGACTGGCAGATTTGACTATATAATTATTACATTACAGAATCAAAATTGTTTCTGTGAATGCCTCAAACATTTCGTGACAAAATTATAATACCCACTAAGGGTATATATTCAACAATGTGCTAGATTCCCCAAATGCAATTGTTCGACTTCCCAATATCCTGTAAAAACAATATAACGAGTCTGACATTTGAAAATATCTCTTTGTTGCCAAAATTATTTTATAAATTCAAAAATACTAAATCAAAACTTATAATGTTAAATGGAGTGTGACAAAATTATTTCATTATTTTATGTTAAACAACTTTATCGGAAGATCAATTAAATATTAAGCCTCACTGTAAATGGAAAAGCCAACGTAAGAACATAAAGTTTTTAAATGTCTTTCTATCTATCGCTCTCTTTTATTTATGTATAATTTAAATTAAAACAATAAAATAAAAATTTCTGGCAGCAACACTTTTAATCAAATTTGTTAATTTTCAAAGAGCATCACTCTTAAAGATATTCATGCAGAGATTAAAATCTGTTGGGGCTTATATGCCCAATGTTTTAATCAAGATGCCTTTCATTACCAAGAACTACAACAAAATGAACGATTTAAGAATTCATTTATTAGAATACATTTTAAAAAGACGAAAAAAAGTTTAGGCCAAACAAATTAATTTATCGTTAATAATAACAATGTAAGGAATAGAATTTGCAAAAATGTCATAAATTGCAAATTTAATCAATATTCAAACTCTTAAAAAGTCAACAAACTCCACAACAATAAAAAATGTGTACATGAACATCATTAGCGTACATTTCAAATTAATATTTTATATAAATGATGTGTTACTAACGATTAATCAGACAATTTAATTAAATTGTAAAAAAAAAACTCATTTTTTGCATCTTCATTTTTTAGTCGTGCATGCCGCTTATCTCGTATTTGTGGGTACGGGGTATATCGACTGCAAAAATCGTTGGCCACTGGACGTTGACGTTGACGGCTGCTGCCAATGGCAATGACTGGGTCGCTGCCAGCTGCCATTGTTGAGCGAACAAATTATAAGGTGGTACTTACACACACACACACACACACACACACACGCACACTCATTTATGCTAGATATTAACTATGTTCACAATACAGAGGAGCAAACGAGTATGGCAACAGTCACAGCTACTAAGAATCGAAACGAATGTGGGGGAACACGCATCTGGCACATGATTTTGGCTTCGGTTTCGTATGCGGATTCGGTTTCGTTTACATAAACAAAACTAACGACAATTGCACAAAATAAATAGAAATCAAAAATAAAATAAATATGAATGTATATAGAAAGTATATACAAATGATGTTAGTAGGTTGCTTGGGTCTCTGTAAGTGTACAAATCAAATTCTAGTTTATGATAACCCGAACTTTGTGCTAATCCATGTTTTGTAACCAGGCAAACTCACTGACGATCCCGTACTTCATACGACAAAAGCTGAAATCTTATCGAACGAGATCTATGAAATTTATCAAATTCATTTATTGCCTTTAAAATACAATTCAATTACGGATACTTCATTTGAAACTGCATTTTTATACTCCAACATTTTAGAAGCGTAATTTCTCACAATAAACTCACTAAGCAAATATAATCATGATTAAAAAATAAAGAATTATACAATCATCTCTATGATTTGAAATGTTTTTCAACAACAATAATGTCAGCCTGCTTCACCATCGTCGGATACTTCCAAACGCCAAGTTGATTGTTGTCGCAGTCGTTAGCCGAAATCAGCTTCTTGTAATGCGGCGAAAAGAACAACAAACAACAAACCTTGCCTTGGCCTTTGCCTTGGCCTTCGAACCTCCTACTAGCACGAAGCGCATTCATGTTTTATAGCGCAATTCGCAGATCACGCACAAAGTTAAATTTTGAAGTCAGATTTTGTTTGATGCTACTTTACTGAAAATCATTTGCGACCTGAACAGCTTGACAACGGAAGCCAACAGTTGACCGCAATATTCAATTTGTTACCAAGCACAAGATGTGAGCAGAGTTGTGAAATCTTTGCGAGTTGTGCGTTTGGTTATTACGCATACGCAGCGTGAGCCACTGGTTTCTGTTTGCTGGTCTAATAATCTGGCGTGCAGACTGCAATATGCCCTCCACTCCTTGGTACTAAAGTTGTTGCGACTAGGGATGGCAAAAGCAATTAAATTAATCGATTATCCAAATTATTCACTTAAAACGAACGATTATTAATCGCATTTAACAGGTGTTTGAAGACTTTCATGATATATTTAATCTATATATCTTACCAGCAAAAAATAATAAATATTTAAAACTTAATAATTTTTTATTTTGTATTTTTTAAAACAACGAACATTTCTCCCAAAAAATTTTGTATTTTGATATACTTCGTTTTTAATTAATACTGAATTAATTAACCTCTTTAGTTTTTTTTATTTTGGTAAATTGTGCTTAGCTCAGTCCGAAGTGCTTATAACGAAACAACAACAATTGCAATAATCGCAAATTGTGCTGATAATTCAAAGCGTTGCAAAAGTAGCTGAGCTCATCTTGAATTTCCGATGTAAATTTTGATTGCGCTTAGAAGTTTTTAACGCAATTATCTTATCGTATTACCAATTAATGATTGCAACAAAATAATCGATTATTGTTAATCATGTGATTAATTGTGTCATCACTAATGAGTCTTTAGTCGTTCTTCCTCCTCCAGAACAGTTATGAATGCCTCGCTGCTTTGGCTGTTGTGCACTAGAGTTGTGTTTTGTTGAACAAGTTTAGTAGTTCAATTTGAACTGAATGAACTATTCGTTTCTTGAGTTTATTCAGATCGTTCATTCTTCACATTCAAGTTCATAAGATATCTTCTGTTCGGTTTCAGATCATTTCGTTCGTTTCAGACCTTTTCGTGTTAATTTATTTCGC
The DNA here is from genome assembly GCA_019972355.1 of Drosophila kohkoa. Classification (NCBI taxonomy): domain Eukaryota; kingdom Metazoa; phylum Arthropoda; class Insecta; order Diptera; family Drosophilidae; genus Drosophila; species Drosophila kohkoa. Next base: position 2,551,712 of record BJEL01000077.1, read on the forward strand.
TGCTGTCTCATTATTTGTTACAATAACAACATAATTAATTTTTCGATCCAATACAATTGGTTTGGTTTTCTCAATGTATCATTATATGTTAGAATCATTTAATCCTATCCTTGGCTTGTTCACAATTTTAAAATGTCGCTTAAACTAATGCAGAAAATGAATTTTGCAAATTCATGTTCGATGATCTTTTGGAAGGCATCAAACATGACAAAAATAATAAAAATACAAGTGATGAAATGACATGAATGGAAAAAAAATAATTTCCTGCTAACGGTCTACCGAAAATTCACATTTCGCAAAGAATAACGTCTTCTGTTTTTTGATTTGATAATAGCTGACTTCTGTCTATTCATCATCATCTTCTTTTCGTGTAGATTATGTTTTAATTAGAGGCAGACCAATAGCTAAGAGTAAACAATGCGATGCTCATTTGAGAGAAGCAATTTCCTCGATTTATCTGAAAGAAACGAAAAGAGTTCACGAGTGATAAGGAAAACGGCACATAATGTTTTCAAAATTGTATCAAGGGGAAATTGGACTGAAAAAATATACAATGTACTCGTAAAATGTGGGAATAAAGTGAGATTGGGACTACAACGAACTAAACGAAAGAACGACCCAATAAACGAAAGCAAGGAACAATAAGGCAACTCGAACTGGAACTAAACGTTAGAAACAACCATCAACGAACTAGTTCGTTGGCGCAGTTAAGGGAATCATTTGCTGGAACTAGTTCAGAGCGAAGCGACACAGCTCTGTTATCAAAGAACTAGTTCGTTGGCGCAGTTAAGGGAATCATTTGCTGGAACTAGTTCAGAGCGAAGCGACACAGCTCTGTTATGCAGTTCATTAATTTGCTTGCAAAACCGCACAATTTGCAGCAACAGGTTCAGAGGACGAGTCAAAGGAGGAAGCACAGCTTGCTGTGCTCGGCTTTGAGGCTTTGCTGGTTGCACCAACACAAGCACACAACATGCACACATACACACATACACACACACACACAAAGAGATAAGTGCGTAGAGCATGCATAATCAGCGGCCATTAAATGGCCATCATGAATAATAGCAAGTGGCAGTAAAAGTACTGTTAAATCACTTGATTTAAAACTGCTCCCATACCCTCTCTCTCTCTCTCTCTCTCTCTCTCTCTCTTTCTCTCTCACTCTTTCACACTCTCTCTCCGATGTAGATAAATTAAGCTGTCCATTGAACTTGCCATGCAAGCTGCCCAGTTGATTGATTGATGCATTAATGAGGCGCAACTTTAGGCTCGAGACACGAATTCACCTTTGGACTTGGCGTGTCAACTGCACTCCTGGGACTCTCGTTTAATCTATATGTGTATGCCACTTACCCTCCTCTCTATATATAATATGTATGTATAGGTTGTCTTCTTATATAAACTTCAGTTGCATGCCTTCGCTCCATTTAACTCTCACAGCTGGACACAGTAGCCGAAGCTCTGAGTGGTGCCCCAGGGAATGATGAGAGCAGAGCGTTTGCTTAGTTTGTTTTTAGGTGATGGGCGGGAGAAGTAGGCTATTCTTGATAAGAGCCGCAATGTGTTATTGTTACAGCCAGTTGCCAGTTGTTGTTGTTGTGGCCAGCATATGCCGAGTCGAATGATGCCTGGACAGGAGTAAGCCTTTGTTTGCTTGGGCTGCGTCTTGGCTTGCGGGTTTATTATTATTTTGGTACGTTCTCGCTTTTTCCTTTTGCTCTCTCCCTTCTGTCTTCCTTTTTTTATGGCTTTATCAACGTTTATGGCCTAAGCAAAAGCAGAAACAGCAGCAGTAGCTAATGCTGTGGCAGGCGTGGACGTGGCAACAACGCCTCCCACAGGATTTGCTTAGCCAGAAGGATGCCAAATGCCGTTGCTACTGCTACTGCTGCGGCTTTATTATTGCATCATTATAACATGTTTTATGTTTTATGCGTGTGCTGTATGTGTGTGTGTGAGTGTGTGTGTGTGTGTGTATGTGTATGTGTTTGTGTGTGGTCTGACAATGACGCGCCAGCAGCACTTTAAAGTGCCCTGAACTTGATTAATGAATGGCGACGCTGAAAAGTATGCTACAGCATGCAAAGCACACACACACACACACACACACACACACACCAATACATGTGTGTGTGCTTGGCGCACTCAACATGTCAACGACACGTTTTGCAGCTCTGCAAGTTGCCCTCAACTTGGGCGACTCTTGAGGTAGCATAAAAAATATGTATGTATGTATATATAAATTATTATAATAATAAAAATAATATTATTAGTATAATGTGAGGCAGCACAAATGGAAATTGCCTCACAAGTTGGCAGCTAATTTAATATGATTATGTCAACTGAAGCAAGCCAGATCCCTAGACAAATGCCACACTCAATTCGAGTGTGTGGCAAACTCAATTCAATGTTGCACTCATATCTTAAGCTTAAGAACTTTATCTCAACTTGCACTTGGCACTTCTTGCCACACACATACCAATTAGCTTGCCACAAAGTATTGAAACGAAGTTGCGCCTTGTCCGTTGTCATAAATTGTGCTGCGCTAAAACTTTGCTGAGGCTAATACATCGTTGACTTTAAACGATTTTTGAGCCCAGCATCGTCCAACCTCCAACCTGCTTGCCACACACTTCCTGTGGCAACATTTTGCTCTCTCCCCCCCCCCCCCCCCCCCCCCCCCTAGCCGCCGCTCGCGATTCGTCTGTCGTATCTTGTGTTGGCGCCGCCGTCGCTTCCTGGCAACAACAATTTTTATGGCTTCCTCTGCGCTGCTTAAATAGATACTCGCACACACACACACACACACACACACACACACACACACACCTTGGCAATAATTTAAATTGTAGCTGCTGCCTTCGCTCGGCTGTAATTTGCTATAATTGAATTCCAACGATTTGCAGCATAAAAATTTCCTCGAATTTCTGTTTTCTCTGTTCTCTGTTCTCCGTTCGGTGCGAATATATATTTTGCATCCCCACTGATTATCGTTTTTGGCTGCACAAATTGCGCATACGCAGCGTTGGCAGCCTCATTGAAATTCAATGCCACAGCGAACCGAAACGAAACGAAACGCAAGCGAAAGGAAAACGAAAATGAAAATGAAAATAAAGCAAACAGCCATCAAACACGTCCGAGCGAAGCTCATTTTCGATTTGTGCAACAAATGAAGTGAGAAATTATTATTATTATTATTATTATTTTTATTACGAATGCTGGCAACTAAAAACATTTTTGCTGGCATAAGCAAATGCTGCCATCTGATCCACTCCACTCCACTCTCTCCCCCCATCACCATCATCATCATCATCATCGGGGTTGGGTCTTCTTCTGGCTTGGCTTTCCATTACCCGTGGGCGCATCACGTATTCACAAAGCAAACAAACTTCGGCACACGCATAAATAAACAGACAAGCGAATGCGATGCTTGATGGCTCCGTTGGATGGGATGCGAGGAAATATGAACAACAACAACACAAAAAAATATATATATGTATATATCAAAACAAAAAGCGAAGATTGAAGCGAGGAGTAGAGTAAATTTTTGGGTAAGCTCTCTTTCCCTCTTCTCTCCTCCTACTCGGAGTCTTTGGCTCGTCAGTCACATCATTAAAATCGAGCGATGCGAGATGCGAGATGCGCGATGCCCGTCGCCACCTAATTCCAATCCTTGCCGCAAGATGTGGATGTGCTGAAATGCGTGGCAAGCAGGCCAATTGCTGGGGTGGCATCCACACACACACACACATAGACAGAGCAGACATTGTCTGTGCGCGCGCAGGAGAACAATTCTCTGGAGGCATTCATCAATATGCCAAACATGTTTTGTTATCATCAAATGGAAAATGCTTCATTTTCACGTACGACAGACAGGCTGAAGCTGACGCTGAACCTGAAGCTGACGCTGACGCTGTAGTTGTTGCCCCCGCCGCCTTGGCTGTGGTTTCAACTTGAAGCAGACTGACAGACCTCGTGGCAAGTTGCCCGCCTCCTCTATGCGCTATCAGCATTCAGCGCTGAGAATTCTGCAGGTGAATTTCGTCAGTTAACTTGTTGTGAAGCAGCCAGAAACCGGAAGCTCGAGCAGCGAGTCGATGGCTGGCTTTGGTGGTTAGACCGCAGAACTAATGGTGCCAAGCGCTGGCTGGCTGAGGCGCGACAACTGACAGGATGGAGGTGGTAGAAGGGAAGGAGGGTAGGCGGGGAAGACGGAACACATAAATTGATTACCAAAACATTTCACGACAAATTCGGCATGTAACAACAATGACAGCGCACAACTGGCACCAACGACGCGTTGGGGGAATTTCTGTTTTGATTGGAGTTGAAGCCGGGCTGCGAATGTGAATGCGAATGCGAAAGCGAGTGGGGATTTCCCGCCGTTATCGCGCCAATCGCAATAGAACAACACTTGCCGACAGCAAAATACTTACTATCACACACACACTTACACACACTCACATACACACACACAGTCGTAAACACATTCACATTACGCGTGTTGCAATCAAAGTCGAAGCAGTCAACACAGGATGCGCACACAATTGAGCCAAGTAACTGAGCAACATTCTATGCCATAGAGCATTAAGGCAACAAGCTGCAGTCTTGACTTAAATAAACACTCGCATCATAACCATTTCATCAAACAACGAAGATTCACTCAGATATATGTATCCAGATAAATAATATACTGACTAGCTGACTAAGTCTCTTATACAATATGATTTAGTTAATTTACAAGCACATCCTCTGCACTTGCAGCCAACGAACATAATATAATAATAATAATAATAACAACACATTTTCACACAACAAAAATAAACGAAAGTCTTCAAAATTGTGCCGTCGAAATAATACCAATTTATAAATAAATTCTTAAAACTAAAAACATTAGTCGGGAAAACCCAAATTCTCAAACTAAGCCCAAAAATACTAAATTTATGTTTCAAGATTCTGTAATCCATCGAAGTTCCTTTAAAGTTTTTATCTAGACTGAAGTGTTTTGCTCATAGCTCAGTTACTCGAGTTGTCGCGAACCAAGAAGGTCTTGGGTTCGTATCATGCATGATTCCATGATATATATAAATTCGTAAGTAGAGTGCAAATCATACAAATACAACTGAATAACTGAAGACGCTTATTAACCAATAAACAAACAAATAAATATTAAAAAAAAAAAAACAATAAAATAGAATGAATTATTTTATGCAATATTTTATTGATCTTATAATAAGATTTTGGTCTTAAAAGATATGTTTTTTTTTAATAAGAGCTTGGGCATTATATAATATAAAATGTTCCTAAAATCAACATGTGTTTTCTAACATTAAGATAGACGCACTTTTTACGCTGTAAAACAAAAAGTTGTAAATTTGCTGCTTTTATAAAAAACACTGTTAAAATAGCAAAAACAATGTTTTGATATATTTTAAATTATTTATTTACTTTTCTATTTACTACTATTTTTCTCTCATACTAATGAATTGAATTATTATTTTAATGTATACATTATAATGTATTATTCTTAATAGTTATTATATATTATTGGCTTGACTTTCTCAAAGAATTTATGCAAAATCAGAGTAGATAGTCTGCTGGAAAGTTTTTATTTATTTATTTCAATAAATCTAAGCAAAAGGGGAAAGCAACCCAAATCCTAATTTTGTCACTTAACTACTAGCAACTTAAATGGAATACGGAGTATGGTCAGACATAAATTCTTTCAACTTTTCACTCAAATGTTAACCAGGATTTTTTTCAAAAAGATTCAAATTTATTTTCGATTTTAATGTTAGTTTTTAAGTTCTCATGATTGATGGAGATTGAGCTTTGGATTGAATAAATTGCTGTACTGATTCAATTACTTAGTAACATAAAACTATTCAAAATGAAATTAATATTATGCTACCTACAAAGCAGCTACCGAATTATAAATTCAACATTAAACGACAAACGGCAAATCCATACAATTAAGTTGGCCACTTTTCGTCTTTGATACTCGATAAATTTGCTTGCGCCTCAAAGTATGCAACACGTAATTTGCGCAATGTCAAAAGCGAATGTATAGACGAGTCAAACTGGGGAGAAGTTATTTCGCTGCTATTGCTTTAGAATTTTTTTTAAATAGGTAGCGGATATCTCACAGTTGAGCATACTTTTAGTTCCTTTCTTATTTGTTTTATTTTACACTATAATATGCAATTAATATTCTAAGCCAATAAAGCAATTAAATTAAGTATACGTACATACAATTTTTTACATATTTAAAAATTATATTTATTGTAATTAAATGGGTAATAATATAAATTAGTTTGTGCAATGAAAATGTTTGTATACATAATAATATTAATATTGAGGCACTTACATATTAATACATATTAACTTATCTTCAACAAGATAGTCTTATATTGGTCTTTCTTCTAAAATATTCCATAAGAGAGTTTTCACTCTGCCCACAAATGGGATATGAACAGCCTTAGGAAACTCCTCAACCCAGAGATAACAATATATTGAAACATTACTAGTTTATTCTTCATATTCATCTTTATAATTTTGGTATTTTATTCGAATTGTTGCATTGTTAACTTATGCTTAGTACCACAAGTTGTTAACATCGTATACCTCGTTGACGCTGCAGAGGAACTTGTAGCTGGGATTGACGCCCGTGGTGCACTTGCTGGCTGGGACAGAGCACGTGTTGTACATCTTGATGCCAATCACATTGGTGGCCGCATAGTTGCAGGCCAAGAGGAAAGCCTTGTAGGATTGTCCCTGCACCGAGTAAGTGGATGCAGCGCATCCCACATGGGTGTTGCGATCGGCGACCATGACGGTGAAATGGCCGATAGCGGGTCCGTTGTAGTTGGTGGGATAGGCATCAATGTATGACTGCTCGGTGTCCTTCACTTCGCTGTACCACATGTCCACGCTCTGGATCAGGCTGGCCGTCTTATTGAGAGGATCAAAGAAGCCAATCCAGGCCAGATTCTGTCCAGCCCACTGGAAGGCATCGGTGTTGCGGCAGCCATCGTGTTTCATCTGACAGCTGCGTACATTGAGGGAGGCCAGATAGGCGAGCTCATCGTCCCATTGGATAGTGGCCATGCGGCAGGCGGGCTTCAGTTTGCTCTCTCCTCCGCCAGCAATGAAGTTGCGATGTCCATTGTGGCTGGCCAAAAGCACATTCTTGTCAGCGTCCGAGAGACTAACCAAGGCTCTGTCACTGGGACAACTCGATCCCCAAGCCTGTCATAAAGATAGGAACCGAGAGATAAACAAATGTTTGTAAGGAGAATGGGAAAAGCTGAGTCATACGTACGCCATCGTTGTTGCAGCCAATGTTTTGGGTGCTTCCGCAGCTCTGCTTGCAATAGTCCGTGGCACCAAAGACGCCAGTGAGTGCAGCTGAAAGTGCCGTTAGCACAGTTACGATTGGGATGTTACTCATGTCCGTATCAAAGCTCGATTGTTGTCTGCTCGCCCAGCGATCGGCGCTTTTATTTCAACTGCTTCGCTTCGCGCGGAATTTTCTTTATCTAACTTGCTATTTGTGATAAGAGGGCGTAACAATTGCTCAAATATTTACACCCAAGTACCGCACGCTCAGCTCCCACTGGAGACGGCGGAGACGAGCGGCGATAATTAAAGACGTCATGGCAACAAAGAACATTGTGATAATGTAGCAAAACTAAGAATTATTCACAGCTGTTCCCTTTCTTCTAGTTAACGTTCGTGGGTGTGTCATCAAAGGTACAAGCTGATTGTTACAAGAGGGATTGCTACAAGACTGAATGATGCAGCATTGACTGATGGAACACTGACTGCTACAAGACTGACCGCTACAACACGGACATAAGGAACACTGTCTGCTACACGATTGTCTCCTACATAACTGACTGCAACCATACTATCTGAAATAACTCCGACATATTGAAAACCGACTGCAACAAGACTGACTGACAGAACAGCAGTTTAACTGCTGAACGACTGACTGCTACAACACTAACCGATATAAAACTGCCTGATATAAGACTGACTGTTATAAGACTGACTGTTATAAGACTGAATGCTACAACATAAAAGGCGAACAACTGGATGTAAAAGGAAACAGAAGAGCAAAAAACCGAGCAAAATAAAGTGGCGTGCGCAAATGCCTTATTTACATTAACTTACACGTGGAATTGCACATAAATATGAAGTACAATTTATACGCTTAGAAAAGTGAAGACTCACTGATGTAATACTAGCTGTTCTAGCACACTAAGAAAGCAACTACCAAATGGAACTGCAAAATAGGATCTGCAATTCCGTTACTTGTATAAAGCTGATTGATACAGTACTCACTGCTATAAAACTCTAAGAAAGCCATTACACCTGGAAGTAAACAAAAGAACAAATGAGGAAGCATAACAGACTGACTGCTAAACTATAAGAAAGCAAGTACATTTGTCAATAAAGTAATTAATAACAAGTTAAGCGTGCACGTGCCTTGACCTTATTTGTTTGGCCAGCTCAAATATTTAACAAAAGAAAATGCAACACAAATAAATAAATAATTACAATATGCAAAGCTGACTGCTACAACACTAATTGCTACAATACTGACTGCTACAAAACACTGCAGCTGGAAGCAAACAGAAGATCAACACAAACGAGAATAATAGAGTGCTGCATGCACATGTTCTGTCATTACACACACACTCACACACACACACACTACAACACACACAGTTGTAAAGACATTCACATTACGCGTGTTGCAATCAAAGACGAAGCAGTCAACACAGGATGCGAGCACAATTGAGCCAAGTATAATATGATAACTATACAACAATCTATGCCAACTTGGCAAATAGTCATAGAGCATTAAGGCAACAAGCTGCAGTCTTGACTTAAATAAACTCTCACATCATAATAATTTCAACAAACAATGAAGACTCACCCAGATATATGTATCCAGATGATATTACTTACTAACTGTCTAAGTCTCTTATAACAATATGTTAGTAAATTTATAAGCATAGCTTTTCTAACTCTTGAACGAAAAAGGAAATATGGCCAGACATATCTTTATTCAGTTAATTCTAATTCAAATTTACTTTAGATTTTTATATTAATCTTATCTTCAACAAAATATAGTAATCTTCTCTTTCTTTCTATGATATTTTTCCAAATTTAAGTTTCTTTCAAAATATTCCTTAGGGGAGTTTTCACTTAGCCTAAAAACGAAAATTGAACAGCTTTAGGAAACTCCTTAGCCCAGAGATATATTGAAACATTATTGGTTCTTTATATTTATATAATTTTTTTTTTGCGTTTTATTCGGTTCGTTGCATTGTTAACTTATGCTTAGTACCACAAGTTGTTAACATCGTATACCTCGTTGACGCTGCAGAGGAACTTGTAGCTGGGATTGACGCCTGTGGTGCACTTTCTAGCTGGGACAGAGCACGTGTTGTACATCTTGATGCCCTCCACATTGCTGGCCGCATAGTTGCAGGCCAAGAGGAAAGCCTTGTAGGATTGTCCCTGCACCGAGTAAGTGGATGCAGCGCATCCCACATGGGTGTTGCGATCGGCGACCATGACGGTGAAATGGCCGATGGCGGGTCCGTTGTAGTTGGTGGGATAGGCATCGATGTATGACTGCTCGGTGTCCTTCACTTCGCTGTACCACATGTCCACGCTCTGGATAAGGCTGGCCGTCTTATTGAGAGGACCAAAGGAGCTCCTCCAGAAAAGATTCTGTCCAGCCCACTGGAAGGCATCGGTGTTGCGGCAGCCATCGTGTTTCATCCGACAGCTGCGCACATTGAGGGAGGCCAGATAGGCGAGCTCATCGTCCCATTGCATGGTGGCCATGCGGCAGGCGGGCTTCAGTTTGTTCTCGCCGCCACCGGCGATAAAGCTGCGATATTCATTGTGGCTGGCTAAAAGGACATTCTTGTCAGCGTCCGAGAGACTAACCAAGGCTCTGTCACTGGGACAGCTCGACCCCCAAGCCTGTCATAAAAATAGGAACCAAGAGATAAACACATGTTTATTAAGAGAATTGGAGAATGGGAAAAGTTGAGTCATACGTACGCCATCGTTGTTGCAGCCAATGTGTTTTTTGCCGTGGCAGTTCTGCTTGCAATAGTCCGTGGCACCAAAGACGCCAGTGAGTGCAGCTGAAAGTGCCGTTAGCACAGTTACAATTGGGATGTTACTCATGTCCGTATCAAAGCTCGATTGTTGTCTGCTCGCCCAGCGATCGGCGCTTTTATTTCAACTGCTTCGCTTCGCGCGGAATTTTCTTTATCCAACTTGCGATGCAATTGCTTAAAAATTTACACCCAAATACCGGAAGCTCAACTCCCACTGGAGACGGCGGAGACGAGCGGCGATGATTAAAGACGTCATGGCAACAAAGAACATTGTGAAAATGTGGCAAAACTAAGAATTATTCATAGCTATTCCCTTACTTCTAGTTAACGTACGTGGGTGTGTCATCAAAGGTACAAGCTGAATGTTACAAGAGGGATTGCTACAAGACTGAATGACGCAGCATTGACCGATGGAACACTAACTGCTATAAGATAGAACACTGAATGATAAAATTTTAACTGCTGCAAGACTGAATGATACAAGACTGACCGATGGAACATTAAATGATAAGAGTCTGAGTGCTACAACACTGTCTGATAGAACACTTACTGCTAAAAGATTGTCTACTACATGACTGACTGCTACAATAATAACCGATAGAAAACTAACTGCTATAAGACTGACTATTATAAGACTGACTGCTATAAGACTGAATGCTACAATATAAAAGGCAAACAAATGGATGTAAATGTAAACAGAAGAGCAAAAGAGGGAACGGATGCCTTATTTACATGAATTTTAACGTGGAATTTTATTATAAAAAGTAGAATTTATACACTTACAAAAATGAAGACTCGCTGCTGTAATACTAAATGTTCTAGCATAATAAGAAAGCAACTAGCAAATTAAATTGCAAAATAGGATCCGCAATCCAAAACAAAACATGCAATTGAGGAAGTGATCGCTATGACACTGACCACTGCAAAACTCCAAGAGAGCAATTACATTTGTCAATAAAGTAATTAATATCAAGAACGAAAGAGAGTTACGCCTGCACGTGCCTTGACCGTATTTGTTTGGCCAGCTCAAATAGTTAACAAAAGAAAATGAAACACAAATAAATTGATAAATACAATATGCAAAGCTGACTGCTACAACACTAATTACTTCAACACTGACTGCTACAAAACACTGCAATTGGAAGCAAACAGAACGATAGAGTGCAGCATGCACATTTTCTGTCATTATTTGTTTTAGCCAGCGCAAATGTTTACCAAATGGAAATGCAAAGCACACAGCAACTGTAAATTATACATAACATATTTATATTGTATAAAGTAAACAATTTAAATGTGTCAAATGGAAATAAAGAGCAATGAAATTGGCTAACTTTTTCGACTCCATAGAGACTTTTGTTTAATGAGTCTTTTTCTCTCTGTGTGTTCAACTATCTCACTGACCATTCTTCCACGCACCTGTCTGCTTATCAGTGTCTGGTCTGCTCAGTCAAGAGGTCTGCCCGGAAATCTATCTGTCTATCAGTTTTTCAAATCACCGTTTACCATTTTGTTGATCATAAATCTTTCAGTTAGTCGGTCAACTAAGCCTTAGAATTCAATTAAATAAGTGTCACATCTCTTGTATACATCAGGATTTTTATTGTTTTAGATGTCTCCTAGTAGGTGAAGACTTCTGCCAACTTGCAGAGACCAGGATAGTTGGCATTGGTGCCCGTAGTGCAGCCGGCAGCTGTGGTGCCCGCCACATAGACGGCATTGCCGACAATGTTTGTGGTGGCATAATTGCAGGCCAACAAAAAGTTGTTCATGCCGCTGGTCACATATCTGGCAGCTGCGCAGCCGAGAGCAACATTATTCTGTCGCGCCATCACGGTAAAGTGTCCAATTTGGCTTTAAGAATGGATAGAAAACGAAGTGATTATGAAGTGATTACAAAGTGATTACTGCTGCTGCTTACGGTCCAGTCCAGTCGGAGGGATACTTGGCGATGACAGTCTTGTTGGCATCCAGTCTTTCGTTCCACCACATGGTCACCGACGATGTCAGAAGCGCGGCATTCGTCTGGCTGGAAGCGGCACCCGAATACGAAATGATGGCCAAGTTCTGTCCGCTCATTTTGTACTGCGGTGTGTTGTGGCATGCGTCGTGCTTCATCTGGCATTGCTTCACATTGAGTGCGGCCAGCGTTGCCAGCTGTGGGCTCCAGCGCATCGTTGCCATTCTCCTGGCCGTATCGTATCTGGGCAGTTTTCCGAGAGCAATATTGTTCCGTCGCACATTGTGCAGCTCCACCAACAGTTGGCGCATCGTCAAGTTCATAGCGATGAGGTACGGCGCTGGGCTCGTGGGGCAATTTGTTGACCAAGTCTGTGTTAATTAAATAAGTTTCGCTTTCGCACTTTTCAAAAACTATTTGCATCCTCATACCCCATTGTTGTTGCAGCCAATGTTTGTGGAAGTGCCACAAAGCGTTGCATTGCAATAGTCGACCGCTCCGTGGACTTGAGCCAAGGTCACGCTGATGGTGAGAAGTGTCAAACTGAAGCGCAGCATTACGAAAGTCGGCAGCCAAATAACTGTAAAATTATAGTCAAATCTCTTGGCTTTTATAGTCGCGAAATTTACCAAAAGAAATAAACGTGGCATACAGAATCAAATACTGATATTTGTATATTAAATACAAATATAAAAAGTTAGATAAATAACGGAACACTCCGAAAAAAATGCCTCCAACTGTGTTTGCAACTCGTGTGCTGTGGTGGACCAGCTGCATTAGAAAAGAGTCTTGTTTAACTAGCTCTAAGCCTCTATAAGAAACTAATTCACTATGTTTTTAGAGAAGATTTTGCTGAGCTTGTATAATATTTGCTTAACCAATTGTTTCGGTAAGTAAACTTATCATACTATTTTTTAAAAATGCGAAAATTTTCCACTCAATTTATGAAAGAGTATTGAAATAAAATATTTCCAAGCAAATCACTATTAATTCGAAATTTTGTTTCTTTTATTTTAATATATTTTACATCCAATAAATTTCAATGCAAATAATCAACACAACACTTGTTATCACTTTAAGCCATTCCAGGTGTATAAACAATTTCAAGTGTCTTCCGCTGTTCGCTGACAGAAGTTTGTCGCTTATAATTTATGTGAGCCATGATAATGTTCGCATTCTCTGAGTACTGCGGTCGCTAATTTATTGAACAGAATTCACAGAACAGAAAATATAATTCTGTATCCATGCAAGAATTGGAATATTTTATTATATTTTATGACAACTAGGGGGATCACCAATGAGCTGTGGCAGTGAAAGCAAACTGAAATCAACGACCATATTTGTGTCAAACATATGTTTACGATCGCGTATACGTCAAGTGGTACGCAATATCTTGTGGTTGTTTACCTCAAAACTCTGCACAACTAGCAACAGAGCAAATAAAAACCAAAACAAAAACAAAGTTATGTAAACAATAATATTGTTTATTTGCAAGTGAGAATAAATATGATACTAGATATTGTTTTGAGCATTATGAAATGAAATGACAAAAAAAAGTGTTTAATTGTTTTGATCATCACTAAATGAAATGACAAAAATAAAAGAGTTTATTGTGCAATTAGGATAACACTTTCATACAACCTGCAATCATGAGCCAGAGTTCGTTTCCATTTCTTTGTTGTTATCGGTCATATAAAACAGCAAATACAAATTCTTGACTAATACTTCCTGCTAGCTGATAAATATAATGTAACCACTTAATTTCAACGAGTAAGAGAGCTCGACTATGAGATACTCCCTACCCATTTTCATTTCTGTAAATTTTTAATCATTCTTTTGCTATGATTTGCATTGACTCTCTTTCTGGTTCTGCTTACTATATACTATATAGGTAATTAGGTATATATCGTGTGTATATATATTTTTGTCTGAGTAATTTTTCATTTTCATATAATATTTTTATGGTCTGCATATAAGTAAATCTGTGGGCTGGTTTTTCATCATCTTTTTGTTTTAATTCTAGTTATTTATGTCATTTAGTTTGCTTCACCAGTTTCAACGATCTTTCTCTCCATCTTGTTAAATTGTACACAGAAAATATGGTTTATTTGTTCATATACAAATGTTCTATAATCTTCGCTTTTTATATTTGATTACTGTTGTTCTTCATTTATTGTTTTATCTGATAATTGTTTTGCTTTTATTTGTTGTACGATTTCTTTAAAGAGGCATCACAAGACAGTGAAGAGATAGAAATATATATATGCAATTGCCTTTCAGTTCCTAGTAATTATGAATCATTATGGGATTACCCACTCTCTGTGGATGGTTTCACTTGAAACAAATCAGAAATGTTTGTTTTAGGCTATCATTCAATTGCAGGGCAAATGAGGAAAACCTTTGCGTGTGAAAATTCTGAGAAAACTGTGAGGCAGCCAACAAAAAATTGACGCAAAACCTTTTCGACCTGTTACTTTATTTAAGGGCTTTACTTAAGTGCAACCACTAATTAAATTAATATAATTTATATAATTAATTCGTATAATTATTATTGCATTGCGTGCGTGTGCGAGTTGGACTTTCAATTGAACGCTCGAATGGGGATGTCAGAATCCGATCCTATGATTTCATTGTTAACAATTATGAAAACAGCAGCAAATAAATCTATAAATTTATGTAAAGCGAATTTCATTGGCTGAATGAAAATATAACAACAAAACAAAACAAGTAAGAAAGCTACAGTCGAGTGTGCTCGACTGTGAGATACCCGCTACCCAGTTTTAATAAAGGCAAAATATTGCGGTATCATTTTCAAAATATACCGAATATACTGCAAAAATACTAAAATTATACCAAATGGTATATTTGGTATATCGATATAGTACACCATTCAAAATATACCATAGACGACACAATGTACCAGATTGTCACCCAAAGCAACTCAGACCCCTAGTAAGTAGGCGTTTTTGCCCATACAAAAGTATTTCCTTAATAACTTCCACAATTTTTATCTGATCGCAACCAAATTTTCAGAGATCATAACTACTATAGTAATTATAGTATGTTCCAAAATTCGTAACTCTAGCTTAAAAATTACGCTTGTTATTCGATTTTTTTGATTTGCGGGGGCGGAAGTGGGCGTGGCAAAAATTTGAAACAAACTTGATCTGCGTGCAAGCATAACAAATGCTGTCGAAAAAAAATTATAGCTCTATCTCTTATAGTCTCTGAGATCTAGGTGTTCATACGGACGGACGGACGGACGGACAGACGGACAGACGGACAGACGGACAGACGGACATGGCTATATCGTCTCGGCTGTTGACGCTGATCAAGAATATATATACTTTATAGGGTCGGAGATGCCTCCTTCTACCTGTTACATACATTTCCTGCCGGCACAAAGTTATAATACCCTTCTACCCTATGGGTAGCGGGTATAAAAAATTAAAATGAAAATTAAAAACAAAACAATACAAAACAAAAATTGTGGACAAAATAATAATATATAGAATTCAAAAGGATATCTCAATTCTTTTTAATCAATTAAACATCATAATATGTATTAAGGTACAAACGGTCAGTATGAAATTAATACAAACGATAAATTGATGAGCTAAAATGTTAGTAAAAGTATAAAGGCTTTGTGGCGCCATCTATCGTTTGTTGGTGCATTGACAATTCGAATTGTCGCAGCCTCAAAGTATGCTACAAAACATATTTGCTACTGCATTGCTATATTGTTGCATATTAGAAAAATTATTCTAACTCGGCTATATCCTTGCGCATTTTTACCGGACCTGATGAATTCGATTCATGTGATCGAAATCTATCGATTGAAATCCAAAGAAATATGGAGTCGTCAAAGCATTGAAATTGAAAAATGTTCGATATATTGAAGCAAACTTAATAAGAAATTCTTGAAACCAAAAGATAATGTCCTTGCCATTTCCTTAATGATTTTGTAGAGTTATAGAGAAAAAACGAATGTCCACTTAACAATTATTAGATAGCCAGTAAACACCGGCCCTTAACAGCTGCATGTAACAACGGTCTTAGCATTTAACAGCGGTCCTAAACAGCTCCACTTAACAGACCGGCTTAAAATAAGCTGCGCAAGCGCACAACTTTAATTTTTCAATTTATATATATCTGTCGTTTGTTTTCTGATTCTGATCACCTGGTGCTCAGCATATTTCACATAGGCCAAATTGGCTTTTCGTACAGCGACAAATTTAACAGGGCTGTTTAACAGCAGAGCGTATTACTTACCTTGTCAAGAATTTAACTGAAATACCTTTTAAGAAATAATATACCGTCACGTACGCCTAAAAACTGGCATATTAGCTGGTGAAATACCAGGCGAACAGAAATCAGCAGCAAGCAGAAGTAGCGGTTAAAGTTCTTTAAAGCTCAAAGCTCTCTCTCTCATAAACTAATCAGATCATATTCCCGCTCTTAGGATCCACAAACTAGAGCACACGTCCAGAGAAATTGACCAATAACAGCGAGGCACATTTGAGTGCACTTATAGATTCCTACTCTATTTCAGTTGTTCCACGCGTTATTTTACCAGTTCTACTTTTTTAACTGAGATAAAACGAACAGTCTTTTAGCAGATTTAATTTTATGTCGGTTATTTTCAAATTTCAAAGTGGCGCTAAAATAAAAAAAATCATTGCATACTTTGAGGGTGTAACTTCGGTCTTTTTTCGAAAACAAGCTATATCTTGTCCATATCCTGCCAGATTTTCAAAGGACACATACTGCTAGGATTGCAAGGACCTCCTCTATGGATTGGCATCAAAAATTATGAGATTATCTAAGGATCCAAGAAGTTTAATTTTTTAATCCAAGGTCCAAATGATAACTGAAGAACTACAAGGATAATTGGAATGTCCTTTGACATATTTTTAGGCCTCATTAATATGCATCGATTTATTTATTGCTTGCCAGGATACGCAAGGACATTCTCATGTTATAGCTTATTTTCTGTATACAAATTTTTTTGGATCCTGTAAGGATTTTCGTCCTTTTGAGTATGCCGGTTTGTATCGGTTTGTATTTTTTAGCCTTATCCTTGTGACAAAGGATATCCTGATTGTCCTTTAAACCACCAGAATAATGCAAAATTCAAAAATAATACAACAAATATATTTGAATTTTTAACGCATGTGTGTTTTTTTTTTGTCGGTTACATTCAAATTTTAAATTTGAAATAGGCGCCCAAATGAATGATGCCACTAATTAGTAGATGACTGTCTTTAGTTCTGGTTGCTGCTGATTTATGTTCTCCTAGTATTTCGTTTGGTAACCGGGCAGTTCTTGCCGTCATCGAAGCCTCTGGAAGCAGCCACGAGCGCTGAAAAAGTAACCAATAAGCAGATGAAATACCAGGCGAACATGAATCAGCAGCAAGCAGAAATACAGCAAGTCACTTGCATCCCTGCAGTTCTGAGCGCTAGTTCGTTGCTGGTGAAATAAGCGCTTACCAGGAGCCAGTCACTACTTACAAAGTGGCGTCTAGCCATGCATTTCTTAATTTCCGTTTTTGTATGAAATGTCCGCAAATAGGGTCAATCGCCACAGCCTCGATTACCACGAACTAGTGAAATAGTGCAACATATTAGGGTCAGTAAAATAAGTGCTTACATTAGACCCCATGGAACGGCCGGTAAAATAAGTGCTTACATGGGACCCCATGGAACGGCCGGTAAAATAAGTGCTTACATGGGACCCCATGGAAGGGTCAGTAAAATAAGTGCTTACATCGGACCCCATGGAGGGGTCGGCCATTATAAATTAAAAAAAAAAAATTACAATTTTAATTACAGTTTTTATTTAATTTTAATTTATCTTTATTTTAATAAGTCGGATTCTTTTATTACTTTAAGGCAACTTGAGTTTTAAAATATCGTTTTTTTTTTTTGGAGCTGCAAGGCCTTTCTCAACTGGTCCTCAGTTATTGAATCTGGAAATAAAGGATTAAAAAGTCTTAATAGATTAAAGTGGATAATGATTTTTAAATAATTATCTTTTAAAATACTCACCGATCATAACACCAAAGAAATTGTCTTCTTTTTTAGGCCGCATTCCCCTGTCATTATTTCCATAACGTAGATTTTCTGTCATAATTTCCACTTCCTCTTCTTTAGGCACATTGTCGCTTTCCACTGTAGAACAATGCATTATACTAACTGCTTGATATTCTTTTATTATCTGTTTATTTAATATTTTACACATTAAACATATAATGCAAACATAAATTATTTTTTAAGTAACTCACCCAATAATTGATCGCGGATCCGCTTTGCACTTCTCAACTCAAATGCTTGCAATAATTTCATCATCTAGGAAACACAGCTGCGTTTGAGTAAAAGAGTAGCACAAAATAAAACAAAGACACGTAAACAAACAGCGATGTAAAGCATAATCGAAGTTTTCTCTTTAAACTTATGTATACTTTTTCCACAAAATAACAAAAACAAAAGCGATGCTTGCCATTATTTTGTACTTATGCTTTAATGCGCATATATTTATTAACTAGGTGGTTCGACGTTCGATTACTATAGGGTTAATCTAGTAAGTACCCATGTAGTGATCGACGAGGTAAGGACTTATCTAGGGCCAATCGCAAACTCGAGTCGACTCGGTGGCTCGACGTTCGATTACTATAGGGTCACATTAGTAAGTACCCATGTAGTGATCGGCGAGGTAAGCACTTACCCAGGGCAATCGACACCTCCAGAACTGCAGGGATATTTTGTGACCACAATTTTCGCTCCTGAAAGTATGCTACAATAAATTTAATATTTTTGCAGTTTTAAATACTCATTGCCAACGAAACATAGATGGCGCTACTAAGCAGTTGGTAATGGAACTATGAATTCCAATTGAAACTATACAGCTAGTGCTTGTCTTGGATCGATTTGTCTTTATAAAAGTAGTCCTTGCGATAATGGACATTCCAATTGAAATTTTTGGTATTTTTTCCGCCATATCCTGTCATATATTGATAGCCTACTTGCTTACAATAAGTACACAATAATAATGAATGAAATTTAATCTATTAAAATATCGTATTATTTTACATTTATAATTTGGAAAATAAATAGGATCTTGACTGTTTGCGATGGTGTTCTTCAAAAACAGCTGATGTGCTTTGCCAACGCGTGAAGCGAGCGTCTTTCGACGTTTGCTTTGTGCTCGTCATTCGTGCATTTGCTTCTGTCGTCTCTACCCTCAGCCACCTGCTGCTGTAAACATGTAAACATAACCCAACTTTGCATGTGCCATGTAGCTTGCAATGTATACACGACACAGATACATGGGAAAGACCGTAGCAAGCGTAAGCAAAGCAGCTTTAATACACATACTATTTTAAATTCTTCAGAATCAAAGTCATTGCTCTGTCAAGCTACTTAAATTAATAAACTTGTATAGATTAATCCGGCAGTGGGTCGGGAAATGACTATGGGAGTCTCACCATGTAGCCCATATTGTACATGGGTCGACCGTATACATGACAACCATTCAAGCCTACATGGCAAGCGCAAACTGGCTCTCGGCAAAGACGGTCAGCGGGGCATTAGAAGTAAAAGAGACTCGTGCTTTAGTGACCTATCACGATAATGAAGCCTTAATTCAAATAAAATTCGCATTCATTTGTACATAATATTTTATTCATTTGTTATTGTAATTGAATTTATCAATTAAAAATCTATTCATGTCTCTTTCCTATTTACAGTGGACGCAACAGCTGTAACAACTGCAACGGCGGGATATCGGCAATGGGATCAAGTCCCAGATGCTATGGTTCAATCTTGCGTATTTTCAAACTGCCGACACCAATGCCAGCAATGCGATTCTTTAGCAGACTACTCGGTGAGGAGACGGCTTTAGGCGAGCTGATCAACTGTAGCTCCAACTGGTTGCCATTGTTGTTGTCTGTCCCATTGGCGCCGCTTGGACTGCCTGCTGCTCCGTTCTGCAAACGACGCTTTAGCACAAAACGACGTGCTGTGGTAGTTCCAGGCAACACAGTCGTTGTGGTCGTGCTCGTGGTCACAGTGGCTGCAGTTGACGACTGTGTTGCTGTCTGCAACTCTTCATACGTGGGATCCACTTCCATCTCCGTATTAGCGCTATCATCATGCTGTCATTACAAATGAAATGTTATTAGTTTTAATTCGTTATATTTACTCATTAGTTTACTCACCGCATCGCTAGCGTACTCTTCGTCGTCGTGTCCCTCTTCCTCCTCGAATTCGGCGCTTTCGGACTCTTCGGGATACTCGACCAGCTGCCCATTAAGCGTGGGGAACTCAATCACTGGCAATATCAGACGCTGATTGCTATTACTCTCGTCCATTAGTTGCTGTATTAGATGAGCAATATCCTCACGCTTCTTGGTCACAGTCAGATAATCGAACCAGTTAGTCAGCTGCTTGATAGGCAGCCGATAATCCTTAATGGGTTCCTTAAAGAACTGCTGCACATACTGCAGCAGATAGAGACCACAGTCGGTAAAGTTATTTTGCTGTGGCACCTTGACACAATGGCCCGGCATGTTGTCCTTGTTGAATATGTGCTTCTGCGCATCCGGCTTCTTCACCTTGTACTCGCACGTGAGATAATCGCGCAGCGTTGCCACCACTCGACTACGTGAGGCACCCGCCAACGAGTCAAATATCAGTATCAATGGCTGCTTCACAGCTGGCACATCGTCATTGGTGACGCGGTTGGATCCAGCCGGCGAAGGGGTCGTGCAATCTTTGCTTATAGGTGAATTGGGGCTCTCGCTATCCTCAGATGCCATATCACTTTCCTCGCCTTCCGCTTCGTCGCGTTCGCTTTCATCGTCGGCAATGTGGCAAATGTCGATGGGCATCGTTGGCAATGTGACGGAGTCGCGTTTCGCTAGCGACACTTTTTTGTCACGGTGTCGCTTCAGCTGCTGAGCGTCTACCGGCTGATTAGTATCATAGGTAACGGGTCCTTTGAGGCATGGGAAACAGATGATGGCTAGGAACCAATGCGATTGCTCATTGATAGGGACAATGATAAAGTCCTTGTCGAAGATATCCACCAGTTTTGTCCACTTCTGCACACGCGCATGACGCCTCTGGGCCGCTGTCAGCTTTACGTCCGTGGGACGCGTCATCGTTGTGAGTCGCTTGTAAAAAAAGGTGCTGAAAATATGAGTTCGATCGCGCAGCGCTTCCGGAATGACCGTATTGCGCAGCCAGAGCAGATAGAAATCAATGATGATGTCATTCAAATACGATTCCTTGGTGAGGCACATATAATCCTCCATGCGTATGCACAATCCACCCGTTCCTTTGGGGGGATACATCAGCAGACTGATTTGTTCATCCGGACGCAGTTGCCTTGGCGGCATTTGTTTCGTCTTCTCCAGTTCCTTGCGATCCGATTCGGCGATGCGTTCAAAGATTTCGGCTGCATCGCTTGTTGAGATCTCATCCACAAAGTTAAACATGGCCTTGATGGTTTCGCGTGCCGTGAAATTAATGCTGTCAAACACCAATAGTAAACGACGCTCATGCTGACTGCCATTGCCCTTGAAAGCGAGTTCTAAAGAATAAAATCAATATTTTTATGGAACGGAAATCGAAGGAAGGCTATTGGCGAACTTACGTTCGTTGGCCGTATCGTCAGGCAGCTGCAGCTGCGTCTTCACGTACTGTGCGCAACGCTTCAGCATGTAGAGTGTGATCAGCGGCTGAGCCTTCTCCGAGCTGGCAAAATGAGCAATCACTTTGATGACTTCGCGCTTATAAATATGAAGCACAAACTTGGTAGCCTTTTCGGGCAGAATGCCCGCTATGCGCACGCCCTTCGACGTGAATTTTACCTTGAGGACCAACTCATTATTAGCATATATATTATATACATATGTATATATTATGGTGTTATTTCACTTACCGGCTCGGTGACTTCAAAGCGATATGGAAACAGACGCAGACACTTGCAACTCAATTCTGTGGTGAATGCTTCGCCCTGGGCTACATCAGCTTGATCTGTGACATCGCCGCGCACAAAATCTGCAAGCCAAAAAAATGTGCAAAATGCATTTTTAATTGTGTTCCATGTGGTCTTGCTTGTATTGCCTGCCTCACCATCGTTGTCCATAATGCTTTGCGTGTGCGCACTAAACACATGCAGTAAATGTCGAAATGTTTGCAAGTATTTATTTAATTACAGTATTTGTTCAAATTCATTACACTCATTAAAGTCGTGTAAATTTGTGTGTTGAGTGCGTTGTGCGCTTCTTCTTCTTTTTTTGTCGTCACACTCGCATACAGTAAAAATGGCGTGGTAGCGCAGCGCCATCTGTGGTCGTAACTACAAGCACGCAGCATTGCCAACAGCAACGAAAAATAGAGTGCACATAGCTACACAGGGATGCAAACACAAATATTCGTAAACGAATGAAGATGTGTGCATGAAGATTATGATGATACTTCTTATAATAGATATACATATGTATGTATGTATTTTAATGTACATATTTAAATTTATGTAAATAAAATATAAGTATAACATGAAAATATCGCTGTTTAGTTTTCAAGCTACTCTAACTCTAGTTATTAATTTCTTTGTATTATTACTGACCTTTGTATAGCGCCTCTTCATTCACATCGGGCAGCATTCGATCGCAGGCAATATTGCCATTAGTATTGTTCACAACGCTGCCATCATCATCCTGTTCAGCTTCATCCTCACTGCTCAGCAGCAACACGGTTTCCACTTCGGCTACTTGACGTCCACTACGCGTCATTCTGCCCCTGTATAGCGCATCTTCATTCACATCGGGCAGCATTTGATCGCAGGCAATACTCCCATTAGTATTGTTCACAACGCTGCCATCATCATCCTGTTCAGCTTCATCCTCACTGCTCAGCAGCAACACGGTTTCCACTTCGGCTACTTGACGTCCACTACGCGTCATTCTGCCCCTGTATAGCGCCTCTTCATTCACATCGGGCAGCATTCGATCGCAGGCAATATTGCCATTAGTATTGTTCACAACGCTGCCATCATCCTGTTCAGCTTCATCCTGACTGCTCAGCAGCAACACGGTTTCCACTTCGGCTACTTGACGTCCACTACGCGTCATTCTGCCCCTAATGGCGGCCATGCACCTGCCGAGCATGTTGCCTGTGCACGGCGCAAAGGTGGCGCTTCCTCCGGCGGCTGCTGCTGCTGCTGAGATTTGCCACGAAATGGCGAACGTACCAATTGGGCGGCAGTTGCCACCAATCATGGTTGCTGCACCGCTTGTTGTTGCTGTTGCAGAGGCGTCTTCTGTATCTGCACTTGCTGAAAGACCACGTTATTCGTTTGCTGTGGCACAACACGCGTCTGCACCAAGTGTGCGATTTGTGCTTGCAGCTGCAACTGTTGTTGCTGCTGTTGTTTCACGTTATGCAGCACGTGCTGCTGCTGTTGTTGCTGCTCCTTCGGCGATGTTGTTGTTGTGTACACCAAGCGATTGTTGTACGAATGCCTTGCTGCGGTATCGCTGTTGCCTATCGCAACAAAATTTTTTTGGAGCTGCGGCACTTGTATCAATTCCGGAGGTCCAGTAAGCTGTTAAACTATTCAGCATCTGCTGTTGACGAGAGAGTAAAAGAAACAGATTAGCTAGAGTATAAATGAAATTTAACCTTCTATTGTGCAAGTTTTACTTGTCAATAATGAGAATGCCTCCTACATTGTAAAACATAAAAGTTCTTTAGAGTTGAACTGTGAATAGCACATTGAAATGAAAATATAGCACTACACCGTCAATACTAGCAATAAGATACATTAAAACAACAATATAGCCCTCTCCCAATAACAATATGGAGTGACAGATTAAAACAAGAAAGAAATTCCACGTTATTTTTAAGACTAATTCTGAAGGCTTTAGGGTAGAAAAATTAAAAACCAAATCAAAACATAATTGTAATTATATGACAAGCACAAAACAAAACCTAGTCAACAAATTACTAGTTTTTCAATTGGCAAATTATAGTGCTTTCAAAGCAATTTCATCTTTGTTATATGAAATTTGTATTACTTAGCTTATTGATTAAAAAAAACTATAATATATTGTATATAATTTTCTGACCCAATTCTACGTTTATTTCATTAACGGATAAGGCAATAATATAATGTCAAAACAATTTCTCAAAACAACCAAATAAAACTGTTTGCTAATTATGAACAATATTATTTACGCTGACTCACTGCCTAACTGAATAAATATATCAATCAAATAGTAAGAGCTAGAAGACCGCAAAGCTGACAAGACTTGTCTACACTAAGTGCAATTTATGCCCAAATTTACACTCAATTTAGGGGTCAAAGGTTGTGAGACACTTACTATCTGCCGTTGTTGTTGTTGCGTGGTCGCCATGTGGTAGACAATCTGCTGAAGTTGCTGCTGCTTCTTTTGCTGCTGCTGCTGTTGCAGTTGTTGCATGGTGGCATGTTGCACAATTGGACTCGATTGCAACACTTGATCAGATGTGTAACAGATTTGTTGAATATGTTGAATGGAGGGTTGTTGTTGTTGCTGCTGCTGCTCCAGATGCAACTGTTGCTGCTGTTGCACTTCTTGTTGCTGCTGCTGATAATGAACTTGCTGATCCTCATGATGCATGACAACTTGCTGCTGTTGTTGCACTTCCCGCTGCTGTTGGTGTTGTTCCAAATCAGCACCAAGGGTAATGTAATGACTTGCGCTTGCCGTTGGCTGTGGTTGCTGGTACTGCACTGGTCCCGCTGTTTGATAAACCACTTGCTGCTGATCCTTGAACACTAGCTGCTGAACATCTTGCAGCATCAGCAGATCCGTAAAAACGGGCATCATCTCCATGTTTTCAATGGCAATATATTGTTCCATGGCGCACTACAACACATCAGATAAATGTGAGATATTTTCTATAACCCATTTTATGCTGTGTACTGTGTGTTGTCTGTGACGTCACAAGACAACAGCGCAATTTTCCTGTTCGCAGTTGATCCGTCTATTTAATCGTTTTAGGCCTGGCAAATTTGTTGTGTTGCTTGCAACTCTAAAACACACACACTCGCACTTGTGTTTAATTAAATGTCCACGACGTTTGCACAAAAATGGTCTTTCATTATTATCAAACACACAAGCAGTCAGGCACAAACAAACATGGAGTTATTGCAGTTGGCAATGCCAACGCACAGCGTTCGATGTGCTCGACCCGCCCTCTAGCGGCTGTCTTCATCGAGTCAGCTGTTCGCAAACATTTTCCAGTGTTGCGTTTTGTTCTCCATTTTTATCGACGTTTGCCTTTAGTACGGTTCCGTCTAATATAGAGGGATACCACTATTTGGCATGTAGGGCACTGAGTATCAATTATGGTACCACTAAAAGACTGAAAGCCACTTATCACTGGAGTTTTCTTAATTTTCACATTTTTAATGGCACACCGCGTATACGACACTAGTGCCTTTTTATTATACATTAAGCACATTGTTAAATGTTTAGAATGCACGCAAATGAATGTTAATTAAACGTTGATTTAATGTCTATGATTTGCGCGAAAGGAGCGCGCAGCTCATGCGAATTATTTTCAAGAAGAAGACGAAAGCAACAACTCACAACGAAGTAGTTTGGTCTCAATTGGTGCTACAGACAAATATTCGAGTTGGCAGCTCTATGCGCTGATTATTTAAATTTGTGGTATCTCGTGATATTTTAAATTACTAATTTGTGATAAATACAATTTGTTTTTTATTTGTTTTGCCCAACTTTTGCTTTAATTTGTTTTTATTTTAAGCTTATGAGTATATATTGGGAATGTAATTACAATGTTTGTAATGTTCAATAAATGAATTAATTGTTTTGCAATTTAAAATTAATTTGCAATAATTTACAAAGTGTTTTTAATAATTTCACCCAATTTATTACTACTTATTAAATTGTATTTTTTAAATTTCTTCTAAGAAATTGGTAGTAATAATTGCTTTAAATATAAGCTATTTTTGTGTGCGCCTAGTTGGCAGCTCCAGTTCGTGACGTCACACGAACAGTTTTTGTTTGTCGTTAATTCGTGAATCATCTGCAAAAAAGCCTCGTAGTAAATAATTAGAAACAGTTCAGTGAAAGAAGGAGCAGCTACACAATGTTCTCCAGCGGACCCAATTATAATAAACTAAAGACAAATCTGCGTTTGGCGCAGAATCGTCTCAAGTTGCTCGAGAAAAAGAAGTCGGAGCTGGCACAAAAGTCACGAAAGGAGATCGCAGATTATCTTTCCACAGGCAAAACGGAGCGTGCGAGGATTCGTGTGGAGCACATCATAAGGTATGTGCAGGGAGGGGATTTCCCTAATCAGCCCTAACGTAGCTAACAATAAAAACAAACACATTGTAGGGAAGATTACCTCGTGGAGGCCATGGAAATCGTGGAAATGTATTGCGATCTGTTGCTGGCTCGCTTCGGACTCATTCAGCAAATGAAAGAACTGGACGCTGGCATCGCTGAGCCCGTGTCCAGTCTGGTATGGGTGTGTCCCCGTCTCCAAAGTGACATTGCCGAGTTGAAAGTAATCTCGGACATCTTTATACACAAGTATGGACCACAATTTGCAGAACATTCACGCACTGCGACTGGTGATCATTATGTGTCCGAGAAGCTTATGCACAAGCTCACACTGCAGGCGCCACCCAAGCTGCTGGTGGAGAACTATTTGATTGCCATTGCCAAGAACTACAACATTGAATTCGAGCCAGATCCACAGGTGATGCAGGAGGAAAAGCCCGATCAGCAGGCGCATCTCATTGATTTGTCTGATCGCAATAACCTCAGTGGAGGACCGGGAGCTCCACCTGGGCCACCACAAATGGGTTTCATTGGCTATCCGGCCATGCCGCATTTGCCCGAGATGCCAGCGCCGCCCACTAGCAAACCCTTTAATTATCCACCCTTTGGAGGCGGTGGCGGAGGAGGAGGTGGCGGAGCAGCCGCCTGTGCGGGCCCAGCTCCTGTGCAACCGCCGCCGCCGTTTGCCTACAACATACCACCTAATCAGCCGTCATCGTCGTCAACGCCATCACAGAGCAAGTGCGCCGAGGAAAAGGATTTGAATACGAATTTCATTAACGTAAGTATGCCGGTTTCTTTATTCCTATTCTCTCCTTGTTAGTCTCCTCTTGGCTGTAATTTTGCATGTCTCTGCATGATTTGCGTTAATTACAGCACGAAACTCAGGAGCCCGATGGGTCTGGCAGCCCGGACGAAAATATTTTGGTAGGTTTCTTCCCCATTGTAGTGTGATTCCTTTTTCGCAAAATTATCGTATGTTAAAAGAAAACTGAATATTTATGGAGAATTTTGAGACATTTGTTGTATAGCAGTATATTTGAAGTCAATATATAAATCTGCTGATTGGAAAGTTTCATTTTGCAAAAATCATTTGAAAGAAATTTGATGATTGATGTCAAAATTTTGCATACTCGGGTTATTCCTTAATGTACACATGATTATTATTTTTGATTGATTCCCTTAATAAAATAGACTTTTAGCAGTTAGATCTTAGAAGGTTTTCATTATCATTGCTTTTGCGAGTTTATACATTAATGAAATTGAATACTCGTATATAAACTGCAATTCGGCTTTCTATTAATAATGCCTAAAACTTTCGCTGCGCTATCACCGCCTCATTCAAAATTATTATACTATATTCATATAAAGCTCATAGGGAAAACCCTGCTTGACCATAGTATTGATTATGACTATAATAAATGATGAGTCAGATATGATAATAATAAAGTAATATATAGATAATCAAATATACGATAATTTTGGTATAAAGGAATCCAATATGCCTGGACTTGGTCCTAAAACTAACTTGCTTTTTGTTTTCCCCTCATTGTAACCCTTCAATTCCATCGTTGCTCCGATGTCTTCTCTCTATCTGTCCCTGTGACGTCTCCATGTGCGTGTAAGTGTTAGAGAACCAACAGAGAATTATGAGTCATATTCATTGTCGTTGTGCCAGCTTTATCTTCCCTCCCCCTGCTTTGTTTTCGCTTCATTAACATTGCTTTATTTTCGTACTATTTATGATTTCATTTCGAATTCTTATTTTGGTTAACAGCGCCCCAAACCGCACGATCCGCCGCCACGTTACTCCTCGATTAATCCTGCTAACTTTCAGGTCAGCGGCACGCACTTGACCAACGACGACGCATGACGCTTTACGTCCTTTCGCATTTCACAAGATTTTTCATGTAAATATTGTTATTCTTTTTCACAGAATGCCAATAAACCGAAACCACAACCACGCTCCAAGCTGCCGCCTGGTGCTGGAGCTGGAGCTGGTGAGCAGCCCAGCGCTCCGCCGCCATCGATGGATCTGCCAACGCTCCCAAATGTACCCAATGATTTGCCCGATGTGCCGGGCAGTGGCAGTGGAAAGAAGGAGGATGATGACGAGATCGATTTCGATGAGCTGTCGCGTCGCTTCGAGAATCTCAAGAAACGCAAGTGAAGAGTGAACGATGTATCTTGCTTCCTGGGGCTCAATCGACTATTTTTTATCTTTATGCATTCGGCGTGTTAAATAACAAGTATCCGGTTTTTATATATAACATACATATGTACTATTAAATGTAATCACATGTTAGAAAACTTCATCGCTCTCCACTACTTCTTTAAATTCTAGCAGCTTCAGCAATCCTTTGCCCTTGATCTCGTTGCGCCCGAGTTCGTCAATGACACAATACTGTCCCAGATCGATGAGCAATATTAGAAGCAGCGTTACATCCTCCCATTCTTCGTGCTCTACTTTATTGGTCAACTTGATGACATTCTCCTTCAGCTTTCCGCCGCCTTGTTTGCCTGCAAATGCTCGCACAGCATATTTATGACCTCCAGTGTGTTTTGTTTGGTATTCTTGTTCATCTTGTAGGAGAAGTCTGCATCCTTAAAGGATTTTTCGATGCAAGATATGGACGTCGTGTTTCGGGATTCACACATAGCGCTGCCACGCTATTCACGATACTGTTGAACTATAAGTCGAGGACACGTAGCTCCTTCTCCTACACTTGCAGTTCTCCTTTGGGGCCGAATGCTTTTTGCAGTTCATACTTCATAGCCGCCTGGCTCTTGGACACATTTGTAAAGATCGTTTGTGTTTGAAGCTCCTCATCGATGTCTTTATCGCTGTGTGTTCAACGACGTAGTTATTTTGGCACTTCGAGCATGTAGGTTAAATTATTCTATGGACTCATCTGTTGTTGCTTCAGGATAACACTTTGTTCTTGTAGCAGGCAGGTTTCTTTATTACTGTCAGGATATGCCAATTGTCATTTTCATTTCCATCAATTGGCTGACGGAAAGAAACGCATCTGATTCAACTAATTCTACATCTGGGAAAATCACAGACGTCGATTCATTGACTGGCCTGGCTGCTGAAACGCAATAAAAATGTTATAAATTTGAATATAATAACCGAACACGATTTACTGCTTCATTGATGTCATTATTGGAAGAAAGTATTTCGCGAACTCCCAATCAATGGGATAACTTTCGTAATCCTTCGAAGGGATTTTTTTTAGCTGGCTTTCCACGATGGTATGTCAAGCTGTGCGCCATGCAATCTTGCAGTGGTATGCTGAAAGACATACTATTATTAAATAACTGCAATGGATAACGTCAAAAATATATATACCCTCTTTATTCATTTCCGCCCTAATAGTTTTCCATGCGTGTTGTATCATTATCTCTTTGCGTTTCCCCATGAATTCTATTAATAAGAACATAAAGTCCCATTCCCAAATAAATAACTCTGGACATTTGGACATATTTGATATGCTGCCATTTAGTTATACGTATTTGTAAGATTTTATTATGGGTCTTTAATTGTGTTTTCGCCGTGCTCAGCCATATACACACATACATACTCATGTATATATGTATATAGTAGAGATGAGGCCACAAGGATTTTCATTTTGCTCTTACAATCTCCATTGTGGAAGATATACATATATGTATATAATATATTCATAAATCCATTTATTATATTTATATTTGTTGTAGATACATATGTAGATATCATTCATTTGCAATTCGGTACAGAAAAATAAATATCATGCCTTAAGCTTGCATATCTCTCTCTCTCTTTTTCTCTCTCTTTCCTTCTTTCTCTTGCTATCTCTTTCTATATCGCTCTGTTAATTTTTAATCATTCTTTTGCTATATTTTGCATTGACTCTCTTTCTGGTTCTGCTTACTATATACTATATAGGTAATTAGGTATTTATCGTGTGTATATATATTTTTGTCTGAGTAATTTTTCATTTTCATATAATATTTTTATGGTCTGCATATAAGTAAATCTGTGGGCTGTTTGTTCATCATCTTTTTGTTTTGTTTCTAGTTATTTATGTCATTTAGTTTGCTTCGCTAGCTTCAACGATCTTTCTCTCCATCTTGTTAAATTGTACACAGAAAATATGGTTTATTTGTTCATATACATATGTTCTATAATCTTTGCTTTTTATTTTTTGTTACGGTTGTTCTTCATTTATTGTTTTATCTGTTTAGTTTTGCTTTTGTATTTGTTGTACGATTTCTTTAAAGGGGCATCACAAGACAGTGTGGAGATAGAAATATATCTATGCAATTGCCTTCCAGTTGCTAGTAATTATGAATCATTATGGGATTACCCACTCTCTGTGGGTGGTTTCACTTGAAAAAAAAAATCAAAAATGTTTGCTTTGCAGAGCAACTGAGGAAAACCTTTGCGTGTGGAAATTCTGCGAAAATTGTGCGGCAGCCAACAAAAAATTGACTCAAAGCCTTTTCGACCTGTTACGCATAAGCTTTACTTCGCTTAAGTGCAACTAATATAGAGTACATTATGTAAGCAATGTAAATGGTAACTAGGAATGTTTGTATGTGTGTGTATATACAGGAAGTGTGCGAGCGGCGCCTGAAAGTAGGCAAACACTTAACTGCAGCACCTAAAAGTATGATACGTTAAATGGCACATGACGCTTGGCGTTAAACAAATCTGTTTATAAATGAATGAATGCATTTACTACATAGTACATAAAGTTAATATTCATTCTTGATATTTTCAAAAAAGAAAACTGATTTTCTTTGTGCCAAGTATGTGTGAGTACAAGTTGAAAGTTGAAGATTCTCGATTAAATATTTATAATATTTCGCTTTATTTACAACGTGTCATGCAAATTGTTGTTGTAGTTCACTATCGATCTGTTTTTTTGCTTATTCGATTATTAAATAATATATAGGCATACAGGTATACATATTAAATTATGTGCTTATCATGTACGATTAAGTATAAGTAGTATAACAAATGAGCAAATTATATCTTAAAGAGGCTAAGCGCACAAATGAATTTCAATTATCCACATATCGTTCAGAATGATAATTGTGATGTATTACCGACTAAATCTAAAAACGCATATACATACACATTTTTGTTAAATTCTTTTTTGTTTTGCATAATATATTCTTGAAGTATATTTGAATTCAAGTTTGTAATTAGTTTTGCGTTTTGCTCGATCATCAACTGGAACATTTAACTGGGCCAATTTGCGTTAACCAATCTCTATATTTCATTTTCTTTATATATTTATATATATATTTTGTGTGTGTGTTTTTTTTTTTTGTATATACTATGTACATATATAATACCTAAGAACGGGCTAGACCACGCGAAGAAAAAAAAAACTGATCTTATACGTAAAGAGAGTGCTGTAAACTACATAAGTAGTTTGAAATGGAAAGCAACCTTGGAGAACAAAGTATCTCGTCTCAGTTTTCCTTCCTGTACAATGCATAAATATATATGTATATAGTTTATATATATATATGTATATGTATATTAGTGTGTGTGAGTGTCTGTGTATGTTTGTAAGTTCCTAACAACTAACTTTTGTGGTAGTTATATTGTAAATTAATAGACACCATTTGCATATAGCAGTAACAACGTTTGAGTGCGGGTCTCCTCTCCTCTCCTCTTTCTCTCCTTTAAGTACATTCCCTTAACTTTGCTGTTGCTGCTGTTGCGACTGCTGTTGCGGCGACTGCGCTGCTGGTTGCTGTGATGCTCCAGTTGTTGCCGATCCAGCTGCTGTCGGCAGCTGCTGTTGCTGTGCCGGCGATAGCGGAGGACCAAACTTGCTGGTTATCTTGTGCGAGGCATTCACAATGGCCAGCTCATGCTTGGAGTCCAGATCACAATCGTAGAGACCGCTCAGCGAGTCGAGACTGAGCAGGCGCGAGCTGGCCCGACTCGACACCGAGGTGTCATCCACATCCGGTGCATTGTACAAAGAATTGACATCCGACAAGGCCCCCTCGGCATCCGTCAGACCCGCCTCGTTCAACAACGAGATATTCTCCAGGCCAGGCTCATCGGTAATGTAACCCGTTGATTCTGCGCCGCCTTTTGAAGACACGTTGACACACAATTACTATCTGCTTGAAATGAAATACTTTTGAGATACTCACCTGTGGCCTCTTCGCGGCAATCATCGTCCGACCATTCCGATTGGCTCTCCAACGGATTGGAGTCCATGGACTGGTGGTTATGATGTGCTCCATACTTCAGCTCATCGTTTATCACATTCGCCTCTAGCCGCATACTGCCATTGGCCAGCGGCGCTGTCTCCCTATCCCTCCCTATCTCCCGCTCCCTGTGCTCCTCCAGCTGCTGCTGCTCCTGCTCCAGTTCCACATTGTGGACCAGCGAATGCTGCTGTTGCTTGTCGTTCTTCAGCTTGTTGTGTTCACTCTGCAGTAATCGCTTCTGACGCACATCATGGCTAACCTCATCATCCTCGAACTCCTCATCGGCCAGGTTGTCCTCGGTATCATCGCGTTCCTCCTGCTCCACGTGATTGTAGCGCGCCTGCTGTTGTTGCTGCTGTTGTCGCTGCTGGTGATGATGATGATGATGGTGATGACGTGGCCTTTGTGACTGTTGCTGCGACTGCTGCTGTTGCTGTTGCTGCTGCGATTGCTGCTGCTGTGACAGAGCCCCATCCAGCCTGTCCAAGCTCTCATAGCTGTGCTGCAGTTCCTTGGAGCGCGGTCGCTGACGATGGCAACGTTGCTGTTGCTGCTGATGCTGCTCCTTGGCCGCATGCAGCTCCAGCATGGCCAGCGCATGCATCTGATTGCGATTCTCGTGCAGAATCTCGCACGATTCCGTATCCGATGTTTGCCTGCAAGAATCAAAGCATCAAATAAGTTTCTTAAACTTCTCTTCAACTATTTCTAATTGTCTACAAGCAAACTCTTCATTTGTTTTTAATTGTTGTAAAAATATTGTTGCTTTGTTGGTTTCGAAAGTGAAATTAGAAAAAGAGCATATCAAGATGTTTAGGTTTAAATAGTGAATATCGAGTTTAAGCTATATCACTTAGAAATCTTCATTTTTAAAGATCGATTTGTTATACAATTTTTAGCATAAATACTTAAAAACGTAACTCAATAAACCAATCTACATTTACAAATATTAAAACATGAAGAATAAATTAGTAAAAACATTTGATTTAAATCATCTTAAGTAGCCTAAAGCAAAGTTTCAAGTTTTGAATATTTTAATAGTTTAGAAATCTTCCTTCTTTTCAGGAATTCAATTAAATAAACTAAATAACTGATCATGAAGAAACTATTCGATAAATAACTAAAATTACATAAATACAAAGAATGCTGTACACATCAGATAATAATTTAAATCCGACAAACTATTTTAGTACCAAGGGAAATAATACCAAGAAATAAAAGCAAACAGCAAAGGCAAATGATGAACGAATATTTAAGATTAGATACACATGAAGTGTGAATGTTGTGATCGATTAAATGACAGCTTCCACGAGATTGAATGATTTTTGGCTATGAAGCTGTTACTCACATTTGACTGGACTCTGAGGGATTCTTGTGGCGCGTTATCTCCTTGATGGCCTCGAGGCCAACGGGATGCTTGGATATCATGAAGCTGTTGCTCATCGGCAGCTGTTTGCTCGTCACTTGCATCGCCATGGCAAGCAGTTCTTGCTCCTGCTGCTGCTGCTGTTGATCCTTGTGATGGTTGTTGTTGTTACCACTGTTGGAGTTGCTGCCACCACTGAGATTCCCATTGCTGCTGGAGCCACCGCCACCACCTTCGGCCTGGCCATTGCCCAGACTCTGTCCATGGCCATTGATCGAGCTCAACTTGCTGTTGCTGGCCGAATAGCTCAGGTCAACGTTATGCCGGCTGCTGCAATTGCTGGTGGTGTGCTCCGAATTGGTGGCTGCTGCCGTTGTTGTCGTGGTTGCTGCTGCCAGGCAGCGAGCTCGCGACGATTCGTTCAACAGCCGTTGCAACTCGCGCTCAAACGGTGACTTCGTTGCAGAAGCAGCTGCTGTTGCTGCTCCATTTGCCACTCCATTAGCAGTCGCCGTCGCCGTCGTCGTCTTCTGATAGTCAAAGCTGTTGCAGCTGTCGCCCTTGTGCTGGGTATTGCTCGTCGTATTGCTGGTCGTCTGCTGGCCATGGCTTTCGGTCGTCGAGCTGAGGTCAAAGTCGCGCAGCTGCGCCATGTCCACAACCGGCGAGGTGGGATCCACTTGTATGTCGCAGGGATAGAGCCATTGCAAAGGATTCACGCGTGCCCCATGTGGCACATTGTAGCCCATCGCAATGCCATTGCCGTGCCCAAATCCGTGTCCAAGTCCGATCCCATTGCGCTGCAGGTGGCCGCCATTGATGCGTGGCGAATCCTCATCGGCATCGCCTTCGCCCTCGGTGGTCTTCGAGTAGCTTTCATCGGAGCTGCTCATCGATGGCGAATGTGGTCGCGAGCTGAGATCATCGGTCGATGACATCTCGCGACTCTCCTCAATGTCTGTCGGCAGCTTGGGCAGCGGCTTCAGATAGCTGCGCATCGCCGGCTTTGGCGGTAACTGCGGCAGCGGCGGCTGCTGCGAGTAAAGTGCGTATTGACGTTGTTGTTGTTGTTGTTGCTGTTGTTGGTGTTGTTGCGGGACCAGTTCAAGCTGCTGCTGCTGCTGCTGCTGTTGTTGCTGCTGCAGTGACAACATGGAGTTGGGACAGGTGTAACGTGGTGGCTCGTACTTTGGCGCATGCTGCATGGGCATGATCTACATACGTGTTGTTAGTTGTGTGAGTTGTGGGTTGAGGGCGAGGCGAGGCGAAGGGCGAAGGGCGAGTTTTTGAGGGTGACATCATGCAAAGAGTGGAATACACAGTTAGAGACACACATATATATATATATATATATATTGATAGATAGATAGATAGATACTTATTCATCGACATAAACATCATCGAAAATATATGTATGATTTGTATATAATACCAGAATAGTTGAGGGATGACGAGAATAGTAGGTGGAAACATTCGCACAAATCGCCAATAAATACAATTATCTTATACGACCATTAGCTGTGCGTGTATGTGTGTGAGGAAGTAGATAAAGTAGCTTAACTCTGACCACATTTTACTTGAATATGATTTAAGATATCGATCAACTCGAAATCTTAAGTTCTTACACGTAAATCGATTTAAAAGATTTCTTAGCGAAGACATTTCCTTACATATATAACTAACATATACAAAATATGTAAATTTTAAATGATTTAAAACAACTAGCAGAACTCGTCTATAATGCTTTAAAAAATACGTTTTAAATCAATTCATTTAAACACTACATTTAGAATTATAAATCCGTAAAAGAACACATTTCAAACTGTTTGAACGAAATACGCTTAAAACAGATTAATTTATGCGTCAAAAGGCATTTCAAACTATTTAAACAAGTGCAAGCAGATTGAATTATTCGAGTCGAGTGTCTAGGTAAGAACTTGCTAATTAGTTTGAAATGTTTTCAAACATATTTCGTAAACAAATTGAATTGTAAATATAAGCCTGCATATTTATGGAATTTCCTTAAAAATTATTTGGCAAATATTTAATTAAAATTTATGGAATTCCCTTAAATTCTATTTGCAAAACTTTCAATGAATTATTAGGGAACTCCCTTAAAATATTACTTGCAAAACATTCAAACAAAATGTAAGTACTCTTCGACTAAGTTTAGCGAAATACTAAATTAACAAAAAATGCACAATTCTCGATATTTGTCTGCATAAAGACAGTATCCCTCACACACATATGCACACATGTTTACAGATGAACGCATTGAGCATGCCTTGGATTAGTTACAAATGAAGGATGGGTTTTGCAATTGTTGAAGGATGTTTTGAATTCTTTTTTTGGGTTGCTGAGTTGCTTCGGGGACTGGCTGGCTGGCTGGCTTTTGGCTTTGACTTTGGGCAGATTGGCAGTTTGGTTTTGGTTGGTTTTTGAGGAGGAGCAGGAGCAGGGGCTGGAGCTTCATTCAGAGGAGTATCTCCTTGCTCCAGATCATGAGGTCAACGTCATCACTCACCTTGGCTACCGGCGCGACGCTGCTGGCATGCAATAGCGGCTCGCTCTCACGGCAGTTGCCATAGCCCAGGCTGGTGGACGATGGTGTCTGATGCTGATTCATATGCTGATGCTGGTGATACAGTTGATGATGCAGTGGATGATGCTGGCCATGCTGGTTATTAAGGGGCATCGCCGGTGCCGGCGGTGCATAGCTGCGCAGCTGATCGCGCCGCGGCATCATAAAGCAATCGCCGGTCAGCGCCATTCCCCCAATGCCGCCTGACCCACCACCGGCGGCAGCAGCAGCATCTAAGCTGCCGCCAAGGTGTTGCAGATGTGCATGAGGACGCGGTGCCGACGACAATTGCTCCAGCTGGTGCTGCTGCTGCGTCTGCTGTTGCTGTTGCCGGCCACCGGTGTTCGGATTCTCAATTATATTGAATTCGCGCAACATTACCGAAGGAATGGACTGGTGCTGGTTCTGGTGCTGGAGCTGGAGCTGGTGCTGGATCTGGAGCTGGTGCTGGAGTTGGAGCTGCTGTTGCTGCTGCTGCTGCTGTTGTTGTTGCAGCAATTGTTGCTGCTGTTGCTGCTGCTGCTGCTGCTGCTGTGCCACAACCGTGACTGTTGCTGTGATGGGCGCCATCGTTAGATTCGGCGGCACATAATGCATCTCCCCATTGTGTCCGTTCTCCCGTATGTTGGGCAATCCCCCGTTTGCCATAAATGGCTGCTTCTGCAGCTTACTGTTGAGTCGCTGCTGTTGCTGCTGATGCAGATGATGATGCACGGCGGTTGGGGGCGCGGGCAGCGGTTGCTGTTGCTGTTGATGCTGATGCTGCAGCAGCAACTGTTGCTCCTCGCCCACCACATTGTACAGATGCCCGTTGTCCTTCTTGCTGTAAGTGTCCGTGTTGAGGCGATTCTCCTGGAACTGCGACGCCTTCTGATAGTACTCAGCTGGATGCAGTCCACCAGCCTGGCTCAATGTGTCGTTCGCTGTCGCTGCACCCGTTGCCGGTCGACTGCTGATCATCGCATTGCGTACCTCACCATTCAGGGCATTGCTGCTGCTGTCGCACAGGAAATAGGTGACCATGTCGCCTTTACCCTTCACCTTGATGGTGCCGCGACAACGGAACTCAAAGTGTGATCCAACTAGACTGTCGACCACCTCCTGCGTTACCTGCGAGTAACCAGGCACACCCGTCGAGTCCATGCGACTGGCCACGTTCACCGTGTTGCCCCAGATGTCATACTGCGGCTTGCGTGCTCCAATCACGCCAGCAACCACTGGACCAATGTTGATGCCTAAAATCGGAATGTAATGTCAATGTGTGTGCTTCAATTTCTTCACTATTGTGTTAGACTAACCGACACGCAGCATAAAGTTGTTGTACGAGTGACTGTTGATCTCCTGCAGCGATAGACGCATCGCCTTCACATACTCCACCAGTGCGGTCATGTGACGACGCACCGAATTGGGATCGTTGGGCTGTATCTTGTACTCGGGTATGAGACCCACGACCGCCATGTACGTGCTGCCCACGGTCTTAATCTTGTCGATGCCCCGGAAGCGATCCTCCTTGAGCAGTTCATCGAAGTCGGCGATGATCTCGTTCAGCAGACGCAAACACTCCAGGCCCTGATCGGAGCCATCCATTTCGGTGTAGAACTCATTAAAGTTGGGCACACTGGCGAAGATGACGCCTACCTTGGCATAGCTCTGATGATAGAGCTCCTGAACAGGAGAGTAAAGAGAGAAATGTCAGTCAGTTCGTGAGAGGATCGCTGAGGATGTCAGTCAGTCAATCAGTCACGATGTTAGGCAGTCAATCAATCAGTTGGTGAGAAAGTAATTTAAAAAGTCATCACTAATTGACTTGAGGATGTTATTCAGTGAGTCGGCCACTTACGACGGCGTTAATAGTGTCCATTAGTTAATAAAACGCTGATTTAGAATGTCAGTCAGACAGGATGTTAGTAAGTTAGACAGTCATTCAGTGTTTTGTTAATATGTAGTGTCAATCAGTTTGTATGAAATTCACTTAGTGTGTTAGTCAGTCAGTCAGGATGTTAGTAAGTCAGTCAATCATTTACGATATCGGTATTGGTGTCAATCAATAAATGAGAGAACGCTATTCAGTTAGTCGGTTAATCACTTATAAAGTCGCTAAGGGTGTCAGTTAATAATAGGCTTACTTAGCAGGTCAGTCACTCAGTCAGTATTTTACAATGCTATTAATAGTTTCAATCAATTAATGAGAGGCTCATTTAGAACACTAGCCAGTTAGTCAGGATATTAGTAAGTCAGTCAATCACCTACGATATCACTTAATGGTCTCATTCAGTTGGTTGGAGGCTTATAAAAAAACCTCAGTGAGGATGTGAGAATGTTGGTCAGTTAGTTAGTTACGATATTGTTAATGGTGTCAATCAATTAATGAGAGGCTCATTTAGAACGCTAGTTAGTCAGTCAGTCAGTCAGGATGTTAGTCAGTCATGGTGTCATTCACACTCTTACCATGTTGTTGCGAAATTGTGCATCGAGGAAATGTGCAGCCACATGAGCGGGCAGCAAATTGTGCAGAATGCGCTTGTTCGACTCCTGCAACACATCCATCTCCTTCTTCTCTTGCGACGCCTGCAGCTGCCACAGAAAGTCCAGACGCGCTGTTCCTTCCACTAAACGTCCGTGCACCAGTATCGCAATCATAAAGATGACAATGCGCGCCATCGAGATCAAATGAAGCGGAATGGAAGCTCTACAAAATCAAAATCAAAGAAGACAACAACAAAAAAAGGCAATCGATGATTAAATGTGGGTTAGTCGTGACGATACTTAAGTGGGTCAATGGAAGGACGGAATTGAACTGAACACCTACTTTACGATGGTGTCGTAGCATTCAAAGATATTTTGGTGCGACAACTCAATAAACAGGCCATAAATGGTGCCAATGCCAAGCACGAGCAGCGACTTGAATATAATCGGTAATCTGCAAAGCAAAAAACACCAGTAATCCAATCAATAAATCGAAATCATACGCCACCCTGCGAAAGACTCACCTGAGAAACACGGAGACAGTTAGAAAGGCAAAGGCCGCTGACAAGGAGACATATTGTGGTAGCGAGCATTTGCGATGCGCATCGTGTTGCTTGCTTATCAATGCTGGCAAATCCATGTCCAGGCCCTGGAAGTCCGAGGTGCTCATGTTGCCCGAGCAGGGATGATCCGAGACGCAAGTAAACTGTGAAATATGAAAGGAAGTTGTGAATTAATTTGCGAAATTAATAAATTTCATTCAAAATTAGACCTTCACTTTGGTGCGGGAAAGTTTTGTTGTTTTGTTTTGTTTATTTTTGTATTACAATTTATTTTGTTCAACAAACTTTTCAGCTTGTCCCGCAACTTAAATACAATATTCTTCAATTGCATGCAGTCTCTTCTCTTATTTTAACGCTAAGTTCGTAGAACTACTATAGAGATTGAAGTTTCTCACTGCAGCCTCCCGCTCTACATAAATAATGTGCAAGGCTTTTCTGACTTTGGGTACATATCATTTCCCGTGGAAATCATGTCAAAGGACTTAAAATTGTTAGAGTGGGAATACTGAAAATCTTAACTTTAATGCACGATCAAATCATGCAAACTAATCTATGCAAACATTGCAGCCTCCTAGCTCTTACCTTTGGGGCTGTACGTTTATCACTTTTATATAATATATAAGATCATTTAGGAAATCGACTTACCACATTCACCTGGCCCACGGAGTAGATAAGTATGATGGTAAATATGGTGATGGCCATGCGCAGCGTAAAGCTCTCGGAAATATCCCAGATGATCCACTTGAGGCGCACGGCCAGCAGCAGCATCAGTATGGCGCTCACCCAAATGAATGCAGTGAGGAAGAGTAGCAACAGGATTAAAGTGCGCGGCAGCGCAGTCACCTGCAAGGCAGCGCCAAGGATCAGCAGGAGCAACGAACAACCCATGGCTGTGGTGAAGCCCAAATCGAAATCCTTGTGGTATTCACGTTCCTTGTCGCTTTGCCGGAAGCGCAACGTCAAACGATCTACATGCTCCGACTTGTCGCCGTCCACGGAGCGAGCGTTGATCGCCTGCGAGAGGAAGCGATTCACCCGATTTGTGGGTTGATGATGGGCGGCAACCGAGTGACGCTTGCGGAAGGGTCGCTTGAACTTGTCCGCGACCTTTGACTGTGACTGCAGATGGCGAAAGAGAGAGATCAAGTGTAGAGGGCAAGGGAGGAAAGAGCAAAAGAAAATAGGTAAAATTAGTGCTTTATTAGTACTCAATATTATGTTGGGTTCTTTTCTTCTTTTTTTTTTATTTTTTTTTTGCTAATGGCGCTTGTTTTCTAGATCGAAGAAAGAGATACAAAGAGATAGAGAGATAAAGAGAAAGTACTGCTAAGTACTTGTGTACACTAAATGGAACTGGAACTGTAGCTGGAGCTGTAGCTGTAGCTAGGACATGCAGTTGAGAGCAGAGCTGTATGTGTGTATGTATGCATGTGTGCAGGTGTGTGTGTGTGTGTGTGTCGTTGTGTGACATGCAGAATATGAACGAACAAACTTAACGAAAACTGGACGAGACATGACAGCGCACATTCAACTTAAGAACTTAACGAAGCACAATTAGTATGGCGACCCGCCCAACAGTCACAGAAAGCATGAAACTTGAGGAAAGCAAATGAAAACATAACGAGTAACATAAAACAGATAACAAATAAAACTGAACGCAGCACGCAACACAAAAACTTGACGATGTCACACACTGAACGAAAAAGTATGAACGAAAGCAAATACAGTAAAGTAGAGTACAAAAACTGAACTGAACGAAGAACGACTGAACGATTGAACGAGTGAACGACGGAACAAGTGAACGATTGAACAAATGAACGATTGTGAAACAAAACGAAAATTGTAAGAACAAAATGTTAAAGAAATAAGAGTTTTTTTGATTTTTGTTGCTGCTTGTTGCTCTGCTCACTTTATTGTTCTTGTGATTGTGCCTATGTATGCGACTAATCGTACTCGCTGTTGAATTGGGACTCGTGCCTACGGTCACTTGAACACTGCCCCCCCCAACACTACCGGCACCGGCACCGGCACCAAGACCGAGACCAAGACCGACATTGACACCACCGCTGCTACCACCACCGCCACCGCTGGTGCCGCCGACGCCGCCGCTGCCGCTGCTGCTGCCGACGACGCTGCCATAGCCCATGCTGTGCGGTGGCGGGGTAGCATGCAAGATTTTCTGTAGACGTATCACCTAGATCAGAGATATATATAGTATATATATTTATATATATAGTTTGTTTTTGTATACGTAGTATTATTTTGTAGTAGAAGAAGAAGTAGAAGTAGAAGTAGTAGAAGAAAGAAGTAAGTAGAGTAAATAGTACTTAAATTAAATGATGGCAAAAATACAAACGTTAACGATACGATAGTTTTAAATGGTTAAGGAAGGTTAAAGAGCATGATATATAGATATAGTATGTGTAAAAGTCGAGAAGGGAGGAAATAGCATAAAAACAACGTAACAAACGGGGCAAAAATAACATATATATAATATATAACATATAGAAGGGAGAAACAATAATCGACAAAAGTCGCAGGATTTAACGAAATAGTAGTATTTGAAAATGAACGAAACTCAACGGAAACGGAAACAGAAACAGCAACGGAAACGGAAACTTCTTGAATCGATAGCAGATAGCAGTAAATTTTCGTGTGTATGTGTGTGTGTTTAGTGTGAATCGGAGTATTATCTTTTCGATATTTTGGAATAGCATCGAAATGCCAAAATATTATACGAATCGCCTGAACCTAATAGTAAGAGTATTTTTAGTGTAATCAATTCTGTTTTATGTAATTCTTTTTGTATCCTTGCAGAGAGTTTATTGAATATGATGTATGAATGAGAATTGTAATGTTACAATATCGGACTTGTTCTTTACACTTCCTCTGCAAGAGCACTTAATGTTTGGCAAGCCAAAGATCATTTCACTTTCCAGTTCATTTCTTTTCTAATTTACGAATTGCATAAAATCACAGTTCGCAACTCATCAATATGGTCAAAGCCATTACTCTTTACACAAACTACGCACAACATCGACACGCAAACGCAATGAGATTTAGATATTTTACACAAATTGTTGTTCGTTAGTAAATACAATAGTACGCATTACGAATTACAGATAACAGATTTTACAAATTACTGGATTCAACTGTTCTACGCATATAGCAATGAAATAAATATAATACGAATAAATATATTAATATATATTGTATATTGCATATTTATATTTAGTATGTTCTAAGCAATAAATGAATATTGCGTCTACGAAACGAAAGAACCCACAAAAGAGTCCATTAAAATAATATCGAAATAAAGTTCAACAAGGAAACGGAATTGAGGAAGTTTTCGCTTTTTTTTTTTTTGTTTGGTTTGTGGGGGCAGTTGATATAATACTTAGTAGTAAGGTGAACTTACCGCATCCTGAAAGTAAACGAAAAGAAAGAAATCAACGAAAGAAATCAAAAGGAATCATCGCTGTTCACTCAATACACACACGAAGAGTTGAGTGAGTGGGTAAGTAGATGTATCTGGACGATACGATTTGGGGGCGAAAGCGAAATCAAACGGGGGGAGGGGAGAACACAGCCAACAGAGAAAATGATACCACAACAGACCCCCCAAAAAAAACGAAATAAAGCAAAAAGAAATATAGACCCGGACATGCACTAAACTGAAACAGAGAGAGAGAGAGATCAACGACTACGGAACTACAAAACGAGTCTCTGAACTCTTGACAAAAAGGACCAAGGACTAAGGACTATTATATGCACAATATATGAACTATAGTTTTGCATACTGAATGCTACATAAAGTACAGTACAGTACAGTACAGTAGAGTAGAGTAGAGTAGAGAGTGGGAATTGTGAGCCAACTTACCTTGCGCGAACCCTTCTCCGCTGAGACTTGAACGCTGGCCGTGGTTGCATCGGCGCTGCTGCCACGTGCCGCACCACCGCCTAAAGCGGCCGCCGCCGATGGGAACGAGCCGGTGGCAATGTTGGAGAACGGCACCGGCTCCGAGAACTTGATGGTGTGCAGCAGTTGCATGACCACATTCGATACATTTCTAAACGATAATTTGCGCCGACTACCGATCGCCGAGCGTACACCAAGCGTGTTTAGCATAAGGGGCTGCAATAGAGACACCAAAGACACAAATCCAAATACATGCATGAGTCATGATAGAGAGAGAGAGAACAAGCACATCTAGTACATATGTAGCTATATCATTTATGCTCACCTTACGTCGATGCGGCGGCGGCACAATGAAGAACGTATCGACGCCATGATCACGCAGATACGACGAACGCTCATCGCCGTGACCCGCCTCCACCTCGTACTCACCGGACAGCGAGTCGAGTGTCGCACGCGTCACATGCACGCGTCCCGGCTCGCCGCCCGACTCCATGTGGTTCGCCAGGGTGACATCATTGGACCACACATCGAACTGCCACTTGCGGAGGCCCAGCACACCGCAGAGCACTCGTCCCGTGTGAATCCCCACGCGCATGTTCAGTATCACATCGGTGGCCTCCACAACGGTGCTGCAATTGAGTGTATTAATTTGTTGATGTTTTACATAGATCAGAGCAGCTTTTAAATCAAATTCAAAACTAAACAACAAATTAATT
Source organism: Drosophila kohkoa (assembly GCA_019972355.1). Lineage (NCBI taxonomy): Eukaryota > Metazoa > Arthropoda > Insecta > Diptera > Drosophilidae > Drosophila > Drosophila kohkoa. Next base: position 2,596,024 of record BJEL01000077.1, read on the forward strand.
GTTCATTGCAATGGAAATTAACTTAAATTATAGATTACAAAAAAGAAAATTTTAAAAAATACAATCAAAGATAATCTGTTTAGAATTAAACTGTGTATCTAACAGCTAATTTGATAGATAATTCATTAAATTAAAATCATAGTTAAAAAAATTGAACAATTTAATTGATCAATATAAATATATTGGGGTTTATGCGTTATAAAGAAATATTAGAGATAAAAATATAATATTTAAAACAAAGCAAAAAAATTGATTGTTGCCTAAATCAAAATATAGAAATTAAAATCTAAAATTTTATTAAAATCTAATATAAACAAATGGAACAATTAAATAACAAAATAAAAGGCAATTTATGAAAATGAACATAACAAATCAAGCTCAAGAAAAAGATATGATATTAAAAAGTTACAATTTTAAGAAATTTGTGAAATATTTTGTAAAGCACAGTCTACATTTTAGATATAAGAATAAATACAAATTTCAATAATGAACAGTACAATTTTAATAAATGCATAGTCATAAATAATCAAACCAAATTAAATCAATTTTTGAAAATTGATATAATATAAACAAGTAAGAAAGCTACAGTCGAGTGTACTCGACTGTGAGATACCCGCTACCCAATTTGATTAAAAGCAATATATCTTGCGCTATTATTCTCAAAATATACCGAATATACTGCAAAAATACTAAAAAAATACTAAGAATATACCAAATGGTATGTTTGGTATATCGATATAGTACACCATTCAAAATATACCATAGACGGCACAATGTGCTAGATTGTCGGCCAAAGCAACTCAGACCCCTAGTAAGTAGGCGTTTTTGCCCATACAAAAGTATTTCTTTAATAACCCACAATTTTTATCTGATCGAAACCAAATTTTCAGGAATCATAACTACTATAGTAATTATTGTATATACCAAAATTCGCAGCTTTAGCTTTAAAATTACGCTTGTTATTCGATTTTTTTGATTTGCGGGGGCGGAAGTGGGCGTGGCAAAAATTTGAAACAAACTTGATCTGCGTGCAAACATAACAAATGCTGTCGAAAAAAAATTATAGCTCTATCTCTTATAGTCTCTGAGATCTAGGTGTTCATTCGGACGGACGGACAGACGGACAGACGGACAGACACACAGACGGACAGACGGACATGGCTAGATCATCTCGGCTGTTGACGCTGATCAAGAATATATATACTTTATAGGGTCGGAGATGCCTCCTTCTTCCTGTTACATACATTTCCTGTCGGCACAAAGTTATAATACCCTTCTACCCTATGGGTAGCGGGTATAAAAAGAATATTAAAACAAAGATAAACTAAATTGATAATTTAGTTACTTGTAATACTGTTTACATTGAACATACAAAAAGTGTAATGAAAATATAAATATGTAAATAGTTAATAATATAATTCATCTACATACGAAAATAATAATTCAAATTCGAAAAAATTACTCACAAAAAGAATCCATATTAAAATAATAACTAATCTAAACATTCAATTTACAACTATCTTCATTTAACTTATAAAATATAAGCAATTAAATAAACACACAAGAAATAATGATATAAGAAATGATCCGAAATTGCCATAAAGTTGTAATTGTAAAGCAATTATATTAACATAGACTGCAGTTGGTACTCACGCAATGGCATCGATCATATCGAGTCCCATTTCCACGGCACACTTGGCATGATCCTTGCGTGGCTCCGGCAGTCCTGAGACACAATAATAGCAGTCACCCAATATCTTGATGCGCAAGCAATGGTTGTCCTGCAAGCAGTAGACAAAATGTTAGATCGAGAAAGATAATGATTATAATGAAAAAGACGTCTTACGTGGGCCAGCTGATCGAAGCGACCGAAGAGCTCGTTGAGCAGACGCACCAGCTCCTGGGCACTGCACTGAGAGGAGAGCACGGTGAAGCCAACAATGTCGGCAAACAGAATGCTGACATTCTCGTGCTTCTGAATGTAGATGCGATGGAATTGACCCGCCACCGGCGACAGAATGTCATTCTTCATCTGCATGGCCACATGCTGGGGCAGCACGGAGAGCAAAAGGCGCTCCAGCTTCTCGTTCTCATCCTGGATCTCGAGGCGAGCGGCGATGCAGTTGCGTGTGTCGAGAAACGCTCGACGCTGAGCTCGCTCCATCATGATGTTGACCACGAGGCCGGCGACATTGACGCCAATGAAGATGACAATGTTGGCAATCAGTTGATTGATTTCCGAGTATTGCAGCGCGTCCGTGAAGATCTTGTAGACGGTGAGGCTGATGTGGACCGAGGGCAGTGTGATGCCAAAGGCCACCGCCTGCCAGATCTGCAGCGGCATCATCGCGTACGCGAGAAAGACGACAAACACAATCTGCCAGACGCCCTCGGCCATCACCTCCTTGGTGTCCATCGGGAAGTTGCTGCCCAGCGGCATGGATACGATGCAGATGCTCGCGGTGAACAAGAGAATGCCATAGCAGAGTGTCGGCAAATGGTGATCCTTGATCACCGAGCACTGCAGCAGCACCAGCACAATGGCGAACAGCACGCACACAATCGAGTTGAAGATATTCTGCAAGTGATCACAAGATTACGATTAAAGTATCCCATACTTCATATTTTGCTTTAATTGTTATTCGATTTCTATATTTATATATTCAGAATGATGTTTAATTACTCAATATAAAGCTGAGCTTCTAAAAAAAATTAAATTCTAGTTTAAAGATAACATTTATCTCTATTAATCAATTCTTGTCTGTTTATTGTTGGTTGGAAAGAGAATCTATATTTAGTGGATATGCCCTTTAAAAAAAAAAAAAAACAATCAGTTCTATACTTAAAAAGTAGACAATTTAACTATATATAAAAAAATTCTAAATGGAATGAAGCATAAATATTAATTGATTGCATCGATCATTTTCTGTATCTGCTCTTCGTTCTTCTTTGATTGTTGTTGATTAGCATAAAAAGAAGCCTATGTTTAGTAAAGTTTTCTTCAAAAACCATATAAAGACACCAACCCTAAGCACACGATTAATTTAAAGAAATGCAAGTTAATGTTAATGGAATTTCAGAGAATATATATTAATTTATAATACTCATTACTATTGTATCTGTTCTTCGTTATCGTTAGAAAACAAGAAATCAAAACATTGCGGTAATATGCTTAAAATATACCAAATCAATACACCGAATATAACCTTAAAATATACCAAAGGCTATGTTTGGTATATCGATTTACCTTTAGGTTCGCCATTAGACTTAAAAAATAAATTTAGTAAAATTCATCTTCAAAATACAAAGAGTAATTATGAATACAGAGAATACATAATAACATTTTTCGTTATCTGACTAGAATAAAAGCAAAATATTACGGTATTATTCTGAAAATATATCAAACCAATATACCAAATTCAAATTTCAAAGATACCGAGGGCTATGTTTGGTCTATACCATTGAGTACAAAATGTATATTTAGTCAAATTGGTCTTCAAATATCAAGACTAATTGTTAATGGACAATATCCATCACTGTTGGATCTGCTCTTCGTTCTTTTCTGATTGTTGATTAGGTTTCTCGTGGTGTATAAATATGTTTTGATTAAATGCACACGCTCTACATTTTTGAAAAATGTTCTCACAAGTCTTTGCAATAATTCTCTTCAAATTTAGATTGTTACTGGTTCGTAAGATTTATGTAAGCACTCTGTAAATTTGCAGATATTAAAATGTACTGACTTGTTACTAAATTATAAAATACGAATAACAAAACTAAATACTAAATTAGAGTATATATATAAAAAATAAATGATCAATAAATAAGTAATACAGGAAATTCTGAAATCAGCTAAGACTAAACCAAATTGATATATCATTTGCTGAGATGCACATCTTAAATACTTGTCATCAAAACAAAGCTTAAACAATCGAAATCGAAATCGCAATCGCAATCGCATCCCATCGCATCGATATTGAACGGATGTTCAATTGAGTAGCTCACAAGGTGGAAGACAAAAGCGTACATCAAGTGCCCTAGTCTATATGGTAACATAGTCTAGTTTGGTACTCACATGAAAGGTGGCGGCATTGTTAAAGGCCAGCGAGAGGGCGGCCATTACGCCGCAGAGAACGACGACGAGAGCGACGACGCCGAGCACCGAGAAGCGCTGCAGCTTGAGCGTGTACCGCTGATAGAGGCATTCCAGCTCATCGTTCTCGAAGCGCAGCGTGTTCAGCGGTCTGCCGCGCGTCGCCTTGACGGCATGGTCCATGCGGCTGCCGTCGCCGCCGCCGCCGTCAAGCGGCTGTCCAGCGGCTCCAACGGTGTGCCAAGTTCAAGGGCTGAAAGAGAGAGAGAGAGATAGAGAGAGAGAGAGAAGTTCATTTAGTTGCTGAAGTGTTTCAAGTGTTTCGTTTATTTTCTGGTTTAGTTCATGGATCTTTGGCTTTGGCGACCTTGAAATGTTGCATGTCCGTTGGGCAAAAATGTTTTGGCATTTTTCGTGGCACGCAATCACTGGTTAGGAAAATGTGCGCCCAGTTTCTACCACCCTCCCACCCCTTCCACCCCCTGTGTGTCGCGCCACTTAAAATAACATTTTCAAGCCTCCTGACCGCACTCCTCCGTGTGGCGCTAAAAATAATCAGGCAGCAGAAGCTGTTGGCTGGCGTGAAATCAATCAATGTTCATGTTCGCTCGGTCAGTTTTTCCGTGTCTCTTTGCCGTTCGTTTATTTACGGTGCTGCCGGTTGGGGGCTGTGGCCACGCCCACACGCGCGCGCGCCCACGTATTGCGGTGACAGTCGAGCTGAGAAGATGAATGGTGATTTGTATGCGCAATCCGTTAAATTCATTAAAATATTATGCACAAATTCATTTGGCTTTGCCTTTGCCTTTGCCTTTTTTGCCCGCTTTTTGACTATGAGTGAGAATATGAAGAATCCAAGGAATGAATCTGCGCGGAAGCAGATCAATGATAATCACATTTTGGGTATACAATCTATTGCAATGAGTTCAACCTGCCATAAAGTAAAAGTTATTGTGCCATAAAACTGAACGTTGTAAACTTCTAAATGCAGTGCGAATCATTTGCACTTGCATAACTCACAGAAATGTGCCGCAAATAGAAAATATTTTGGACAAGTTGCACACACACACACACACACACACACTGAGTAGAAGAAGGGGGAGGAAATGGTGGGCTGAAGCATTAAGTATGTGCATACAAATTAAAAATATTCACGTCTTATAATTATAATTATTAATGTCGCTGCGAAATGCAAAATGCGCACATCAAAATTATTATTATAGCCACCAAATAGGCAAAGAAACAGTCAGACAGACAGACAGACGGACAGACAGACGGACGGATGGATGGATGGAAAAAAGAGACACAGTGAGACAGTGAGACTGACAGGCAAATAAACTAAAGAAACCTGGCAAATAGTCATCATACAATGTATCGTATCTGTTGACAGAATGTTGGCGATCAGTTTTGACGCCAGATCTGCACAACTGTGCAAACACCAGCGATCAACGAAAACGTGTGTGGCGTCAATTATGGCAGCCAACAACAGTTATGCTGATAAGCAGCGACGAACACATGGAGAACCGAGCCGAGTCGAGTCGAGTCGAGCCGAACGTATCGTCATTTATGCATAACAATCGTCTGGATTAACCCAACAAATCTCTAGTTATAGTAAATGATAATCCCCTTTGATCTACAGTATTACATTCTGAGCAAATTAACAGAAGTATTAGTAACAATATTAACAAGTAAGAAAGCTACAGTCGAGTGTACCCGGCTGTGAGATACCCGGTACCCATTTTGAATATAACCAAAATATTTCGGTATTATTCTTAAAATATACCGAAATAAAATACCAAAAATATATCAAATGATATCTTTGGTTTAACGATATAGTACCACATTCAAAATATACCAAAGAGTGCAAAATATACAAGATTGTCCGAAAGAGAATGATAATGAAAATAAGAATAATTAAATAAAATAAATATGCACAACAATATGCTTCGATCACACAAAATTCTAGTTTCACCTAATCTCTTATCACCTTGCTTTACATTACCAAACATTTATGAAATTAAATTTGTAATGAAAAAAAAAAATAATAATAATATGAAAAATTCAATATGAATATTATTGAAAATAATAATTAAAATGAATATTAAAACGAAGAGCAAAATTAAACAGTGAGAGCATAAAAGCAGTATTAAAATAAAAATTACTATTTATTTTAATATTACTATACTATTTACTATTACTATACTAGTATAATATATTAAAGATAAACAATACTGACAAACATAATTATATAAAATGGCTAATGTTAATTACTTTTACAAATCATAATCCTAATCCAATAAGAAGTGCAATCTTATTACTTCGCTAAGTGCACCGCAATTAGGTTAACCAGTGTAGAGTTGCACACAGCTTTATTGATTTCAGTCCAACCGAAATGTCAAACAGCTTCAAGTGCACAATTTGATAAGCGCGGAAGGAAGCAGGAAGCAGAAGGAGAGAGTAAAGCAATGCAAGCAAGCGAGCACAAAAGAAGCGAAGCAAACGAAAAGCGAACAGAAAAGAGAAGCGAAACAAAGGGTGAATTTCAATGCCAAGCAAACAGCGAAGAACAAAACAAAATAGGAAACAATGTAGAAGCAACGAATTAAAAAGAGAAACTAGAAATCCACTAAAAATGAAAAGTGAACTAAAAAGAAAGGGCGAAATAAAACTAAAATGAAGTGAGATTTAGGCACAGTTCTAAATTATAAATGTTCTAAACGTGTACTAAATCTAAAAACGTTTCCAAATCCCTGTGCAAAAGGCAATCAATAATACGAAAATAGCAAAGCCAATAAACAAGGCAACAAAGCACGCTTAACTTTACTATTTAAGCCATAAAGGTAAAACAGCAGAGTAATAAAAACAATCAGAAAGCTTTAAACGAAAAGTATAAAGTAATTGAGTTCGATAAAAGTAGTCTATGCTTTTCGGGAGACAGCTTAAACAAAATTAATAGAGTCTGTTGTGTCTTCTCGCACATTTGCAATGGAAAAGTTTAACGACGAGGAAAAGGGAAAATTTCAAAGAGATAGACAGCTGCTTCACATGTGTCTTTAGCACCTTATAAGTGCGGTTTACATAGTATGTTGTTTCTCACACTCGAATGTTAATCAACTGCCTTCATCTAACGATCCCTGAACAGACTCTGAAACAGTTGTAAAGTGGCTTAAACGCTACCTGTTACTCGAAGTCGCAGTCGCAGTCGAAGCAGTTGGCAAAGTCATAATTGGTCACCGAATGTGGTCATCTAATGATGTTGACAGCTTTTGAGCATCATCATGCCAAATCAGGCAAATTGAATCTTATCACTGCCATAATAACCATAAAGAGAGAGAGAGAGAGAGAGAGAGTGAGTGAGAGGAGCGTCGTTAAACCAACGCAAGCAAATCTCGAAGACACGCGCAATTTGGCTTTGGATTCGATTCAATTCTTGGCATCTAATACTCGAGTCGCCCACTCATCGACCACAAGCAGTAGAAGCAACAACAAAAGCAATTTAAAATTTTGGTTTGATTTTTCTAATGTCACCAAAACCCAAAATAAGAAATACACAGAGAAAGAGCGTACAAAAAAAAAAAACAGACAAGAAAATTTCTTGTGATTTGCGATGTTTCCGCATGACGGATGCATGCGGACCACTGACAAGAGAAGGCGATGGGCAAGTGGCTGCGGGACTTTGGATGGCAGAATGTACTCAATTAATGGTCACGCCCCCTTCTGCCCCCTGCTGTCAATCAGGGGCGACAAAATTGCAATTGCAGCAGCAGCAGCGACAGCAGCGACAGTGTCAAGTGAAAGGCTTCAGTTTGAAATTTGTGATTTTCGATTACTCGTTAGACTTGTAAATGTTTTGCATTGACCCGTGTTGAATTGCATCAATTGACAGCAATTAAGAAGCACATCGAGCACCGTCCGCTTGTCACTTTGCTGCATTAATCATCAGCACAGTTTTTCGGGGACAAAGATAATGAATGAATCAAATAGATAATTTTATCCAATTTCCCTAAAATTGTAAATACCAAAATTTTCTCTGGCTTTCTTTTGCGTTGGCGTTGGCGTCGTCGTCGTCAGGAAGCTTTAGCAAAAAAAAAAAAAAAATTAAGCACAAGCCATACAAATGCTAACAATAATAACAACAAACAAAATGACGCACACGGGGCTAAACACATTTTGAGATACATTTGGAAACAAAAAGGAAACCAGAAATCCAGAAAATACCCCACACTCACACACATACACAGACACAAGTGCAATCCAGCAAACTACAGAGATTTTTATAGTTTCAGATAGTAAACAATTTGTAAGTTGATCGAATTGCCAGTGTTTGAATATGAAATCTATGCAATTAATTAACGATAATTGTAGTCGAAAAAGTTTCGCTGGCAAAGTAACAGGTCTCAACCCCAAACTTACTAGATTTACAGCCCATCATAGAGAACTCGCCATCGCCATCATATTCGCACTCATACGCCATGTGGTCCCATAAATATTTATAATTAAGGCAGCTTTCGTTTGCTTTGTTGTTGAGCGCAGACGAGAGAAGAAATTTCAATCAGACTATAGTTTCCGATTGCAATTTGATGATAGACGAAAACGAAAACAAAACAAAATGCGAGGTCCACTTGGCGTATGCGTTATATATACGTACACATAGCTACTTAATTAATTATAAATATTTACACATACATTTGACTTTGTGTACATTTTGACAATACACTGTGCGGCTCAGCACGGCACGCGCTTGACAATTTGACCCTTTTCTTTGTGCGTCTATTGTAAAGTGAGTTAGTCAAATCAATTAGCGAGCGGGGCTCAAAGGCGACACATAATTCTATTATTTGTGCTTGGCTTTTATCCCAATTGATTTATTTATTGTTGTTAAGTGCAGTGGGTCACTCCTTTGACCAAAATTTTGATGCGTTACATGTGTCCCTTGTTTCTACAGCAACAGCAACAGCAACTGCAAAAGCGGATCGAACAGATGTTCTGCGAGCAACTTTAGGCATTTTTATTAGCATGTGTTAAATTCGAGTTTCATTGCAAAGCAAATACACATAGACACACACATCTAGGAGTACACACACACACACTCACAGAGATATTTCTATATTCATGTGCTAATATTTGTATGCTTGTGTCTTTGTCGCTTGATTGGTTCCCTCAGCTGATGATGATAATAATGATGATGATGATGTTGTTTGTTCTTCTTGTGATGTCAGCATCTGCTTGACTTGGGTTATTTATGAGCATACCACATACAAATTTACCATTGCTTTTGTACTTCGAATATGTGAAATGTGGCAAATGGAAATGGAAGTGGAAGTGGAAATGTGAAATGCGAAAGATGCTTCAGTTTGCTCAACATTCTTCTCCCTTGTCAATGAGTCATTCCACAATTCAACTATTGACTGCCAGAGCCTACGACAAGATTTTGTTGTAGCAATTGATTTATTTCGTTTGAAATGTTTTATCGTTTAAAAATATCTTCTTCAAAATATGCGAAAGTTTTAGCAGTGTCAACGATGCTGTTTACCACAATATCTCAATATCTCAATTGCAAATTGTAAGCTTTGTAGCAAATTATTGATTAGTATTTCACATTCAAGTCAAAGGGCAGATAAACATTTTGGACAAAAAGAAAAACAAATAGATTTCAACTATCATATGCACTTAGCGAACAGCACTCGACTAGCTACTCGAGGGGATTAATATATGGCATATAAACTGCTCGATAAGTTCACTTTAATAACAACAAGATAGAAGACACTTATCGAAGCTTGGCAAACATACTTCAGAAGGTAAAAACACTTCAAGTTCTTCGCATCGGACAAAAGTATTTTATGTGACAACTTTTTGATAGGTATTTCATACAGCGAATGTAGATTTCATTCCAGATACTTTGTAGTTTATTATTGATATTAAATCATGTCTACATAATGATAGTCATGGCTATCGACGAAAATGTATCATCACAAAAGTGTATGACAACTTAGCGATATCACATACTATCGATAGTCGCAACAGTTTATATAATCCAAGTATTTTGTATTTTGATCGGTAAGCAGACAAGTTTAATATATCAACTACATTTATATCAATGAACTGTTTAAAATTCATCAATTTCAATAGGTGTTTTAATCACATGACAGTATATCATACATACTATCGATAGTACAAAAAGTATGACAGCCCATTTCTTAATTTTCTTTACTATTTGATAAGCATTTTGTGCAATTGATGGTAACAGCAAAAGTAGATTTCGTCAAGATAGTTCAAATGTATTATCATCGCTGTGTACTTTACACAACTTATCGATATCACATACTATCGATAGTAGCACTTCAATCAGACCATTTTATATAAGTAAAGTATTATGTACAATTTATAGAGTAGAGCAAATGTAGATTTCATCAAGAAAGAAGATAATCAATTTATTTCAAATATAAAGTAGTTTCTATATCAACTCTTTACTAAGAATTTCGTACACTTTAAATCTACAGCAAAAGTAGATTACGTCGAGATAGTTAAAATGTTGTGATATCATTGCTAGTTTCTTTACACAGACAAGTGATATGTTAACTTATCGATTATGTACTATCGATAGTAGCGAGCTGAATATGCTCGGTGTGCACCTCAATCAGACCATGTTTATATAAGCAATGTGACTTCAGTTGGGTATTTCTTGAATGACTCGCTTATCAGTTCAGTTCAGACAGACAGACAGACAGACAGACAACTCGCGAGTGCAATGTGCGGGTTGAGGGACGTCGCTGCTGGACGTACGCTGTCTGTATCTGCGCTATTTACCGTTGGCTCTGCAGCAACGCCCTCTATTTGCACGCCCTCTCTCTATGCAGTGCAGTGCAGTGCAATGCACTTACAGCTGATACAACAACCCAACAACTGTCGCCTTAGATGCCTCTGGCTTGACTACTCATTACCACCTGGCGGCTGTACTTCCTCCCATCTCCACTTCCAGCTCCACCTCCACCTCGACTGCGCCGTATATGTGGTGATATATGTAAATAGGCATAAAGCTGTTAGCCGATAAGGTGACGAAGCGAATGATCTTTTGTTGCTCAACTCAACTCAATGCGGGACTCTCAACCACAACAACAGCAATAACAGCGATAAGCAAACGAATCAAATGTGCATTGCGATTTGATCTAGTGAAGAAGTGCTGGTTGAATGCTAAACGGTAGAGCGTAGATATGTGCTAGAAGGGTTTTCATCTACAGATTATACTACATATGTACATTTTGGAACATATTTCATTGACTGTTCGAATCGAACTGTTCTTAACTTTAACATACATAACATACATCTTTAAAAATAAAAACAAATTAACGAATATAAAAGTTGATCAGAAGCGCACATTGAACATTAAATTCAATATGGAATAAATATATTACACTAAAATAATAATGTAAATAGGCAATTGTGTTTTTTTTAAATTAAATTACCTATTAAGGAAATGTGTAATTTAACTTAATTAGTTCATTACTTATAAATAGCTCAATAAAAACTAGCATGTACTTCTAGCATAAATATAAATAAATAAAGATATAAGTACAATAATAAATATAATAATAAATAAATACAATAATAATAATAAATAAATGCAATAATAATAACAGCAGCTGAAACTTTTTAATTAAATTACAAATTGAAAAAAGGTCCAATTGCTGGCATTAAAATAAACAAATAAATAGAATTTCTAATCTTGTTTATAAGAAAGGTAAATGGCGTTTGCTATTGGGAATACTAGAGCTAATGTCATCGAGGGACATCAGCAACAACAACAACGACAACAACAACAACTACAACAACTACAACAACGACAACAAAGTTAAGCCAAGGTGGAAAATGTGCATTGGGACTTGAGCAAGTGAATAATGCGAATAATGGAATTTGGAATGTAGCTGATGGAATAGGAGAATTCAAATTGTTATCGTTGGGCGTGTGTGTTTCGCTTTTTATGGCGAATATTTTGCGGCTAATTAAACGCAATGCGAAACGCAAAAACGCATTGAGCATATGTAAAAACAGTCTGACGATGGCGATGGCGATGGAACGTGGCTTTTGCCAAGGAAACTGAAAACTGTGCATTGTGGATTGTTGGATTGTTGGATGGGGCCACGATTGGCAGCGATTGCCGATTGGCAAACACACACACACACATACACACACACACACACATACACACAACCGGCACAACACAGCACAAGGCAAGGGCAATGCAAATTACCTCAAAAGGCCACCGCACCACAGCGAAATAAAATCAATAAAAATATATTTTTAACACATTTGCTGCTGGTTCGCTTTTGAAAATATGTTGCCGATGATTGGGATGATGATGATGTTGAGGCAGCTAGAAATGCTCAGCTCTGGGTTAGATTTGGCGTTAATCGCGTGTGAATGCATCCCTTTCGCTTTTTAGTGCCCCATCATCATCATCATCGCACCACACTCGACTCGACTCTCCAAGCAGAGTAAAAATAAAATTTATGAATAGTTAAGCAACAGCATGAGATGACCAGATGGACAGCAAACAGCTAAACGTTCCACATGCATGTTTTTTACTCCTCCACTGCCGGACACTTTTTGTTTTTTTTTTTTTTTTTTGTTTTTTGCCCCGTTTAAGAAGAATTTTTATAGACGTGCGTTGCTGTCAAATCGATTTTCAATCGCATGACGCAAATGAAAAATTCTATATGAGCACAAATTTCCGTTCTACATATTTCTTGTTTTTTTTTTTTTTTTTTTTTTGCAAAAAAATATTATTACAAAATGCATAATTGAGGCGTAACAACGTTTCGTTTCACTCGATTTAAATGCAAAAATATATATACATATATAAAAATTGTTGAAATAATGTAATACTCGATTTCAAGGGCCCTCGCCCAGCAAAACTGACGAAATCTGTTTTACACGAAATGACAAAAATTGTATTTTAGATTTTCCTCTACTCGGTGTTTTTTTTTTCGCTTTTTCGCTTGTGTGTATGTGTGTGTGTGTGTGTGTGTGGTTTTTGGACTTTTTGGCAAAAGTACAAGCACACGTTTCTGGCCAAAAATTCTGAGATGTTTCTAATTAGACAAGAGATTGACGGCCAACATTCACAATGCCACCGCACAGCCCCTCAATCTCCCCCCTCCCTCATCATTGCATCGTAGTTTTGGAGCTGAAAAACGAAGGCGGATGAAAGTAAAGTGTTTGGTGACTAAAACTGACTAACCGACTGACTGACTGACTGACTGCATGAATGCTTGACTGCCTGCTGGCTTCTCCTTAGCTTTTTTTCATGGAAACTCAACTGTCACGGCAATGTGATGAGCTTGCCCCGCCCCGCCCCGCCCACTCTCACGCCCCACCTGGGCAGCAGCAGCAAGTGAAAGCGCCTGTCAAAGAGCTAGAACGATCCGACAGAGGCCGATGATGATGATAATGATGCAGCTCTCATCGTTTGCACAAATAACAAACATATTTCAACTGTTGCTAGACGAATTTGTGCCAACAGAAAATGCAATTAAACAAATGCATCTGTGCTGTGGCAATTTCAATTGCCTTGGATATATTGTAAAGCGATCAGTTGGACATCAAATTAATTAAATGCTATGCAATTTTATTATTCAAATTAACTGCATACTTTTAATGCACACACAAGAGCAGCAACAACATTTAAATGGTGCGCAATTTTCTTATTAAATTAAGCACATTCTTCGTCGGCACAATTAAATTAGTATCTGACAATGTTTTGACAATGACAATTTAATATCACCACCAAGATCAGGCTGAAACAGTGTCAAGTATGGACTGACAATGTCTGCAATTATTTGATTCATTTCAATGGTAATTCTATGTCATTTATTTTGATATTTTATTTTATATGTGTTATATGTGTTTATTTTTAATTTTATTTACATCACCTATTTGATCTTATATTTTATTATTATTGTACTCTTTTTATTCAGTGAGTTTATTTATATTATTTTACTTTTATTTTATTCACATTAAATGCATACACATTTTCAATGAAAGCAAAACAGTGCAGTATTAATCTCAAATTATACCAAATTAACATTCCAAATAAATAGAAAATTATACCGAAAGCTATATTTGGTATATCGATATACTATCACACTCAAAATATTCCATAGACTGAGAACTTCTTCAATGCTTTAAAATTGCAGTTATGAATTTTCAATGCTTAACAAAACATTGTGAATTATTTGATTTATTTTGCTTCATTTCACTTAATTACATTAAATTAGTTTAATATCATCTCATCTCATTTTATTTTATATTATTTTACTTCATTTGATTTAATTTCATTAAAATAAATATTAAAGTTAATTCAAGTTTCTTATTCTCCAAACAATTTATAATCCTTACTTAGAAGATTAGTTATTCATATTTAAAATTATTTGCAATGTTTTGCATTAAGCATTAAATGACAAATTTAGCTTTAACTCAGCTGTTGTATCTTTTTATTCATATTTTAAAATTGTAAACTAAACACTGCATTTAATTCACTGCTTTATAAAAATTTCCAATGCAGTTTCTTGTGCTCACAAACTTCTAGAATGCTTATAACAATTTATAACCCCTACTTAGAAGATCAGTTCAATTATAGTTTACATTATGATTAACGGCAATTTAGCTGGAAATTATTAGTTATTTATTGTAATTCACATTTTACAATGCTTAGCTAAAAGCTCACTTTAATACACGTTCATATTTGAATGCTTCGCAGCGTTAAATTCAAATTCTAGAATGCTGACAAATAATTTGTAGCCCGTTGCAAAAGATCATTTCATCATCGTTAGCATTGTTATTGATGTGTTTCATGCTTGGCTATTTAACAAACAGCATTAAATGACAATTTAGCTTGTAATTAGTAATTATTTATAGTTGTTTATTTCGTTGACTAAAGTCTCAATTCATTACACGTTTACATGTTTTAATTCCCTATGAGACGACACACACACACACAAGCATATGATTAACCTCTAGACAGTGCTGAAAGATCAGTAGATAATTAAAATGATCGCAAGTAGAACAACAAGTTAAATAAAGTGCTATGCATGCGAAGCAAATGAGCAAGTGATTTGTATCCAAGACTTGTTATTATTTTCAAGTGCGATCAATCAAAATGTGAACTTAAGACCCAAGTCGCCAAGCTGCCAAGTTGCCAAGTTGCATGGCCAGCTAAACAGATTGTGTGTGCAACAATTTGACAATTTCATTGTCAGACAATGCGCTGAGAAATTCATGCTCGGCACGCGATGGCGACGACATATGTCTATAATTTTGTGGCAAATTGTATGGAAAACAAGTAAGAAAGCTAGACGAGTGTGCTCGACTGGGGCATGCCCGTTACTCATTTCCAAAAAAAAGAGTGAGGTATTAATAATATACCAAATATCAAATTAATATACTATATCGGTATATAATAATATACCAAATATTAAATGAATGTACTATATCGGTAAACTCTTACATTCCAAATATTACATAGGGCACAGAATATACCAGATTGTCTTGGTTATTCTAAAACTATACCAAAAATACTGAATATATCGAGGGCAGTATTATTTAAAAAAATCCATAGAGTACAAAATATACTAGATTTTTTGGATATTCTGAAAAATGTACCTAAATAATATACTAATATTGAAGTATATCAAAGGCCCTTTTTATATATTTCAGTATTTTTTTGGTATACTTTTTTTAGAATAGCCAAAATCTGGTATATATGTCGAAAATCTTGTTTATACTTCTTAAAAAATACTCCAAAAAAGAGTACGAAATATACCAGATTGTCGCTGATGAAGAATATTAAAATATATCGAAGGCTACATTTGGTATTTCGTTATACTACTTGTTTAAAATATTCCATAGAGTACAAAATATACCAGATTGTCGCTGATGAAGAATATTAAAATATATCGAAGGCTACATTTGGTATTTCGTTATACTACTTGTTTAAAATATTCCATAGAGTACAAAATATACTAGATTTTCGCTGATGATGAATTTGTGATCGGAGATGACTCCTTCTGTTACACAAATTGATAATACTCTTCTACCCTAAAGGTTGCGGGTATAAAGAAAAACAAGAAAAGAAAAAGAGAGAGAGAGAGAGAGAGCAGCTGATTGAGTAAGAGCTTTTTGCTATCATCACAATGTGTGCTTGTGCCTAAACATCACTTGAACTGCCCTCGTCGGGGGCCACTTGGGTGAGAGCACTTTGTTGACTAGTCGATGACATAACGATGAAAAGGAGGCGGCTAGTTAACTGGGCATCACTTAACGACCATGGTGATTATTAGCAATGCTTGTAACAAAGACAGAGAGAGAGAGAGAGAGAGGAAGATGGGAGAGAGAACCTTGAGAAAGCGTTGTTGTACACTCCACCTCAACAGTCACCTCAACATTTTGGGCATTGGGGGATCACACATCACATCACATCAGTCAGGGTCTCGTGTCTAATGTAACATGCAGGGCACGCAATCGCATAAAACAAAGAAAACGAAAAAAAAAACACAACAACCACAACAACATCAACAACAACAAAAATTGCCAGATAGTGACCGAACTTGGCCGCTGGTTAAACATTATGAATGTCAAATATTTGAACGAAGCGCGTAACAAGTGGCGAAAAAACACAAACCAGAAAGGCGCAAGACAATAACAAAAAAAAAAAAAAAAAAAAAAAAAACAGACAACAGAAGGCACAAAATGACCAAAAACCGATGCAATGCGACGCCTGACAACTGACGAGCGATAAACGGCATTAAAGGCGGCCCAAAAAAAAAAACAGTAAATAAAATAACCACAAAGTTAACCAAGTGCAAGTGAATGTGTGTGTGTGCGTTGCCTATGCACGCCTTCAAAGCGACCGCGAAAATGTGGCCAAAGAGACGGTCTATAGCCAAATTACGTATACGTACGAGTGACGAGTGACGAGTAAATAACCCGCATTGAGTCACGCCTGCTTCACTTTGGCATCCGCAGCATGTCAATTAGAACTCGAAATTGGATTTCAGGAATGCCTCAAAGTGCAGACGAAGGCAAGAGAGAGAAGCCCTTCAAATGCCAACTGGATTCTCGATGCCCAAAAAGTGTACAATTAACCAAAGAAATCATTAAAAACTAATTAGATTAACTGCATATATAGTTCGCTACTATAATAATCAATATCTATATGGATTAATTGATGTGTTCTCTTTCTCCGATGTGCATTGTTCTTGAGAATTCTTCCCCGCTCCGTTGCTATCGTAATTGCTCTCTCTTCCTCTCTCTTCTTTGTCCTCCTCCAATCTTATGGCGTTGACGCGTTTCACTTAAAAGCGCTTAAAGTGTTGAATTTTAAATGGACAGCAAGACAGCTGACAACAGAAACAAAGAAAGAAACGTCCAAACCAAAAAAAAAAAACAAAAAAAAACCCAAAAATACAAGTAATAATAATAATTTCAAGAGCCAACACACAAACTGCACATTGTCATTGACTTTGTCCTTAGAAATTGCTCAGAAAAAAAAGCATTCAAATAAAATATGTAGTGGCAAAAGAAAACTACACAGAAAAAAAGAAGGCAGGGAAAATCAACGTCATCATAATGAAAATCCAAATGGCAAGCGGAATGATTTAAGTGAATGCTTTTCGCTTGTCCACATCCGAAAGAGAGAAGCTGTGTCTGTGCCTGTGTTTGTGTTTCTGCTCGTGATTATGTTCGCGGCATTCGCAAGGACACTCGACACACACACACACACACAGAGCAGGGAAAATCACATGAAAAGGATTTGTGCAGTTGACAGCAACGGCAGCTGTATTAACGTGGCGGACTCTCGTGGTCCTTGAACTTGAAAAGAGTCAGACAAGGCAAGGCAAAGCAATGCAAGGCAAATAAAACGGCTCGAATTGAAAAATACATTTGTATCTTTTGGAGTGTGGACAGTGAACTGAGGCTGGACACTTAGCAGATGACTTTGGCCACAAAAGACCCAACACAACTGTCCAACCGGTGCTTCCTATCTCCTATGTCCCGATGTCCAGGTGTCCTGTGTCCGGCGGCACTCCGATAGCAACGACAACAACTTTGCAACTTTACTTCGGGTTGTTGAACCAAATGGGCCAAATGAATTGCATTCGCATTCACATTCGCATTCGGATTCGCATTCGCTTTGGCGTCGAGTGCAGCGACCCACGCACCGGAAACAGCAGCTGCAACTTGGTCCCAACAAATGTGTCCACATTGTTAACTGTCACCCTCCCCAGTCCCCCGTCCCCCAAGCGGAGAGTACAGGTGCCGTCTAATGCCCCCTGAGAATAAGGATATGCGAGAGAGCAGCAAGTTGAACTGTCAGCTATACAGTGTTTATGCATTCGAGATGTTATCTAAGCATGTGAAATTACACGTAACTATTTATCAGGATTTTTTTTGCATAATCTGTATTAAAGTTCTATTTTCATAACTTCTAGTTCAATTTAAAGCTGACAATTATTAACGGTTTCTAAATCAAATATTAATTATAAACGATATTGTTAAGCCTTTCATTTAAATGCAATTTTGATGATAGTCAAATAAACAATCCTATCAATATTCTGTATTTAAAACCTTTTATCGTTAAGCTCCTATCTTATAATTACTTATTGCCTAAATAAAATGAACAATTTTTGATAGGATTCTAAATGATATATTTACTATGATATATTTAAGGCATGTTACTTAACCGAGAATGGAATTAAACAAATCATAATATTTGGTAATTTTAATTCAATTCTATTTGATATATAATATTTCATTCTCTCCTGGAAAGTTTGCTTATAGTTTGTATGTTCACAGTTGAAGTTCAATAACAAATCATACAAAAATGTTGAAGAAATAAATAAAATAAAAATGTTTGGAATAACAAATGTTTAACCTAAATTGTATATTCAAATATTTATTTAATTAAATATACAGTATTTTATTTGACTCATATTTTTATTATTGATCGATCCATAAATAAATGAAATACAAATATTTAGAATTACAAATTTGTAAACTAAATTTGATGCTTAAATATTTATTTAACTGAAACTATTATTATTTAAAATGTATCGAATCAACAATTTGCTATAACTTGACTTTGTCAAATATCAGTTAACAAATCCTTATCGACAAATAAAATACAATACAAAAAGTTTTCAACTCATTATATATGATAACTTGTAATAATAATTTGTAATGCGTTTTCAATGTGCTGCTCAGAGATGCAAATTTGATAAATTTGGAGTAACAAACGATGTGTTTATGGATAATAAGTTGCTCAATTTGTGTAGTAGCTTGTCAGTCAAGCTTGAGAATACGGTATTTGTGGGGTCGCAATACTTGTGAATGTGAAGTATAAATATGCCGGCACACATAATCACATAATCAACTCATCCAAATGTGTCGCATTTGTTGTATTTTGTTTTTTTTTTTTTTTTTGTTTGACACGCCTTTTTGCATTTGAGCCCATGCTCTTGACCTTCGCATGCCCTCAGCTCGCTTCCTGTTTGCTGTCTGTTTGTTGGCACAGCAGTCAATCTCCAGCTATTTATCGTTCTTGCCATATAATGGCAATATATAGCGAACACACACACACACACACACATATTTGTATCTATATGGCATGCATATTCTCTCAGTGTGATGTCAGGGAGACGAATCGATAAAAGGTTTTCTATTTGGCGACCATAAAGTAGACAACGTATATACCATAATAATAATAATGACAAGCCTCACAGCTTAGCTGGAAAACGTTCGAGGGAGGCGAATGGAGGAGAAAGTTGAAAAATGTCAGACGTGTTTAGCCGCATGGATGCCAAAGAGTTTGTCAAATGTTTATGAAATCCCACTTGCAGTGCTCACAGTGAAAAACAACAACAGCAACAACAACAAAAAGGGGCAAAGAAATCTCAGTCGAAATCTCAGTTGAGTCAGTTATGACATTGATAATGAAAAAACAGTTCTTTACATTTATTGTACGACGAGTATTCGCACTCGAACAATTGCAGTCCAATACCCAAAGCACTTGAGGCTTATCAGCACCACTTGAGAACTGATTACACCCCCCGCCCGGACACGACACGCCCCGCCCCTCGCCCCATACACATGGGCGCAATTCAATCAACGCCACACTGATTTTTATGGGCATATCACGAAGCTTCGCTTGTCTTCTGCTTGTATCTCAATATAAGTGTAACTTATGCATACACTCACTGAAGATAGCAAAGACTTGGTCAGCAAACTAGTTCCAGTTCATGAGTGAACGAATTTTAATATAAGAATATCTTCTTCCAGTTCAGAAAACTTCCTTACATATTTAATAATATCAGAGAACTGAATACATTCACTTTCACTTGGACACCAAACTAGATCCAGTTCAGGAGTGAATGAATCTCAATATAATATTAACTTCTTCATAAACTCGTTAAAAGCATAAGGACTTGGTCAGAAAACTAGTTCCAGTTCATGAGTGAACGAATTTCAATATAAGAATATCTTCATTAATGACTGAAAGAATTAGGAGTAAAGAGTTAAAAGTTCTTTACATATTTAATAATATCAGCGAGCTGAATAAGTTCACCTTCACTTGGTCATCAAACTAGTTCCAGTTCATGAGTGAACGAATCGCTTCATAACTTCTTTATAAACTCATCGCAATAAAGATGATCTTCATTATAAACTCACTAAAAGTATATAGACATGGTCATCAAACTATTTCCAGTTCATAAGTGAACGAATTTTAATATAAGAATATCTTCTTTAATGACTGAAAGAATTAAGAGCGAAGAGTTAAAAGTTCTTTACATATTTAATATCAGCGAGCTGAATAAGTTCACCTTCACTTGGTCATCAAACTAGTTCCAGTTCATGAGTGAACGAATCGCTTCATAACTTCTTTATAAACTCATCGCAATAAAGATGATCTTCATTATAAACTCACTGAAAGTATATAGACATGGTCATCAAACTAGTTCCAGTTTACGAGAGAAAAAAACAAAACTTCCTCTTATATTTAGTAAAGTGAACCAAATGAATAAGTACCTTAACTTGATCAGAAACCTAGTTCCAGTTCACGAGTGAGCACACAAAAGGTAACCTAATCAGTAAAGTGAACAAACTGAATAAGTTAACCTTCACTTGGTCACCAAACTTGATCCAGTTGAGGAGTAAATGCATCTCAATATAAGATTAACTTTTTTATAAACTCATTAAAAGCATAAAGACATGGTCAGGAAACTATCGAACGAAGAAAAATTTACTTAAACATTTAGTAAACAAAAGTAAAGTGAACAAATTGAACAAGTTCACCTTCACTAGTTCCAGTTGAGAACCGAAATAACCAATAGGTGAATAAGTTCACTTCACAGTTCTTGGATGTTCGATTTCAATTGTTCAAATTTTTGTTCACTTTTGATATTTAGTTTATATTTTATTCAGAGCAAATATTTGAACTTATGTGACAACTATTGTTTTGGTTTTCAGTACTCTAATATCATTAAAATAGAGAGAATATGTGGATTTATTGAGTGCAGCAAATATAAAAATAAGATTATTCTTAAAATTAGGAGTAGAAAGATGAACGAAATAAAAAAAAATCAAAATTGAATGAACGAATCGAACGACTTACTAGTTCACTGATCAAAATTGAATTTTATTAGGTAAATTAGACAATGTTTACTCCACACTACGGTAAAACGCATTTCATGCAACTCTTTTATCGATTGACTTTATCTTAAGAGCAAAGCAAGGGTATTCCCCATTCGACTGTTGTGTGCGCAAGCAACACTTGTTATTATTTTATTGCCAGCGGGACAGCAAATATAACAACAATGACAAGCAATGAAAGATAAATTCGCGCTCATAAATTTAGCATTTAGCATTATGATGATTAGGCATGGAGCTTCCCCAACGGTAGTTGATGTTCTTGATACACCGACCCGACCGATAAGCACTCGTCACCAGCTACCGGAAGACACTTGCCATGGGATTGCCAACTGCGAACTGCCAACTGCCGACTGCATAGGACTAAGCTATGGGGGCGTGGCTTTAGGGCGGTGGGTTTACGGCAAGTTGTTTATGCATTACCATGTCCATGTCTATGTCCATGTCCAAGTCTCTAACGACGACCATTTTGCGTCATTGCAATGCAGTGTTATTATTTTACACACACACACACACACACACATACAAACACACACACATATACAAGCACACACACACATACTCAGGACACCGACTGTTGCATACAATTTGCGGCAATTTCTGCACAACAGACGAACCAACGACAACACCAAGTTGGAGGCAGCCATTTTAGCTCAGCCGGAAGTCAACTGGCCGCCATTTTGTTGCCAATGCGGAGTTCACTGACATCGCTCAATCGATCGCGGCTTTGTTGTTGCTTCCCTATCCAAGCATTAGTATAATTAAATAACAGATTAAATCAATAAATAGCAACTAATAGCTAATTTCTGAGATACTTCAATAAAACAGCGATATTAATGAATATCAAATTATAAATGATTGAAAAGATAGACTTGT
This sequence comes from Drosophila kohkoa, assembly GCA_019972355.1. Lineage (NCBI taxonomy): Eukaryota > Metazoa > Arthropoda > Insecta > Diptera > Drosophilidae > Drosophila > Drosophila kohkoa. Next base: position 2,618,693 of record BJEL01000077.1, read on the forward strand.
TCAGACAAATAATAGAGATTAAATCAATAAATAGTTGCTAATAGCTAATTTTGTAGGCACGTCAATAAATCTGCATCAACAGAGTTGTTAAAAAATATATTATATAGAATATACAATATACATATGTAAATTACTAAAGAGTGAGGCTAGTTTATGTCACACTATTAAAAAGTTTACCTTTTCAATAAAATACTGTAGATGGTAATATCTAAATTCTTAGTTCCCATTACTGAATATTATACTTCTCGATTTTATTGCAGCAATAAATGGCTCAAGAGTTTGGTTTATTTATATTACAAAATTGAAATTAAAACAGAATATATTAAGTCAATAAATATCTGTTAACAGTTCATTTCATAGATAATACAACATCATCAGTACAATGAATTTTATTACCATAATAAACCGCTGAAGAGTAAAATTTGCTATATAATTTATTACGATAATACTAGAATGAAGATTTATTTGTGCAATAAAATGCAATAATCGATACTATTAGTATTCTTATTAGCATTAAATAAAATTATCAATAGTAATAAACAAATACAAAATACAATCGATTAATTTAGAACTTTTTGAATTGCAAAGCAATTTTAATGTGCTTTTGTGTATAATATGGAACTATCAATAATAATAGGAAACAAATACAAACGATTAATTTACAGCCTTATCATTTTGTGTGATGAATCATTTTAAAATGAATGAAAATTGCCAAAATTACAATAAACTTTAATAATAATCCCCATTAATATTCTTAATAGTATTAAGTAGAACTTTCAATAGTAATGAAGTCGATTATATTAGAGCTTTGTTATGAATACATTTAAATTGCACAGCGATTTGAATTCATCATTTATTTGAATTGGCCGCAATTGCAAAAAAAAAACTTCAAAAATAATCCTTCTATAATAAATAAAACAAAATGAATTACAATTCAAAATTGATGTATGTACAATATATTGAGCTCATTGTGATTCCCCTGATGTTGTAAGTGTCAAATTTGTATATGGCTATGAGCTAAGACCAGGAAACTAAGTAAACTGACTGATTACGATGTGAAGTGACGATATGATGGATGTGTGTTTGTCAGAAAGAGTAAGTATACGATACTTGTTCCTAAATGGAAGCATATGTCTGCTTGTGTTTTTTGTTTTTTTTTTTGTTTTGTTTCTGTATTTCATTTTTTGTTTTGTTTTTTTTTTTTTTATTGTCAACGTTGTCGCTAATTTGTTGCGCACACAAAGTGCCCCCGAAGACCCCCCTCCCCCCGAATTTACCGCACGGCGCAGCTCATTAAAAGCAAACAAACAAAATATATTCGTGAGAAGAGAACGAAACTCATTTTAATTAATCAATTTGTATGTGGCTTTAAAAGCCGCGTTCGGCGTTCCACGTTCGACGTGCTGATGTTGTTTTGTTTATTGTTATTTGCTTACTTCATAAATGCAATAAGCTGACAGCGATTCTTGTTGAAAAACGATTTCCAGCTAACCGTTGGCCGCTTAAATGTCATAATTGTCGCTGCTTAAACGGATCGGAGACTGGCAAATTGTCGCCGCATTGGCTTAAGAAACAATAACAATAACACGACAGATATTGCTGAATCAAATCTGCTAATGATCGATAAATACTCCTCTAGAATTTAACTGATTTTGATTTAAACCAACTGAAATATTTTGTCAATTCATATGTTAAATGTATTTTCAATACGAGTACGAGTATATGCAAATTGAATGTCGACAGTTTGCCCATTTGAATATTATGATCAATGATTATATAATCGAATATAGAATGTATTTAACAAACTGTCTCAGAGTTAAAAGCAATAAGCGCGTGAAATATTTGCTGAAATTCAACTGACTCAGCTGTGAATGGAGCAGTCAATCAATCATTTGTGTATTTGTGTATTTGTGTGTGTGTATCGATTCCAATGCAAATGCTGCTGTCATAAATTCTCTCTCTCAGTTAACTATTTGCAATACAGATCCTTTTTGCACCTTCCGTGACCTACATATATAGCTAATGCGTAAGGTGGAAGAGGAGGCGGAGGTGGAAGAGGAGGCGAAGCTCACGTCATCGAGTGTTTAACAAACAGCAGCAAAAGGGCCAAAAGCATTCGACAGCTTCAAGTGTTGGACAATGGCTGATAAAGTGCGGCCAAATTGTGTTCGAGATGAAAGACCAACTGAAGTGCTATCCAGAAGGCAGTCGAAGCGAATCGAGTCGAGTTGAGACTTCGGCTTCATAACGCAGCAATACAAATTGCGTGTTAATTGTTTGTCTGCGAGCTGCTTCAATCTGACGGCACTTGTTGTTGATGTTGCTAATTGTGGCATTAACAAATACAATTTCACTGCATGTCAAATGGCTGTCAGACTGTGTTGCAGCCACACACATATTTGTTGTACATCTCATCTCCTTCCCTTGCTTGCTTTCTTTCTCTCTCGCTCTCTCGCTCGCTCGCAGGCTTGATGATTGATTGGCTGCTTTGATTGATCGCTGACCAGACGTGGCCTGGCAGCCAGTTTTCAATTTTCAATGATGATCATCTCGCATCATGATGATGTTAATCTTGTTAAGACACATTAGCACACAACACACAAAAGATGAAGTACACACACACTCAACGTAATTGCTAAACGGCCCAAACCCAAAAAATAAAAAAGAGGCAAGCGAAAGGCTGCAGCATATTTCAAGTAATTGAAATATAGTTGTCAAAACAAACTCAAAACCCCTTGAAAAAATCTCTGCTCAAGTTTTGACAGCCACTTGACAAGTGGAATTCTCAACTGAACTGAACTGAACTGAAGTGAACTTGGCCAGCGAAACAATCTTAACAATCCCAACCGACTTCTGTAGTTAATATCGATCGAGTACAAAAGATAAAGCATAAAAGCCTGCAAATTTCGAGAGTAGTTGACAGTTTTCACTCACTGTGCCATCATTGGCAACAATCGATATCTGATTATCGATAGTTTGCTTGCTGCGAACTGCATTTCAGTATCCAACTACATTCTGTAAGTTATTTAAGTCGATTAAATTACTGTTAATGGAGTTGGTGACAGTTTACTTTTATTTTGTTATCACTAGCAAGAATCGATATCTGATTATCGATAGTTTGCTGCTTGTGAAGTGCATTACAGAATGAATTCAACTCTTTCAACCGCCTTCTGTATGAAGTTGGTGACAGTATTTTTGTGATTTTGCCATCACTAGCAACAATCGATAGCTGTCCATCGATAGTTTTCTGCAAAATGCACTTCCGAAAGAGTTTTGTAGATAACATCGAGTATACTCTTAACTGCTGGTAGAGCACAAAAGCTTTCAATTGGGGAGTAAGCACGCCATCACTAGGAACAATCGATAGTTGTCTATCGATATTCTACTGAGTGCATTCCAGAGTCGACTTGCTGACAACTCGCTTTTCTTTAATTTGTTACAATAACAACTACAACAACTACAACAACAACAGCAAACCAAGTTTCATCAACGGCGCGAACATTACAAATTTGTTACGCGTGCGCAACAGCGACGCTAGCGTCGCAGTCGCAGTCTCAGTCGACGTCGACTGCGCGTACATTTTTTAAATCGATGCGCGCGCTTTGTAGTGCAAGTTGGTGTTCGCTGTTGTTGTTGTTGTTTGGCCGCTTGACTCAGCGATTTTCTATTGCACTTTTGCTTCTCTCCACCAACTCGCAAACAGTTGCAATTGCATTTAAAGTCCATGCCAACCAAATGGCGTCTGTCCAACTGGCGGCATGTCTTTGTCAGGGTTGCCAGCGTGAGTTCATTTTAATTGCCAGCGCATTCCGCTGGAGTTGCGTCGAGTTCAGTTCAGTTTAGTTCGGTTTCGGATTCGAATTCTGTTGCTGTTGCTGTTACTGTTGCTGCATGTGGCCCAAGGGGCATTCAAACTTTGTTACGTTGTTTGCAACAGGCAGTTGAAGGTCTGACATCGCTTACAAAGCAATTTAACTTAATCCCACTCTATTTCTCATTCTATTCTAACTGCAACGATGATTAAGCCATTAAAATGCTAACTGGCTTGAGATGCTAAGTTGGTTAGATATTAATTACAGTTCTGCAACGTAATGCAAATATATCGATAGTATCCATAGCTGCGATTAATCGATAGTAAAGTATATCCAGCTGACTTTTAAACTCTTTATAGAATAAACAAATTACAAATTCCTAAATTGAAAGTCAATTTTTTCGATAAAATATACTTTTGCATACAGACAGCGTCTAAACTTCGCAGCAAAGCGCGATATACGAAAGTATATCGATAGTATCGATTACACTAACATATTTGCCATATAAGATTAAGCAAACTGATTTAATAAAATAAAATATAATGAAATAATGTGCAATGACTGGACACTCATGGCCGTCCAAGGGAGGTGTCCGCTCAATAGAGATGCAATTGGTTTAAGAACTATTCCAAATGCGATACAAAATGTTCGACAAAACGATTATTGACTTAATCATGGGATTCGGTATGACAGGTACATAATTTTATCGATAGTACTGAGAGTATGGGCGAACTCCTTAACGCTTTTCATAACACACAAATCAGAGATTCAGAAATATAGCAGCAATTAGATTGATAATATAACCTTTCGCCAGATAGCATCTCAACTTCGCAGCAAAAGCGCAGCGCTGAAATGAAATAAAGCGTAAGCGCAGGCTAAAAATAACATATCGATAGTATCGATTACAGTAATCCACACAGCAGCAAAAGGTCAAACAACGCGTTTCCATAGCAAATGCTATTCTCGGCGTCTAAAATCCAACGCGTTTCCACTCGACAAAATTCACATCTGCGTTAAACACAAAATATGTATGTGTTTGCTTTCTATGCACGACGCTGTTGCAATATTTAAAGTACAGAAAAGAATAAAATGGGAGTTTTGTGCACATTATTGAGTGGCCAAAGTCACGCGATAAATAGGAAAGCGATCGATAAATTCGAAATTGGTTGAAGGATGCGATAATTTATTGTCAAAAGGGCATTAAAGCTTCGTTGTGAAGTTGATATTTGTCGTTGTTGTTGTTGTAGCTGTGCTTCGAATGAATTTCGAGGCGCAGTTAATTTCTTGCAAGCACAGTGTATGTGTGTGTGTGTGTGTGTGTGTGAGTCGTTGTTTCTCTGATTTGCTGGTTTGCCTATTTGCAGTCACTCTGCCACATTTGGCGGCAAACAAATTAATTTTTGCGCCTACATAAAGCTAATTGACTTGAATGGGCGTCTGTCCGTTTGTCTCTCTCTCTCTATCTATCTCTCTCTCTGTCTCTCTCTCACTTTGTATCGTTTGGCGGCGCTTAATTGTGGCCGCAATTAATAAAGCCGCAAGCTGAGGCAAGCTGAAAAGGCAGCTCAACATTATCTGCATCTTGGTGGCGCCTCCCACACCAGCCAAACGAAAGCCGACAAAACGACGCTTGACCTACAAATTCAAAAACAAAACCAAAGAAAAGCCGAAAGAGAGACGCACGCCCACGTGAGGCACGTGTGTGATTGGGTCAACTGTGGTGGCACCTTCAGCGGAAGCGGATCAAGTGCATGCCCCACACACATACACACACAGAGAGACACGTGCAACTTGGGCGTGCTTTTGGGCCGAAGGCGAAGACAGCAACAAGAGAACACAACGACAAAAAAAAAAAAATACTAAATAAAACTATGCCAAATGCTTTTGGTTAATTAGAAATCAATTGAAACGCACACAGCGTACAAGTAACGCCAGCAGCAGCAGCAACAACAACAACAACAACTGCAACTGCAACTGCGGCAACAATCTGGCGACCCAAATAAGATTCCAAGTTGCCCCCGCGCTGCGCCTTTAACGCTACTGCACGTTGCTTCGTTGGGTGGCATGCAAACCAAAGCGAGCACAGAGAACCAGTTTGTCTGCCCCGCTGCCCCTACTCCTCCTCCTGCTCCCCCTCCTCCATCGTTGGCCCCGCCCAAGTGGCGACTCCTTCTGTATAGCCATCTCACTCACTCGCTCGCTCGATCGTTGTGTCAACTTGACTATCTTAAAAATGCTTAATTGCTCGACTTGCGTACAGCAAGCGCATTGATAGCCGCCAGCGGCTGCGATGAGACACATGCGGCATGCGGCATGCGGCATGCGGCATGCCACACCTCATCCTCAGGCCACGTGGCAAGCTGCCAGTTTTGCCACAGGTGCCAAGCAGCACCTCGATCAAGCGATCGTTACTCGCTGATGTGTCATCGCCGCGATCATTAAGATCACATCAAACTTTTCATTCATTACTCGTATTTTATTAACATTTGTTTTACAGCTCTTCAGCTGATTATCAATCGGGTGCAAGGGTTATTCCTGGACACTCGACTTCTTCATCTGATTTCCATTATAAATTTAATGTTCGCAGCTTCCAGTTTAATACATTTCCCAATCGGAATCTTTATTATATCCAAATCCAAATTCGAAATTATAAATGATTTCTAGCATTTGTTTCTTTTTGTAAACACAATTTTCTTCTTTAAAATCTATTATACTATCCTATTCTATACAATATCAAGATTGTTCCCTTTAAAATTTCGACTATTAATTTAACTATTTCACCTCAAATCGAATTCTTTTTTAATTTTTCCTTTAAATGAATATTATGTCATCTCATCTTTTATTAAAATAATCTCTTCAAATAGAAAGTTTAAAATATTCAAAACTAATTTTGTCCAAGTAATATAATTTCGAATCGAATTATTATTAAACTCATTAATCTGTCACGATTCCTGAGAAAAGTTCGAGAGAAAATACATTTAAATTTTTGCACAGATTAATTATGGATACAATTAACAATGTATGAAAATGTAGAAATTCTTTGAAATTGTTTGGCAGTAATAAAAAAAGCAATTTTTCTGAACTATGTTCGAAACTCATTAGTAATTAAATTCTGCATAATAAAAAGCAAAATACATAGCAATCATTTGTTTAACTTTAATAATTTTAACCACATAAATAATAATAACAACCATAACAATACAAATGAAACGAGAATATAACTGAAACTCTAAATTCGTAGATCAAGTAATATTTATAAACAATTCTAATTATTAGCAGCATCCAAGAGGCAACTATTGTTATCATAGAAATAAAACTTTGAACTCAGTGAAGTAATTATGACGGCAAACACTAATTATTACTGTAACGAATAAAACCTATAATTATTAATTAATATGATTAAGTCATTTATCTAAGTATCTATTAAGTTTTCTATCAAATTGAGATGTTCAAGTTCAAGCTGAATGAAAATAAGGTGTTAAAATTCCAATTTGTACAAGCTGATGCACAAAATATAACTCTAAAACTAAACCAATTATATCGAGTACACATTTTAGTGATCGATGAGTTGATTAATTGATATAAAAAACTATATTTATTATTAATATTATTTCGAATTATAATTGAGTAACAGAATATGCCAGTTAACAGTGTGACCAATACTTTATATAGAGAAATTCCTATTTTATACCCAAATTTCACATTTTAATTGTACTTCAAAATCTTGCAAGAGATGAGTTCTGTCTTTGAATATTTTCGGTTATAAGTAGTAAGAATGATCTAACGAAAATTAAGTTTGCATATAATAATATAAAGTCGATATACAAAATGCCTGTTAAAGAAAAGAGCAATTCCATTTTCCCTATGGTATGAAAGGTATTAAACATTGTAAAATTAACTTGATCTCTTTACGAATCGTAGGAATAACTGTTTTCAATATTAGCTTGTGACAAACACAAAGTAAAAACAATGCGAAATATGTGCGTTTGTGGCGTGCTATCGGATATCGGTAAGAATGCGAGTAATTCCTTTGTGATTCAATTGTGGCAAGTGACACGGACACCCTCACTACACACACACACACACACACACATACACAGACGGATACACACACACAAACGCACACAGAGGCATTTTAGTTTAGTTCAAGTTCCAGTTCAGGTGTTTCAATCATCGCTTGCAATTTGCATGCATGTCACGTTCCTCGACTTTGACTTCAACGTCGTCGACTTCATCGTCGTCACCTGTGTCATCGTCTTTTCCCCTCTGCCCCTCTCTCTACACCCCCGCTTACTGTGTGGTGTCAGCCTTCTTTAGAATGCAGCGAAACAAAAGAGAAAAATCAATTAAATAAACGGCAAAGTCGATTAAAATCTTTGGCCATAATTGAGTTGGCAAACTCAAGGAAATTCTTGGCGCCGCCATAGATCCCAAGATCAGTGATTGTTGCAGCAGTATTCTGCCACACCGATGATGCTGCGTAGGAGTGAGAGGCGTGAGGGTTGTTGCAACACACACACACACAAAATGGGGGAAATTGGGTGCATAAAAAAGTTGCAATTACATTCTGCGTTGCAGCGTTATAAAGTTGTGTGTTGTCGGCATCGGCGTCGGCGTCGGCGTCGCTGCTCTAAGCGAACAGAGCTTTGTCTGAATTTGCAATGCGTGCAACAACAACAACAACAGCAGCAGCAGCAGCAGCAACAACAAGAGGAGGAGGAATGCGGTCACAGTTCATTGAACCGCTGCAAATGCAATGCAAGTTGCTCATCATGATGATGATGAAGTTATTGTTGTCGCTGCTGATGCTGCAGATGCACATCATCACGATGTAATGATGTTGCAGTGGCAAGCGGCAACTTGCAACCGGCAACCGGCAACTTGCAACTGGCACTTTAGCGCGTCAGCTAGAATGCCTCCAGCGGCGCAAAGTGTCGAAGCATGAGATACACAGCCATGTGGCAAGTGATGATGGTTGCAAGAGGAGCCACACTAGAGAGTGTCTACATATGTGTGTGTGTGTGTGTGTGTGTGTGTGTGGCAAAGGAAAATGCTGCTGCTGCTTAGACAATCTATTCGCCTGGTCACACTGCATGCAATTTGCAACAACTAATTGCAAATGCGCAAATGTGTTATAAAATTTAATTAATATTAATAATTGCATTCGTTGCAATAACATTTTATTGCAGCACCCAATTGCAAAAGTATTTATGACTTAAACACACAAATTGCACAAATTTATGCAAGCTACACAAACTACTCACTCTCATATTTGTAATTACAACTACATACATATAATAAATATCATTTTTATTCATGATTTATGTGATTAAATGCTGCTTAGTTAATTTCAAATGTTTAATATTATTTTAAAGAATTTGGTTTTTCTATGTGGCTTCAAGTAAAGCACAGATTATACATAAAAAAGAATTGTACATCTATTAAAAAATAAATCTATTAATATTTTTGAAATATAGCAAAAAATCAAAAAATTGTCAAAAGTACAGATTTCCAAAAAAAAAAAAAAAAGAACCGATTTGCACATCTCATAAATGTAAAATATTACTTTGAACAATTATGTAATTCGAATATATTGTTTCAATTGTAAAATTATTAAATTAAAAATCAGTGAGTAGTAAAATAAAGTATTACCCATAGAAAAATAAGTATTAAAAACCGGATGCAAGAAAATTTGCCATGGAAATATGAAAATTTCTATTATTTTAGTTTATTATTATAATTATAATTCTTTAGTATATTATTACTTTTTCAAATATTTTTCAACTCTGAATTCTTTCATTTTATGAAAAAGTTCAATTTAAGTTTGCTATTGATAAACTTTACATTACTCGATTTAAGTAAAGTTTTTAAATTATTGGCTTTTGATTTACATAAATGTAACAATAATATAAATATCTAAGCTAATATTACAGAAAACTCTCTCAGTCGAAAACTCATCGTCAATCACTTTATATTTTATACTAAAAGTTGTAGAAAAACTGTTTGCCAATTTTCTAGATTCGGATACATACAATATAAATAGCTATATACAATGGTTTTACGCATCTGGGTTCCAGAAACAATTCAAATTGTATTAAAATAGAGGCAAGTATGCTGGATTGCCATAAAACTATTTATATTCTCTTATTTCGAGATCCCAAGAAGCTACGACTACAATAATTTTGAAAAATTTCACAGACGAAATAAATTAAATTGGACTCAAAGATTCATAGCAAGGACTCGGTATAAATGTCTTCTCTGCATGCATCTCTGGTCATTAAATTTAACAGTTTTGGAAAAGTTTAAATATAGTACACACATATGTATAAGCGATGCTTCCCGTTGCGAAAGTTCATCGAAAGCTCAGCGGAGTGGAGGAGTGGCATAGACCATCATCATAGACCACGCAGGCGACCCACGACCCACTTGTTTACCCTTGAACTCCAAAGTGAAATGCACCATCGTGACCTTTGTGCACGCAAATACAAATACAAATACAACTCGCATCTGCAATATTTATGCACTTGTCCACACACAGCACCAACAACAACAGCAGCAAATAAAATGCACCACATGCCAGCTAACGACTGACTAGTGGAGAGCGAAGAGTGGAGAGTGTGTGAGTGCTGTAGTAGTGAAGAGAGCAAGCTTCATTTCTCCCACGCTGGGTGCAAAAGCAGCTGCAAATATTGCGTGAGTGTGTGTAAGAAATGCGTGTGAAAATTGTCAGACAAAAGTCTGATGCATTGCCTAGACACAACACAACACATAAACAATTTTTGAGTTTACAGTTTGGAATGCGAGAGGGGAAAAAGGGAGAAACGGAGTTTTGGGGGGAGCCGGTTTCACTTACTCTCAGTTGCAGTTTCGCTTGCCGTCTTTGATCTATTTTCGGGTGCTGTCGCAGCCAAGAGCAAACGCTAATCAGAGGAAGCCGAAGTCACTGGAGCCGAAAGCCAACATCAGCCATTTAAAAATAACAAACAAATGTGTTTCTTCTAAAACATAGGCATCTGCATTTGTGTGCGTAAATAAATCAAATGATCATCTCGCCAAAGATGCCGACAATGCTTTTAAAAGAGAGTGTCAAGGAAGCCAACAAAGCTTGCATTACTCACAAAGAGAGAGAGGGAGAAAGAGAGATATGCAAAGTCAGTTGTTTTTGCATGCTATTGGAAAGCATTACTTGGTCGCATCTCTTATGCATGTGTGTGTGTGTGTTATATGCTTATGATCGGTACAAGGGATGTCTGAGAACGGCTTGAGTTCCTTTCACTCGCACTCACACACTCAGCAAGCCATGCAATATGAAAGCTTTGTCTGCAGCAGATTCTCTCTTACACACAAGTTAATCCCTATTGAGCAAGCAAATGTGTGAATAGAGCGCGAGCACAAGAGATTGAGTATCCAATAAGAATCGTATGATAAGACGCTTATCATACACAACATCAGAATGAAAAGCCCAAACAAATAGGGGGGAAAATAGAAATATAAATAAAAGAAAAAAAATATTGTAGTATATCTGTTTATAAATATTAGAAACTTACCTAGGGAGCAAACGAAGACGTTGCAATGAAAGTTAACACCGCTTTTGATTTTGTTGTTTTCTATTTTCCGGTTTTTGTTGTTTGTTGGTAGAACGATGAACGATAACGGTAAATTGCAATGCTGCAAGAGGAAACTCGAATAAGACAAAATGTACAGCAACAACAACAACAACAAGCAGCGAGACTAAAATGTCTGTTATCCTAATTGAAAGTTTTAGCTTTTAATTAAACTCACAGACACATGCAAACGGAAGCGGACAAGACAAGAAGGAGAAGGAGAAGGGCGGGCTTTCAAAGTTTGCGCTTGCGTCAGCGTCGACAGCGCCGCCTGCAGCAGAAATCGAATTTTCCAAAAATCACACACCAACAAAAAAAAAAAAAAACACAAAAAGAGAAGAAACCGAAACACAAACAGAGACACCGACAACGGGCGATAGAAGAGACAAAACTAAGAGGAAAACGAGTTAAGACGACGCAGACAACAAGACAATGCGCTGCCGACGTCGCCGTAAACGTCTCTGCTGCTGCTGCCGTCACTTGCTGCAAGATAAAACCAACAACAACAAGAACGAGCGCCGCTTGCAGTTGTTGCTATTGTAGATTTTTGTACATCGTTTTTTTTCCTTTTGGCTTTTTGGTTTTTTGTTTACGCACAACTTGAAAATTATTGAATTGGGTTTTATATTATGTTTGTTGGCCAGGCTTACGTTTTATTATTTTGATGCCTTTTTAGTTGCGCGCGCGCATCTCCCAACAACAACAAAAATATTAAAAAAAAAAAAAAAAGAAACAACAAAAAAGCTAAGAAGCACCACAAACTGCACAGCAGACACAAGAACCGAAAAAAAAGAAAACAATCTAGAAGATAACAAAACACTCGTAAGATGTTTTGTGCTCCTTACTTTGGCTAACGCATTATTTGCTTTTCGACGAATATTTGTTATGTTAATGTGCGCTTGCTTTTAATTTGTATATTTTCTTGTTAGTAGTTATGTTCTTCAGTTGAGACAACACACAACAGTCGGAGTCGGTCGTAGCACTAAAATTGGAGTGCCACACGAGAACCGCGCGCAACACAAACAAAATGAAGACTAACAACTCGAACGTTAGCGCAATGTGATTGCAAGCGCAACGCCCCAAAATACCAAAAGTGCCTGGCGCACTCCAACAAACAAAAATTCATTCAAAATATCTGACTAGCATCTTGGAATGGCAACTCGAATTTCAATCGCATCATATTGTATTATATTATTGACACTGCTTTAAATTATTTGTATTGTTTACAAATTTTAACTGGTTTGTTATGCATTTAAAATGCTTTCATATAACTGCGGCCACACTTAATGTAGTGTTGCCAGACTGCTAGCAACGGTTTCGGGAAAGCACTTTGAAAAGCTGCCGCTAGCGGGCGCTAGTCGTCTGCGTTAGGTGGTTGTATATAGCAAAAACAACAACAATCATAATAACAAGCTAGGAAAGCGGAAAGCTAACAACGAAGTTACAACACTCTAATATATAATTCAGTTATTGTATGAATTTCAATAAATGTATATATATGCATATAAATTAAGCAGTACGTGCCAGTCGTTGTTAATCTGAACATCTTATATGTATGTATGTGGCAAAATGCTTACAAAATTCAAGATGCCTACAAAGTTTTATAGTGTGTGTGTGCCTAATGTGCAGAATACTCGGTCAGCTGGGACGCTTTTTTCTCATTTGGCAAAAAGCTGCGCCTGTGTTGTCATCGTTATGTGTGTACGCATTGTTGTTGCTACTGCTGCTGCTGGTGCTGCTGTCTAAAAAGCTTTTTCAACTAATAACTGCTGCGCTTAATTTTCTATTTGGTGGCAACGAAAATTGACACAGTTAAATCGTAAAGAGTTAAGCAAGCATTTTAATAGACGCGCAAAAAGAATACGAAGAACAATTGCATGCACAATGACGGCCAAGTGATACGATAGACAATCGAATTTCCATTCGACTTTCATTCACGACTCTCGAGTGAGAAAAGCGTATCCAACGAATTTTTGACCATGTCAACGGAAAGCAATACGCCCGTGGATCCGCGTGTCCAGGTATGTGTGAGCTTACAGTAATGTTTGTGTCCGCGTGTGTGTGTGTGTTTGCAATCCATTTTGATAATCTTCCCCTCTCCCTCACACCTTACAGATTGAGCTGGAGAAGCTGAACACGGCAACAGACAATATCAACAAATACGAAGTGGAGCTTGATGTGAGTTATCGATTTTTGTTTGCAATCGCACTCTCTCTCTCTCTCTCTATCACTGACGCTGTCTAACGCTCCCTCACTCACTCTCCCACTTTACATAATCCATTTTAAAGGAGTCCAAGTGCGAATTCAAGCGTCTGCTCGCCGAGAGCGTCGTCCGCATCAAGGCCGCTGCCCATAAACTAGGCAACTCCATTGACGCCGCCAAGCCGTACTATGAGTCACGCATCTATGCCGCCCAGCTGGCCAAGGAGACACAGTTGGCGGCCTCGAACCATGAGAAGGCCAAGTCCATTCATGCGGCCGCCAAGGAGATGGTCTATCTGGCGGAGCAGGGACTCGGCGAGAAGTCCACGCTGGACACCGCCTGCCAGGAGATGCTCAGCCATGCGGCGAGCAAAGTGAATCAGTCGCAGCTCGAGGTCAGCGACACTCGCAACGCCCTCAAGATGTGCCAACTGAAGCTCGAGGTGGCCAACAATCGTGTGGGCAAGCTGCAGGGTCAACTGAAGCAGGCGTTGCGTGCCTCCAGGTAACTCGCTTCCGGATCCACCTGCTTTCCGGGATACTCTATTACTCAACTTTCGCATGTCCTCGATCTTTAGTCGCATGACCTGGCAGACAATCTAATTAACTCTTGGAGTCAGGAGAAGGCGGGGTGATTAGAATTGAGTCTTAAGCCAACCTATCTTTTTATTATTGCTCTAACTATACCTTTGAGGAAGCTACAATTAGTATGATAATGGTATGTAGAGAACATCCTTAAACAGAAGTAGAGAAGGATAGTTTCAATGTATCCGGTTTTTTAAAACTTAAACATCATTTACACAATTGTATATTACCTTTCGTAGGGGATTCAAGAAATGCGGGATAGATAAGTCAACTGCCCGATATTTATTAGAAAATAGAGGAGTCCTATCATCTTATGTTGTATACTACATTTATTTTCAAATTCTAGACAAGCCTTTAAGAAAGCCTCTTTTATATCTTTATGTCTTCAAAAGATTCCAAATATATTATTAGAGATACTGCCTAATCTAAATATTATTAACTTTCCATATTAATAGTCTTTGTTTTTAGAAAAATTCTCGTCAATTTGATATAGTATATACATATATCCGAAAAAATCCATTTATTTATTTTGAACGTCCACGTAAAAACGCGAGAAGTAAAATACTATACAAAAATAAACTATTATTTGTCTATTATGTCTGACAAACCATTGCAAAGTTATGTAGCTTATATAGCTTTCAGGGAACCTTTATCTAACATATGTATATTGTTGCAAGCTTAGTCAGATTTGCTCAACTTTTAAAGATCCCGAGACTTCATAGCTTATAAGATTAAATAATTCAATTAGGTTTTTGCATTCAACGTTCATAAGTGAAACTTCTTTAATACCTTGATTTATTTAAAAACTATCTGCTTCCATCTCAACTTGAACATAGTTAACTTCCTTAATATATGCTGACTATATGTCGGGGAACGAAAGAGATTTCTTTAGTTGACTGATATTTCATAGAAATTTCCTAATTGTCTGCCAGGTTATATGTCTTTCGATCGGTTCCATCGATGCGATATCGGTTCTTCTATAAGTCTTTAGTTTAGTCTGGTTATTTGCTGCGTTTAACTATCGGTTCGGTTCGGTTCGATTCGGTTTGGTTTGGTTCTCTCTCTTTAGTTTCCTCTGTTTTTGTATCTTTTCCACATTTTTGTTTGTTTTCATTTTCGGTTCCATAGATTGCAGCTGAGGCGCAATTTACTTTTGTTGAGATACCTTAGCATATTGCACGCTTTGTATTGTACCCAGTGCTCGTGAGTATGCCTCACCAGCCGCCTTGACACGCCCACTAATCCAAATCCGTTCCAAATGCCACACAATGCCACGCAGACCGTACTACGAGACGCGAGCCAACTACAATGGACTGCTGAAGGCACAAAAGCTGCGGGTCAACGATCTGGAGGCGAAGGTCAGTGCCGCCAAGTTGACCTACAACGAGGCGCTGAAGAATCTCGAGCAGATCTCCGAGGACATTCACCGCCAGCGACAGCAGCGCAACAATCTGCTCAACTACGAGGCCATGTTGCGTCAGGTGGATGCTGTGGATGCACTCACCGCCGCAGCAGCCGTCGGCGTGGAGCAGCAGCTGATCTCGGACTCGGAGCGACAGCAGGAGGAACAGGAGCCGGAGGACGAGGAGTATCTCAGCATGCCGGATCGCCTGAGCAGCGGCTGCAGTTCGCCGCGTCAACGTCAAGCGGATCCACATGATTGCCCCCATCTGTTGCATGACTTCGAGGCAGTGCTAACGTTCCCACAGAAGCTGGCTGGCGGGATGCACAAATCGGCGAGCACCAGTGCCACCGATGGCGACAATAATCTGTTTGCCCAGGCGCAGGGTTTGCATGCGCCATATGATATCAAGCCGCGCTCCGAATCCGGCAGCTCCTCCATCTCCGCCTCCGTCTCGGCATCGGCATCGACATCGACGGCAGCGGCAACGGCGCCGCCGGCTGACAATGATATCGATCAGTGGACGGAGATTCGACTCTCGCACTCGGACAGCACCAGCTCCAGTTACTCGAATCAATCGCTGCTGGAGCAGCATGGCCTGGATGGCGCTGGCGGCCTCGGTGGCGGTGGTTGCGGCCTAGGCGGTGGCTCTGGACTGGGCTATGGCCTGGGCGGCAACCTCGAGGCGGATGCGCAATCCCAACACTCGACGTCCTCGTCCGATGAGCCAAAGCGCAAGGTGACGTGCACCACCATATTCCAGGATGACAGCGTCGCGGGATTTGGAAGCGGGCAGCAACAGATGAGTCGCAAGCAGAGCTTGAGCCAATGGCTGTCACGTTCGAACAGCTTCAAGAGCAGCGGACGGCGGCAGAGTCTCGATCTGCTGATCGATGCGGGCGACAAGGTGAAGGATGTGTTTAGCTATGGCTTTCAGCGGGTCGGACGCAGTCTCGAGCGGCGCAACAGTGAGTCCGAAATGGCCAACGATGGGGCTGGCGAGGCGGATGCGTTGCTGGACAACAGCTCTGCGGCAGCAACAGCAACAGCAGCGACGGCGGCGGCGGCCGCTGCGACGCACGCAACGACGACGGCATCAGCGACAAACAGCAGCAGCGGCAGCAGCAGCGCCGGCGATTTCTTTTCATTTAGCAGGTCAGTAGATGGCAATGGTCGCAGCGGAGGCGGCAGCAGCAGCGGAGGCAGCGGCGGCGGCCTCCTGTGCACGCTGCAGAATCGTCTGACAAAGCTCATTTGATAGTTCAATTAAAATAACGACGCCCACAGCGACAAGCGACCAGCTAATAATCGTTCATCGATCAATCGATAGTCCGATAACTGCTAAACTGCAATTCAAAATTCAAACTGCACCCACCTAAAAAAAAAAAAAAAAGAAAACAAAAAACTAAAGACTAGTAATATCAGCTATACAAAACAACAAACTACAACTAATAAGCAACTACTGCAATTAACTAAATTCCTAAATGCTCGATCAAAAAACAAAACAAAACAAAAAAAACACCATAAGAATTGGCTGCTTTGATTTGGTCCTTTGCTCTTTGAAACACATTCCATCACTACCACAACTACAACTACAACAGCAACAACAACTACTACTACAACAAACTGCATTGCACGCACGCACGCTTCTACTAAATACAAAAAAAAAAAAAACAAACAACATTTTCAAATCAAAAATCTTCTCTCAAAATTTGTATGTACTGCAAATACTTTTTAATTGTATGTTGTGTGTATCTTGCTGAGCCATGAAATATCTTCCAAAAAGTGTTTACATACTACTTAATGCATTTTTTAAAGCTTCACAGTAATCATATTCGATAATTGATTGGCAGTTATTTCATGGATCTGCATTTAGTGTGCCCGTTTCTCATTACTCATTTTCTCACTTTTCGATCCTTTTTCACATTCATTCACTCTCAAAGTACACTTACTTATCGCTCATGCTATCTTTGTCTTTCTTTCACGCATTTCATAACATCTTCCATCACTTTCACACTCACGCACACACACCTGTATCTTGCTGCTCATTTGTTGTTACTTTCACTATCTCTTTTGTTTTGTGTAAACACTTAACAACTACAACAAAGAACAACAACTACTTTACAGATCCTCAGAACCCAAAGAGTTACTGTCCGATGAGCAGGTTGAGAATTTACTCTTGAATCACATGGTGGATGAGCACGGCGTCATTATAGTGGAGGAATTAAAGTCACCCACAGTGGCCAGAACAACAACGACAAGCATGCATCACCCACAACAACAGCAACAACCGCAGCAGCAGCAGCAGCAACAACAACAGCAAAATCATCATGCCACATTGAGTGTAGCGAGCGCTGCACGTGCCGCATTAATGTTTTAAACACCGAGAAAACTGTACTTACAACATGATGGAAAGCAAAAAGCAAATTATCACGACCACACACATTGCAAGCAATATAGTAAGAGGCGAACATATCACACGACATCATAGAATCCCCCCCCTCCACAACCCATAAGCTAATGCTTTAGACAAGGAGGAACAGCTGGAGAGCAGAGCAGAGACAAAGGAAATCCTCTGGAATTTATTTTTTAATTTATACATAGTTTTTGGCTATGTTCTAATCCTAACATGTGCAATAATGTTGTTTAGCGTACAAAAAAAAAAAAAAACAAAGTTACATTTTATGCTGTTCTGAAAAAGCAATTAACTAACTTTTAGGCATACGAATCAGTTAAATGGTTGAGTATGTTTATCATTAAAAGGAAAAGGAAATAATTATTAGCTAAAGAAAACACTCAGAAGAGATAAACCACAAAATACAAAATAATTATAGAAATTATACAAAGTACGTTAAAAATATACAATACATATTGATATTGACATACAATAACTGCACCGCGTATTTTTGTAATTTAAATTTAACGAATTTGTTGTCAATGCACAGGTATTTTTTGTTTTAGTATTTTTTTGTACAGCTGTTGCTCAACATCGATGGAAAACAAAGATATCGATTTACCGGTGTGGCAGCTCAGCTACTGTTGAAAAGTCAGCTGATTTTCATCGTATTTTTCAATATAAATAGGACAACATGAAAAAATGATTCAATTTTCACATAAATAACACCACAAAATTACAGTAATAATCCAATTTGTTTGTATTGCGAGTATTTTCACTTTCACGTGCATATCGATACAGCTTTCACGTCATATCGATAGTCGCGGTGCAGCCTTGCAATAACTGAACTCTCCACCAAGTGTATTTCCCATAGAGCAGACAGAAGCAAGAAGAAATCGGCTGCCAAATAAAATAATTTGTGACGCCGCACAAAACGAGCACGTTGTGAATTAAGTTAGCCAAAATGAATGTGCTTCCGGTGCTGTTGCTGTTGCTGATGCAGCTCACAGCGCAAAAAGTGTTTGCCGATGGAAATGCGACTGCTGCAAACGGAAATTCGACTGTCCCCAAAGTCACAACACCAACAAACACAAACACAACAGTGCTTAGTGCTGTGAATAACAAGAATAATGCAACAACAATTACAGGGGCTAGCTCTAAGCCGGAGGTGGTGAATGGCGTCGTAGAGCAGCCGCCGCTGAAGTTGCCACAAGTGGCCGACAACGGCAACAACAGCAAGGATAATGCAACGGTGGTGTTGACGCGCAAGGTGAGCAAAACGGATACGGCCACATCAGCAAATCCAACAGCAACGAGTAGCAGCACAACAACAACGACCACAACAACAGCAACACCACTGAAGGTGGCAACAACTGCGATAACAGGCAATAAAAACAAGGCAGATAAACCGCTGGCCGAAGGCGTCTCGCAGAGCGACATCGCCAGCAGCGGCAGCAGCAGCAACAAGACGACAGCGGCGGCTCCAAGCAGCAACAGCAGTAGTACAACAACAACAACTAGCAGTTCATCAACAACAACCACAACAACAACGACGACAACCACAACAACAACACCAACTACAACCACAAAGCGACCCTCTAAGCCCACGATTACTATCAGTATGTATGTGCCCATTACCGGCGAAAAGGATCAACAGCTGACTTCAGCAGCGGCAGCAGGAGCAGCAACAACAGCAGGAGCAGCAGCAACTAGCGGTGCAGTCGATGCTTCCATTATCAAATCGGATCCCATAACGCAGCCAGTGCAGGAGATGGTCAGCAGTTTGCCGAATCGCAGTGAGAACGAATACCTTGTGCCCATGGTGACGGTGATGCTGACGGTGCCCTTGGCCATTGTGGTCTTCATCATTGGCTATCGACGTTTCCGCGACTTGTGGCATACGCGTCATTACAGACGTATGGATTTCCTCGTCGATGGCATGTACAACGATTGACGAAGGCGCCTCCAACAACAGCAGCAGCAATGCAATGGTGGGGCAAGTGGAGCACTTGGTGCCACAGGCGGTGGCGCTGCTCTGCGGCTGCCTTAGCGGAAGAGACGTTGATAGAAAAGAGCGGCAATCAATTGGAAAGATTATTAGTTATTTAAGTTTTTATTTTTCTTTTTTACTAAACATTATTATTGTTTTGTATTTCGCATAAAATGCAAATAGAACGAGTGCGGAGACAGGGAGCGAGCTAGCGAGCAAGAAAGAGAGAGAGAGAGAGAGAGATAGCGAGACGCAGCACGTTGGTGTGAACGGTGCAGCGGCAGAGGGCCGAAGCTAAATATACACATTGCTCAGTCAATTAAAAACATTGAGAAAAAATACACTAGACGATGGATATTATGTATGTGTAAACACACACACACACACTCAACACACACACACACATTAGCTTTAAACGCAAGTAATTGCCACATTCAGATATATATATATATATACATCGAGATATGTATGTTTGTATACATTTAATTCACCGCGGCCAAATTGAATTTTTGATAAGATGCAAATGAAGCGCAAAACACTGAAAAATTTCAACTGATTTTGATGAGAATATATTTCAAGCATTTCATTTAATGGATTCGAATTTTATAATCATTTTGTTAAGATTTATATACACACATCAAAAAAAAAAAAAAACAACAACAAAAAGCAAAAAAAAAAAGTACACATACACAAGGTATAAAAAACACCTTGAAATCGCTGCGACCAAATTGTAGAAACTATTCAAACACTCAAAGCGCAATTAGCAATCAATGGAATCATGAAATTACTACTTATATACAATACGACTACTATATACACTATTCTATAACCATAATGTGCCTTACCATTTCATAGCGCTCAATAATAGAGCTGCGACGAACACACATGAAACATAATATATATACATATATATCTACATATATCCTCATACATACTGTATCTGTAGTATCTTTATCTATATTTGTAACTGTAGCACGTAGCTCTCAAAACAATATATCTTGGCCAAGCATTTGATCTATGCCCCATTAAACAGGAACATAAACAGAAAGAAAGAACGCCAAATGAAATACGCAGCTAATAAATAAGCAATTTTTGGTAGAGTCGAAACAATGCAAAATGAAGCAAAATGCGCATTTATTGCATAATAATTTGTTATAAACGAAACAATTACAATAAAGCAAACGCAGTGTAACCAATAATAACCCGACCATTTGCCTCATTTCCACTTTGTTTAGCCTCACACACAAATCGAATGAAACGCGAAACGAGCCTTAGAAATGTAAACAATGTGTCCAAAATAAGTTTAACAAAATGCCTATCGAGAGCGAATGCGTTTTGTCTTTCCACATGCCACAAAACTGACTTCAAATGCGGCTCGTTCATTATACCCGCTACCCATAGGGTAGAAGGGTATTATAACTTTGTGCCGGCAGGAAATGTATGTAACAGGTAGAAGGAGGCATCTCCGACCCTATAAAGTATATATATTCTTGATCAGCGTCAACAGCCGAGACGATATAGCCATGTCCGTCTGTCCGTCTGTGTGTCTGTGTGTCTGTCCGTCCGTCCGTATGAAACACTGGATCTCAGAGACTATAAGAGATAGAGCTATAATTTTTTTTCGACAGCATTTTTTATGTTTGCACGCAGATCAAGTTTGTTTCAAATTTTTGCCACGCCCACTTCCGCCCCCGCAAATCAAAAAAATCGAATAACAAGCGTAATTTTAAAGCTAGAGTTGTCAATTGTGAGTTGTCAATGGTATATACAATAATAACTATAGTAGTTATGATTCCTGAAAATTTGGTTGCGATCAGATAAAAATTGTCGAAGTTATTAAAGAAATACTTTTGTATGGGCAAACACGCCTACTTACTAGGGGTCTTAGTTGCTTTAGATGACAATCTGGTATATTGTGCCGTCTATGGTATATTTTGAATGCGGTACTATATCGATATACCAAACATACCATTTGGTATATTTTTAGTATTTTTGCAGTATATTTGGTATATTTTGAGAAAAATATCGCTAAATATATTTCTTTTATTCAAAATGGGTAGCGGGTATCTCACAGTCGAGTGCACTCGACTGTAGCTTTCTTACTTGTTTCATTTATTGACTTATTTCCACTAGACATTAAAATTTGTTTTCTCTTTTTATCAACAGACTTGAAATTTGCTCTTTGGCAATCCCTACTGTATTTCACAAAACTAAAATTGAAAGCATACTTTTCGAAACTAAATTAATTTAACTTAAGTTTAGTTCGTGTAAAAGTTTACAATTTACCTAAAAGTATATCGTAGATAATTTTTTTCATAGCTTCAACATTTTTTTAGGTAAAGTTGGGAATACTACATTTATTTTCGATTACGGATAAAAAAATCGTGTAATTAGAAAACACAATTTAAAATCTTAAAAGATTATTCTTTAAACTAAGGAACAAAAATTGTTTAAATAGTAGTTCAGCATCCTCTTAGTTAACTTGAAGTTTGAAATTACAAAATTCTACATAATTTTCACTACACTTCTTTCAACGGGAATCTGTTCGCCTTAAATGGAATAATTTGGTGTAAAATTTGAAATCTTTCAACTTTTATTTGAAATATGTAAAGATAGGAAACTTATTAAAAGATAATGCTCACAACTATAGAACAAAAATTGTTTAAATACTGCATTTTTACTTCACTTTCCTTAACGGGAATATATTCGCTTTGAAGGATTGCCAATTTAGGTGAAAATGAAATGTTTTCAATTTTATTTGGAATATTGAGAGATAAGAAAAATCGGAAATAATAATTATGATAACTATAGAACAAAAATTGTTTAAGAACTGCTTCAAAATCGTCTTAGCGAGTTTGAAATTCCAAAATAGTGCTTTATATTTAAAAAAATTCAACAAATTCCGAATAAGTTTTAATAAACTTTCTCCAGCGGGAATATATTCGCTTTGAAGGATCGTGAATTTAGTGGGAAACCGAAATGTTTTCAACTTTTACGATATTTGTGTGACAGAGTTGTCAAATTATTGAAATCACTTGACCTTTTGTCGTTAATAGATCACCAGCGGCTGTTCACAGATTAAGACAAATGTGTAACAACCTGCAAAACAGAAAGCGGCAACACCTCCATCCCCAACTCACTTCCCCAAAAAGCAATTCTACCACCTCATGCCAACCACATTCAAAAAAAAATAAAGAGAACAAAGCAACTTTTTCTGCTGTTGATGCTGCTACTGAAGTGGTTTATAAATTATCTCCATCTCCATAGTCTTTTCGTAGTTCGTTCGTTTCTAATAATCTAAACAACAGAGGGAAAACAAAACGAGAAAAACAACAACAACAAAATCTGAAAAGTGAAAACTGAAAACTGAAAACTGAAAATGTTGCAGCCTCTGCGATCGAGAATCTTTTTTGTTTAGCCGGAATCGGGACGGAGGCGCCGTAATCGTCGGGCACGTGTGAAATGAGCCGAACAACTGCCTCCGACGGACGCATCGTGATGTTGATTTGTTTTTTGGGGGATTTCGTTGAGATCGCTGCTCACTTGGAAGCGAGCATTGAACGCGTGCACATCGTGTGCTCCTTCTTCACGCCGATATCATCATCGATTATCTCTCAATAGACATACACACACGGAACACGGAACACACAAAATGCATCCTGCCTCGCCGCACCAACATCGCACGCGTCTCAATGTCACAAGTGCAGCTGGAGCAGCAGCTGGACAATCGCAGCAGCAGCAATCGCACACGGTCCAGATTAGTCCCAGCTCCACACATCCCTATCAGGGACTCAAAACCTGTAAGAACTCTTTCACAAGCATTTTTTCGAACTCTATAACAAATATTTAACATACAACAAAACTTATTCATATTCATTTTACTATCCAAAGTTATTTTTATTTAACATGACATTGGATATGAGCATGCAAATAATCTATCATAACACCTGTCAAAGTCAATTAATAAAAGAATTAATTTAACATGTTGAAATATTTACTATTAATTATTTATTATTCATTACGAGTTGTGTTTCACCATCTTTGCATTAAACTATTTCAAATAAGCTCATTTAAAATATGTTCTGAATTTTTACAAAGATAAATAACTCGAATGGATCTTCTATATTAATTCTTATCTCCTATCTACATATCAACTTAATAAAACTTCGCATTAAGTATGTTGTTCTTACTAGTTTCGTTTCACAATTTTTAATTTTAAACACGCAACATTAATTGGAAAACTATCTTCGATAAGATCAAGATCACATGAGAAATTCATTAAAAATTTGACTTGTACTGCAACTTGACGGAGATAAATACCGCATTTAAACTATATTGAATACTCTTTATTTACTAATGCTTTAATTGGTAAGTCCATGGAACTGTTTTTTAATTAAATACAAA
Organism: Drosophila kohkoa; assembly: GCA_019972355.1. Lineage (NCBI taxonomy): Eukaryota > Metazoa > Arthropoda > Insecta > Diptera > Drosophilidae > Drosophila > Drosophila kohkoa. Next base: position 2,643,087 of record BJEL01000077.1, read on the forward strand.
TTTCATAAGAAATACATTCAAAATATATTTTACTCTTTTGCGGAAATACATTTATTTTTTATTTATTCTGCAATAAATAGACTTTAATATTAGATACTTTGTTTAAAATCCATAAAACTTTTTTAAGAAATATTTCGAATGAACTACAAATTAAAATGAATAAATTTAATTCTTTCTATTGTTATTAAAATAAATAAATATATTCAGTGATAAATAGATTTTCATACTAAATACATTTCTTTTGTTATGTTCAATTTTTCTTTACGATTTAAATGGAATGAAGTTAAATGGAAGTATTTAAATTTGTTAATCATTTGAAACTCTGTAATAATAATCTATATAGTGAATCTCATTCAATGTGATGTTTGTTTGAATATGTTTTTTTAATGTCCCTAACTTTTGTAGCAAATAATTTGATAATAATCTCTTTTTAATCTCATTAAATATTGTGTTTGAATATGCTTTTCAATGTCCCTAACTTTTGTAGCAAATAATGTGAATTTGATTTAAATTTTCAAATAAGTTCGACAAGTTACTATCGTCTGATCTAGATCGGAAACTCCCTCGATCGCTATTCGATATTTCATGTGTGTTCTAGCAATTTGCGACTACGAATATTTGGCCGCATTCGCCAGTTTATGCTGCTTGTTTGTTTGGTTCATAAAATATTCATGTCTGACTAAAGACTACAAATACAAAAGATACAAATAGCATTCGTTATACTCAATATGTGACCCCATAAATCGGCTGTGTTTGGGGGGCCATAAACCATAAATTGATATTTATGCGATAGCGAATCATAAGTCAAGCGCGAGGTAAATCGATTTGCAGCAAACAGACACACACACACACCCACACACAAATGATTCATTAGTTGTCCGATGTCAGTTCCATATTGAATTGTTGTATTATAGATCTCATGCCTTAGGCCTTAGACCACCAATGAAGTATGCAATATAAACTGTGGACCGACAAGTAAAAATAAATAGTAGACGAGACGCGCGATGAGTCGGAGAAACTGATTCGATCCATATCCGTGATATAAATCGTATTGTCGAAACTTATAACATAAACAAAAGCTCAACTGAAAATAACCCTGCCATATAGACTGAACTGAACTGCACTGAACTGTGGCACTCGGACTCGTATCTGTGTATAAACATTCCAATTTGGCCCGATCTAATCTGATCTGAACTGATCTGATCTGATCTGATCTGATCTGATCTGGCCCCCACCCACAATGGGGATTGTTTAGTTTGCCGCCTGCCTCCAGAGATGAGGTATCAGTTGAACCTGTCCACTGTGACTCGTTAAAAACTATACAGAAAAAATAAAACACAAACACACACGCGCATAGTTTGTACATTAATGTACTATATGAGTACTTTGTGTTTGCCTCCGCCTCCGCCTCTGCTTAAATATGGGCCATGGGCTAATTTAGCAATAAACAAATGCCAGCAATGTAGTTAAACATCATATTGTATACTATATATGTATATACTATATTTGCTCATAGATCATAGGCAAATCTTCCATCCGCCCATCTGTACCTCGAAAATGTAATATCTAGTTGATTTAATTATTCAAAGCATTATAAACTTTAAATGTTCTACTATATATACACAACATTCAAATCAACTTGTAGTTTTCAAGACTTAAACAAATAAATAATGCTACAAGTGGGTCTTATTTTAGTTTCTATAAATGAAAAATTGTTTTCCTAAAAAGAATTTCACCTTTCACAATTTATACATTCTTTTTTTTCTATTATGTTATGTGTTGTATACTACAGAATTTATGCTTTGAGTTGTTATAAACACATCATTGATATACAAATACTATATTGATTTGTTTTGATTAATTAGCATATGAACTAAAAATACACAAATTTGCAATCAAGTGATGCTCATATATCATATGTATGTACTTATTATGTTGTCCATAACGATGAGTTTAATAGAATTTTCACAAATCGCAGTATGAATTTTAATTTTAAATTCGTTTTATTTTTAATTCTTAAAAGAATTTTTGTTAAGAATTTTTATTACTTGAATTATAATTATGCATGAATTTTAATTTTTAATGCTTTTGTGATGATCTTGTTGCTGATATAAAAAAGTCTAAATGCTTTGCAAATCGTTCAAGAAATCCGAAATTCGCGATTGATTGATCTATTGCAAAATCGGCTGCAGACTTAACATACTATATGACCAATTTCAATTGGAATACCAAATGGTTTTAGTTTAGTTCGTATGATCTTTGACCATACTGTTGCCAATTCTAGTAAAATCGCTCACTTGTCAATCTGCAGTCGAACAACAAACGAAAATTCAAGGCGGCAAAGAACAACATACATTCATACTATGCAAATATGACTGTATTATCCATATTCGGTAACTTATAAAGGGTTATTAATAGCCTATGCCAGATCGATGCAGATTGGTATATTTATTTGCTCGGTTGACAATCTACGCTTTGGAATATTTTAAATGAAGTAATATATATACATATATGTATATAAAAATATATATATTTTTATCTTCTTTATTGACAATCTGTCTGTTTAGTCAATAAGTAAATTGTATAATTAATATTAAATGAACAGAAATTACAGTTTTTTATATATGTATAAAATCTTATCAGTTGGATGGAAATTGTAAACACATATGGGTAATTCTCTGACGGATGTCGCGTGCAACCATCTTTTCAGTTAACAAAATAAACATAACCTGAAACAATTTTAAAAATAAGAAAAGGTGATTTTAATAGGTCTAGATAAGTAATTTGAGCTAAGAATGGTTTTGGAATCTTCTTTCTGTTTTGTTTTCTGTGCTGATAATTGCAAAAATTAACAAATTCGTACGCAAAACCAAAAAATGAACGAATTTATATATTTTTTCGTAGAACAGAACAAGTTTCTAAAATCAATCTTAGCTCTAAAAACAGTGATAATCCAAAGCTTTAAGAATAATCTTCACTTACTTTTAAAATTGTTTTAGTTTATGTTTTTTTTTTTTAACTGTAAAGAGAATTACCCATATGGACAATTGCAAAGGGATATGGTTAAACGAAAACAATCGAATAATATAGTAATATATGTAAATACCAATTATCGCCATCATATACTGAAGAGTTAAATATATATTAAATATATATCTATAGTCTGTGTTTGGTATATCCATTTCGGATTTCGAACAATATAGTAATATATGTAAATACCAAATATCGCCTTCATATACTCAAGAGTAAAATATATTTTAGTCTGTGTTTGGTATATTAATTTGGTATATTTAGTGAATAGTACTGCACTGTTTTACTTTTATTGATTTTGTGTAGCGGTATCACAGTCTCACAGTAGCTTTCTTACTTTTTCTCACTCTGGAACATGTTTTGTTTCGTTGCAGCTGAAAATGATGACATGGGCTGTGTGGAGCTGCTGGCCACAGCGATCTCGGTGCTCATCATGGTCCTCACATTTCCCATCTCAGTGTTCATCTGCTTTAAGGTGGTCTCCGAGTACGAGCGCGCTGTGATCTTTCGCATGGGACGATTGCGCAGCGGCGGAGCCCGAGGACCGGGTGTTTTCTTTGTGCTGCCATGTGTGGATGATTACTATCCGGTTGACTTGCGCACAGTGTCCTTCGATGTGCCGCCACAAGAGGTGCTCTCCAAGGACTCGGTGACGGTGACTGTCGATGCCGTTGTCTACTATCGCATCAGCGATCCACTCAAGGCAGTCATTCAGGTGTCCAACTACAGTCACTCCACCCGCTTGCTGGCTGCCACAACGTTGCGCAACGTGCTCGGCACTCGCAATCTGTCCGAGCTGCTCACCGAACGTGAGACCATCTCGCACACCATGCAGATGTCGCTGGACGAGGCCACCGATCCTTGGGGCGTTAAGGTGGAACGTGTTGAAATGTAAGCTGCAAATTGATTACAAATTTGAATTTCATATTCTGTTGGAGCTATTTTCAAAGTAACCAAACAATACCACATTATATGTTAAAATTGTAAAGGAAGAGTAGAAAACATTTGCTGTTCATATTCATATACATATGTACATATATAATATTTTTGTTGTCCAGGTATATTTATTGGAGTACATCGATATACAAATTTTAGCCACATTTTTAATTTTTTGTGTATTAATTTGTTATATTTTTGTAGTTTTTAGTATATTTGAAATGTAGTAGTATTTCGATATATCAATTATGGCCTTCGGTATATTTCAAGTATATTAATTTGGTATATTTTCTACTCTTTAGTATATTATGAATTTAGTAGCATATGTATATACCAATTATAGCCTTCGGTATATTTGATATATTTTTGGTATATTAATTTGGTATACTGGTTGTACTCTTTAGCATATTTTAAATGTAGTAGTATATCGATATACCAATTATATATATATATATATATATATATATTTTTTTTTTTTTTAATTTCTTTGAGTATATTTATTTGGTATACTTTTAAAATATTACCGCATCCCTTTTCTTTTATTGAAAATGGGTATCGGGTATTTTACAGTCGAGCACACTCGATTGTAGTTATTACTCGTTTTTATAATCTTAACTAGAATATAGTATTTGTATTAATTTTTATATATTTTCACTTGAATTCATTTATTTTTAGTAAGGACGTTTCACTGCCAACCGCCTTGCAACGTGCGATGGCCGCCGAAGCAGAGGCAGCGCGTGAGGCACGTGCCAAGGTCATAGCCGCCGAGGGTGAGATGAAATCATCGCGAGCCCTCAAGGAGGCATCGGAGATCATCTCGGCCAGTCCGTCGGCGCTGCAGCTGCGATATTTGCAAACGCTGAGCAGCATTTCGGCGGAAAAGAACTCGACAATCATATTCCCATTGCCCATGGAGTTGCTCACGCCCTTTCTGAATTCATCCGCCCAGTTGGCCGCCAATGCGAACGCACATGCGAACGCACATGCGACACCATCGCCGCTGCATCGGCACCAGCATCAGCATCATCAGTGACGCTCAATGTCGGTGCTGCAGCCATACCTGGAGGCTCTGGGTCGCTGCGAGCTGCGTCGCCAAAATGCTGGACACGATGGTGTCGACAATGATGACGACGACATTGTTGGCTATCTCCTCTGACACCAACTGTGTTCCCTAAACCATCTCAATAACGAATTAGAATTGAGTGAAATTATTGTTGAGAGAATAACCAAAAAACCATTAAACGCCTTAATCTTAAAAGTTAGTCAGCAATTTTTTTTTTGTTTTTTTTCTACTAATTAATTCAACAGCTATTTGTAAAGTTTAAAAACGAAATATTGTATATGTATTAATGTAAAAAATATATTATAGAATATATACAACGAATTTTGATAAGCTCTAGTGATTTGATTTTACTTTACTCTTTCTCTGTATGTATAATATAATATGTATCATATAATATGTTTATCTTTGTTATTCTAAGGAATCTACAAAATTTCATGGAATTTTGCAAAAAATTTCTTCAGTTCTTCGATTAGTTTCAGATGCGCATTATGTCTTTATTTATCTATCCTCTAATAGTGATCCTCGTAATATATCATCGTGGAACAATGGGCTTAGCTTTTCAAACATATTCGGCTCACTTTAATCCCTGGAAGAACTTAGTTTAAAATTACTCTTAGAAAATATAATATCCACTTTTCTCAATGCTCGCTCATTTTATTGTTGATACTGTGAAATGTTATTGACATACTTGACGGTAATGAAGAGGATTAAAAGGCATACTTTGGCATTATATTTGTAGATGCAAATTCGATTTGAAATGAATTGAATTCCATTTAATAGCATTGACCCTCTTCGATTGAAACCAATGCGAACTTGTTGTTATTCGCCGATTCGGATATTGGATTGCAGACAGAGTTGGCAATAATATCCTCAACGTCTGCTCTCAGAATTCTGAAGTTGATGTCTCCGTAATCCAGTTGGCTGTATAGGTAAATCGGAAGACGATTGCTCATCACCCACACGCCTTGCTTCTCTTTGTGATCCACCTTCAGATCGTTGGGAAATTGGATCAACATCGTTGAGTTATCAGCATCAAGAAGGGATCCCAAGTTGGCTCTTGTATATGGTTTGGCTGTGTCCCAACACCCAACGTTGTCACGATGCACTTGTGTGAAGAACATGACGCCATTTCTGGCAATTCCCGATGTGGAGGATTGCCCATTGAATCCTCGATCGCCAACTGCAACGAACAGCTTTGAGGTGTCGACAGTGCCATTTGTCCACAGAGATTCATTCAACAATAGATCCACAGACACCATGAATTCCTAATGCAAGAAAGAGCAAGAGTATGAGTAGCGTTCAATTGAATAATTTGATACACTCGCTCACCTTGAAGCTGGCCATCGGATGGAAGTACAAGCGACGATCTTCGGTGAGACTCATGCCAAAGACGCCATCCAACCACTGGAAGTTTAATCCATAGACGTTAAAATCAGAGGCCACTGGATTGGGCGCAAAATTGTAGTTGGTCACTCGCCAACTTCTGTTCTTCTCCAAGCTATAGACAACTATTCCGAAGCGCCACACATCAGTGACAAGGGCGTGGGCGTCGAGGCAATTGCCATTCCTGACGTCCACCACAATATTGGAGTGCAATGAATCCTGCTTGACTTGCGAAGGTGGCAACTCATAGCGGACGACCATTTCGTCAGTGTTCAAGTCAAAGGCCACAATCTTCGGGGGACAGATTTGGTTTAAGCTGATTGTGGCATTCACAATGCCAGAGTCGATCATCCACAGTCGGTTGCATGAAGCATCGACTGTGGTGCGGTAAACCGATATCAGCTTGGAGCAGTCGGGATTGTAGGGACTGCTATGTGCCTGCCAGTTGGGATACGGACGGACTGGGGGACTTATCTCCTTTGTCGGGTAGGGCACGGTCACCAAGCTGGCTGGCACACCATCCTTCCATCGCGGAGTTGTGATAAACAGCCGGTTGCGGTAGACATCGATTCCCAAAGGTAGGTTATTCTTTGGGTTGAAATCGCTGCAATGAATGGAAACTTCGAGTAAGTACATTTACAGGCGGATGACAGGTGGCAGGTGTAAATCTTTTTTATTTGGACCATTACACAATATCCTGGGCTATCCATCAAGAATATGACATATTACCCATTCATTATCGCCAGTTGTCGCTCCACGAAAGTGGGATACTCGAAGTCAATGTATTTCCACTCATTGACTATTTGAAATGTTTTCGCTTCCTGTTTAATATTTTGCCGCTGGAATGTAAACGGTGCATAAGATACTGGATCCAACGTTGCCCCATACGCAGATACACGAAATCGAATTGAAAAGTATTGAAGGCCAGCGATCGATAGAAAACAAAGTATTATTGCAAGAAACGATTTCATAGCTAATATCCAAAACTGGTTAACTGCTAAGATACAACGTATGTTTTTTGTATTGTAAATTATTCGTATGTATTTGTTAACAACTTTAATGCAATGCTTCTCGGCGGCGACCAGTCTGCCACTGGCTCTGGCTCTGTCTCTGTCTCTGGCTCTAGTCGGCCTCACGCACAAAAATCAACTGAATTCAAGTGAACGCCTCGCTAGAGTTAAGTACTTTTCATACCCTGTAACTGTGAGTACATCTACAATGGGTATAAACTCTATCTCATAAACAACTGCTGTTAAGTAGTATAATTCTAATGGCAGCTCTTAACACAATCCAGTTATCAAGTTGCTGCCAGCATTTCACATTCTTCGAAGTGAGTAATCAATGCAGTTCGACACGTTTCGCCAAATCCGAAGGAAACATTCACAAATTCCTTTTTGGTAAGGAATCAAATTGATTGCAACACGCGGGCAAAGCCGGATAGTACTGCCAACTGCATGCATATGGCCATAGTCTAAAAAGTTGCACTTACTTTCTTCGACCTGTTACAGTTTCCACTTGCACAACTTGCGCCAGATACTTTTGTATCTGTTACATGCACTTGTATCTATGAAATACATTCAAATGCTGATCAACGGTCTCTCGATCAGTATTTTATCTTTCTGTCATTTTTAGTAACAAACTAGATGTCACTCAAATGACGTCACAAATAAAATGGGATAGATTGAGATACATTTTTCATTGTACTTTACCGTACTTCCGAAATATCTTTTTAATCCTGTAATGCACATGATGGCATTGAATAAATCATTTATTGATGTTCAATCCATGATAGGGACTATTAAATCTTAAGGATCTGTGAAGTAAAAAATCTTATGAGTCGTCGAATGATAAGAGTGCTTATTTAACTGGATATTTGTTATATCAGTTATCCAAAAAGGAAAGTTCGCCTTTTTGCCTAACCGCATGAATACCTAAATCTCCAAGTTCTAAAAGCCAAAGAAACCAAGCAAACCAAAAGCATTTCTCGAGTGTGTATATCCTTCGCAAATAAAGTTTGTTTAGAATTCAGTCATCAATATCAAAAATATATTTTCCCTAAAATTTAAAAATAATTTAAGCCGGTTGCAGCTGCTCTGCATTCTCAAAAAAAATGGAATGGTATCTATGAGTCGAGCATTTTCGACTGTTGCTTTCAGATTCAAAGGGAGTTGTCAAATTTTATATAAGTTCGTTACTTTCGGTTCTATTGTTTTCAGCTACAGGTTGCTTTGAACTACAGGTATTCAATTGAAAATATCTTGTTTAATGGCCATCAACTCAGATACAAATTATGGTTTTGAGTCACCAATAATGTTTGGCAGCTTTATATGTAGATAATAAATTCCAGTATTTAACAAGTTAGAAAGCTGATTTCTTAGGTTTAACTTTGAAGTAAGTGAAAGAAAATCTGTATCACAAAATTCGAACTTAATTTTAGAAGACAATATATTTGTATTTTTTACAGGATGACAATAAAAATCTATTTCTTGCAAAAAAATGTATGACGTCATTTGAGTGACATTTAGTTTGTTACTAAAAATGACAGAAAGATAAAATACTGATCGAGAGACCGTTGATCAGCATTTGAATGTATTTCATAGATACAAGTGCATGTAACAGATACAAAAGTATCTGGCGCAAGTTGTGCAAGTGGAAACTGTAACAGGTCGAAGAAAGTAAGTGCAACTTTTTAGACTATGGCCATATGCATGCAGTTGGCAGTACTATCCGGCTTTGCCCGCGTGTTGCAATCAATTTGATTCCTTACCAAAAAGGAATTTGTGAATGTTTCCTTCGGATTTGGCGAAACGTGTCGAACTGCATTGATTACTCACTTCGAAGAATGTGAAATGCTGGCAGCAACTTGATAACTGGATTGTGTTAAGAGCTGCCATTAGAATTATACTACTTAACAGCAGTTGTTTATGAGATAGAGTTTATACCCATTGTAGATGTACTCACAGTTACAGGGTATGAAAAGTACTTAACTCTAGCGAGGCGTTCACTTGAATTCAGTTGATTTTTGTGCGTGAGGCCGACTAGAGCCAGAGACAGAGACAGAGCCAGAGCCAGTGGCAGACTGGTCGCCGCCGAGAAGCATTGCATTAAAGTTGTTAACAAATACATACGAATAATTTACAATACAAAAAACATACGTTGTATCTTAGCAGTTAACCAGTTTTGGATATTAGCTATGAAATCGTTTCTTGCAATAATACTTTGTTTTCTATCGATCGCTGGCCTTCAATACTTTTCAATTCGATTTCGTGTATCTGCGTATGGGGCAACGTTGGATCCAGTATCTTATGCACCGTTTACATTCCAGCGGCAAAATATTAAACAGGAAGCGAAAACATTTCAAATAGTCAATGAGTGGAAATACATTGACTTCGAGTATCCCACTTTCGTGGAGCGACAACTGGCGATAATGAATGGGTAATATGTCATATTCTTGATGGATAGCCCAGGATATTGTGTAATGGTCCAAATAAAAAAGATTTACACCTGCCACCTGTCATCCGCCTGTAAATGTACTTACTCGAAGTTTCCATTCATTGCAGCGATTTCAACCCAAAGAATAACCTACCTTTGGGAATCGATGTCTACCGCAACCGGCTGTTTATCACAACTCCGCGATGGAAGGATGGTGTGCCAGCCAGCTTGGTGACCGTGCCCTACCCGACAAAGGAGATAAGTCCCCCAGTCCGTCCGTATCCCAACTGGCAGGCACATAGCAGTCCCTACAATCCCGACTGCTCCAAGCTGATATCGGTTTACCGCACCACAGTCGATGCTTCATGCAACCGACTGTGGATGATCGACTCTGGCATTGTGAATGCCACAATCAGCTTAAACCAAATCTGTCCCCCGAAGATTGTGGCCTTTGACTTGAACACTGACGAAATGGTCGTCCGCTATGAGTTGCCACCTTCGCAAGTCAAGCAGGATTCATTGCACTCCAATATTGTGGTGGACGTCAGGAATGGCAATTGCCTCGACGCCCACGCCCTTGTCACTGATGTGTGGCGCTTCGGAATAGTTGTCTATAGCTTGGAGAAGAACAGAAGTTGGCGAGTGACCAACTACAATTTTGCGCCCAATCCAGTGGCCTCTGATTTTAACGTCTATGGATTAAACTTCCAGTGGTTGGATGGCGTCTTTGGCATGAGTCTCACCGAAGATCGTCGCTTGTACTTCCATCCGATGGCCAGCTTCAAGGTGAGCGAGTGTATCAAATTATTCAATTGAACGCTACTCATACTCTTGCTCTTTCTTGCATTAGGAATTCATGGTGTCTGTGGATCTATTGTTGAATGAATCTCTGTGGACAAATGGCACTGTCGACACCTCAAAGCTGTTCGTTGCAGTTGGCGATCGAGGATTCAATGGGCAATCCTCCACATCGGGAATTGCCAGAAATGGCGTCATGTTCTTCACACAAGTGCATCGTGACAACGTTGGGTGTTGGGACACAGCCAAACCATATACAAGAGCCAACTTGGGATCCCTTCTTGATGCTGATAACTCAACGATGTTGATCCAATTTCCCAACGATCTGAAGGTGGATCACAAAGAGAAGCAAGGCGTGTGGGTGATGAGCAATCGTCTTCCGATTTACCTATACAGCCAACTGGATTACGGAGACATCAACTTCAGAATTCTGAGAGCAGACGTTGAGGATATTATTGCCAACTCTGTCTGCAATCCAATATCCGAATCGGCGAATAACAACAAGTTCGCATTGGTTTCAATCGAAGAGGGTCAATGCTATTAAATGGAATTCAATTCATTTCAAATCGAATTTGCATCTACAAATATAATGCCAAAGTATGCCTTTTAATCCTCTTCATTACCGTAAAGTATGTCAATAACATTTCGCAGTATAAACAATAAAATGAGCGAGCATTGAGAAAAAGATTCAAAAGTGGATAATATATTTTATAATAATAATTTTGAATTGTTTGCAATATATTTTATAATTAATTCCAAAATGGATAAATATAATTTAGGCACTCCGGTAAGTAGTGAGAATTCTTTAAGATTCTTCTCTCACGTTTTCTCGACTGCAGTATAATCTTTGTCGGAGACATAAGCTTGCTGCTCTTGAATTGGAGATAGCACAAAAACTGGAAGCGAGAAGAGCTTCAGCGAGGTGTTGCAAATCGAAAAGTTGCAAGATGCGTCGTTACGATGAATACGAAGAGTTCTATTCAAGTCGGAGTTGCACTCAATGCGCAAATGAAGAAAGTGATTGCAAAAGGTTTTATCGAAATTCGACAGAACTTTCACATAGATTAGATAGCAAACGGGAAACATGTCGTAATAAACACATTTACAATGCAGATTATTTGTCTTGCAAGCAAAACAATTTGTTTGTAGAATGTACAAATCAGGAGAAGTTTTGCCGGTGCAATTCATCGAAGGATACTCAAGACGATCGATCCTCGGCAAGAGTTCCTTCGCTGCGAATATCGTCAAGCAGTGAAAATTTTATGGATCTGCCTTCATTGCGACTGACGCCATCATCATCGTCCTCATCAGATCGTGAACTATTAAAATCATTACCTTCATTGGGACTATCACAAAGGGAGCAACCAGAAATGGAAATCCGATCATCTTCAAGACAAGCAATGGAAACACAATCAAGAAACGAACAGCTAAAGAAATTACCTTCATTGAAACTATTTTCATCAGAGAAAGCAACAAAAAGACTAACTGCTAAAGACCCTTTAAAAAGTATCTCATCAAAGAAAAAACGATCGTCGGGGCTACGGCCACCAACTCCACCTGCCTGGGATCTAAGTTCTGAAGAAGATTTAAGTGAGCATAAGATCGAAGCAAAGCCAAATCAAATTTCCAGTGAAGATTTGATCGCTAACAAACTGATGATACAACTCTATCGACGTATGCATAATCTGCTTAAGATTAATCTTCAGACGAAAGTAGAACTGCTTGAAGAGTTGGAAGAACTTCGCACAAAAATCAATGCATCTTTCCAAAAGTGTGAGAAGAGCGACGATAATTAGGGGACACAACAGCGGGGTTTTAAATCACACTTTACATTCATTTAGACTTGGACAGTTTCTACATTAGAACTGCTCTTTTATCTTTTAAGATTGCACAAAATTGTTGAAAATTCTTATTCCTTGTTAGTTTTTCGACTGGTAATATAACAGCGAATCAGTTTTGGGGTTAATTAATCATGCGAAACGAAAATTTGTAAATTTATGTAGTAAGTACATAGATAGATGTGTATTGTATATAGATAATATAATAAGTATTATGTATGTTATATAAAATGGCTTTTACAAAATGTATACAAAATAGTTGTGACTTAATAATATACATATATACATATGAAATGTACGTAAATTAACTCCCCAAGTTCCGCGCATCCAACCTTAACATGATCCATAATTAAAATATAGATTTCAATATACGATTATTACTACATAAAAATCGCACATATCTGATGCATATTTATACATTGTACACATGTGTTTGCATGTAATCAAATATGTAAATACTTTTTGGAATCGCAACATTTTACACAAAAAAAAAAAAAAATTAATGAAAATAATTTACAGCGTCTTCGAGTTCTGTTTTACAAACAGATTTCTAAGTGCTCCGCAACTCGCATTCTTGTTGATATTTTCCAGGCTGGCGGAAAATAAATGGAATTCTCAGGAGCTCAACTATCCAAAAAGTGTGTGTGTGTGTGTTCTTGGGATCTATGTGCATACATCGTCCTATATATATAGCATATATTTTTTTTTATATATATATATAGATACAAATAAAAAAAAAATGAAGTCCACTTTGCTTTTTAAATAAAATAATGGCCACTGCTTCATATCAATTTAAAGCATAACTTAAGATAAGGAATCCCCCACAAAGTGTGCTGCGCATTCAAAAGATTTTCGCCAAGCTCGGTGTGCGTCGAAAGGGATTCCACGAACTGGACGATACGCTGCCCACAAAGCGCGTCTTCGCGGATGTCTTGATCCGCAGCTTGGGCTTTGTTGTCGTGCTGGTTGGGCTCGAGGAGCCGGACGAGACTCCCGATGAGCTGGCTGCCGATAGCGTCGATATTGAACCCTTCGATGACAGAGGCTGCAAAGGGATAAATTTGTGATTAGTTAAGACTGTTTATAACACGGTTAGGAACTCTTAATCACTGGGGAAGAATTATCACATTTTCATTTGAAATAGAAATAATAATTACTTTGATATAAAACTTAAAATTTGAAAGTTTTGCAAACCAGACTGTACTCTTTATATAAAGCTTTGAAAATAATAAAAGTTAAGCTGTCCTTAGCTGAGATTTAAGTATTTATAAAGACAGACAACCCGATAGATGGAATATGTATAGATAATTCTATCAACTATGGCAACACACTTATCAGATCTAAGTAAACTTTCAGTAACAGATCGCAAAATGCAAATTTAATATCAATTCGATATAGTACTTCAAATTGGAAATACAGAATGCAATACTGAAATACTGTAAAATATTCATTGTAAGAGAAGTTAAGGTATCTTTAGGTGAGATGTAAATATTTATAAAAACAGACATATGTATATTCAGTTATAGATATAAAAATTCCAAATAAATATCAATTCGATATACATATAACTTTAGATTAGAAATAGATTTTAACAATGAACAGTAAACTTATCATATAAAGTATTGATAGTCGTTCATTGTTAAAGAAGTTAAGGTAAGTATCTGGTATTTAGCTAAATATCTAAATATTAATAAAGCAAGACAGACAAGCAGATAGATGGAACATGTATACATAGATGATTCTATCAACTAAAACTACAAATATATTCAGATCCATGTAGACATTCAATTATAGACCCCAAAATGCAAAATAATGCTCTATTCGATATGGAACAATTGTGCAGTACTAAATGTTTTTCATTAAATTAAAAACTAAGCTTTCTTTAGATATTATGGTTGCTAAGATATAAATATTTATAAACACATAAGGAAAGATGAACATATAAACATGAAGAAACATAGGAATATGTTCTTAGTGAATGATCTTTGTGATCAGCTACCCCTTAAGATGCTTCTGCACATTGCATCCACACTATGCTACTTCCGAAACAAAGTCATTCAACGATATAGCTACAGATCTCTATTATTCTATGCTCTGCATCTCCCTAAGCTAACATATCAGACCCATTAGATCTCAAAATGTTGCCCACCTTTAAGTAATTGCGATCCATTGGCGTGATGACCTTAAGTTCAAGCGCCGCACCACACGATTGTATTAGCCGCACGACTTGCTGATGTGAATACCATTTGACATCCATGCCAGCGATTTCCACAATAAAATCGCCCTCCTTGATGCCGCCCAGCTGTCGGAATGATGAAATGAAGCAGTTTAAGTAAGAATAATACAGTAAATAGGAACAAGTGATAGTTACATCGGCTAGGGAATTGATTTCAACATGGGCAATTATCACAGGCGCATCGCCACGCACATGGAAGCCAAAGTTCTCGAGCTCCTCCTTGTAGAGGCTGCAGCCGGGCTCGTGATTCTCATCAGCATCGCTGGTGGGGCAATGACAATGATAGCTGCTCGCATCGTGATACATCGCCGAACCCTTCTGAAGGCGCACACAACGCGGCGCAGTCCAGTGGCGACGTGCCGAGAATATTGCAATGGGACCGAGGCGCTTGAATGGATCCTCCACTTTGTACGAGGTGAAATCGGGGCCCGTCAACGAAAGCGTAAATTTCGATGCAGCTGTGCGAATGATGTTTACGAAGAGTTATAGCTAAGCGATGTGGTTGTAGTTGTGGTTGTGAAAGTGCATTTCTTTACCTTCGACAGTGCGTTCAACTAAATCATAGCATTCATCAATGTTTTTCACTGGCGCTTGCAGGCTGAATCTTTCGTATTCCTCGTGCGTTTTGTAATGCGCCTCCTTGATGACTTGGGTCAGTGATGTTTTGTTCTACGAAAGAAGTGACTTTAAAGAATGTTCAACACTGCTTTAGGCAATTGTGCAACTCACCTTGAGATAGCGGCACATGCGCTGCAAACGTTGCGCCTCCTCATGACTAGCCAGCGCTTCTTTCAAATGGGTGCGCTTGATGGCAACAACACTGGCGCTCTCCTCCTCACACTCGCTGCTCGCCTCGGTGGCACGCAGCGCCTCCCGCGCATTGCCAATGAACGATTCATTCGATGACACCGTCTGACTCTTTTTGGTGCCTAGCGACACGTTGTCGCCATCGCCCACAGTCGCATCGATGCTCCGCGCCTCGTAGTGATGTGCCAGTGCTGCAATTTGCCAAAAGTGGTAAGTAAAACCATATTAACAACAATTCATTAGAAGTTTAAATCAATCATTGGCTTGATGAAGCTTAAATACTCTTACTCGATATAAACAACAAGTTATTATAAGTATAAATCAATCAATGACTTGGTGAAGTTGAAATATTCTTTGCTAAGAAGAAATTTGGTACAACTAAAATGCTGACTTTATTCTTTATGAAACTATTTAATATTAAGATTAAATGTAATAATAATGCTAACAATGAAAGCTGATATTAAATACCATAAACGAAAGATTAGATCTCATTGTAGGACTTGGTTCTTAATACTCTGCTTCTCTAATTATATTATTCATAAAGTTGAAGGACTTCGTTCTTAACAGTCTGGTTCTTTCATTATATTATTACTTAAATAATATCAGCGAATAATGTTTTACAAAGAAAATGTTGAATTTATACTAAGTGAAACTTTGATAAATTGTAATAATAATGCTAGCAATGAAACCTTATATTAGATACCATAAATGAAAGATTAGATATCAATGTAGTATTATTCGTTAAATATATTATTTGATTATTTGTTCTTGATAGTTAATTATTAGTTCCTTATAAGCTGATTCTTTACTTGTATTACTCCATAAATATAGTATTTCAATGACAATATTTAACAGAATAATTTAATAAATAAAGCTAAACAAAATGCAAAAATTGATTCTTGAATATTTTCCAGCAAGTTTCTAAGGCAGCTAAGTTTACATTATCCTATTGTTCATCCCAGAAATAAAAATAGGAATCAAATTAAAAAATTTGATTAACTTAGCTATAAATTAAGCGACTAGTTTGCATTAGTGATCACAAACAAACTGATGATTAACAGAACAATAGTAACAACCAAACATACAGCTGCAAAATTCAAGATAGGACAAAAAGTTTTTCGGTAATAAAATTTCACAAAAAACCCCTTAATTTACTTTTGTATTACGTTAAGAAATAACTTAATTATATGTTTAAAAAATTGTTTTTGAAATATTCATTACATAACCCATTAGTTAGAATGATAAAAAAAAAATTGGAAATAAAAATCTGTGTTTTTTTTTTTTTGTAAATTCGCAGATGTGTCTGATTCTATCAATATATAAATCAGTTGTTCAAGTATAGACCCTTAGTATACAAACTAAGCATTGATTTAATTACAGATACAATTAATAATAATCTTTCAATATGTCATCTTATTAATTTCTATATTTAATATACAAACTAAGCATTGATTTAATTACAATCACAAATAATAATAATTTTTCAATATGTTAACTTGTTAATTTCAATCTTTGGTATATCAACTAAGCAGTCACCAATAATCATACTCTTTGGCTATAAGACTCTATCAAACTGGCTGAATTAAAATCAATTCTTTTAATTGCAGACAACTCTCAATGGAAGAGTAGTTGCAAAATATATGTATTATATGTTATGTGGTGTGCTCTTGTAATAGAAGGCGTCGCTCACCTTTGTACAATTCGGCCTTGAGGGGCACCAGACCCGCCCAGCATTCGGGCAGATAGGTGTGCGTGTCATTCACTTGGATGTTCTTGTGCATCTCATTGTACTCGAGCGACAGCTGTGCCGCTTCACCAGCCAAATCCCGAAAGAGCTGCAAACGCAAAGCGAATTATTATTATTATTCTATGTAGTATGGAATATGAGTGTCGTCGAGTGATGAATGAAGCTTATCAATTTGCCAACTAAATGGCTCAAATGCATGCAAAGCACTGATAAATCATTCAAATGCACAGCCAGCTGCCAGCACTTGGCTTCAATTTTTTCAACAATTCTCACGTATAGTAGTTGTAAGTTACTATACGTTAGCTATTGATAGACAACAGCTGCTCACTCACATGACTGGACTCGGTTAGGCCCAGGGCCTCGATCTGTAGCTGCAGCTTCTCGAAGAGACATTCGCGTGCCTGGGAGAGCATCAGCGAGACAAGCACATCGAGCACCTGCGGCTTCAGGTCCATCGACGGAGCATTGGTGAACGTATCGTAGATGTGCCGGAATATTCCAGCAGCACGCAAAAAGCTATCCACAGCCGCATCCAAACCGCGCTCCGTGCGTCTGTCGTGACGTGCACCGATCTGTGTGTAAATCGCTCCCAGATTGAACAGCGTGCAGGCCTTCTCGAAGGCAATTGTCCGCTGACACGACGGCACTCCGGTCAGCGAGTCGTACCACTCGAAGTAGACGCCCAGATTGCGATCGGGCGGAAAGAATCGTCGTTCCACATAGTACAATAGATTGTAGTAGCGGAAAAGCAGCGCGACGCCAAGATCATCGCGCGAAGGTGTCTTTGAAGCCTGCAAATGGCAATTTGAATTTGATTTGTAATCAATACTATTGTGAAATGCTTTTGACTTCTTTTTACCTGTCGCGTGTCTGTCATATCGGCTATGGCATCCATATAGATCGACGGCTCCTCGCTGTAGTGCTCGAGAATAAAGTCCGAGAATGGTTCCATAAAATTAATTTCCTTGGTCTCCTTGAGACCCAACGGTATCATTGGCATAATGCCTTCATGACTGGAAAAAAGTAAAAACAAATATTTTATTATGTTATTTCCCAAGAGTTGATACTTGTTGTAAGCTATATAAGGTTATATAGAGTATATTGATTTATCAGTACATTAAAAATATTTCAGAAAGTGCAATATATATGTACATATATCAGATTGTCAAACAAGGAAACTAACACCCGATTGCAGCAGTCTGTTTTTGCTATTCCTTGAATATTTTTAAAGTTATCTGAACGGAATCAAATGAAACATAAAGGCAATTTAATACTCAGCACAACAAAAAATTATTATACGACATAATACTATTTTAATGGTTAAACTAATATTCGATATTCACTTAACATTTTTGAAAAACACTTATTTTATTCTGTAATACTAAATAAGACTATATATTAAAATATACATAACATAACCGAATAGAATTATAAAAAATGTATTTTTAGCTCTTATGGTTTCTAAAATCTAAGAGACTATCTCCTTAAGCTACGGCTTGGGTATATGTATAAGTCTAAAGATTGGTCTAAATAAGTTTTCTTATAATCTGGTTTAATAAATAAATTTACAAGATAAAATGAAGAAACAAATAATAATAAGAACTTGGTTGTGTCTTTAATTTGTATTCACTTTTATTCATTTCATTTTGTTTTTATTATTCAGTGTAGTTATTTATTGATCTGTGCATAATATAATTATAATTTGCCGAACAAAGTACATTGTTTCGCTTGGTAATTGATAAATTACAAACTAGATTTGTGCGTGCTAATACCTTTAGTACTTAGATCTTATCGAGCTGACAATTATTTCCCCAACAAAAAACAAGTACAGGCGACGCTCGATAGAGTAAACAAATCGCAATGCAAACGTGTGGATTTCTTTTTTAACATGCTTCATGTTTTAATATAACCTTTCAGACAAATTAGCTAAGTCATGAAATGTTTATTCAGCTGCAAATAACATTTCAATAATTACATGTGTTTATTCAAATGCACAACTACTAAATGGATTATTTATGCAAATCGGTTGAGTGAACATTGCATTTAACTAGTTCACTGTATCGAGCGTGCACTGTACATGTGTATGCTTTTATTGTTGATTGTCAATTTGTGTGTGCACTGAGCCCTGGAAGTCTTTTATTAATACACACACAGACACACAGACAAGTTGTACACATCAATATATAGTTAATCTATATTAAGTATACGTATTGATATACATTTGTATGAACAACAATCGGGAAATAATTTTTCATATTTGTATTTTTGTCAGTTGTGCATTTAATGACGCTTTTTCACTTTCTTTGTTGCTTTGGCTTTTTGGCGCCGAGTTAAGTTGAGTTGAGCTGATCTGAGCTCAGCTCAGCTCAGCTGAGTTGTGTTTTGTTGTGTTTGTGATTTCGTTCCACTTGAGGGCGCAAAAAGGCGCTTGACCAGAAACTGATGCGCAAAAATTACTACAGCTGCCCAGCTGGCCAGTTGCTAGTTGGAAGTTGCATGCCCCAAACTGGCTGGGAACTGTGAAAACTACAAATTTCAACATTTGCATGCAAACAAAACAAAGCAAAGCAAAACAAAGCAAAGCTAAGCAACAAAATTGCTGCCAACGAAGCGGCTAAAATGGGCGAACTGTTCGATATTCGATCGCTTGACGCACCTCCCACATCGAAATGGAAATTAAAATGAAAATGAATATCTATGTATGTGTACAATATATCACTCGTACCTCTCACTCTGATAGATCTCAACAGATGAGTTGAGTTCGGCCAACTGCTCTTTAAGCAGCTGCAAATTCGAATTGACGAAGCTCAGCTCCAATGCGACAGTGTCTCGCAGTTTGCGATTTGTTGTGGCCTGCGAAATAAATATTTTTGAATTAGTTAGTATACACATACATTTAAATATTATATTTAGCTACGCTTACCTTATATAAATTCTCGGCACCAGCGCGTAGGCGCAACTCCTTGTTGATTTCCTGATTCAGTTTGCAGCGACGACTTTGCAATTTGCCACGACAAGTTGCGGCTCGTGGATCGGAGCCCTGCAATCAAACAATACGTATACACAATTAATGAAGAGAATAAGAATAATAAGAAATAGTTTTGTTTGAAAAAAGACGTCTACTGCAATGGGATCTTAGTTGCTTTAGCTAACAATTTGGTATATTTTATACTGTGTGGTATATTTTGAATATAGTGCTATATCAATATACCAAATATACCCTTTGATACATATAAGTATATCTTAAGAATAATACCGCACACTTTCTTTATATATATTTTATACTTTCTAGTATATTTTGAATGTAGTGCTATATCAATATACTAAATATACCATTTGATAGTACAAGTATTTTTGATTCGGTATATCTTAAGAATAATACCGCACACTTTCTTATATGTTTATATATTCTTCAGTTAAGTCAACGCTTTTATTATCTGCAGTTTAGCTATTTTAAATATTTTCATATTTTCATAACTTCGATACAACCTCAAAAATTTCTAAAAGGGTTAAGGTAGCCTTTAAAATATTTAATATAATAATATATGAATTCTCATAAATGCTACTATAAGTAAACTACGTTTAGTTTAACGCAATTAAAATAGCTTAAGTTAATTTACAATATTTACAACTATTTCACTTATAAGTGTGCAAATTAGCATTTACAAATATATAAAAGGCATGCGTTTAATTTAACGCTCTCAAAATAATTATATTGTTTACTCAAAATGAATAACGAACATAAAAAATTGTAAATTTCAATTTACTGCCTCAAAGAGTAGCATTTGAAATATTTAAATTTCTTCCAAATAAATGGCAGCATTTAAAAATAACATCAAAATATGAATTTGCAAATTTATTTTGACGAAACATGAATGTTTTATTCATACACATTTGCATTATTTATTATAGTCGCATTTAAAAATATTGTTCGATGCGTTTTTTTTTTTGTATTGTAAATTATACAGATGTAACGATTGCAAATTTCAAGATTATAAATGGAACACATGAACTCGTCGTTCATGAACTCATTCAATATGTAATCATAATAATATACTCATATATCTTTGTTTTATAACGTTCAAAAAAGGGGACAAATGAAGGTTTCTTTGAGGCATAATTTGCTTGTGGGACGTGCCAAGCAAACCCAACAAAGTTGATTGACTTTTTTACGGTAGCCTAAGCTGCTCGCTCAGTTAACAATAAAATACAACATACGAGTACAACAAAAATACAAATGAAAAGCAAAAAGCATAAAAGCAAAAAAGAATAACACACAAATAAGACACAAGCTGCCATACAAATTGTGGAGAGGCCAAGTGCAAAACGTCGACGATTTAGAAACAGAAAGAGAAATAGTTGAAGCCTCAAGTTTCAGTAAATGGTAATGGAGTTCTTTTCTGTTCTGTTCTTGGCATAGACGCCCGCATTTTTTTGACTTCAACTGCATTTGCCAGCACACACAGACATGTGTGTACACAGCGAGAAATTGGTTGGTAAATGTACAAAAATGAATTAGGAATACTTTGATATTATAATTGTTTTAAATCTTCGTTTTATACTATTTACATGTTTACATCTTATTTGGATTTTTCTATATGTTTTGGATTTATTATATTTTTATCTTTGAAGTAAGAATCAAGATTTATGTGTCTTTATGATAATAAGGCTTATTGACATATAAGTAGAAAAAGATTCAAAATATTGTACAAATTTCGTGATAAGATTCAAATGAACTTCGGATTTAAAAATTTAAGGATATGGATTAATGTTTCATTTATATATATGACTAAAAAAAGATTGAAATATTTTACACATTTTTGCATAAACCCAATTCAAAGGAATTGTAGAACTCATAGTTTAAAGATTAAAAGTGATGTATATTGAAGTCAATAAGGTTAATGGATACATGAGTAGAAAAATATTTAAATATTTTATAAATGTTGTGGAATTCAAAGATTATGGATTAAGATTGATGTATTTTAATCACAAGATTCATTGACATAGAAGTTGAAAATGATTAAAAAATGTAATATTTGTCAAAAATAAAAATAAAATTATGCGAATTCCGAGGTCTATTCAACATTTTGTTGACTGTTCGTAGATGATGCCCAGAATATTAAAATACAAAAAAAATGCAAATATAAAATTCAGGGTAATATCAATACAATTTGTGGTGATTTTTCGTGAAGTGTAGTGTAGTAAGTACTTGCAACGCAACTAGAATAACAAAAGTTTGTCGTGTTATCTTGTTGTACATTCACACACACTCCGATTTACAAGTATATAGATATTCAGTTGTGTTTGAGCACAAAAGGCCAATGTGCTGGGCCAAGCTGAAACACTCGGTAGGAAAAGTAGCAGAAGCTACAACAACACCCGGTAAACTTGGCTAGACCATAATTACTATGCGTCCACATCCACATCCACATCCACGTTAACATTAACATTAACATTACGATTACCATTAACGTTAACGTTAACGTATTCACATATAGTATTTGTACGCCAACGCAGCGTGACACGATCGCAGATCGTAGTATAGAACGACGAATAGAACTCGTCGCAAACGGAAGTAGGAAGTCATCGTCACGACGACGCTACGCTGCACATTCTGTCTAGAAGTTGGAACCCCTTTTGATACTGACTCGCGTACTTGCTGCATATTTAGTACTCCAACAACAACTACAACGGCAACAGTTGCAACAAACAATAAAAACAACACCTTGCTTATTATGCATTCAATGTTCACCACGTTTCTTGCCACAACCTTCGTCAGCATACGTTGAGGTCCAGAGCTCAATGTTGCCATTTTGCAGAAGGGTGAAGAACAAGTGATATAGTGATATACATACATATGTATAGAGTTCATTCATATGGATATATGTTAATGCACAATGCATAGCATTGCCTTTAGCCAACGAATTGAAAATTTCTTATTTTTTATTATTGTATTCCTTTAGTTTGGAATTTAAACTTGAAGTTTACAATTTGAGCAATTCGTCAAGTAACATTCAAAGTGCAGTTTTAATCGCAGCTGTATTAAAGTGAGATTACTAAAGGTAATATTTTATTTATGAAAAAATAATAGTTATGATTAATAATATATGAGAAAGTTATTCGTTATTATATGCAAGCAGTATAAAAGTAATGAGACAGCTAAATTGAAAAGTATTCATACTAGATATGCTTACTTATATTGGCTAATTACAAAAAACCAATGTGATCTTACCAATAATATTGTGAAAACAAATTGAGCGCTTAAATATACTGATAATACACAAAAATACAGTACTTTACAAACAAAATGTACAGAAATTTAATATGGTATTATATTTGTAATATACATGCGTTGAAAAATAGTTGAAAAGGCAATCTGTTTAGTTAAGCATTTAATACTAATGCTGAATCTTCTTTTTTAAAAGAAAAATAATAATAATGCGAATCGATTGAAATAAGTGTTTCTTTTATAGAATGTATATAATAAATATTTATTTTAGATTTTCTATTTCTGTTCGTTATTTAATAACCTAGTATTTTATTATACTATCGATAACTCTTTAGTATTTCATGATATACAAATTATATGTGCTGGTGCCTATAAAATTGATCTATGAAATGGATTGAATAACCAATTTGTTCATATACTGAAAATATACAAACATACAGTATATAAAGATGTCATTATACACTCTATATAAAAGGGTTTCAATAAACAATTTTTATATACAAATATACTATAAATATACCAAAATGCAGTATACTACCATCATGTGTACTGCTGCATGAGATATTTGTCCTATGAGCGCAAATCAAATTGAATGATCATTTATGTATTTACTAAAAATCATGATTCTTATTTGATTTCTTTTATTCTATTTAAAGACAACTATCTGCTTTCCTCTGCCTAGTACACAATTGTTATGCTAGTATGAAGTGAGAATGTCTTTTAAAAACACAAAGTCGAGAATATTGGTTCATTTTCAGCACCCAAAAGTCTGATCCAAAATTTAAAATCTTAGATCACATATTAATCATTTTATTCTGTCCATCTATCTAATATTCTATCTTTTCTTCGCATTGAAATGGAAACTAATTCAACTTGACTGCTCTCTAATAATAATGAAAGTGTCTACTGTCATTGCAAATGAAACTGATGTGACTCGAAGTGATTTATTTATTTTTGAAATCATTTTTTCCAGCTTCCAAGTCGTTAAAGATTAGTGATGACGGGAGTCAGCTGTTGAAGTAGAGATTGAAGATCGGAGGACCACCAGAACATATGACTGTCGACCTGTTCAAGGTTGAGGGTTCAACAGCAGATGCAGATGCAGATAGAGATGAAGATGCAGATGCAGTTGGACATGTGCAGCTGATGGGCAAACTAAGGAGTATTGACACTAAAGTTCTGACCCTGATGCGATCCGTTGTTGTTGCTTCGGAGCAATGAGCGTGTTGTGTGTTTACTCCTCATAAGTCACCGACTCCAAGCCAGGTAAAGAGTGTCCCAGGTGAATGCATTTTCAAAGTGTGGCTTTACCTTTTGTTTGCCAGCTCAAGCTGAAGCTGAAAGCTGAAGTGTAAGCTGAGGCTCAGTGTGGCGAGCCTTGTGTGTGTTGGCGTGTTCTGCATAATTAAAAGAGTCAGCAGTACACTCTCAAGAGGGGGCCGTTGTTGTTGGACGTAGTTTATGACCGTCTCAACAAACGCCGACGACTCTCGAGCATGCGGATTTGGCAGCTTACAGCGTTCAGCATTGTCCACAAATAAATGGCGCCCGCCGTGATGCCGAGTTGCCGAGTTGCAATGCCCATCCACAAGTAGCTGGCTAGCTGGGTTGCCTTTGCTTTGGCTGGGCAATGAACTCAACGTGTGTCGCTGGGACGGATCAACATTGCCGTTGGGCCTGATCGTGGATCGTCGCTTGGGCATTAGACATGCATCAGCATCGCTTGCACGTGCTTGAAAAGTCAATGCACCGACGATGAAGGAGTGGAAGGAGGAGGCGATGGCGAAGGCGGTGTTTGCTGGCCAATGGCCAATTGGATGGGATTGGATGGGCCATTTGGCAGCCGATTTGCCTGAGCCGAGGCCAGCGAAGTGTGCAAAATGATTGCATTGCAAATAATAATGTTGTGTGCACATCATCTACTTTGACTACAACGAGCACAGATTAACCGATTATCTAGTTGATTTTTGTGGGTTGCCACCAGACTCGAAGTCTCAATCTCTCAATCTCACAATTTCAATTTCAGTTTCAATTTCAATTTCGTTTTCGCTTTCAATGAAATACTCGAAATCCAAAGCAACCAAAAATTGCCGTGAGTAGCATGTATAATCCCGGAATTGCTGAAACCCCGGAGCGCATGCAAATGACACGGTCAAAAAGAGTGAGAAACAAACAACAACAAAATGCGAGCATCAACTGCATAAATACAAATCAGTGGCCAAAAAAAAAAAAACACAATTTTCGAATTATGCATGAAAGCGCCCGAAATGGCAATGGGAATTTCAGTTTCAATTTCAGAAAACATTAAGAAATGAAAGTGTATTTTGTTGAGCATGTGTTTTGAGGGCCAACAAAGCCAAGCCGCCAAATCAATATAAAAAACGAAACAAGGCGATTACGACTTTCAAAGTCGTCAATGTGGTTTTTGTTTCAAGTGCCTAGAATATTTTCTGCACAGCTTCAGCAGCAGCTCGATCAAAGCGTCTTTTGATGTCTTGACTTGTGACTGACCTCTTTCATTCATTCTCTTTCGATAGCTATTCATAGTATTGTTTCATAATGATTAGTTTTTTTTTGCGCTTTAGCTTTTGGTTTCACAGTTTTCGATTTGGTTTTGTGGAACGTGTTTCGTTTAAGCCACTGTTGGCCCATATTCAAATCAAAGAGGTCAATTTGTAATCATCACTAGACGACAGCCTGACATATACTATTTAGATGGAGGGAGTTAGGGAGGGAGGCCCACATTTCACAATCATATTCATAGCATTCATACTTGCCACTCGCAGCACTATGTAACACTTTCTAGAGCTGCTTGCCGCACATTCCGACACCCCGAAAACCAAAAAAAAAAAAAAGTCAAAAACTAAACAAAACCTGTTCCTGTCGCTTGTTGTTATGTTTGGGTTGTGCCTTGTGCTATGTTGTTTGTATTTTTTTTTGTTTTTTTTTTTTTTTTGGCTAGTGGTACTTTCACCTGTTTTAAGGTTTTCGCGCTTTGGTTTTAGTGTTATTTGGTTTTATTTTTTTTTTGTTTTACAAATCGGGTTAGAGTCATTAATTAAACAGACTCATAACAGAATTTGAGGCAGTCGGGGAAACGCTTGGCCAGCATCACAACACATCACACACACATCAATTTCTGTGTGTTTTGCTTTTTTTTTTTGGGGGGGCATTCTGTTAGTCACAGTTGGGCGCCGATTAGCCCAGCAAGCATCACAGCACACACTCTCTGATGTATCTGTATCTGTATCTGTGTATCTATGGTGTCCATTGTTGTTCCCTGACAACTGCGACCCACTGGCTTTGTTATATGACCCGAGACCCATCATAAAACGTCAACAACAAATACACACATTCTGTAGACCTACACAACAGCTAATTTCATATTGTACTTTCTGATGACTTCAATACTCTATCATCAAGTGAAGTCTTGCTCAACGTTTATATAGCAAAGTCTATTAGCAAACAATGTTAAAACATTTTGTAAACAAGGAAACTGAATCGAAAAAGTTTAAAAACATTTTCAAGCTAAACAAATTTGTAAATTATATTGCATATTGTTTAAACTGTTTCAAGCTAAACTTCATTTTATATAGTCAACTACTCAGCACAATTTTATGTAGTTCCTTTCAACAAATTCAAATTCAAATTTTATCAATTTTTTTTATTTTTTTAAATTTTTAATGGATCTTCCACAAACACATCTATAAATCAATGTATAAACAATTTATATTAATAACTATTTCAAGTTAAACTCAGTTCTATGTATTTACTTTTAAGCTATATTTCATAATCAATTTCTGTTTACTTTTTGTATTATTTGATCTACCAAAAATATATCTATTAATCGATGTATTACCTTTTTATATTTTTAAAAATGAAAATAGATTTTCTGAACGTTTTTTGTATTCATTCACATTCAACAAATTTGTTTAATATTCTAATAAATTGTGTTTCTAAATTTCTAAATTTTATTATTGATGGCTGCTCAAAGTTCCAAATTAAGAAGTTTCTAATATATGCAAATTCTGCATCAGAATTTATGAATATTGATTTCATGCTAAATATGCATATCGAATATCAAAAGAAATGCCATATGTATATAATAAGTTTCCACTTTTGATCAAAATAATAGAAAATGCCATATACGAAGAGCTTACAATCATTTCAAAAAGCACTTCTTAGTCTTTTATGCCAACTCTATAAAAGTGTTTGTTCAGAATGCAAAGACCACGACAAAAGAAAAAAAAAAGCCACAAATAGAAGCACAATAAAGCACTTCTTTTGAACCGCAAGATGCGAGATTAATGTGTTGCTAAACCAAGGGGAAATTTCAAAAAACAAATTCAATTTGCATTTTGGCCAAATGCCGAATGCCTCTCCGAATGTGGCTCAACAGACCGTAAGATTTGCATACCACAAACGATGCTATTCGTTTTTATGGGCACACCGTCAATAGGGTAGCTCGAGTTGGTTAATTGAAGATTAAATTGGCAAAATGAATTACACAAGCAAAAAAAAAAAAAATACAGAGAATGGCAATAAAGTTGCAGCTGTGAAATGCCAGAGTCAACATTAACATTCAAAAACAAACAAGCAACAAGTAGAACCAATACCAGAAATAATAATAATAATAATAATAGCAACAACAATAACAACAACAACCACAAGCAACAACCTGTTGCCATAGTGGCTAAGTGACCCACATGTTGGCAGTCGCAAAACTTGTTCACATTCAATAATACAAATCGCTTAAGAGGGAGACAGAGGAAGAGAGAGAGAGAGAGCGTGCAATAAAAATCATCGGCCACAAAAATGCTCGTAAATATGCGTGTTAGCTGCTGCTGCTGCCGTTTGCATATGCATCAGCAACAGGCAGGCAGCAGCAACAAGTGGCAAGCGTTAAGAGGCAACAGCTTAGAGCAGCAGCTGGAGAGAGAGAGATATATATAGCTATGCATTTAATCGTGCACAACTCGCCTGGGCTTTGCGACGAGGAATGCTGAACACTTGACAAAAACAAAAAGAAGCAATAATAGCAACAGCAGCAACCACAGCAACAGCAACAGCAACAACTATTTTATCGCACAAGTGTGGAGCGAAGTTGCTGCTGCGTCGTTCTGGAGCTCAACTGGTTTTTTGAGGTCGTTAGGCAGCAGCAGCAGCAGCAACACTCGCAACAACAGCAATAGTCGCAGCAGCAACAGTCTTCAGCAGCAGCAGCAGCAGCAACAGCAACAGCATCACCCGTTAGCTTCATAGAGCCAATGAGATTGAATTTGTTGTTGTTGCTCACTCGCTCACTCGCTTGATAACTGTAAGCGACAGCATTTCGAGTTTCGGGAAATTGGAACACACACACACATTTTGGCTCTTATTGATTTTGGCTTCGACTCGGCGCGGCTTCATAGTGAAAATATATTTTTCGCCAAATGCCAACTTTGGCCCGTCCGTTAGGCTCGTTAGCCTGGCCCCAATGATGCGGCAAATGATAAATGATAAATGTGCCGGGATCACCGTTGCTTCTGCCGCTTCTCCCAATTCCCCTAATTCCAATTCCAATACCAACTTCAATCTCATTGCCTTACTTAATAGAATCGCCGACAACGATTTGGGACACAACTATAAAAATGTTAGGCCCAAAGGGTCACACAATAAAAAGCGTTCTGTTATTTACAGCTTGTGCGATTTGGTCTCATTTCTTTTTTGAACAATAAATTAAATTTCTTGCCTTAAGTGAATTCGGGCTAATCAAGTTTTCCTCTCATTTTAAGAATTAGGCTAAACTTTTCGTTCACCAAATGACATTATAATGATATAACTATTACGCTTGAAGATGGCCATTTTTTTCAACATTTTTTTTAAGGTTATATTTTACGAAATTATGAAAGTCTAAGCTAAGCTTTTTATAATAGTTTAGAGCAACGCTTAATTTGATACTTTTGAATTTATTTCAGAATTGAATAGTATTTTGGGTGAGTTTATATTTTACTAAATCATTGTAGCTAAACTATATATAATATAATATACCTTTAAGCAACGATTTGGCTGCGATCAGATACAAATTTTAAAAGTTATTTAGAAATCATTTTATATGGCTACTGCTATCGGGTCTTAATTAGTTTCGTTGAGAATCTGGTATTCTTTGTAGTACTTCTGTACTTTATAGTATACCAATATACCAAATATAGCATTAGGTATATTTTGGTACTTCTTTGGTATAATAATTTAGTATGTTTTAAGAAAAATATCACTTTTTTTATTAAAAAATGTCTTAATGGTTTTTTTTATTTGGTATTAATTAATTTTCAAACTGTTAATTTAATGCTGAATTGAATACTATTTTTAAGGGTATGAGTTTATATTTTACATTTAAGTTGAAACGAGTTTGCCATATTTTTAATATTATTTAATTTCATTCTTTTTAAGTTTAGTTTTTTAAGGGAATTATTAAAGTCTAAGCTAAGCTATTTATAATTATGTTGAGTAGCGAATTTGGGGCTTTTTTGCAGCTATTTAATTTTATACTTTTTATTTATATTTTGAATTTAGATTTAAATGCGAATCCGCAAGCTAGCTAAAGCTGACTTTTCTGCTCAATTCAATTTGCGGTTTAAAACAACAAAAATCAGCCAAATGGCATATGTATAATAATTTGACAGCGATACAAATGGCTCATCGCATCATTAAATAATTAACTGCTAATGACATTACGTGCTAGGTCGAGCATATTGAATGCAAAGCTAGCTCGTTGGCAGCGCTTAAATGGTCAGCCATAATGGCTAACGAAATTGCCAAATCAAAGCTAAACACCCACCACAAGACCAATCAAAAAGTACAAGTACAACGTACAACGTACAACGTACAACGTACACTTATAGATACAACTACGGATATGGATACACATAGTATAGAGATCTATGGTATAGATCTCTGACTATTTCAGATTGGTCTACACATGCCAGCTCTGATTGACGCCAAATTGCCAGCGGCAATTGTCAATGGTTGTTGTTGTTGTTGTTGTTGTTACTGTGATTGCTGCTGTTCTAATCGCATGATGAAAAACCAATTTGGCTAGAAAATGTACTAGAAAATTGGCATTGCCATAGAATATGCCACAGATGCTCCACTGTGTGAGTGTCAGTGTGAGTGTACTCGCATTCGTATTCGCATTCGTATTCGTATTCGTATTCGTAAATGCCTTGGCATGTTTTATTTTCCCACATTTGAGTCCAACTTGCCCGTGTGGCTCATCAAATCACGTATTGAAATTGCTGCCGTCCCCCCTTCGCCTTCGCCTTCCTCTTCCTTCTCCATTTCTATCTCAAATTCCCTTTGCACCTCCCAGCAATCATTTCCCACTCAAAGCCAGACTGTTGTTGTGGGCGCCTAACAGCGGCAACAGCAACACCAACAGCAATAGCAATAACAACAACAATTGCAGTTCAACAAATGTTCAATTGCAAAATAAATCGATACATTTGATTGGCTAGAAAATACCCTGCAGTTGACTACGATATTTTTTATTTATATTATTTTACAGCTGTGAACTTTGAAATAGCAGTGATAAGCGACCTGCGCGTTTACAATTCAAAAATACTGTTATAAACACAACTTCCAGATAAAATTTAGTTATAACATCATATTGTATTAAATTTATAATAATTAAACAGTTTTTTTCAATTTGGCGAATATGGATATTAACAAATAAAATTGGGGGATTTGTCAACAACTTTGAAATATTGAAATTTGCTAAAATAAAAAACTTTTAACATAAAATCCTCATTTGACTTTTATTACATTAAGACTAAATTATGTATAGAAAATAAATTTTTGGAATATTCACTACATGTTATAAGTTAGTGTTATGATAACCAAAGAAAGTTAGCTAAAAAATTTGGTGCAGAAAACTTAATTGTTAATAAAAACTTTATTATTGATTCCAGTAAATGAACTCGCAAGCATTTTACACATAAATAAATTGTGTAAAAACAAATAAAATATAGTTGAAAATATAATTTAGTTTATACACAACTTTTACATCACAACATATACAAATATCTATATTTAAATTACATCTTTTGTATTAAATTCTTCCCGAAAAAAAAGGAAACCTTGACAGTCTGTTTTAGCACATAATGGAAATTGTATCAATTAAAAATATATAATAATAATAATCAAACAATAAAATAATAATAATTTGTTATATTTAATGCATTGCAAATATCGGAAGTCTAAGTAAAATTTGTTATATATAAAACTAATATATAAAATTAGAAATAATGTTGAATATATATTTTGACTTCAATTGAATTGAATTCCTATTTATGCAAATCTTGACAAAAAAAAAAAACTGTAAGTTAGCAATCAAAAACTTGACTTCAAGTTTCTTAAATGTAATATTATTATATGGTTATAGTTCCAACTAATTTTCTTAATACTTGAAATAAAGTGATTTATACAGCTCAGATTGTCCCCAAGTCGTTAAACCCTTTCTCCTCGATTTCTTAATGGGTATTAAAAATCTAATTAGTCATTTGCTTAAGCGTTAACACTAAAGATTGTATTCATTCAATTAGCGAAATGCAGAAAAAAATTTAAATGCGAAAACGTAGTTTTCTTGGAATCAACTGGAATTCCAGACAGGTTTTGCATACTCATAAAAATAAAAATAAAAATAAAAATACTACTCAATTCGATTTTAGCGTGTAAATTCCAAACACAGTGGTAAATACCTCAAATTGTTAGTAATATTCTATATGCGTCATCTCGCAATAAGGTTATTTCTCACCTTCAACAAAAACAAATAAGCAACAATAAAACTCAATTGATTTGAGTGCGAAAAAAACAAAGCTCAACAGCGAGCATAATTGACGATTGTTGTCTCTTTTTTTTGTGTTTTTTTGAAGGGGGCTGCTATTGCATAATAAGTATTATCACAAGCTGAAAGCGTCTACAAAGTATATATTTATTGGCCAAGAAGCAGCTAAAGTCGCGAAACTTAAGTGGCCTCAAAGCGATGCGGCAGCATTCCAATGAGAGAGAACTCAGAGAGTCTCAGTATTAATATTTCATTTTGGTATTTTATTTGCATTCAAAATCAAATAAAGTGTGAATGTGTGAGTGAGTGAGTGTGTGTGTGTGTGTGTGTGTGTGTGTTCAATGGCGGCAAATGTCAAAAATCGCAGCTGGCATATGTCAGAATTGTGTGGCAAGTACTCAAGCTTGAGCTCAAGTATTTGTCGGTTTATCACGTAGGTGGCGCATATAACATACATATATAGTATACTATTATACATGTATAATATATATACACGTTCCGCATACTTAGTCTGTCTCTCTGTCTGTCTCAGTCACCTGTCCATGACTATGGCTAACTATTCAATTATGAGCAACAACTGCTTTGCGAGACGATCTTTTAGACGCACGTGTCTCCACTCGAAGACTTCTTCTCTTCTTCTCGAGTCGTCGTGGGTGGACACAAGATACCTTGCCACTTAATACGAGTGAGTATTCTAGCACTTATTTCATAGATATTCACACATCATATTTGCTTACCATTTGCTCCAGTTTCAGCAGATAAGACATTGGCGACTTGCAAGTCATTTTGTTGTGCAAAAAATCCACAACACACACACAACAATTAAAGTGCACAATTGAATTACATTTAGTTGCGCAGGTATTCAAACTATTTATAACAAATTCAATTCAATTTGCAGTTATATTTATTTCCATTGAATTTCGCTGGCGAATCACGAATCAATTCGAGTTGAATAATAAATTCATATGCATGACATTTAACAACAAAATTCAACACTCACTTCACACACACACACACACACAAAAACAAATTTAAACACAAAGCTGACCTTGAGGTCCAGAGCATTTACATTTAGATGCGATTACAGATTCGCTTGCTGCACAAGTGGATCAACCAAAAAAAAAAAAACAACAACAAAACAAAACAATGGCAAAATTGCCAAAATTCGTGAATGTCTTTGAAAATATCTTTCACTTTGGAAGCACAATATATAAAATTTGCAAAATGCAAATGCAAATTCAAATGCGAATGCGAAAAACCTCGCGCAACACGTCCGCAATCCTCGAGATACAGAACAGTTCTTGGCCGCTCTTTGGCATTGGCAATAGTCCAAGTCCAATCCAATCCAATGCCAATGCCAGAGTCGCCGTCGCCGTCGCCGTCGCAGTCGCTACGATTCCAGTTGGCCAGAACGCAGCAAAAGAGAAAGAGCTGAAGTTGAAGTTGAAGCTGTAGCTGAGGCTGTAGCTGAGGCTGTTCGCTGGAAATGGGTAAACTTCTTGGATAGGCTGCTGCTGTGTGTAGATCTGGTCAGGTGGCTTTTTTTTGTGTAGTTCTTTGTGTTTGTTGCTACTTCGGCCCCAAACTTGGCACAGACTCAGCGAGCGAAAGACCCAAATAGAAAATTGTGTATTTATGCTAATGAAGTCACAAATGAAAGCCAGGCGAATAAATAAAAATGAACCAAGTCAGACGCAGGCGTTCGCGTTCGCGTTTCGCGATCGAGCCTCATTTGCATGTGTTGCCAAAAATTGAAGAAAAAAAAAAGTTCATTAGCAGGTGGCAAGTGGCAGGAGCCAATGGCGCCCTCTTTGTTGCCCCGTGCTTGAGTGCAGTTCAATGCTGCACAAACTGGACTTGAGACTCTTGGAGTCTTGGTCGGGATTGCGCTGGCGGAAGTGCTGTGTCGAGTCAGCAAGATTCTCAAGAATCATATACTCGAGAATGCGCTGCGGCAGTTTACAGTTAAACAGTTAACAGCGCTTTTGCACGCTGTCATCCCAAGTGGCAAATGATGGCCAGTAGTGGACCGTGGACGGTGGACGGTGACCAAGAGCATGCTGCAAGTTGCACGCCGATGCCCAAATCACTGGCAATCATAATTCAATTGCAGTTAATTTGTGTGCGCAATTTAGGCAGTCGGCAAATTGCCTGGAAACACGCACGCACTCCACTCCACAACTGCTCCACTTGTGGCCTATATAAAGTGGCTGGCTGTCAACACAAGTTGCATCAGTTTCCAAGTTCGTCACAATGTTTCCATTAACAATCGCACTTGTGCTCCTCAATTTGCTGCTCCTCGCGGCGGTCAACGGTCATCCGCCGGCAGCAACAACGCCTGCACCGATGTCAGCTGCTTTGATGGATGCCACTGGGGAGGCATATGACAGCAAGTTCGATAATGTGGATCTGGATGAGATACTCAACCAGGAGCGGCTGCTTAACAACTATATCAAATGCCTGGAGAATGCAGGACCCTGCACAGCCGATGCCAAGATGCTAAAGGGTAACTATCAACAACAACAAAAATAGTATTTTTTTTGTGTAATGTGGCAACGCCGTGGGTGGCTGCTATCGATAACAGCAACAAGGATCGTATCGATTAAAGGAGGCACGAGTATCAATCGTGCAGAAGCAAAACCTGCTAACAACAACAAAAATACATATTAAACGAAATTGAAATCCATATACATATATTTATAAATACATTTCAATTGCAGACATTCTACCCGATGCCATGATGACGGACTGCGTCAAGTGCACGGAGAAGCAAAAGTATGGCGCCGATAAGGTGACCAAACATTTGATTGACAATCGTTTGGAGGATTGGATGCGTCTGGAGAAAATCTATGATCCGCAGGGCAGCTATCGCCTCAAATACGAGGCATCGAAGCTATCGAACAAGCCCGCCAATGAAAAGATCGAACTTGAAGCCGGCGATGGTGTTCAGGGCGATTCTTAAGCCTTTTCAAGTGCTTTAAAAACATACTATATACTATATACACTTGTGTATATTCTTTTCCTTTTTTGTTTTGTTTTCTTATTCCGCTTATTCCGCACTCACAGAGCACACAATACAAACATAACATAACGAATAATAAAGCATAATCCAAAGAGCAATTAACTTCCTACTACATTTCAATTTGCCCAGCTGACAACTGACAATTATAATTACTCATTGTGCGAATTATGAATGTATTGCAACTAATGAATTGTTGTGAACCCAAACACCCAAAACGATCTGTTAACTTTGCACAAAACAATGGAACAGAATTTCACACAATCTGCGAAAATTGTTTCGTTTTTATTTTTTCTGTTGTACTTGTAATTACATGCAAAATTCGATAACAAAATTCCAGCGCGGCGTCAAAACTTTTCAAAATGCGCTACAATCTCGAAAGTCGAGAGTGGAGACTCTTGGCAAGCAATTAGTCCAAATGCTACCTTATATAACCGACAAACAATTGTGAGCTTGGCATTGAAAACGAATTGGCAATTTGCGCATTCATTTCACAGTTGTAACCTCTCTAAATAGTCATCGTTTGTTTAAAAAAATAAACAGTTCTGATTGTTGTAATTGATTCTCAATTGCGTGCAGTAAATTTGAGATTGGATTTCAAATTTAGGATTTACTTTCAAGAGTCAAACAAATAACATACTCCCAAATGTAATCGATAGCCAATTATCCAATTGTTAAATAAACACTCGATGCTTGTAGACTAAATTAATTGCTATCTAACTTTATAAATATTTAATCGAGGTTGAAGAATTTGTCATTGAGTTATTTGATATTATAAATATTATCATATAACAAAATATTTTGCTAAGCCAAGCTGAGCTGAACTTAATCTTCATCAACAACAAATATTTGATCTAAGTTGACGAATTGGTCATTTAGTTATTTGATATTATAAACAAAATATTTTACTAAGTCATGATAAATTATTTATCCTAAAATTACACCTATAAATCAGCATAAATATTTAAGCGTTGTCATTGACATTTCATTCAACAAACTATTTTTATTTTATATGAATTTACATTTATAAATTTGTTTTAATTTTTTCGTAGTTTGTTTTTTTTTATAATTTTTAAGCAGAATACTGCAAAATGAAACTGGTTTCGTTTGAGGCATTTAATTAATTGGAAACTATAAAAATGAAAAGTGCAGGTAAAAACGTTTGCTCCATTTGTGGAATGTTTATGGGATCTACATGTGTGTACTACATATATACGATGCTCTTATCACTGCCCGATCTTCAGTTTTTTTATAGTGTCGCAAAAGTTGAGGCATCATCATCATCAGTGTCTACATGTTGATCATGATCATAAAATTCCGTCAACACACCCACATTCAGCGGTGGTCGCGAAGGTCTGTTGTTTGGTTGGCTTTTCAAACGAAATGCGACATCTGGCTCTGACTCTGACTCTGGCCAAAAAGGTGTGGCCCAGAGCCAAAATCAAAAGCCTCGCACGCTCTTTTGGTGCGAAACGCTGCGTTGCTGTTGTTGTTGTTGCAACAGCCTCCCAGTTATTCAATTGTCAGCCAACTGCAGTGGTAACTCAATTGTTGAAATGGTCAAGAGCCGCCGCATCGCCGCATCGAGTTGAACGAACCTGGCTGGCTGACGGCAAACAATTCGATTTGGTTTTGCTTCAGTTCGGTTTGCCGTACTCTGTGTGGCTTTATTCGTCGAACGATGCGCGGTGCGGGGAAGGGCAGCAGTGGGAACAAGGAGGGGGTTTGTGGGGAGGGGGAGGGGGAGGGGGGAGCAACACCCGTTGGGGACGTGCCCGCCGCAATGGCAGCCAAACTTCCGGTTTCATTTCATTTAGTCGTAAACACGGCCATGCCAGCGATTCAAACAATCCAAAGCCAGGCAAAACAGTTGAAGTTGTTATTGCTGTTGTTGTTGTTGTTGTTGCTGTTGTTTCATTTGGCTTTAGCCTCAAATTCATTTGTGCTGTGTGCCCGCTTCGGTTTTGCGGTGGGCTGCGCTCGGCTTTGACTGTCAATCAAATTCGTTGATGGTTTTCCGCTTGCCTTTGACTGCAATCCCATTTCCCATTCCCCCCATTCACATTTACAATGATGCTGTTGCTGCTGCTGTGATTGTGGCTGTTGCTGTTGCCCAGAGCGAGGTATGCAATGCAAACCGTGGCACTTACAAGCTTCTAAAGTGGCTCAGTCTTTCCGGCCATTGCACAGTGGAGCTGGATCAAACTTTTTCAACTTTATGATTCGCAAGTGAAGAATTTGTTTTAACAATTTCGATTTATATCACTATTTTTATTAAAGTTTTCAACTTGATCCGTAAGTGAAGAATTTAACTATTGTTAAATTGTAAATTGAAAATGTTATTATTAATATTTCAAATATATTATTAGTTTCTTAAAATGCAGATAAAATTAAATTTAAAAGCATTCTCGCTATACAAAACTTCTTAGATAATTCTTGAGTAAAAAATATAATTGAGCTTTGAAATTCGAATTGGCATTAATGTTAAAACCGTTTACACAAAATTTGCATACTCATAAATTGTAAATGCAATATTTTAGAAGCTAAAATTTAGATCACCTTAAATGACATTTATATTATAAATTGTTGCCATCAATGCTTTAAATATTTTAAAATTGTATATTAAATATTTTTATAAAGTTGCAGCCATTTTTATACTATTACTCAAGAATATATTTTAAGTTTCAATATTTTGATATGCATTAATTAGATAAAATATATATTTATTTAGCTTTTTCAGCAATACCTTAAATAAATTGCACATTTGTAACTTTAATATTGTTTATTGTACAATTTATTTAATTTTATAAGCAAACGTTTGAGCTTACCTAATTTATTGTTACATAAATAAGAAATAAGAATAAAATTTTGATCTTTAATTAAAATTAATGTTAAATTTATGAATAATAATGAAATAGATTCTACATACATACGTAAATTTTTATTATTTTATATTAATTTTGAACAGTATGTATGCAAATTCAGGTCATTGCTTATAAGGAATGCATCTTATGTTTGGAATTTTAAGTTACACAAATTTAATATAAATATTTGAAGTCACGTAAATTTGATAAATTTTTTCAATTTATACATTTAATAGTTTTGTACATTAAACAATTTAAAATGACATTTATAAACATTAATAAACTGTAAATTTTATTAAAACGCTAAACTCATCAACAACAAGTTGCATCCACTTAACAGATTTCGCTTTGCTTTTATATGAGCAGCTTTAATTTCGACTGCGAAGATTGTAATAATAAATCTACTGTCTTAAATTTGGTATAAAAATTTTCACTAGTAAAGACATTAAAATTTTAACTTGTTGTGTGCAAAAACTATAAACGATAACTCAAATATTTTCAACTCAACAATTTAGTTACATTTAAGTAGCGCAATTATATTTGCATATATTTGTTTATTGCTGGCAATTTGCATAAACCATTGAAAGCATAAAAATGCCATAATTGCCCCACTGTGCAGAGAGCTGGCTGTTAGGTGCGTAAAGCGAAGCTAATTATGCGTGCAGACAACAACAATATTTAGTTCTAACTAACTATAAATCTCAATCTGAATCGCTGTGTGCGTATATTTATTACTGAGCCATCATTACAAACAAACGCAGCAGCAAACACAAACACGTACGTAAAGCGAGTCCATTGAATGAGGGTTTCAGCAGCTGAAGTTCAATGGCTTATTGGGATTGAAAGTGGTTGGTTGGTTGGTTGGTTGGTTGGTAACATAAAAAAGCAAGTATATTTAAGCTGCTTGTTTGTGTTTCAATACGCAAAAGAACCGAGAAGTTTGCAGTGGAGGAATGACCTCGACCCGGCTGTCAACTTCAACTTCAACTTCAATGGCTTCACGGTAAAGCCAAGAAATTGCATCAAGAGAGCGACAGCGAGTGCGTTGACTTGGCTAATATGGATATGGGACGTAGATATTACAGCGTTGTTTTATTTGCGCTGTTTTTTTTTTGTTTGGCCCTTGAATTGTGTTTTGCAATGTTTATGTTATGTTCATGCCACAGCTGAAATTGAAATCATCAGCATAATAATTACGCGCCGTAACACGGCAAATGTCAAAACCAAGTTCGAGTGCAGCTCCTCCACCACCATCTCCTCCCAAAAAAAAAAAACGGCTCCCAGGCCGTTTAGCAACTGTTACGAATGTCGACGTCGACGAACGTCGTCGCAAAATAATAAAGAAATGTCATTGTCAACGGGTCGCAGCGTTTAATAAATAAATTATGTAATTACGGACGGCATGGCTGATATTTCGCATCGCATCCATTGCATGTAACGCCTCGTAATCCAGACCCTAGTTGCCGCTTGCCGCTTCAAGCTTGCCACTTGCCACTTGCTGCTTGCTGCTTCACATGGTCGAGTGAACACCTCGAAGGCAGCACAACAACAGAAGCGACACTGGCGACACTTTGTTTCATTTGCATTTTGGTTTCAAGTTCACAATCGCTTCTCCTTTAGCAACTTGTGCCTCGTCTTCTCTGCCGTTAGCCGCTTCAGTTGCTGCCAATTGGCTACAACGGATGATTGCCCGTCATCGACTTGGCTGATTGGATTTCCTGTGAAGCGTGCTCACTCTCTGCTCTGCTCTGCTCTGCTCACTGTACTCACTTATTAGCCATGTGCTAAATTATTGACTTCCTTTTGCGACTGCATATCATTTTCACAAAGCAAGGAAAAGGAAAGCAAAATGCGACTGCGACTGTGACTGCGAAATGGCAAACGCTAAATTGGCATCTACTTGCTCGCTGGCAGTACGCGTTACCGGTTTTCCGGCCCAAACAACAGCGTCAAATGTTAGCCTAGAATGTTAATGGTGTCTTAAGACACTAACGTGTGCCACACACACGCGTTAATAAAAAAAGGCACAACTGGCCCACTTGAGCTGTGGACAAATGTGGCCAAAAAGGTAGCAGCTAAGCTTCAGCCACAGTGGGTCAAGGCTCAAGCTTAGCCAACGAAAAAAATGCAGCACTTGTTTAGCCAAAGCAACAAGCACAATTCTATGTTAACTGCCAAGAAATCTCTTATAAGTCTCATTACAATTTGTCAGCAATTTTACTCAGTATACCTGGGTAGAAGGGTATTATAACTTTGCGCCTATATAAATATATCAAAGGCTATTTCTGATATATTGATATACTCTACTGCTACTACATACATCGTTTGGTATATTGATATACTCTACTACTACTACATACATCGTTTGGTATATTGATATACTCTATGACTACTACATACATCGTTTGGTATATTGATATACTCTATGACTACTACATACATTTGAAATATACCAGAGACGATATTGTTATGCCCGTATCTAGCATATTTTAAGTGTAGCAGTTTATAAATATACCAATTATGTAATGGTATTTTCGGTATATTAATTTGGTATATTTAAAATGTGGGAGTGCATGAATATACCAAATATATAGTATATTTGGTATATTTCGCAATGTTAATTTAGTGTATTTAATATATAATGTGGTGATATATTAACATACCAAATATAACCCTTGGTATATTGTGGTATTTTTCGGTATGCTAATTTAGTATATTAAATATATAGGAATATAATTGAAGTTATATATCAATATACCAAATACAACCTTTGGTATATTGTTGTATTTTTAGGGTATATTAATTTGGTATATTTAAAATGTAAGAGTATAAATATAGCAGTATATCAATATATCAAAAGTAACCTTTGGTATGTTGCAGTTTAGTATATTAATATGGTATATTTTCAGAGCAATACCGCAATGATTTGCTTTTATTGAA
The DNA here is from genome assembly GCA_019972355.1 of Drosophila kohkoa. Taxonomy (NCBI): domain Eukaryota; kingdom Metazoa; phylum Arthropoda; class Insecta; order Diptera; family Drosophilidae; genus Drosophila; species Drosophila kohkoa. The sequence continues at coordinate 2,684,230 of BJEL01000077.1, forward strand.
AATGAGTATCTCACAGTCGAGCACACTCGATTGATAGCTTTCTTACTTGTCAATGAAACTCGAATAGATATATCGCAGCTGAGAGCGAATCAAGAGAGTCTTAAACATACCCGATTGTGAGTGAGAAACGTGATTTCCGTTGAAAAGCTAAAGCATCATCTTCATTCGCAATTCATATCAATTATATTTATCTCATTTTTTTACACTCTCTAGTTTTCGACGAAAAAAGTCGTTCATTCTTAATCTTAATCAATGCATTCATGTTTATCTTCAACTTTCTCTAGCTAAATAAACATTTATTATTTTCAACGCTGGTAAAAAAAAATGAGTTGTTATTAAATCTGATAAATTCATATATTATTTTCAGTGCATTTAACAGTCGTCTAGACTCTCACTCTCTTCTCTATCAGTTGTCTTCGCACAATTAATACTTGAAAGCAATCTGAAGTTGAACCTTTTGCGACTATCTGAAATTGTCCTGCGCTATCAATTGTGTGACTTCCAAAGAAACAACAAGAAGCAACAGCAACGTAGAATGATTCAGAATTTTGCCAGAAAGATGAGAGCAAATACAATTTATCAAAATGTATCTGAGGGATTTATCTTTGTATCTTTGTGTGTTGTTGTGTGGCCTACAATTAGCCAGAGTTATGCTGAGCTATGCTCAGCTCTTTTAGCCTTGTTGGCCAAAAACAACAACAACAATAGCAAACCAAAATAATGTCAATAGCCCGGTTAATTGTTAATTGCCTGAGCATGCTCAACAACAGCAACGACGACGACGACGAATTTATGTACGTTTGGAGACAATTACGCTTACTATTACAATTACAATTACAATGACGATTACAATTACAAGCACAATCACAATCGCAATTATGATGATGTTGGATGCAAATTCAAAAAGAAGCAAAATTATTTTAAATGGCTATAAAACATAAAAAAATAAAATAAACGAATCCACAATAAGCTAATAAAGACGACAAAGTAGCCGAATTTCGCATGCTCTGCAAAATGTGCAAGTAGCGCAATTTGATGGCTTAAATGGCTTACTTCTGCCAACTGCCAACTGTTAACTGCTAACTGGGCTAACTGCCCACTGAGCGCATTTATTTTCGAGTCGCAACAATTGCAAGTATTTCTACTACTATCAAATTGGCTGTGTCGGAATTTTTGTGCTGTCTCGTTTACGAGTGTTTCTCATTTTTATTTTTATTTTTCGCTTTTCGTTTTTCATTTTTTCTCGTTTTTTTTTTTTTTGGTGACTGCGTAACTTTTGCAGCTGCTGAGATTTTAATGAGGTTTTTCGATTTTTCAGCCAGCAGCAGTCGCTGCCATGAATCCCTCAACTTTGACTTATGGCCAAGCTCAGCTCAGCTCAGCTCAGCAAGCAAACACAACAATTTCTCAGGCGCTTTTCAGCTAATGAATCGTTACAAACAATGGAAAATGCCGTAGACGCGGCTGCTGCTCAAGCTAGTTTTGTTTTCCATCATGCTGCACTTGGTTTAAAGATATTTACCCGTGTGGTAAACATTTGATCGCACATTTCCATATACAAATAGCTGGCAGGGCATTGCCATCAATCGGTTTACATTTACCTTGACATTTCAAATGATCTCGATTCGATTTCGATTTCCATTTCGATTTCCATTCGATTCCGTTGAAGAAGCTCTGGCTTGTTGGCATAATCTGAATCGGGTTCACATTCTTTAGCGTTAACGCTTTACGTTATCGTGTGTGTGTGTGGCAATGTGTGTGTTTTGCACTTGCGTAAGCGGGTTAAGCAATCGATGCGTACTCGTAACAATAACCCAAATTGACTGTCACAACACGCACACAGAGCACAGAGCACAGCAAAAGGCAACAACACAAATAAGAACTGAACTGAACCATGTAACGGAAACACGATAAGGAAATGAAAATGTCAACAAATTAAAGTCGAACAAGAAGTCGATCGCTCACAGCTTTATAGCCAGGCTACCTCAGATAGTGCAACACAACAGATACAGTGAAAAAAAAAAAGGTGTTGTAGTATTTTTGAAATATTCATTTAGTATTCAATTGTTTAATTAATCCTTTTTCAGTATTCAAATGACAAAATATATCTAAAATAATAGATGCCAGCTAGAAAATACTATCGATTACAATTTCATACTATACTATCGATTACAATTTCTATCTACTTATAGCTCAGTTGGTAGAGCTGACGCGAAACATGATTCGTGTGTTTTCTAAGGTCCTGGGTTCAAGTTCTGAGAGATTCAGAGATAAGGAAATCTTTAATTTTTTATATATTTTCAGATTTTTACAAAACATTATAGGGAAACTTATACAGGCCAAACCTCTTGCTTATATTATGTTGACTTATTAACAGCTAAAGACTATAACTGCTAGTTAAATAATATTATGTCATAATATTTAAATGTTGAACAACATTCAAAAAAAGGGAAATTTTTATGGTATTCAAATTTTAATCCCGAAATAGAAAACAAAAAAAAAAAACTTTTTGTAAAAATAACAAATGGTATTCAATTTGAATCCCAAATTTCGAGAGCGAACATTTTCGTACTCAACTTAACTAAACTCGAGTTTCAAACTCCGATTTCCCTCTGTGCAGTTCTACAAATAGAGGCAATACCTTTGAGGCCAGGCGACCAGTTATAAATGCTACCATTTTGTATCCATTCTCAGTTGCATTGTTTCCAACTCGACACAAAAGGCTATATAAATTCCGATAAGACGCCTTATTCCAAAATGCATTCAGAGCCGCAGCAACAAAAGGTCGAAAATCAGCTTATTAGTCAAGAAGAAGAAGAAGAAGATCTTGAGGAAGAAAAAAAACCACTTAGAATAGCATTTGTAATGCAACTCTGCTTAACGTCTGTCGAGTTCGGTTTTATTTCTTTCTTCTTTTTTAGACATTTCTTTCTTTTTACGCCTTATCAGATGCCGAAAGGTTTTGTAATAGAACTCGGCTTCTTGTATGTGGTCAGTTACGAAGGGGGTGGGGGGGGGAATAAATGAATACAAACAGATTACATTAACCGTTTAAGGGCTACGCCCAAAATAAGAGTAATGACCGATTTTGATAACATACCCAAAACAAAACAAATTTATTATTCTCGTAATGAGATTGGGAGAGATTTGTGTGGCAACTTTTAACCAGATCAAACAGCTAACATATAGTATCAATAAAAAGTTGCGATAATCGCAACTGGTTTATGCTTTTAATTCAATTATAGATGCTAGAAATTGAGGATTTCTTTTTGGCCATTAAAATAATTGTAGTTTACTCTTAAAGTTGCTGAAAATTACGGTTATTACATTAAGTTTGTAAATATTTTGTAATAAAATAATTTCGTTTTCAATTTTATATGTTTGGTAATTAAAATAATCTCGTGTCGTCTGTAATTAAATCGCAACTCGTTTTTTGACAAATGAATTCGCGAAATTTCTTTCATTTTATATAATTTCTCTAGGTCTTGTTGTTGTTGTTGTTTTGGCTGTTGCGAGTGCATAAATATTTGTGAGTATTTCAGGTATTTTAGCCAAAGCACTCCTTGCCAATTTTTATCGCCGCTGGCTCTGGGCTATAAACATATGGTAGACCGAGACTGAGACTGAGACTGAGACTTCGATTGAGACACGCATAATTCGTTTCACTTGCGCTTTTCTGCCAGCTCTGTTGTTGCATTTACACGGATAAGACTTTCAACAGCAGAAGTTGGGATACGCATTTTGCAGTTTGCAATGCGACTTCACCTGTTCGGCCAGTTTTGAGACACAAACACAAACACACACAGAGTCGGAGAGTTTTCAACTGCTTTCTATAGTCGCCTCTCTCTCTCTCTGTCTTACGCATTGAGAAGCGTAGAAAACCTGAGTGAAATTCCTTGACCAGACTACTTTACTGCCCTCTCCTCCTCTTCACTCTGATCTCCTCCCATTCCATCAAAGTTGTTGCTGTTTTAAGGAGCGACGATGCGGAATCGGAATTGGAATCTCAGCAACTGAATCTGGTTCACGATCGGCTCCATTTATGGGTTGGGGCCAAATTGGTTTCCTCACTGCAAACTAGGCTAACCTGTCGCCACTTACCTTTCCCCCACTCCTCACTCCCCACTCCCCACTCCCCACTTGTGCACTATCTCACTTCTTTTTTTTTTTTGGTTTTATTTGACTACCTTTCTGAGGTGTCGTCTGGGTCTGGTCGGGTGTCTTTTTGGGCGTTGCGTGTTGCGCAACGCATCAACAGCCAAAAAAGCCGAAAACAAAACAAAAATGTTGTCTGGACGCAACAATTTTCCCTCGACTGAGGGAACAAAAAAAAAAAAAAAAAAACACAAAAGTTGTCAAATTTGCATAACATTTCGCTGGGCGACCAAATCGTTATTGTACAATAGGAAATGGAAAAATGTTGTTAACCAACTCAAGCTCAGAAAAATGCGATCCCCCTCCCACCATCCCCCCCTACACCTTTTCCCAACACACACTCACACCCCGTGATCAAGCAAACAAACATGCAGCAAAACAAGAAACTAATTTGCATAAATAACTATTTCTCCTCTTTCTTTATATTTTGTATTTTTCTTTTTTTTTCGTTCATTCGTTCGTTCGTTTGTTGTTAACAACAAAAGTTGCGTGTGACTTTTGGCCAAAAGTCTGATATCAAGTGTATATACATATATACATATTATAGTATATGAAATGGCATTACAGCTTTCTCACGATCTTTGTGCACGCATCGAAGCATGAACTGTGGCGTTATTACACCTTCATCTTCTTCTTCTTCTTCTTCTACTTCAGTTTCTTCTGCTTACTCTATATATAGCCCAGATTCCAATGATGCCCTCGAGATTCTATCAAAATGTCGCTCTGGCATTATTTCGTTTTGTATTGTCGTTTTGTGTTTTGCCACTGCTGAGTCAGCTAATCTAATCATTTCATTTTTTTTGGCAAGCTTTGCGTTTCAATTTGATATCATACGATGTAATTTTGAGCTAACTCCATTACGCATGCTACGCTTTAAAGTAAAGTGTGTCACACAATTTGTGGCCATGAAAATGTGTTTGGCCCAAAAGTGGAGCATCAAACGATGTCAACGCTGTTTGCAAACCATTTTCTTCTCTTCATATCATTTTATCTAATTTCATTACATTTGCATTTCATTCCATTATGTTTCATTAAATTACACTCCGTTCCATTTCATTCCATTCTGTTTCATTAAATTACATTCCATTTCATTTTATTGCGTTTCATTCCATTCTTTTGCATTCCATTTCATTACATTGCATATCATTCTAATACATTCCCTTTCATACCATTCCATTCTAATTCACTTCATTTCATTCCCTTTGATTTCATTGTTTCCACTCCCATTTGATTTCATCCCATTCCACTTCATTTCATGCCATCTTTTTCAATTTCTCTTTATTCAAATTAATTTCATTTGATAAATTTTAATTTCATTCCACTTTATTTCATTCTATATCTCTTCATTTCATTTCATTTCATTCTAATGTATTTCATTCCATTCCATTCCATACCATACCATTCATTCAATTGGATTTCATAAAATTCTATTTCTCTTCATTTTATTAAATTACATTTCATTGCGTTTCATTCCATTACATATTATTTAATCACATTTCATTTCATTCCCTTGCATTCCATTTCGTTCCAAACCCATTTAATTGCATTCCTTTTCGTTTCATACCATCTTTTACCATTTCTCTATATTCATATTAATTTCATTTGATAACATTTAATTTCATTCCACTTTATTTCATTCTATATCTCTTTATTTCATTTCATTCTATTGTATTTCATTTCATTTCATTCCATTCCATTCTATTGCATCTCATAAAATTCTATTTCTCTTCATTTCATTAAATTACAATTAATTTCATTTCATTCCGTTCCATCCCATTTCATTCCATTCCATTCCATTCCATACCATTCCATTCTATTGCATTTCATAAAATTCAATTTCTCTTAATTTCATTAAATTACAATTAATTAAATTTCATCCCATTGTATTTTATGTCATTCCATTGTACTTAATTTCATTCCATTTCATGTCATTCCATTTCATTCAATTACATTTCATTTAATTCTATTTCTCTTCATTCGATTTTAATGCATTTCATTTCATTGCAATTGAAAATTCATTACATTATTTAAACGCTTTTTACAATTTACGCACCTGCGACAAAGTTGCAACAAGCGACAAGCAGCTGCCCACCTGCAGCATGCAGCATGATTGCATTGGAAAAGCTGTCAGCCAATTGAGTGGACTGCAAAAGTTACTTAGAGAAATACGACTTGTAACTTTCACCGCCACCGAGGAGCCATTGGCAAATGGAAATGGATAGCCACAAAAAGTTTCCCTACAGCCTCCGGGCAGGATAGTCAACCAAAAACCAAACTAAAAACCACAACCAAACAGGTGGCGTCTTTTTTTTTTGTGTTGTGTGTTGTGTGTTGGGGTCACCAGCGAGTGTAATCTAAGGCTTACATTATGCATTTACCCAGACCATTAGCAGAGATTTCAAATCTCATCTGTGACAACGAACGAACAAACAAACAAATAACACAAAACAAAAAAAGGCATCAGGCTAAAAAAAAAAAAAAAACAGTAAAAAATGACGTAGTCATTGACGCTGGGAAAGTGAAAAATCTCACACATTTTAGCAACTGCAACTCACAAATGCAATTTAATTGTGTTAAACACTATTTTTTTTTTTTTTTTTGTGTGGCACGATGATGTGGATGACATGGCCACTGCCACGCCCTAAACCAACAGCACACAAGTGCTTCCAAGAGACAACAGTATCCCAAGTTAGCTCAACACTTAATTTGCTTTTGACTTCTGTTGTGTTTTTGCTATTTGCTTTGCACTCAGCATTTTCCGATTGGAAGAAAGCACAGAAAGCACTCTCTTAAGATTATTTTTATCAATGCACTTAAGCAAATAAATAATTCATTTGCAAAACAAAAATTTAATCGATTTCGAGTTGAAAGAACATAAATGAAACTGTGGAATAAGTGTTTAGAAAAAAGTTTAGCTAGGATTATGTTTAAATACTTTGGCACCTTTCGCTTTCCACTTGTTTTAAGATTCTACAAAAATAAGCTGAATCTTCTATGCTAATGCAAAAAATAGAAAAATAAAACGAATCGTTAAAAGCTTAAATGAAACTTTTTCAAAGGTAAAGTCAAAACTAAATAAAATTATTTCGTTTTTTTTTAAACTATAACGATGTTAAGAATCGAGAAAAATAAATATGTACATTAAATCAAAGCATACCAAATGGTTAACACAAACTCATCAAAATCTTTGAATACAAACACCTAAAGCGAAAGATTAAGCTTTAATCTTTACTACTTGAATTATTTATAATTTCATTATTTAAGCTGCATCCTAAATCATTTAAAAATACTAAACAAATCTGTTTCCAGCATCAAGTTATAACTTAAATCTTAAGTACTTATGTAAATGTGTTTGCATTATTCCTGGTTTTTAGAACTTACGAATATAGGTATATTTAGAGTACAAAATCTAGGAAAATAAATATGGAAGAAATGTGTAAAGAAAATGGTTTAAGCGAAAATCTTGAATACTTTCAATTTCTTAAAATAGTCATTAAATTAAAATGGTTGCTAGAAAATGAGAGAAATAACTTCAAATAAAAATTGTTTCTCATTTTGGAATTTATATTTCTTTTTAGAAGATTGAAGAATCCAAATTAAAGCTTTAAATGAAGACAAACTATAATAATTAGAAGAGTAGAGTTGCCTTCTTTTCTGACTACTTAATAATTAGAATCTTTCACTAAATAAGAGTAGGTAACTTCTTTTCTGTGATACAAATCAGCAAACAAATGGCAGACAGTGTCGTTGGTGTTGACTTATTGCTTAACTTGGTCGGCATATTTGCGCAGCGACCGATCAAATTAATTGTTATCGCCCAACAAACATGCCAACAACATGCAAACAAACAAGTGAACAAACAAACAAATATGCACACACACACACACACACGAATTTATTGAAGAGACAATCTAGCAAACAATCTGCATATTTCTGTATGTTTTATTGCTGCCTTTCCTACGTTTTTTTTTTTTTTTTGGCTAATCAGCATATGTACACAACGTGGGCATATATACACATCGAATATACATATTTATATATTCAAATTGTGAAATATCTTTTTTGGGAGTGGTCTGGGCTGTTTCCCAGAACGTGGCTAGAGGCAGAGACTGAGGCCCAACCATTGTCATTGTCATTGTCATTGATCGATTGTTCGCTGTCCTCCATATAATGCATGCACAAATGAAAGTCTGAAAAGACTTTTGCAAGCCAGCGAGATGATGACGAACGAGATGCGATGATGCTCATCAGAGAGCTTAGAGCTTTGCTCAGGGATATCGAACAGTTCATGGCTCTAGGTGGTGAGATTTCATTCATAAATAGGGCTAATGACAGTTGTTGCTCAGTTAATTTGTTCAATGTAGTTCTGCAGCACAATTTGAGATAGTTTGTCTCAATCAGAATGCACTTAAGAAATGGCATTCTAAGTACAAAGGCGCTATGAACTCGGCTCTTTCCGTCTGTCTGTCTGTCCGTCTGGCAATTTGACGCAACCTTTTGATGGGTGGAAGGGGGCACTGCACATGAAATGGAATAATGAAAATCAAACTGCAGAACCGAAACAATTTTCCCAACAAATTATGACAGGCAACACAGTCGGCGAATGGGACGAGCAAAGAAAGCAATCACAAGGGCCAATCATTCTTGGCCCGGCAGGTCGTGAGTGCGCCAAGAGCCAAGCACGGAGTCTTACCAAAAAAAAAAACACTACACAAATTGTTTTATACACTCTTCTGTTTCTACTTCTACTTCTTGGCGAACGTAATCGGCCAGATTGCCGGCAGACTGACGAAGAGAGAAAGACAGAGAGAGAGAGATAGAGAGAGAGGGTCGAGACCCCGAAACTGAAAAGGTTACAGCACACACACACACACATACACAGAACATTAAAACTGAGAACTCAGACCCTGCATGGAAATTAACACTTGTAGAACTCATCCGAAAATGCGACGCTTCGAGGTTTTTCTTTCGGTTACTTTGTCGACGTTTTTTACGTGTTTTTTTTTTTTGCTTTTCGTGGCGGATGTTCATAAAGTTGTAGAGAAGTAACATGGGTTCTATGAAGTCAGCGTAGCGTAACAAAAACCCACAAAGAAACACGACAAATAAAAACAGTTCCACTTGACGCCGATTATAATGGAGTAACAAAACTAATCATCATCTTATCAACAATTGGAATCATCCATAAACAATTGCCCAATTCATCTGATTTGATGTCTTTGCAGTGTTTTTTTGCCGCAATTTGCCGCCTCCGTCTGTCTGTCTGTCCGTCTCTTCATTTTAAAGCTATTGCTATCGCAGCAGCAGATGAATCTAACTATAAATTTAACTAAAATTATATTTGAAGTCATGAATAATATTCTAAGTATATAATGTGGAAAAAAAGATTTGTGATTTATCGTTGAACGGTTTTTCATTTACTATATGTGATGGATGTGTCTTAGACTAATGATACAACATCAGAAAAGAACAAAATACAAATCGAACGGTAAACGAATTTCTTAAATATATTAAGAATATTGTGTAAAACCAATCTTGAGTCTAGAACCCTATGATCAACGACTGCTAGCCATAAAAGTTCAAATACTTAACTGGCGTATCTTGATCATTAATGATGCCCAAGAGCTCGACCAGCAACTAGCAATTAAATAAATTCAAATCAAGAAAAATAAAAAAACTAAAACTATATTTAATTTTTTTATAGTAATCAAAACATGGGACTTACTCTTTAATTTAGAAACAAAAATAATATAAATATGCAAGAAATATAATTAACATTTTTTATAGTAATGAAAACATAAGAATTACTCTTTAATAGATGTGCCAGTCGAGTGTGCTCGACTGTGAGATACCCGCTACCCATTTTGAATAAAAGCAATATATTTTGCGGTATTATTCTCAAAATATACCAAATATACTGCAAAAATACTAAAAATATACCAAATTGTATATGTGGTATATCGATATAGTACCGCATTCATAATATACCATAGACGGCTCAATGTACCAGATTGTCAGCCAAAGCAACTAAGACCCCTAGTAAGTAGGCGTATTTGCCCATACAAAAGTATTTCTTTAATAACTGGAATCAGGAATCATAACTACTATAGTTATTATTATATATACCAAAATTCGCAACTCTAGCTTTAAAATTACGCTTGTTATTCGATTTTAATTTGCGGGGGCGGAAGTAGGCGTGGCAAAAATTTGAAACAATCTTGATCTGCGTGCAAACAAAACAAATACTGTCGAAAAAAATTATAGCTCTATCTCTCGTAGTCTCTGAGATCTAGGTGTTCATACGGACAGACGGACAGACACACAGACGGACAGACGGACATGGCTAGATACTTTATAGGGTCGGAGATGCCTCCTTCTACCTGTTACATACATTTCCTGTCGGCACAAAATAGTGTAAATATGCAAGAAATATATTTAACCTTTTCTATAGTAATGAAAACATAAGAATTACTCTTTAATAGATGTGCCAATAGTTCGCCTTTCTTGAATGTGTGTAATAAGAACTATATTCATTATATTGTAATAAACTTTGTGATTTGTTCAGACAACTTTATCGAACATGCTGTCAATAATTTGACAGAGTATTTAAGCATTGGAATGCCAAAGCAGTCGTTGAACTAAGGGCGATCCTACAGGTTGTTATGAGACTCAACATCGACATCGACATCGACTGGGTGTGGGTCACGGCTGGTTGCAAGTTGCGCCCGAGTGGCGTTCAACTGTGACCAGGTTGTGGAGGTGGCAGGTTGCAAGACTGCATCCGGCAGAGCAAGTACTGCAGGGGGTTAGGGAAGGGGAGGGGAGGGGACGGGGGGAAATGCTCAATTAAGTTGGGCAAACTTTCTAGACACGCCTACCGAAAATCAAATCAGAAATCAAGTACAGAAGTTGTTGTTGGTGCAAACTTACGCGAACAAAGCAAAATGGCAGCGCTTGCGGCTCGTCGTCGTCGCCATCGTTATCCATGTTGCCGTTTTGATTGTGCAGCAGCTTGTTGTTGTTGACTTGTGTTGTTGTGTCTTCCTCTTCGTCTTCGGTGGCGTTGACGCTGACGCTGACGTTGACGTTGACGCTGACTGCGGCTGCGGCATCCATTTTGTATTTGTATTTGTATTTGTATTTGTCTTGTTTTCGTTTTTATTTTATTTTATTTGTATTTTTTTTCGACTTTTAAGAACAACAGCACGTTGCACGTTGCGTTTCACGAGTCAATTGCGATTATTGTTGCTGTTGCTCTTATTGTTTAGTATGTTTTATTGTAATTACCACGCGGCGGCTGTTTTAATTGCAATTAACATGAGCATTAAACATTGACTTCAATCAGCGCATACGCAATTCACAATTCGCAATACGTATACGCGAGAGTAATTCAAGTAATTCAAATAATAACTAGCGGTTATTTCTCCTCTCCTTCTCTTTTTGCCTCTTCTACCTGTTGTTGTTGTTGCTGCTGCTGCTTCGCTGTCTCTTTTGCTCTTTGTGCAAATTTCACTTTTTCCGCGGGGAAGTTTTCAGTTTTCAGTTTCAGTTGCAATTTTCATTGAATTGCCATTAAGCATCATTATGCTGCAGTTAAAGAGAGGCACCGTTATACATACATATGTATATAGTATATATATATTGTATATATCTATGCTCTATATGCAACATAAATGCACAGCTTCATTTAATTGCCAACAGCGAAAAATGCATGCAAAAAAAAAAACAACAAAACTGAATGCAATTGTTGTTGTTATTGTTGTTGTTGTTATTGTTTGCTGATCGTGTCGTGTGTTTCGCTCGTTTCTGCTTCTTGAAATGGGAAAGTTTATCTCAGCTCGTTCCGCTTTTCTGATTAATCTGATGTAGTACGCGATTATACTGCCGTATATGATCTCTATTCATTGTCGTCGCATGGCCAACTAATCACATACATATTTATTAAAAAGTACTTCATTTAGTCACTTTAGTTATCTCAGCTCTGCAATCTTATCAAGCGACACAAAAACACACACACACACACACACACACAACAAATATCCATTGCAGTCTAACTATGAATCATCACGCATTACTTTGCTCATCTTTACAGCAGCAGTTAAAATTTTGCTAATCCCAAATTACTCGAAAAAATACTTCCTTTTGATCGATGGTGGTAATCGATACTTGCACTCCAATTGGAATATGTTTCTCGACTTGTGCTATCCTCTAACTCTCGTTTGTTAAGAAAATAAACATGCCAAAAGTAAATCTTGCTTCATCCAAAAAAGATTTATTATCTCATTTAAAACCCTCTGCTTCAGCATAAAAATACTTTTCGAACTCTAATCCTTTTATCGACGCCCTTTTATCGCTGCCTGTCATCGATACTTATTATTCCGAGTCCAATTGGAATAGCCCAATAACCCATTCCACTTTGCTGTTTACATTGAGCTTTGAGACCAACAACAACAACAAACAACAGAAAAGGTTTTTTTGTCCGATTTGTCGCTTTCTATCGTTGTTTGTGCGGCATTTAACAAATGACGTGCAGCTCTAAGAATCTTCAATAACAATAGCAACAACAACAATGCAGCATCACAAGAAGAAGAAGCAGCAGCAGCAGCAAACAGCAACAATAGCTTCAAGTTCTGGGTCTTCAAATGGGGAGGGAGGTTGTGGTGAGGTGAAGTGAGGTGGGAGGGAGGGGGGCGCGTGACTAAACTGGTTGGCATTTTTAATTTGTTATTCTCGAATGCCAACAATTGACACAAATACACACAGAGTAGACGAAACGAATTTATCTACAATGCATGGTAAGTAGCTTATTCTGCTACTGCTGCTGCTTCTTCTTCTTATTATTCGGTGTTAGCTGCTGCAACGGAACTGATCTTTTGTTTCACTGCTGCTTCATTAACTTTTCCACATCATCAGCAGCAGCAACAGCAACAGCAACAACAAAAGCAAGAGCAACAACAACTCTATCCACATTCACCCACTGAAATTTATCGTTTCGTTTCGTTCGTATTCGTATTCTCATTTTCATTTTTTGTTTTTGCAGCAACTACTTTTTATTAACATTTGCATTTTTCAGCTTTTGCGTACTTGGAGTTCACAATATTTACCTTCCGCTGTTCACAAGCTGCTAAAACAACAACCACAACAACAACGGCCACACTTGTTGCCCGTTATATTTTTGCTTCTCCTTTTTTGTGTTGTGTTGTGTTGTTGTCGTATTTATTGAATAAACAAAAGATTTCTAATTTGTATGACACTCACACTAACTCACACGCTCGCTATCTGTGTGTTGGCTGCTGTTCGGCAAAAGGTGAGTTTTTGTTTTTTAACTCGATTTTTTATCTAACGCAGTCGTTCGTTAATATCGTTGCACTTTCCACTGGCCAAAACAAAACAAAACGAAAAAAAAAACACACACACTAGACGCAACAGGTTGCTACCTCAGAGCGGCGAACAGAAACTAGCGTTTGGTGCGCACGCTCAACTCGACTGTGTACAACTACTGAAGGGGACCAGCAGCACCGTCTCCCGTTTCGATTTCCAAAATATAACCAAACTCCATTTGCTAGTATTTTATCAGTATTTTTATAGCAAGCAGTGCATCAAAGATGTGGTCACATTAAAGCCGGCATGCAGTTCATTTCGAAAATTATCGATAGATATGAGCGAATCATAACATTTGTACCCAACAGCCTAAAAATATAACGGTTTTTCAATATTCAAATAAAACGGAGTTCAATTTTACTAAAATACGGATTTCCTTCACTGCACCGCTTAAAGAGTGACCGTTATATAAAGGCTTTCACCGAATAGTTGTGTCAATGTGAATAATTTATAGAGCTGTTTAAGTGAAGTCACAAGATGCCTTTTCTGTAGTAATTTAAGCAAAGTTTCAAATTAAGCGGTGGATTGCTGTTTTTATATGGCAAGGAAGCTAAATTGGGATGGTATTTCAAATGGCTCCTTTTACATTTATTTTTAATTTTTCCATTGAGTTCTGTTTAATTCAGTTTATTTTTATCGCCAATTATATTATTGTTTTTTATTTGTCTTATGTCTCTTTGTCTTGTAAATTCACGTAATTAATATATATATATATGTATATATTCAGTCCATTGGTGTTTCAATTTTAACTACTTAAGTACCTATACATTTGGCGAGAAAAAAAAAACGAATTTGTTAAATTTCCATATTTGTTAACACCATTGTGCACAATTTGCATATGACCGTGCCGTTTTGCAGATTTGTAAAATATATCGATATATTGATAACTTTATTTATGTTCAACAACCCTAAAAGGTATTCTGATGCTCAGGTGAGTTGGTCACATTCTTCCACGACAGCTGAGCTAGCAACAAAAATAAATATCGAATTTGTGTTTGTGTGTTAGAGGCTAATAGAAGTGGTTTCTTATGTTTTTCGGGAGCATTAAATAGGTAACGCCCTTGGTAAATACAAAACAATACTACACTTGGAATCAGCTCATACGACCAGCAAAATAAAGTGGCTTATCTAAACACTAAAAAAAATCAAGCAAAACATTAAAATTTTTAGTGTCGATGAAATTGGCGAGTGGCGGTTTGTTTTGAATTTTTATATAATTATTCACATATATTTTTGTTGTTGCACAAAACAAAAAAAGACTTCAAAGCGGACGCAGTCCCGGCCATGTACACATACTTACACACACACACACATGCCCACACATATAGAATTTTCTTGCTTAGAGCTTGTGAAGTGTTATTATACACTTTAACAGACGGAGATGCTGACTTTTACAAGCGCTTTGACAGCTGACAGCTCCCAAATGACAGATTGCATGCACAGAGAGAGCAGAAGCGTTAGCTGCCTAAAACAATAGTTGGATATTTAAAGTATAGACAAATAATGTATGTATGAGTATATGTATCATTGAAAATAGTTCTTAGCAGACAAACGGTCTATAACTAATTAATCCCCCTAATGCATGTTGAAAATATGACAACAAGACGGAATTAAATAATCCAATTGCAAGCAAAGAGACGGAAAAACGTATAACACTTTTTTATATTATTAAACAATAGTTGTAGAAATTCAATTGATGAGCAACATTTATCTAACGGAAAAGTCGATATCAATATATTTGTAATACGTCTTACTTAAATGATAATTCCTTTATTTCGAACGAAAAATGGAATTTAGTTAAATGTCATTTTGAAATTGTAAAATTCGTGTAAAAATCGTTGCTGATTATTTTTTGTATTCAAACAGAAGCTTACTAGTTTGTAATTGTGCGCATTATAACGATACACTTTATAAATATACATTTTGGTTGAATATGGTTCACTCTTCACATTACAGAGGCCGCCGTAGGAAGGAAGGAAGAGATGACCGACCCCCGAGGATTGCGTCGCAGTGTACAGCAGTGTATCAGCGATTATCCGTATCATAATGCCAATGATCTCCAAACTGATCTGCAAGCCAGCTGCAAAAGTGAGTGTAGAACTCATTGTCATCATGATCGACCAGTGCCCATTTTTTTTTTTGTTTTTTGTTCTCCCCATGTCTTTATCTCTGTGGTGCAGAAGTGCAATTTTGGGCGATTATGATTGCGATTTATGATTTATGATAGTGGCAACTACTAATTTCTGGATTGTGTGCGTGTTATATATACATATATATATATATACTTATGTATATATTTTGTTTTTTTCCAGATTCGTTGGACTTTGTGCAACGCCTGAGCCTCTTGAATAAATTTGATGTGCACACCGGCTGCGTGAACACGGTGAACTGGAATGCCAGCGGCACACATTTCGTCTCCGGCTCCGATGACAATCATCTGGTCATCACCGAGGCCAAAACGGGCCGCATCGCCGTCCGCTCCAAGACAATGCACAAGCGGCACATATTCAGTGCTCGCTTCATGCCGCACACCAACGATCAGGCGATCGTCTCGTGCTCCGGCGAAGGCATTGTGATGCACACCGAATTCCTTGCACCCTACGGACCAGGCAAGACTCGATCCGAGGAGGCGCTCATCGATGACGCCGGCCGGGCGGCCAGTCTGTTCGATTGCCATGCCTTTGGCAGCACGTACGATGTGCAGCCGCTGCCCGATTGTCCGCGCACGTTCTTGAGCTGCGGCGAGGATGGCACCGTTCGCTGCATCGATCTGCGCATCAGCAGCAGCTGCCTGGAGGCGGTCTGTGAGCAGCACATCTTTATCACGGCGCCCTGTGCTGTCACCGCCATGGATGTGGCGCCCATCAACTATCACAACATCGCCATCGGTTGCTCCGATTCGATAGTGCGACTTTACGATCGTCGCATGCTCACGTACTCGACCACGGATCGTGAACGGATCACCTGGCCACTGAAGGCATATCCCATACCCATGGAGTATACGCGTCGTCACTATCGACCGACGTGCGTCAAGTACAGCGCCGATGAAACGGAACTCCTGGTCAGCTATTCGATGGAGCAGCTGTATCTGTATGATCTGCGACATCCGGGCTACGAAGATGGTGAGCTGCTCAAGAGCGGCTGCTATACGCCCAAGCTGCGGCGCGACGATGATCCCGAGGCGCAAATGCCGCGTCTGCGCTTTCGCGGCGATTGGTCCGACACGGGACCCAATTCGATGGCCACCACCGAGCAGGGACAGAATCGCCTCAATGTCGGACAGGCGCGACCGCCGCTTGAGCCGGGCGTGTTGAATCGCCTAAGCGACGAGATCTTTCGCATGCTCAACTCCCAGACACGTCCGTCGCGTCCCCTTGCTGCCAGTAACAACAGCAGTGGTGGCGGTAATGTTAGCGGTGGCGGTGGCAACAACGGCGGTGGTGGCAGCAACAACAGCGGCAGCAACAGCACTCCACGAAGCGGCGGACACTTGAGCTGGCAGGATGCCGTCATGCGTACGCTGGACAATCGTAGCGATCGCAGCAGCAGCCAGCTTCTGACACAGATCAGCATGCAGCCAGGCAATCCAATTGAGGCGTCCTCACCACCGACGCCCCCTCCACCGGCAACAGCAACTAGATCCCCAACTGCTGATGGTAAGTCTGAGCACACCATCACACCTAAGTGTCGTAAGTATTACTACGAAATATTCCATAAGGTATAGTTCTTTCCATTTTCCATTTCCATTTATTCGAGGGAGAGCGCAAATTATTTTTTAAAGTAGAATAGAATTAGAATTATTTTTTATACCCACTACCCACTACACATAAGTGTAATAAGTATTATTATGAAATGTTCCATAAGATAAAGTTATTTCCATTTATTCGAGGGAGAGTGCGAATTCGTTTTTAAGGTAAAATAGAACTAGAATTATTTTTTATACCTATTACCCATAGAGTAGAAGGCTATTATGACTTTGTACCTCCTTGAAGTGTAACAGAACAGGCAGAAGTAAGCACCTCTCAGTGTCAACAACCTAGACGATATAGCTACGTCCGTCTGGCCGTCTGTCCGTATGAAACACTCGATCTCAGAGGCTATAAGAGATAGAGCTATAATTTGTTATGTTCATGCATCTATTATGTTTCCACACAGGTCACGGGCTTCAAACCCACTTTCGTCCCACAAATCGACAAAAATCGAATAACAAGCGTAATTTTCTGTAAATACAACTAGAACTATAGTTTTCCTGCAAATTTAGTTGGTATCAGATAGCAATTTTAAAAGTTATTTAAGAAATACTTTTGCATGAGGAAATTCGCTTACTTACTACGGATCTTAGTTGGCTTCGCTGACATTCTGGTATATTTTGCACTCAATGGTATAATTTGAATGTATGAATATAGTACACTATATAACCATACCAAACATAGCTTTTGGTATATGAATATTTTAAGTATTTTTGGACTATATTCGGTATATTTTAAATTAATACTGCACTGATTTGGTTTGGCTCACAATCTGGTATTTTTTTTTTGCATTTTGTGGTATATTTTGAGTGTAGTACTATATAAACATAACAAATATAGCCTGTCAAATATAATTTTTAGTATTTTTAGAGTAGATTAATTCGGTATACATATTTTAAAATTAATACCGCACTGTTTTGCTTTTATTCAAAATGTGTGACAGGTATCTCACAGTCGAGCACACTCGATTTCAAATATGGCTTTCTTAATTATTTTGTATCTAAATATGTTGACTATACAAATTGTTAATTTTTAATGCTTGCGTTGAAAAAAAAAAAATAATTTTCATTTATTTTATTTCACAAGTAAAAGTTAATTAATCATTTCAATATAAATAAAATGTTCTTTATTTAATTTTTTGCACAAATATAAATTAATTAAGTAAAACAATTCGGTTCAATACAAAAATTGTTTTGCTAGTTTTCAGTACATTCAAGACTCGTTTTTTTTTTAGTTTATTTTATTAAGTGAAGTTTTAGTACAAACAAAAGAACATTTTACCAAATCATCACAGTTTAAAATGCCTAATAATGAACATATCCCATAATTAAAAATTTACTACAAGTACTTAAATAACTTCTTGGCCAATTTCTAAAACTTTCGAATTTCAAAAAATGTTAATAAGTGAGCTATATCTTACAACAAAAAAATGTATGGATACTGTCCTGCTTTCTTAATATAATATATTATTCGATTGTCTATAGAACCCACAATATGAATAGATTCTTTGACATTAGATATATCTCAACACTTATTTATCTCAACACTTATAATCCATTGAACAATAGTTTTAGAAAATATAAAAATTGCAATTTTAGAGCTGATCATTAAACGGCATAATTTTTATACAAAATCGGAACTTTCAAAAATGATTAGATCAAGAATTTGTATTTTGGGATTTATGTTGTTGTAACTTATTATGTTAAGTATTAAGTATGTTGATTATATTTCAACTTATATATAGTAATGTTTCCAAACTGTTGAAAACAGTATTTATAAGGTTTTATTTTTAATTTACAATTTAAACATTTGTATACTTATTATGTCACATTTTTCGTTATACTATCTTTACTAAAATATAAGCTTTAGATTAGCAATGTTTTAATTTATGGCTGAAATAGTATTTTTTATTTAAGGTAGACTTTCATGGAACTTTCATAGAATTTGTATGCTATAGATTGAAAGAGCAAAGCAAAATGCACGCACTCTTTCACACTCATTTCGATACGATTTGATTTAAGATAATAAAACCCAATATTCTTGCAGTAACCATGATAAGTGCTGAAAAAGTGACAACCGAAGCTGAAACCGAAGCCACAGATGCAAATCAAAAGATGGACACAGCGACAACAGAGAAAAGCGCTGAATCAGAAGTGCAGACGGAGACGGACACCAAAGAGGACACGGATATGGTGGAGATGAAAGGAGATGGCCCAAAGTATCCGATAACGAAATTCGACTATGTGAAAATGTCATTTAGCGGACATCGCAATTCACGCACAATGGTGAAGGGCGCGTGCTTTTGGGGCGATGATTTCATAATGTCTGGATCGGATTGTGGCCACATCTTTGTGTGGCAACGTCAGACGGGGAAAGTGGTGAAAACCCTGCTGGCCGATCATCGTGTGGTGAATCGCGTTCAGCCGCATCCCACATTGCCGTATCTGCTCAGTTCGGGCATCGATTACAATGTGAAACTCTGGGCACCCATCGATGCGGCAGCCAGCTTCGATGAGGCGGGCACAACTGGGGTAAGTTCATCAAAGCGAGGATATTCATCATCATGAATAATGAATAATATAATGAATTACTTGCAGCTGATGCAGAGCAATGAGATAATGCTGGTGGAGGCACGCGATACAATAACGGTACCTGCACAGATCATGATACGCATCCTGGCCAGCTTGCATCAGTATCGTCGCCTGATGCATGCCACCGAAGGAGGCGCCACGGCGGCCAATGCGGCATTCAGACAGCGACGCAACGAAGCCATCGTGGCAATGTCAGCTGGCGAGGGGGGCGAGGCAGAGGCTGGTGCAATGGACACCGAAGCTATGGAGACAGAGGCTTTTGTCACACTTGAGGTGATCGAGAGCGACGGCGGCGGCGGAGGCGGCGGCGGCGAGGCTGCCAACAATAATAATAATAATCATAATAATGACAATGCTAACGACGACGGTGATAGCAATGGTGATAACAATCAGAGCAACAGTAACTCAAATGCAACCTAAACTCCTAAACACACACACAATCTAGTCATTTAATTCACAAAGCTCACCTCCATTGATATACAGTACAACAGAACGTTATATATTATAATTAATTTTTTTTTTTTTTTTGGGTTTTTTTTTTTTGCATTCACGGAAATCGGCATTACGTAATCGCGAGCACACAAATCCCCCTAAGTTTTAGATAAGATTCCCACATACACACAGAGAGAGCAACACACAAATACACATACATTCCCCCACAGCTATGCAGTCCTGATACGTCGGCCGATTTCTATATTGTACATGTATATCAATGTTGGAAGATTAAAAACGCATACGAAGAAACCATTCGTATAAGACACAAAAAAACAAACAAAACAAAACCAAAAAGAAACAACCAAAACAATACTGAGAACGATATCGTAAACACTTGTTCCTTTTTTAAGTTGTAACACTCGCCATAAGGTGCCATTAAACAAGCTAGCTATCATGCATATAACATAACATTATACATTATTTTGATTTAATACTCGGTACCCAAGTCTGTAAAAAAGAACCGTAAACCACAACAAGCTTTTCCACCCAGAGTCAATATAGCCAAATCGGACGTTATCTCTAAGAAATAATCGTTCAGTTCTCATTCAAAATCCGTCATATTTATAAGTTGAATTTGCAACAATTTCGAAAATGTGATGTGCCATACATATGTTATATGCAACTCGTAATGAAATTATGCAAAGTGTTGCTTAATCTTTAACAAGTTTGATCAAATCGAAATAAAATACGTTTCTATTTTTATTATTGTAATAATAACACAATGAGTGGGGCTATATCGACTCTTGATTTTTAAGCTGTTCTCAATAATATTTGTATACGATACCTAAAAATGTTTAGAATAACTTTGCGCATTTTTTCCCCCCATGAGAAAATTCACAAATTCAGAATTCATTTGAGATGTCATATGTTGCTATATATTTTGTTGTAGTATATATAGTTTATATGTACACAATAATCTGCGTGGTTAATAATTATTATGTATGTAGATAATCTAAGCTTAAATGCTACACAACTATGTTTAAAATGCACTATATACAAAACATCAACTGATATTATTTACAAATATTCGCCTTTTTGTTTTTTTTTTTTTGGTAAACTACATTTAAATATAAATTATTAGATACGATCTAATCAATATGTTGCACATGCTGATCTTTTAACAATTTGTTTATGAATAAATATCATTCTTAAATGTGAATAGTTAATAATTTTATATATTATTTATATATATATGTATAGTACCGACTATTAAGTGCGACGCAAGCCCAGGCTATCGATCGTCTCCGTTAACGCAACTTCATTAATATTCGAATCCTCTCGATCATCGTCAGCATTATTATTACTGTTATTTCTATTGGCATTTGTATTAGCATTCGCATTTGCATTGGCATTGTTAATAATGCCATTGACTGGCTCCGCTCGTGTCGCATATGTGTCGGAGAAGATGTGGGCCAAGGCGACATAGTGGCCATAGTTGGATGCACTTGCGCCACTGACGCTGCCCCTGCTGGCTGCCACCACACATGGCAACTGCTGCTGTTGCTGTTGCTGATGGGTTTGTGGCTGCTCAATGCGGGGTCTTCGCTGTGGCGGCGGTTGTCCCTCCTCCTGCGATGATGCTGCTGATGCTGATGCTGCTGCTGCAGCTGTTGATGTCATTGTGCATTGCGGACTGCTTTCGGATTGCGACACACTGTTGGGGGGCGGCGGCATCCAAAGACCGTGGCGGGCGATTGCTGCACTGATCGCATTGCGTTCAATATCAAAGGCAGGGGCTCGAGCAATCGCTTCGGTTCGATAGTGACGAACTATTTCCAAATTATGGTTCACATAATTCTCACGTTGCGCCTCCGTTAGGAATGCTGTGTGCCACTGTTGCAACTGCTCATCTGTCATATTGTTAACTACACACAGATATTCCGTTTATTTTGTGGTTTGGTGTTAACAATTCGAATATATAACGTTGTTCCCCAAATGGCCATGAAAATGAAATAAACAAAAGTGCATTAATTCAAATACAAATACGTAGGCGCATACATGTGCGCGTGTGTGTTTGTGTGTGTGTGAGTGTGTGTGTGCCAAGATCTACTTACAGTTAGCATTGCCATTGGATCCTCGCTTCTCCATCGAGTTATCCATTTTTTTGAATAGCAAAATAAATAGTAAATACTTTTGGCGTACTTGCAATTGTGGGTATGTGTATATTGCGTGCAGTGTGACCGCAAGCTGAACCTACAAAATATACCAAATGAACTGAGTATATGCATGGGCACCTAAAAGTATGCAGCATTTTAGTAACAAAACTTCAATTGGGCTTAATCCCAGTGAATTTAACTTACATTGCCGTTGCTATTATTATATATGTTTAGCGGTGAAAGTGTTTGTTTGTTGTCTTGAAACTCTAATCGATAAGTTTTCAGGCAAAATATGAAAACACAGTACGATACGATACGATATTTTTTGGAGCTATTTGGTATATTAAACTGGTATATTTTAGTGCTAAAGTTGTATGCTTTGTCACAATACACAATTCACATAAAACATCAAATTTGAATCGATATTTGTCGGGTTATAATAGTTTTCGATCAGCCAGCGTAATCTTTTGCGGAAATTGCGGCAATATCACGGATCTCCTGCTCTAAACGGTACTTCATTAAATTTAATAATTAGCCGTGCTTTCTGTGAAATGTTTAAAAAAGAAAAATGAAGTAAAACTTTGGCGATATTCAATTAATCAAGTTCTAAAAACATCCATCTAACATTATCTGAAGGTCAAAAGAGGTTGTATTTTATTGATGAAATTATTTATATTTATATACTCATCGTATGATTTCATATTGAACACTCAACATACAATGGGCGCAGGCAAAAGGTAACTCTGAACACCAAACACTACTTTTTGCATGCGGGTGGAAATTTTTGACGATCAGAAGTTTTACTTTTATTAGTAATATTGATTACGTGTAATTAGGGATATTTGTCTTTTAATTTAACAATAAGTCTATGTACTTCAGTTCTGACATGTTGTAAATGTTATCTATTACTTATGCGACCATTTCACAACTCGACAAAATCGTTTTTGGGCCGTTCTCAATCCGTTTTGAAAGAACCAACATACATACATACATATGTATGTACATGTATTGGCATTTCTCTTACTGCTTAGTTTTTGCTATTATCAAATTTTTAAATTCTAACTTGTTAACTTGAATCAAGAATTAACTAAAAATTACCTGAAAATGTGAATATACTAATTCTATACTATATAATAGTAATATACTATTAATTTAAAACGAGTTGGTAGCTCCCGCGTTTGCGTTTGGGTTTGAACTGGATTCGAATTCGTTATTTCTCTTTTTCTATTAATCAATGTTTCGTGCCGTGAAATTGTCCAAATCAAAGCGAATATAACCGCCTATTATATGTAAACTTTGTGCCCAAACGAGAGCTTTTTCAGTCGTAATAGAAAAAAATTCTGCATCCACATATCTTCAAGAATAAAAATATTTGGAATAAAGGATTCTATAAAAAAATGTCGCATTAAACTATTTTCTAAAGCTGTATTTGTCTAATGCTTTTTATATTCTTTTTATATGTACATATATATTTTGTTGCGTTTTATTAAATATTTATAACAATTATAGTAACAATTATTGGGCTATAACAACGCCAAAACTATGTTATTATTTTAAAGGAAGGAAATCGCATTTTTTTTCTTAAGAAAGATTTAGATTTACAATCTTTTTTTAAATCTAGACAGTCTCTATATAGTGCCCGCGTCCGGTTAATACGGTATTCACTAATACGCTAATATGTTAAAATATGTATTTTCTTCTTACTTATCTTCTTACTAATCTGCAAAGTAATCTAAGGTATGCAAGGATAAGTACAATAGCTGTGACATGTCTTATTGTATGTATTTCAATTAGACATCTTGTACAAAGGTATAAAACTCATGGATGTATGTATGTATATATTTTGGCAGCAAACTTGAAGAAACTACAGAAGAAACTGCAAAAGCACCTCGAAGTATCATGAGAAGAGTGGTCACTAAACGGGAAATTGAATCCTTTCTGTCAACGCCAAAAGTAAATAACAATTTTGGTATATTCAGTATATTAACGCAACTTTTGTTGTAGATTGGCAGAGGCACGTTTGCAGAAGTCTATAGAGGTACTTTGGACGACGGAGATGTGGCTATCAAAAAGCAACAAATAACCGAAGAAACAATAAAGAATGCTGAACGAGAAATTACAATAATGCGAACGGTTGAACATGAAAATATCGTTCAATTTATTGCCGAATTATGTGAAACACAAAAGCTTTATTTGATATTCGAATACATGAGTGGTCCATCTCTACACAAAATCATACATAACCACAATGATCATAAGTATACAAACGGGGATGCTATTAACTGGCTAACTCAAGCAGCCGAGGTGCGTAGTATAAATCTGATATACTGAATACTGTATATATAGTATATAGTAAAGCAGTATTTTATACCTTTATTAGGGCCTTAATCATCTGCATAGTTTAACACCAATGATAATTCATCGTGATGTGAAGCCGAAAAACATACTCCTCAATAGTGACAAGAGTATTGTAA
Source organism: Drosophila kohkoa (assembly GCA_019972355.1). NCBI lineage: Eukaryota > Metazoa > Arthropoda > Insecta > Diptera > Drosophilidae > Drosophila > Drosophila kohkoa. Next base: position 2,709,171 of record BJEL01000077.1, read on the forward strand.
AGCTCTGTGATTTCGGCAATATAAGGACACCTGGCTCTTGTATGACAAGGGAGTCTGGCACATACCGGTATATGTCACCTGAAGTAAGCTTGAAATACTTTTCGAATTCAATTGCTGAACAAATCTCTTGATGAGCAGGTCTACAATGGCGTGAAATATACCGAAAAATGTGATGTTTATAGCTTCGCAATCACCTTTTGGGAAGTCTACAGCCGGACGAATGCTTATGGATCCGATAATCAAAATTCTCAGAAACTTCTTACTAAGGTGTCCACTCAAAGTATGCACGTGCATTGGTCAATGTTGATCTACTTAATACAGTATATATTTCTTTTACAAAGATCTGCGACCATCGCTAGAGGGCATACCAAAGTATACGCACAATTTGCTGGAGAGGAGCTGGAATAAAGAGCCAAAAACCCGACCGACCATGAAAGAAATTCTGGAAGACTTAAAGAAAAAAGATTTCTGTGAAAACTCTCTTAGATGCACTCGCATTGAGGGGCTACCTTCGTCTACCCAAGAATAGTATCTGGTTTGGAAAAAATCTGATCTTTTCATGTTAACGCATGCCATATTATCACATGTCAATACACAATATTTTTGTTTGCAAAATTTAAAAAAAAAATTGTGGAGAACTAACATTACAGAAAAAAATATGTGCACATGAGAGAGGAGTCTGTAAAACACATACACAATATAATACTGCCTCAATACTTAAATACCTACATCGAATAGTCGTTTGTAATATTATTTTGGATCACTAGAGACTTAAAATTAAAAAATGAGTTGGGTGCATTTATAAGCATATTAATGTATTTTGACAAATTTGTATACAAAATCAAAAAAAAAAAATTGTTTTTATAACTAATAATGTTTTTAATAAAATTATGTGAAAAAAACATTTTTTTGTTTTTATTTGTAGAAAGTTTTGTTTGTATGACAATAATAAATTTAGTTCTTTTATTTTATAGGCTTTATAAAAGCTTTTTATAAATTAAGGATGTAAATCTAAAATATATCGATAGTTCGACTAATATTTTTAAACCTTGAACTTAAAAAAAAAAAAGGAAAACCAGGAAGCTACAGTTGGGTCTGCTCGACTTGCGATACCCGCTACTTATTTTGAATAACATCGAAACAAAGCGATATAATTCATGAAATATACCAAAAATATTAAGCTATCCCAAAAGCTATATTTGGTATATTTATATTAAATTCAATATATACCATAAAGTACAAAATATACCAGATTTTCAGCCAAAGCTACTGAGGCTCCTAGTAAGCGTACCAAAATAACTTTCTTAATCAGATTAAATGTCTTTCAATTGTTTGCCACGCCCACTTCCGCCACCGCAAATTGTAACGAATTGAATAGCAAGCGTACAATTAGAGCTACGATTTTTAGTATATACAATCATATCTAGAAACTTTTCATGTCGCTTGAAATCAGATAAAAATTATTATTAATTTATTTTAAAAATTGTTCTATACGGCAAAAACGGCTTCAGCATGTGGGTCCTGGCTTTTTTGGTAGACAATATGGCTTATTTCTAATTGATTGATAGTGATCAGATAAAAATTGTGGAAGCTATTAAAGAAATACTTTTGTATGGTCAAAAACGCCTACTTACTAGGGGTCTTAGTTGCTTTGGCCGACAATCTGGTATATTGTGCCGTCTATGGTATATTTTAAATGCGGTACTATATGGATATAACAAATATACCGTTTGGTATATTTTTAGTATATTTATATTATTTGTATACTTTAAAAATACCGCAATATTTATTATTATCTCATAGTCGAGCACACTCGACTGTAAATTTCTTACTTGTTTTGAAATGTAATAGTATATCGATATACCAAATATGACCTTTTATATATTTGAGTATTTTGCAGTATATTTTTGAAGAATAATACCGCACTGTTTTGCTTTATTTGAAAATGTGTAACGAGTATCTCACAGTCGAGCACACTCGACTGCAGCCTCTGACTACCTAGTTCTAATGATGTTAACTGAGTAAGCAATTAAAGTCATAAGCAAGCCTGATTGTGCATAAATGCACTCATTCATATCTTGATAGTACTAAAGCGATCAAATAGTGCAAAACACAAAACGCAAAGCGCAACATTTCAAGGTTCTTACTGAGCGGGTGAATGACTGCGATAGCTGTACTCTCGCTAAGAGAATTCATTGGGTTATCAAATTAAAAAAAAAATATATGAGTAAAATACTAACATATTTATTCACTAAACACCAATTTTATTGTACACGCTATCAGCTATACGCATGAGGGGCAATCACCGAATGCCAATACCGGAACTGATAGAACACTCACTTATATTCGTTCTCCTAAAACTGTTCTCCAATTCATGCAGACCCACTGAACACTTAAACACTTTTATCAATATATATGTATATGTATTTATATGTATGTATATTTTATCAGTACTTGCAGTATAAGCTGATATAAGAGAAGAAGCCGATTACTCACATTGAGAAGGCAATCCCTCACTTTGGATTGTCACCGAGAAATCAGTCGGCATTTCCACCTCGAAGAAACATGAGAAGAACGGTCACTAAACGGGAAATTGAATTCTTTCTGTCAACGCCAAAAGTAAATAACAATTTTGGTATATTCAGTATATTAACGCAACTTTTGTTGTAGATTGGCAGCGGCACCTTTGGAGAAGTCTATAAAGGTACTTTGCATGACGGAGATGTGGCTATCAAAGTGCTACACGTAACCGAAGAAACAAAAAAGAAGTTCGAACAAGAAATTACAATAATGCGAACGGTTGAACATGAAAATATCGTTCAATTTATTGCCGAATTGTGGGAAACACAAAAGCTTTATTTGATATTCGAATACATGGATGGTCCATCTCTACACCAAATCATACATAACCACAATGATCATAAGTATACAAACGGGGATGCTATTAACTGGCTAACTCAAGCAGCCGAGGTACGTAGTATAAATCTGATATACTGAATACTGTATATAGTATATAGTAAAGCAGTATTTATACCCGCTACCCATAGGGTAGAAGGATATTATAACTTTGTGCCGGCAGGAAATGTATGTAACAGGTAGAAGGAGGCATCTCCGACCTTATAAAGTATATATATTCTTGATCAGCGTCAACAGCCGAGACGATTTAGCCATGTCCGTCTGTCCGTCTGTGTGTCTGTCCGTCTGTCCGTCTGTCCGTATGAACACCTAGATCTCAGAGACTATAAGAGATGGAGCTATAATTTTTTTTCGATAGCATTTGTTATGCTTGCACGCAGATCAAGTTTGTTTCAAATTTTTGCCACGCCCACTTCCGCCCCCGCAAATCAAAAAAATCGAATAACTAGCGCAATTTTAAAGCTAGAGTTGCGAATTTTGGTATATACTATAATTATTATAGTAGTTATGATTTCTAAAAATTTGGTTGCGATCAGATTAAAATTGTGGACGCCTACTTACTAGGGGTCTTAGGTGCTTTGGCCGACAATCTGGTACATTGTGCCGTCTGTGGTATATTTTGAATGGTGTCCTGTATCGATATACCAAACATAACATTTGGTATATTTCAGTATTTTTTTTTAGTATTTTCGGTACATTTTGAAAAAAAACCGCAATATTTGGCCCTTACTAAAAATGGGTAGCGGGTATCTCACAGTCGACCACACTCGACTGTAACTTTCTTACTTGTGTATACCTTTATTAGGGCCTTAATCATCTGCATAGCTCAGCACTAAAGCTAATTCATCGTGATGTGAAGCCAAAAAACATACTCCTCAATAGTAACAAGAGTATTGTAAAACTCTGTGATTTCGGCAATATAAGGCCGCGTGGCTCTTGTATGACAAGGCAGTCTGGCACATACCGTTATATGTCACCTGAAGTAAGCTTGAAATACTTTTCGAATTCAATTGCTGAACAAATCTCTTGATGACCAGGTCTACAATGGCGTGAAATATACCGAAAAATGTGATGTTTATAGCTTCGCAATCACCTTTTGGGAAGTCTACAGCCGGACGAATGCTTATGGATCCGATAATCAAAATTCTCAGAAACTTCTTACTAAGGTGTCCACTCAAAGTATGCACGTGCATTGGTCAATGTTGATCTACTTAATACAGTATATATTTCTTTTATAAAGATCTGCGACCATCGCTAAAGGGCATACCAAAGTATACGCACAATTTGCTGGAGAGGAGCTGGAATAAAGAGCCAAAAACCCGATCGACCATGAAAGAAATTTTGGAAGTCTTAAAGAAAAGATATTTCTGTGAAAACTCTCTTAGATGCACTCGCATTGAGGGGCTACCTTCGTCTACCCAAGAATAGTATCTGGTTTGGAAAAAATCTGATCTTTTCATGATAACGCATGCCATATTATCACATGTCAATACATAAAAGTATGCATATTTTTGTTTGCAAAATTTAAAAAAAAAAATTGTGGAGAACTTACATTACAGAAAAAAATATGTGCACATGAGAGAGGAGTCTGTAAAACACATACACAATATAATACTGCCTCAATACTTAAATACCTACATCGAATAGTCGACTAGAGTAGACTTAAAATTAAAAAATGAGTTGGTTGCATTTATAAGCAGATTAATGTATTTTGACAAATTTGTATACAAAATCAAAAAAAAATTGTTTTTATAACTAATAATGTTTTTAATAAAATTATGTGAAAAAAAAACATTTTTTTGTTTTTATTTGTAGAAAGTTTTGTTTGTATGTCAATAATAAATTTAGTTCTTTTATTTTATAGGCTTTATAAAAGCTTTTTATAAATTAAGGATGTAAATCTAAAATATATCGATAGTTCGACTAATATTTTTAAACCTTGAACTTAAAAAAAAAAAAGGAAAACCAGGAAGCTACAGTTGGGTCTGCTCGACTTGCGATACGCGCTACTTATTTTGAATAACATCGAAACAAAGCGATATTATTCATGGAATATACCAGAAATATTAAGCTATCCCAAAAGCTATATTTGGTATATTTATATTAAATTCAATATATACCATAAAGTACAAAATATACCAGATTTTCAGCCAAAGCTACTGAGGCTCCTAGTAAGCGTACCAAAATAACTTTCTTAATCGGATTAAATGTCTTTCAAATGTTTGCCACGCCCACTTCCGCCACTGCAAATTGTAACGAATTGAATGGCAATTAGAGCTACGATTTTTAGTATATACAATCATATCTAGAAACTTTTCATGACGCTTGCAATCAGATAAAAATTATTATTAAATTATTTTAAAAACTGTTCTATACGGCAAAAACGGCTTCAGCATGTGGGTCCTGGCTTTTTTGGTAGACAATATGGCTTATTTCTAATTGATTGATAGCGATCAGATAAAAATTGTGGAAGTTATTAAAGAAATACTTTTTTATGGGCAAAAACGCCTACTTACTAGGGGTCTTAGTTGCTTTGGTCGACAATCTGGTATATTGTGCGGACTATGGTATATTTTAAATGCGGTACTATATGGATATAATAAATATACCGTTTGGTATATTTTTAGTATATTTATATTATTTGTATACTTTAAAAAATACCGCAATATTTATTATTATCTCATAGTCGAGCACACTCGACTGTAAATTTCTTACTTGTTTTGAAATGTAATAGTATATCGATATACCAAATATGACCTTTTATATATTTGAGTATTTTGCAGTATATTTTTGAAGAATAATACCGCACTGTTTTGCTTTATTTGAAAATGTGTAACGAGTATCTCACAGTCGAGCACACTCGACTGCAGCCTCTGACTACCTAGTTCTAATGATGTTAACTGAGTAAGCAATTAAAGTCATAAGCAAGCCTGATTGTGCATAAATGCACTCATTCATATCTTGATAGTACTAAAGCGATCAAATAGTGCAAAACACAAAACGCAAAGCGCAACATTTCAAGGTTCTTACTGAGCGGGTGAATGACTGCGATAGCTGTACTCTCGCTAAGAGAATTCATTGGGTTATCAAATTAAAAAAAAAATATATGAGTAAAATACTAACATATTTATTCACTAAACACCAATTTTATTGTACACGCTATCAGCTATACGCATGAGGGGCAATCACCGAATGCCAATACCGGAACTGATAGAACACTCACTTATATTCGTTCTCCTAAAACTGTTCTCCAATTCATGCAGACCCACTGAACACTTAAACACTTTTATCAATATATATGTATATGTATTTATCTAAATGGACTTTGCCCCTCTGTATCCCATGTTTTTATTGATAGTCTATTCGGGGTATCATTGTCTCAGATTAACGGTATTCCAAATTGCTTAAACAGGTCTCTAGACCTTATTTTTGTTTTAGACCCAGAGTCATGTTCTCTATCGAGAATATCTCCTATATCTTCCCCTGAAGACCCTTACCATCCCACTTTAGAAATTATGTTGGAGCTCCCATTTATTGCGTCAGAGTCGAGTGTACGTTGTGGTGAGCTTTCTCGTTGTTTTCGTAAAACCGATTTTGAGAAACTTGCTCTGCTTATATCTCAGACTGACTGGTCCCAACTTTCTTTGTCTACAAACTTGGATATAGCGGTTGAATTTTTCTATTCTACTTTAAACTCGCTATTTGATGCTTGTGTTCCATCAAGTATTACACATTTGTCTGATAAACCCTTATGGTTTACTAAGAAACTATCGAATTTAAAAAATCGTAAGTCGAGACTTTACAAAAAATTCAAAGGAACTGGCTCTTCTTTTGATTTTTTCCGTTATTCTGTTGCTCAAGCTGCTTTTCGCACTCATAACAATGAGTGCTATAATAATTATTTGAGTAGATGCAGAATAAGATTTCAGCGTGATCCAAAGCGATTTTACGACTTCGTTAACTCGAAGCGTAGATCTGCGTCATCACCAGCATTTATGTCGTTGGAAAATATGACAGTATCTAATGGTCATGATGTTGCCGATTTATTTGCGGACTTTTTCCAAACGACATATTCTGTCCCAAGTTCTCAAAATTCCTTTTCTTATCCTTATCAGTTAAATTCATCTAATTGTATTTTTGGTCCTTTAATTACTGAAAGCTCTATTTTAACGGAACTATTGGCTATAAAACCTGTTTTTTCGGCTGGTCCGGATGGAGTACCTAGTTGTGTGCTAAGGTATTGTGCTGGTAGTATCTGTAAACCGCTTTTTAAATTGTTTGAATTATCCGTTAACTCATGTTCTTTTCCTAAAATCTGGAAAAAATCATACATTATACCTATCCTGAAAAAAGGGAGCAAATCTAAAGTTCAAAATTATCGCGGTATATCTAAATTGTCTGCGATTCCGAAAGCATTTGAAAAAATTATAACTTCTCAACTGCAACATCTGTGTAAATCTATAATTTCACCTTACCAACATGGGTTTGTGAAGTCTAGATCCACTTCTACTAACTTATTGGAGTTCTCTTCTATTGTAATTAAAGGATTCGAGAATAAAATGCAAACGGATGTTATTTACACCGACTTTAGTAAGGCTTTTGACTCTGTTAATCATCACCTTTTACTGTATAAGCTTAATGTTTTAGGGTTTCCTCATAACCTGATTGAGTGGATATCCTCATACCTTTCCAACAGAATTCAGAATGTTTATTATAATGGTTTTGTATCTAAATGTGTTCAAGTCACTTCTGGTGTGCCCCAGGGCAGTCATTTGGGTCCTCTATTGTTCACTTTGTTCATAAATGATCTTCCTTCTGTTATTGAGCATTCCCGTGTACTTATGTACGCCGATGACGTTAAGCTTTGCCTGACATTTAATGATAGTCTTGCGAGCTCACTGTTACAATGTGATCTTAATCGTTTAGAATCTTGGTGCAGAGTAAATATGTTACATCTCAACTGCAATAAGTGTAAATTTATGACCTTTTGTAGGGGTTCTTCCCAGTTAAATAACTATGTGTTATATGATACTCCTCTTGAGCGAATTGAAGGTGTGAATGACTTAGGGGTTCTGCTTGATACAAAACTAAAATTCGATAAACATATTCTGTCTGCTGCAAATAGGGCCATGGGCGTTCTGGGATTTATAAAACGCTGGTCGAAAGAGTTTAATGATCCCTATATCACTAAGACTTTATACGTCTCACTGGTTCGTCCTATCCTTGAGTACGGATCTCTTGTCTGGAATCCCCAGTATAGGGTTTATCAAGATAGGATTGAATCGGTGCAGAAACAATTCTTATTATTTGCTCTTCGTAGTTTAAATTGGAATCCTAATATTAGATTACCACCATATCGCAGTAGACTTTTATTACTAAACCTTCCTTCTCTTTCTGACCGCAGAACTATGCAAGGTGCTGTTTTTATACAGAGACTAATTAATGGTGAAATAGACTCTTTGGAGCTGTTAAGTCAAATTAGTTTTGCAGTTCCTGTCAGGATCACTAGGAATTTTCTTCCTCTTCTCATTTCACGTAGATCTACTAACTTTGCTTGCCATAATCCCTTCCGTATTCTGTGTGTGAACTATAATAATCTTAATAACGTAGTTTGCTCTAGTAAATCTATTCCTATGCTTAAAACCTTATTATTAGCTTATTTATCGAGTATTTAATTGTTATTTATCTTATTTTACATATATTCTAACATATTTTTAATTTAATTTAATTAGCTGTCCAGCGTCTTTTAATATTTATTCGCGGCTTTCGTTTAATGCATGCTGTTCACAAATTTATTTTGTTTTGTCCGCGCGTCAACAAGCCCGTGCTTGGTATCGCTGGGCCACTTGATGGTACTGCCGTTAGTACGTCAACGTCCAAATATAGGTAAAAAAATATAGGACCGAAGGGCGATTCAAAGGCAGCCTGTGACTTCATTCGGAACATGTTTCTTAGTTTGAACAAGAAATACGAGAGGGACATCTATTGTCAATACACATGCACTGGGGATACTCATAACATAGAACTCGTCTTCGCCGATGTAAAAGATACGATTATGAGCAATTTATTGGAGTCCTTTAAAATATGTTAAAATAAATCATTTCGTTAGAAAATAATTTGTTTATGTATCCATTCCATTAGTAATCTATGTACTTGTAAAATCCATAGTTCAAATAAATATGTATGTATATTTTATCAGTACTTGCAGTATAAGCTGATATAAGAGAAGAAGCCGATTACTCACATTGAGAAGGCAATCCCTCACTTTGGATTGTCACCGAGAAATCAGTCGGCATTTCCACCTCGAAGAAACATGAGAAGAACGGTCACTAAACGGGAAATTGAATTCTTTCTGTCAACGCCAAAAGTAAATAACAATTTTGGTATATTCAGTATATTAACGCAACTTTTGTTGTAGATTGGCAGCGGCACCTTTGGAGAAGTCTATAAAGGTACTTTGCATGACGGAGATGTGGCTATCAAAGTGCTACACGTAACCGAAGAAACAAAAAAGAAGTTCGAACAAGAAATTACAATAATGCGAACGGTTGAACATGAAAATATCGTTCAATTTATTGCCGAATTGTGGGAAACACAAAAGCTTTATTTGATATTCGAATACATGGATGGTCCATCTCTACACCAAATCATACATAACCACAATGATCATAAGTATACACACGGGGATGCTATTAACTGGCTAACTCAAGCAGCCCAGGTGCGTAGTATAAATCTGATATACTGAATACTGTATATACTGTATATAGTATAAAGTAAAGCAGTATTTTATACCTCTATTAGGGCCTTAATCATCTGCATAGCTTAAGCCCAGAGCTAATTCATCGTGATGTGAAGCCGAAAAACATACTCCTCAATAGTAACAAGAGTATTGTAAAACTCTGTGATTTCGGCAATATAAGGCCGCGTGGCTCTTGTATGACAAACCAGTCTGGCACATACCTGTATATGTCACCTGAAGTAAGATTGAAATACTTTTCAAATTCAATTGCTGAACAAATCTCTTGATGAGCAGGTCTACAATGGCGTGAAATATAACGAAAAATGTGATGTTTATAGCTTCGCAATCACCTTTTGGGAAGTCTACAGCCGGACGAATGCTTATGCATCCGATATTAAAAATTATCAGACACTTCTTACTGAGGTGTCCACTGAAAGTATGCACGTGCATTGGTCAATGTTGATCTACTTAATACAGTATATATTTCTTTTATAAAGATCGGCGACCATTGCTAAAGGGCATACCAAAGTATACGCACAAATTGCTGGAGAGGAGCTGGAGTAACGAGCCAAAAACCCGACCGACCATGAAAGAAATTTTGGAAGACTTAAAAAAAAAAGATTTCTGTGAAAACTCTGTTAGGCAGACACTCATAACTGTTGTCAGCCCAAGCAAGGGGCCTGAATAAGAGAACACAATGTTTCATTTTGATTTATCTTATACTAAAAAGTGTCTTTTTGTATCTATCGTATGTTATATTCATTAAATATCCCCAACTCAACATTTGCATATCGAATATCGTTTCTATTGGGAACATGTTAGTTGTTATAGCGAAGTCAGACTGCAGCTTTCTTACCTGTTGGTTCGCCTCGAGTGCTGACGAAGGAAGATATTTGCGCCATGCTTGGATACATTTGGCCAATGCCAGTGCATTGGCGATTGCATTCGGCCATTGGCAATTGCAATTGCAATTGCAATTGCGATTGCGGGCTGCGTTACGTTTTCCGCTTTGTTTGAGACCTGTCGATTGCATGTTGTAACAGGTTGGCTTGCAGTCGGGAATGCAAACTGAGCAGCAGCTGATAAAAGTATCTCGAATGTAAAATTCTTAACGTTTCGTTTTGGAATTTATTTGGTTTTTTTTTTTGTTTTCTTTGCTCTGCCTTGTTTTCTCATCTTGGACCAAGTTGAATGATTGGGGTTGGGACTCACTCACTGGGTTCGAGTTCGGTCCGGGATCTTGGAATCGCGGGGTTCAGAGCTGGGTCTGTTACTGCGCGGAATGCATTTACGTATTTCTTTCGTTTCGTTTCGTTTTTTTTTTGCCCCCAACATTTGCCTGGCCCGTTTGTAATTGGCAATGAAAAATTCCAAGTGTTTTTCAAAGTGCTCTTTAGATGGCCTAATGCAAGCCAGCACAACAACAACAATAAGAAGAAGCAAGCAAACAAACAAAGAAAGCAATTTCACAACATGCACACCTACCTTACATAGTTAAATACATATGTTTCAATGTGAGTTGCTTCGAAAAGTAATACAATAAAAAAAAAAAAAAATACAAAACAAAAAAACAAAAATGTTGAAACCAAACAATAGCAGAAACCTTGCAGTTTGTTGTCCAAAGATGAGGAACTCTTCGGGGCAGTTGTGAGAGGGGAATAAGTGGAGTGGTGAGTGGGGTGGGGGTAGGGGGCAGGGGGTAGGGGGTAGGGGGGAGAAAGCATTACAAACTGTTGCTGCTACTTGTAATCCTGGTCTTCTTCTTCTTCATTTTTTGCTCTGCTTGCTGTTGTTGTGCTCGCATCAAGGTAGAAAAAGAAAAAAAAACCCAAAAGCCATATTAAAAATTCCAAAGCGCAAAAGAAAATATTAGTGCACAGTGCCTGCATTTTGCTCATTTAATGTAAAACATTTTTGCCACATATACGAGAAATGTACACACACACACACACACGCACACACATACACGATATTTGATTGTTTCACATTTCATTTTTCACTCACTTTAAATATGGATACTCATCGACAAATACTAGATGCATTTAAGAACCCAAAAATCGCACATGTTTAATGAAATACTACAAACGCAACGAATTGATAATTTTAACTGATTCACATTTGCATACGTCATACTGCGATAAAGCTTTATCAATTTCAATCTAATCTAATCTAATCTACTTAATTGATACCATAGCTAGCCAAGTCGGTGTCGTTTCATTCAATTATTGAGCTCACGTGATTACACATGTTTTGGCAATTGACAACAAGAATTACAACTTCACAAGAATCGAAAGTACTCCCATGAAAGCCACTGATCTATTTAAGCTAGCCATAGGATAGAAGAGTATTATAACTTTGTGCCTAGAAGGAGTGTTTTACATACGATCTCATAAAGTACTATATATATTTGATCAACTTCCTTCTCCGTCTGTCCATCTCTGGTATATTTTATATGTCGAAGTATATCAATATACCAAATACAACCTTTGGTTTCTCTTAGTATATTTACGGTATATTCATTTTACATATTTAAAAAAAATACGTTTAATATATTTCCGACTCAATTGAATATATTGAATCTTATATACAATATATTGATATGCGAATATACAAAATATATCATTTGGTATATTTTAGTATTTTGGTGGAATAATTTGGTATATTTTAAGAACCGCAATGATTTCTTTCATTAAAATTGGTTAGCGGGTATCTCACAGTCGAGCACACTTGACTTTCTTACTTAGTTACATTTTTTTTTCTAGTTGAGCAATTAATTATCAATAAAATTCCAATATTAATCTTATGATTACTTTGATTTAATATTATGCTAAAGTTAAATCTTATATTTTTGATCAAGAAATTTACTTATTTTACTAAAATATCAAATATGCTAAAATTATTTAAGTTTTATTAATGATCAAATTCAAAAATCAATGTACATTTTTTCTGAGAACATATAAATCTGTATTTCAATCCAACATAAATACAGTTAAACAGAGAACCCCTCTCTTGGGCGGACGCTTTCGCTTGATATTTGATTTATTTACGATTATCTGAGAAAATTTTGTATGATGGCTTGGCCTTTAATATAAATTATAGTATAATTTTTTTTTAAATTAATAATGAAAAATATTAGATACGGATAGAAAGACGACTATTGTGTAGTTTAATGTAGTTTAATTTACTATTTATATATAATCAGAATTAAAACTTAACCTTTTTTGAAAAGAAAATAATATGGACACTCTAGTGATTGTCCGTTTAAGAGAGTCGTTTGCAGCCAATAAATTTATTACAAATTTTGATCTTTCTGATGATTAGTGAAAAATAAGCATAAAAAGTATTTTCGAAAATTACGCAAATCTCATAAAATATTTATGTCCACTATATATACTATATTTCTGATTGGCATTAACAGCCTGTGTGTGATCATGCCACACTCATTTCTGTGTGTAACAATAAAAGAATAAAAAAAAAAAAACAGAAAGAGCAATATTATTAATTAAGCTCCAGAGAGTCTGCACACTATTTTCAGTCTAGTGAAATGTGTTGGAATCTACATGCATATAAAATTACTTGACTAACGGTAAGCGCTAGAAGGTTGCAATTTTTTTTCAGAAAATAGTTTCGATTGTTTCTCAAAATGACTAATTTAACTATTTTTAATATCGCTTTAAAATGAAAAGCAGTAAAATTTGTGTTTGCAGCTTTTCGCTTTATGTTCGCACTAATTTGAAAAATTAACTATAAACCTGCGCCTGGAGTTAGTTAGTTAGTCTTGTATATAGCTGGGAGACCGGTGATCAAGGCGATCATCAAGTGGCACAATCGAACGATTGGCATTAATGTGATGTTGGATTAAGATGTACTTTCGCATTTACAAATGCACTATCTCAGATTATAATGTAAAGCCAAATTTATGCAAAGCAAAACAAAAAAACAAAAAAAAACAAGTAAGAAAGCTACAGTCGAGTGTGCTCGACTGTGAGATACCCGCTACCCATTTTGAATAAAAGCAATATATTTTGCGGTATTATTCTCAAAACATACCAATTATACTACAAAAATACTAAAAATATATTTTGGGGTATTATTATTAAAATATACTGAATATACTAAAAATACTAAAAATATACCAAATGGTGTGTATGGTATATTTGGTATATCGATATAGTACCGCATTCAAAATATACCATAGACGGCACAATATACCAGATTGTCGGCCAAAGCCCCCTAGTAAGTAGGCGTTTTTGCCCATACAAAAGTATTTCTTTAATAACTTCGACAATTTTGATCTGATCGCAACCAAATTTTCAGGAATCATAAATACTATAGTTATTATTGTATATCGCAATTCTAGCTTTAAAATTACGCTTGTTAATCGATTTTTTTGATTTGCGGGGGGCGGAAGTGGGCGTGGCAAAAATTTGAAACAAACTTGATCTGCGTGCAAACATAACAAATGCTGTCGAAAAAAAATTATAGCTCTATCTCTTATAGTCTCTGAGATCTAGGTGTTCATACGGACAGACGGACATGGCTAGATCGTCTCGGCTGTTGACGCTGATCATGAATATACATGGTATACCTTATGGGGTCGGAGATAGCTTCCTTCTACCTGTTACATACATTTCCAGCCGGCACAAAGTTATAATACCCTTCTACCCTATGGGTAGCGGGTATAAAAACTGCACGAGTCGCTGAATGTATCAATGTGTCTATGCATGTGTGTGTGTGTGTACAAATGAATGAATCGTTCATTTAAATACGAAAGTCTTTTGGCTAGACTTTGATGCTGTTGCTTAGTACACACATATATACATATGTATATATGCATATATGTATATGTTTGTACGAACATGTATGTAGAATATGGGTATGTATCTGAATATCTCATCTTGAATAGTACTCGTATTTTATTCGTTTTACTTTTTTTTGTTTTTTTTTTTTTGTGTTTGTTGCTGTTGTTGTCTTGTCTTGTGCTGCGTTTATATATAGACAAGCTAAAACCAAAAACCAACCGACTGCGGATCGACATAGACATAGACATCAACATCGAGGCATCATCGACATCGACATCGCCATCGCCATCGAACGTCTGCACACATGCTGAGAGCTGTTTTGTTCACTTTCAACACACTAGCCTTAATGTCTAACGATGTTTTGGCCCCTTACACGCGTGAAGTAGAAAATTATTTATTTTTAGTGCGCGCGCAAACGCCGCAAACGCAAACGCAACCAAAATCAAATAATGAACAAACCGAAAGGTTTTCGAGAGCAAATCGGCAAAGCATTGAGTAATTCCCCCCATAGAACAGGTCACTGCCACCTTCTCCTTCTTTTCCTTTTAAGATATTTGCCATTCTTCCAGGCAATAGCACACAATACAAAACATATATGTGTGTATAAGTGCGTGTGTGTGCATAGTGGGCGGGCTGGGTCAGAGGTAGTAGCTAGCACACACACACACACACTCAAACACACAATGAGTTACAACTGTCAAGTCGATTGCCGCTAAATCGCTCAAAAGCTCAAGACTGTGACGGCAACGGCGACTGAGATGTCGATGCTTCTTTTGGCTTCGGTTTGCGCAGTTTTGGCTTCGCGAAATGCACGAAGCTCAATTGCCGAATGGCACCAATCCCAACCCCTGGGAGTCCATGCAACAACAACAACAACAACCCCAACGACATCGTGTAGGCTGAGCAAAGAGTGACAAACAGAGCGCGAGAGAGAGAGAGCGGAAAGTTGCTGTTGAGTTACATTCATTTGCTGCTTCTGTCTCAGATTCAATTGCGGTGTGCGTGTGGTGCCGCATGCTGCTACTGTATAATTGTGTATGTGTGTGTGTGTGTGTTGTGCGTGTGCCCACAATAATTATGGCCATTTCATAATTTCTAGTTTGGCTTTGGCCCCGCAAATTGTGCGCGTCTTTTGATGAATCGCCCCCCCACAACGTTAACCACGACGCACACACACACACACAATCGTACGCGCTACGCTCTCTCGCTCTCACTCGCTCACACACACACTGCATTGAGTGGAAGTTTTTTTTTTTTGAGAGCTTTGAGTGAAATGGCGCAAACAGCTGTTTTTGGGCGACCCAGCAACATGCAACCAGAAAAGCGGCGGCAAATTACGAACTCCGCCAATATGCGCAACAATGTCGATGTCGATGTCGACGTCGACGTCGATGTTCATATCAAACAAAAAAAAATAACAAAACCTTCTAAGAACCTTCCCTGTTCGTCTCAGCACCCCACAGGCAACTAAAACTTCTGCTGCCCTCGGCGTTTGCGGTTTCAACACGCAGATCACATGTGGCACCCCATTAGGCGTTACACTTGTAATATCATTCACACATACATACATACATACATACTTACATGTGAATATGTATGAACAGTTGTTTGCATATGCTTATGAATATATGTATGTATGTATGTTTAGTTCAATTTATAGCAATTAATGCATCGGAGGCGTGCATTTTAAATGCCTGTGGCCAGTGACAATTTCATCGGGTTCAACAAACGCAAATTACATGCACACACTGCGCTTTATGTACGTATTTACATACATATGTACATAACATACAAGTATCTCGATATTTTCATACACTTTTAGTTGGTGACTTGGTTAACTTATGAATGAAATTGTTTGTAAAATCTATTTAACAATTATAAATACATTTTCCTCCCAAAAATTGAAAATAGAATTCTCCGAATGTCTTAGAATCAAAATATGTACATATGTATATCCCCTATATAAGTACATCAGAAATTTACTCATTCAATTTACAAATTAATCCCTGGCATTGGTACGAGGTCAAATTTGGCCAGAACCGGCGCCAAAACCTCAAATGATGAAACCAAAATAGAAATCAAATGATTTGTGTTAAGTGCCGCGTTGAAAGCTTGACAATCGCCGCATAAGTGTATCTTTTAGGAGTCTCCTCTCACACACAAACACAAACGCACACACACGCACACGCACACTCGCTTGCATACAGACACGCATTTCCACGCACGTGCAATTGCACTCATTTGTCTCTTTCTATGAGACAAATCGACTTTGAGCGCATTTGCTAGTGGAGTCTTCTTAAACCGTTTACGGTTCATGCCATACCTTTTCATGATTAACATACTTACACACATATGTATGTATAAAATAAGTGTTTAATCAGAATCGAAATTTCTATTATTTATTGCACTCACTTCATTTACAATAAAAATTTTAATAAATGCATAAATTGTGGACATCATTCCCTAAAGCTTAACATATTTATTTGTCATATCATGCTAAACACTAAAAATTAATTCGATTTTATTGTTTTGCTTCAACTTATATTTATTTTAGACAAAAAAAAAAAAAAATTATAATAATAATAATATATTTATGAGTTTATTTAAAAATGATTCTAGAAACCCTAATGTTATTAAAAAAAAATAATATATTTATGAGTTTATTTAAAAATGATTTAAGAATTTCAAAAGAAATCTTCATCCTTGATGAAAACAGTTAATGTTAAATCACTACATATTTTAATATTTTGACACACAATTCCCTTCTAAATCTATATCACTATAATTAAACGAATTACCTAACGTAGCTGTAAATCGGTTTAACTTAACCAAAAAATTGAATATGCTTGGTTTTTTTAATTAAAATAAATAAATAATGTCATACATATGTACATATGTATGCAAAAGGACATTTTTTGGGTGAAGAACACATTTGTAAGTATTAAATTAAATAATATGGTTTATCGGTATTATTTTTATTAACAGGGTTTTTATTTTTACGCATGCTTATGCATATTATGCGTTATATTTGTATTCTTATATTATATTATATACTTACATATTGTAAAAAAAAAATCTGCCGAAAAAGATTAAAATATAGTACTTATAATTTACTCAGCTTCAAAATCGTGGTATCCTCTGTCTTAGCTTTGCCGTGCCGTTAAATAAGATGTAATCCATTGTTTTATGAGACAACAACTTGAAACTCTAGAGAGCATGGGTTGACCTCGTGAGACAAGCTTTCTAAATGGTTAAGACTTACAATTATTCCATGTTTCGATTACTGTATTCATTAAAGGAAGAAATAAGTACATATTAATATGAATTTGATAGATATCATTTAAAATTGCAATATGCAAAGGTTAAATTAATTTGTTCTGTCTTTATAACATTTAACAACAATATGAAAATATAACACACTTTAATCTTGAAACCGAACAACGTGTAAACATGGCACACATACACTAATGTATGGATACTTATTGAGAAGCAAGTCGCAGCAAGTGTTCTGCTTATGCGTGCATGTGTGAGTGTGTGCGCCTAAGGAAAGCGCTCAACACCAGACAAGCCAAGCAACAACACGTGTTTGAGTGCAACTCAATTCAGCAGCTAACCAGAACAAGAACAATAACAACAACCACAACAAGCAGAGCAGTGGAAAGCAACAGCGGAAGCTGATTCATGCGCTGTGCGCACTCCACTCGCTGCTCGCTCTCATGCAGTAGTCAACAGCAGCGGCGACGGCAGCGACAGCGGCAAAACCAGCAAGAACAACAACAACATGATTCTCTCTCACCAATCATTGTTTTCTCGCTCTAGCTTGTTTACTCTCTTGCTCTGTCGCAGTCGCCATCTCTCTCGCACTGTCGCTCTCTCACTTTATGTTGCTCTCATTGTGCACTCCATTCAGCTGTTGAGGGGACCAACTTGGTGAGTAAATTTGCTGTATATTCTGCCCTATAGCGTGTGTGTGTGTGTGTGTGTGTCGCGCGCATATCCAACAAACTGTTGGGGCTCGGTCTTCGTTCGTGTGCTCTGCTGCTCGTCTGCGAGTGTGTTCGTGTGTAAGTGTATTGTGTATGGGCTGCCTGTATGTGAGCGTGTGTGTGTGTGTGTGTGTGGGTTGGTTGGCAGTTTTATACTGCACGGCTCGCTCGCGCGCAATGAGCGCTTTTTGCTGTTTTAATTTTTGCCTGAAATACATTTTGAGCTAATTTCGTATTGGTAGTTTTGTTTATACCGTCGGTTGTGTTGGCGTCACATTTTGTATGCGAAAGCAAGCGCAGCACACGTAGTTAACAAATTCAACAAAAAAAAAATCAACAAAAAATTCAAATAGCCAAATTAACCACGAAGCATAGACAAAAATTTCTATTGTCTTATTTATTGTATACAATACAACAAACCGAGAAGGAGAAATACAATAAGTTTTAAGTTTTTTTTTTTAATATGTGTACTATATCTTTGGCACTCGTCGTCGGGGCCGGAGAATTGAGCGGCGGCGTGTCTAAGAAAATTGTTTAAGAAAATGCTCAAAGCAAGCAACAGTAACCGAAACAGAAACAGAAACGGAAACAGAATCCGCCGAATTCGTTTTCGCATTCGCATTCGAATCATCTGTTCAGAAGATACATGAAAAGTGCCGCCTACAAAACAAAACTTGACAGCAACAACAACAGCAACAATAACGATAACAACTAGAACGGCAGCAGCAACAGCATAACATATTATTCGTATGTATGAGTGTATAGCCAAAAGAAATTAAATTAAATTCGCAAACGGAGCAACGGCGAAAAAATCAAATTATAATTGCATACACACACACACATATATATACAACTACACATCTATGTACTACATACAAGTGTATGTGTGCTCTATGTAAAATAACTTTGTGCTCTGCCCAACCAAAGTGTCGTCTACGTGCGTGAGTCCGTGTGTGTGTATGTGTGCGTGTGCGGGCGTGCGTCTGTGTGCGTGTGCGTATATTTCGTGTGAAAACACTTTTGTTGTTGTTCTTGGCACACACGACATTCATACAGAATTTTTTTGCGCGCGTTTCCACTAGTGTGCGAGTGTTTCAATTTTTTTTTGTTGTGCACTTTTTTTTGTCGTGTTAAAGGTTGCAGCAGCACCATCGCGAGGGCAACTGTTGCACAAACTCAATCAGAGAGCGAGAGATGGCATAAAAAAATAAAAGCTACAACGCAGCAGCAATAACAATAACAAACAACAACTACAACCACAACAACTACAGCAGCAGCAACAGCAGCAGCAACAGCAACAGCGACAACAGCAGCAGCAGCGATTGCGCGCCTTTTTTATGCATACACACACATACATTTGCATTAATGTTATTGTGTGTGTTTAACTTTTTTTTTGATTTTTTTTTTGTTACTCTCGTCTCTGCATAATAAATGAGACAGAGAACAACAACAACAACAGCAATAGTAACAACTAAACACATGTTGATGTGTGTTGTTCAAATTTCAATTTAGTTAGAGAAAAGCAAAAAAGGCGCGCCCAGATTAGATACAGTTAGGCGGAAGAGCCAGCAACAACAAGAACAGCAGCGAAGAAAAGCAGCGAGCAGCGAACAGCGACGGAGACAGCGACTGCGACTGCGACAGCAGCTTCACCTGCCAAAGCAAAGCTTACAGTCTCAGAAGACGACAAAACTAACATCATCAGCAGCAGTAGCAGCAGCAACAACAACCGCAGCGCGGCAGCAGAAGAAGAAAAAGAAGAGAAGAGCAGCGCAGAGAAGAGCAGAGCAAAAAGCACAGCTAGAATTGCGCTGCGACGGTGGCGACGACAGTCGCTGAAGAATATGCGACTGTCACACATGTGTTGTTCTACAGCCTCAACAGCAGCAGCAGCAGCAGGTGTGTCTGTGTGTGCGCGCGCGTCTCTGTGTGTGTGTGTTACATATTTGCAGCGACAACAACAACTATCAGCCACTTTGTAAATGAAAGCAAAACACACACAACAACACCAACAACAACAAAAAAAAAAGCGAAAACAAACGAAACAAGAAAAACAAAAAAAAACCCGCAATGTTATACATGCTTGTAAAGTGGCATTAAATTGCAACAATAACAAAAATCAACAACAGCAGCAGCAGCAGCAACAATAATAATAATAATAATACATGGCAACAGCGCCCACCAAGTGTCAATAAAACAACAACTAAAGCAACAACAACAGCAACAACAGAAGCAGAAGGTTGCTCGAACTCGAATTCGAAGTTGAAGACGAAGTCGAATTCGAATTTCAGTCTTCTTGCACCGCCGCCGGCGGCAATCTTCAAATTTTTGTGTCAACGCTGCACTTTCGAGCCTTGTGTCTTCGGCTAACGGCATTTTTCGTATTTATTTATTTTATTTTTTTTGTTCCATTCGTTTCATTTTCAATTCAGTTGTGTGTGGATTTTTTTTTGCTGTTGTTTTTTTGTTTTTTTTTTTTTGTGAGCGGGAGGGGAATGTGTCTCAATTGTTGTTAAGTGAATGGTGCGCTCGCAAAAAATAATAAAAAAAAAGAAAAAATCAAATAAAATCAGAAAGCTGAGTGAATGCAGTGAATCAATCAAATCCATCAACAATCGCCGCATCTCAATTTTGCAACTGCAACAGGAGCAACAGCAACAGCAACAGTAACAATAACTACAACACAACAGCAACATGGATTGTGATTATTCGAAATTTCTATACAAAAGTAAGTACAACAAACAAATATATGTACATAACATACATACATACATACAGATTGATAAACTGCCAAAAGCAAAACCATAGTCCATCAGTTGAAAGCTCAAAACGTTACTAATCACAAAAGCCGTCGGATGATTCATATAGGGCGAAACGGCATATCGCGTAACATCAGCAGCAGCAGAAGCTATCGCTTAATCTGATGCGTGGCTATTGTTATCGCTCTCCCCCTCCAAAAAAAAAAAAAACAAAAAAAGAAACAAAATAAAAAATAAAGCTTTATATATTTATGTATATGTATATATGAATAATAATAATCTCTTTTGATATGCTACATACTTATATATAATGAAATATATTACAAGTACTGCAGCACGATCAGCAGAGTGTTACAGACCCCGACCATTCATAATATGCTGGGAGTATGACTATTCGATCGACTCAGATGGCATCGGAGTAGTCATTCATGCCTCGCAACCACATCAATTGACTTCCCATTCGCTTTTTCTCCACATCCTGAAACGTTGTACTTAATACGATTCAAAAGCTGTTATCTCCAAAAGCTTTATTAGCATTTTGGATAGCTTTGAGATAAGTGCAATACTGGGAGTATGACTATTCGATCGACTCAGATAGCATCGGAGTAGTCATTCATGCCTCGCAACCACATCAATTGACTTCCCATTCGCTTTTTCTCCACATCCTGAAACGTTGTACCTAATACGATTCAAAAGCTGTTATCTCCAAAAGCTTTATTAGCATTTTGGATAGCTTTGAGATAAGTGCAACCCATGTACACACTTTAATAACGTTGTTTGTAAACGTTTCACTGGCTTTGGCTGCATCTTCGTTATCTGTTTAAAAAGATTCCAAGTTTTTTTTTTATTCACGTTATCTTAGAACATTTTATCACAATCTGTGCTAGACTATGTTATAAAGTGAAAAGCGGGGGGGAAATAAAAGGTATCACTCTTTAAAGAGTTGCTCCAAATTCCACGTCAATTTGTAATTAATGAATGTGAAGTTATTGCAGTAGTTAATAAATGATTGGCATAAGCATTAGCCAGTTGCAATTGTTAAACTTTATTTCACTGCAATTGCGTTAATTATATCGATCGTTCAGTCATTTAGCCCATTAAACATAATAAATAAAAGATTCGGAATTTGCGCTTAGTACAGTTTATTAGAGCACTTACTTTTATACTACATATATATATATGTATATATGTATATCGTATGATCAGTTTACAAACTGAAACTTTTATGAAACGCGACTACTTGAATTCGAGTTATGAACCGTTGCAAGTTGACCATAAAAATCAACAAGAAGAAAAATAGTGACAATTGCTATTATAAAAAAGAAAATTTGGAATTCTATCTACGAGTATTTACAAGTTTAAGCGAAACTTTGTCAATCCTAAATGGATTTTTTTTTTTAGCTTTTTCTTGTTTTTTCCTTGAAGTAACATATCTAAAGTGAATTCATTATATTAAGATATTAGCTGAGAATTGTTAAAGAATACTCAACTGTTTCGTTAATTACAGTCTACATATTTTAATAAGACTTAAGTAAAATCAGAGCACAGTGTGTGCTATAAAGCTTGTCTCGGGGAAAGATCTGCTGCAATATACAACACTTTGCCAGAGCGAGAGTGAGATAGAGAGAGAGAAAGAGACTCATTTTGGTTAAAGATTTATTTTAACTGCTGACTAGTCGAGACTAGCGACTAATCTGTTGCCAACTACGTGACTTAGACACATCCATAAATACATACTTAGTATATAAATATATATATATATATATATTTGCGAGTACTTTTGTATATATCAAGTTTGAATTCTTCGCTTCGAGAAAGTCTTGAAGATATTTCGCTAGGGAATAGAAGAATAGAAGGAAGCTAATGCAAATCTTTGCTCTGTGGATAAAACTTGTTTTTTTTTTCTCTTTGGTTTTTTTTTTCTATTTTCTGTGTGTGTGTTTTTTTGACTAGACATACAAAAAATGTGAGTGATCCGCAGCTTGCTTGGGGCTTGGCTTTGGGGGTAATACGATGCCAGAAGATAAGTAAAATCGCGGTTTTCTTCACATCAATGAGAAAGCAAACTATAATTTCGGATATTTGATATTTATTTTGATGGGACTCTTTTTGAAAACACATTTCCATTTATAAGTACATATTGTATACACTACGTTAGAATTGTATTTGTTGCCAGAATGTCAGCACTTTTGTGCGTCACATTGCCGGATCGTGAGCGTGCGAGCGAGAGAGAAACACAAACGATCGACTGAGAGAGAAAGAGAGGGAGAGATGAATGTTTAAGGGCGCAATTTGCAATTTGCAAGCTCAACTCATTTTCTTATATTGGGTATACGAAATTGAATCCCTTCGCCACTTTATCAGTATTATTCATGGAGCTCTGTTTGGATAATTAGTATTGCACTTGCGAAAAAACGCTGACTGCGACTGCGACGTCGACTGCGAATGGCGATGGCGATGGCGATGGCGAAGGCAGAGGAAAAGGAGGAGAAGGAGTTCGGTAACAACTTGGGCGAAAACAGGAAAAACGTTGGCGCCACGCGACGTTAATCGATTTGAAAATTTTATGATGGGAAATGATTCCCAATGCATTTATTTACATTTGCTCAGCGAAGCCGTCGGCATCGACAACTTTCTGTCGGCATCGGCTGTCAACGTCATCGAATTGCCAAGCTAATCGTGGGGGGGAAGGAAAGAGACGAGAGACGAAACGAAACGAGACGAGACGAGAAGAGGTGCTAAGTCTAATCACACTGTCAACCGCCTTTCTGTCAATCAGTCTGGCACTTTGTCAGTCTGTCCGTCTGTCATTCTGTCAGTTTGCCAGTCAGTTTTTTTTTTTTGTTAGTTTGTCAGTGCGGCGGCTTTGCATTACTTGAGACACAGCGCAGTGAAGAAGCTAATTGAATTTGTTCTGCAAATTGCTGCCACATACAAACCTACACTGAGCGAAACAATCAATTCAATTCTTAAGAATTTATGTGATCTAAACGGATTATACGAAAATTTATATCGAAAGTCTAGTTGTAGATCAACAATATTGTCTCCGACTTGCGACTTGGCTCAATTTTAAAACAAAAATCTTAAGTAAAATATACTTTTTCATTTTTATATTTCTGTCTAGAAATTTATTTAATTCCAAGTGGAAAACCTATGTTCCAATGCAATACATATCTTCAAATTTTATATAGAAAACGTAAAATATTTTTTTAACTTGCAGTTCGAGTTAATTTTGTTATTTTTAATAATACAATTCAGCTTGATTATAAATAAAATAAAAAAATCAAGTATACGTTTGAATTGAAATGCGTATATTAAAAAAATCTATACTACAAATCCATCTCAAAAGTCTTCAAATGAAAAATAAAAAATGTTTAGAAGTTTTTGGAGATCAAATTAACATGTCTAATGTAATTTGTATTTAATAAAATGAAGAAGGAAAAAATGTTTAAAGTAAAGTATATATATTTATAAATTAAATATCAATTTTAATTTATTTTATCTTTGAGAAATACGTACTTGAAATTTCAATTAAATTTCAGGTTATCATTTTTTAAAATGATATCCAGCGTAGCTTTGTTTTAAATACAATTATAGATAGATTATATTTATAGTTAACAATGAATTATTGCTAATATGTAAGATAATTGAAAATTGCATCAAGTTTGTGCAAAATACGTTCTTTAAATGATAAAGAGAAGATCTAAAATGTATCTGACTTTATTATTTGGTTTTAATAAAGTTATAAAAATAAAAAACCACTTTTCAATAGAAATATTTTAGTAAAAAATCAATATTGAAATTGAAAATAAGTTGAATTTTCAAAAATTAATGCAAAATATAGTTTTCATTCATTTGCATTCACATTTATATCAAACTTGATTTGTTTTTCCCAGTGTAGCTGTTACATTATGTAAGATGTACAGACATTATACGCACACACACACACACACACACACACACACACACACACAGATACAGAGACAACGCAAGTTAGCCGCGTCTAAGTAATTTTGGGTTATAGGGCCAAGTCCAATGAAATGCACTGTCCACTGCCACTTAAGACCCAAGCGAATGTTGTACTTACTAGTTCTTAGTTAATTCTGCTGCAATATGTTGCAGCAATAATTCGCTTGACTGCCTTTTAGCTACTTGCGGGGTTTCCCAAAAACAGCAGCACCAAGACGAGTCACCTCACCGCATCGTCCCGCCACGCTTTCCTTTTACTTTCTTTTCTTCAATGCTTCTTCTGACTTTGTCATTCTTTTGAAGTCCTTTAAATTGCAAATCGAGCTACTTCTTTTTAGTTTTGTGTAGTGCAAACGAATCGCAATTGCGATCGTAAACTGAGCTCAATTTCATACGTCAAACGTCTGGCCAACGTTTTTTTTTCTCATATAACCAATTGTTATCATAGCATTCATGCAATGTTCGTTCGTTGAGTGCAAATACTCGAAACTATCTCTCAGTCGCTCCATGTTTATGTTTATGTTTTGTGTTTCTGCTTTTGCTTTTGCCACTGAAAGTGCTTTGCCCAAGTGCTGAAGGTCGATAACGAGGATCTCGACTACTATCTACAGCTATCTACGGTAGCTTATTGACTCACCCTCACCCGCATTATCAATATTTATGAGAAATAAATGCCTCGAGGGTTTTCACTTTTGTTTTCACACAGCCATTAATAGATATACTTACCGATAATAATCATTCAACTTGCATTGCAGCAAACTCAATTTTACTGCTATTTGCAAAGGGGTTTAGGAAAATAAACTAGTTAATAACTTTATTTTCATTCATTTTCGCATTTATTTCACACAGTTAGAACAGCTATAGTCCTGATCATACTATATATATATATATGCGGAATAAATTCATTTTGAATTCTGTGTGCCATTTCCTCTTTGAATGCTTGCAAATAAAAAAAATAAATATTTAAGCTATCGTCTTGACTTTGAGCACTCGCTGTATGTTCATTAAATTGCATAGTCATTGAATAAATAAATACTATAAATATCTTGAGAATTTCGTGGAATATTATATATATCTCAATAGGTTCACTATTATTCATTTAAGTGGTTTAAAATTTTTAATTTTACTAAGAAAACTATCCAATTTCAATGAGAGCAAAACGGTGCGGTATTTTTATTTAAATATAAAAATTAATATACTGAAAACAATGCTAAAAATATATTAAAGGTTGTATTTGGTATATCGATATACTATTACTTTTTTATGACAATTTCTATAATATACCAAAGGTTGTATTTGGTATATCGATATACTATTACTTTTAAAATACAACATATGACAATTTCTATGATATACCAAAGGTTGTGTTTGGTATATCGATATACTATTACTTTTAAATTATACCATAGAGTACAACATATAACAATTTATATAATATACCAAAGGTTATATTTGGTATATCGATATACTATTACTTTTTTATGACAATTTCTATAATATACCAAAGGTTGCATTTGGTATATCGATATACTATTACTTTTAAAATACAACATATGACAATTTCTATAATATACCAAAGGTTATATTTGGCATATCGGTATACTAACATATTCCATTTAAAATAATAAATAGAATACAAAATATGACAATTTCTTAAATAACTTTAGAACTCATAATGACTGTAGTTATGATTGTTATAATAAAGTATAATTATGAAAATTTAGTTATTTACAAATTAAATGTTGAATATTAGTTTTTTATGTGTTTTAATTAATTACAATAAATACAGAATAATGGAAATTCAAGCAATTACAAGAAATTGAAAGAAATTGAAGTTTGGCTCTCTCTAGAAATTCTCGTTTCTTGCGTTTTCGATTTCGAAGCATCTATCTATTTAAGTATTAATATAAACACTACAATTAAATGACAATTGCTGAACAAAATTTCAGATAAATGTTTAAGTTAAAGTTCAAATTATTGAAAATATGAAAGCAAAAGCCAAAGCAAACTAAACTTGTATTATGAGCAATATTCGTTTGTTTGAAATACTATGTTATATACTACTATATAGAATTTATTCTGCAAAATATGGCGAATAAAATTTTAATTGTGGATTGCATTAGAAACTTTCTCAATTTAAAAAATTCGAGTAATACCATTAATTATTATTAATTTCTCAAAAAACTTGCACGAAATGTACAATAAGTTTAGTAATTTTTGAAATTAAAATTGCCAATGCAAAATATTGGCAATAAAACTTCAAACAAAAAACGAATATGTGTGGTAAATAAATGTAAATTTGAAAGGACTTTGTTTGCCAATTAATTAAGAACAATACCGAATTTAATAAGCAATAATCAATTGTTATCAATTACCCGAAACTAAATTCATAAATTAAAAAACTAATCTTAAAGATTTCACTACTTTGGATAACTAAGTTTAGTTTTGTTTTAAGAATATTTCTAAGAAAATCGGACAGATAATATTGCTTATTTTATATAATAATTGATAAAATATATATATTTTTTAATGCTTATATTCAAAGCAATCTTTAAGGTACACCTTGTATATATACATATGCTATATATATTTTTTTTTAATATTACCTTTATTGCATATACTCAAAGCAATCTTTAAGATACATCTTGGATTTTAGGTTTGCATGCGAATCAACGCACTTTTGCTGCTGACCAAGCCAAGGCGATGTAAAGCAAGGCAAGAATTGAATCGAAGCCTTTACGCATGAATGGAGGAAACATATGTGACCCTGCGATACGCACTTGCTGCCACATGCAACTCAAGTTTCCCATGACAAACACACACACACACATAATCCATCTCGAGGAGACGAGCAGGTTTTTGTTTTTGTGTGTTTGTAGCCTTCGATTGCAACTGCAAATGTGTCTCAGTCTATCTCAGTTCTATCTATTTGTGTGTCTGGGGCGCCGTTGGCTCAACTGAAGCTTGTTGAAATTAATATGGCCAACTAGAGGTTAGAGCCAAGTTATCACTAAGCTTTGCAATTCACTGAGCGAGCGAGCATCGTCAACGGCAGCGGCAGCGGCAGCGGCAGCGGCAGCTGATTGTCGATCAGCAGAAAAATCGCTGCCACATTTCTTTGATATTCGATACGGGATCCCAGGCATGTTGTGTCCTTAATCGGTGTCTCTGTTTGTCTGCTCTTCCCCTCTCCCTCTCACTCTTCGTCTGCCTCTCTCTTTCTCTGTCTTCCCTCTCTCATGCCCTTAATGTGTTATCGTTGCCGCCCCGCGCTGCGTCGCGTCAGCTGTTCTGTCATTTCAGTTGAATTGCCGGCCGGTCGCACGTATCTGTATCTGTATCTGTATCTGTAGCTCTGTTGCTGTCCCCTCCAGGCCCTGCTTGCTTGTATAGCGTCTTGAAAGTATTTAATACACACAAACGCACACTCACACACACACACACACACTCGTGCATACTTTGTTTTGTCGTTTTCAACATTTTTCAACGTTCAGGAATTCAAAAAATTCTTTACTTTAAAGTAAAAATAAATTCCATGCAACATCCGCCATGTTGGCTTTGGCTATTTTTGCCGCCGTACTGCGGCAAACGGAGACCCAACCGATGTTATAATGGCCCAGAGCCAAAGCCATCCAGTCAGTCAGTCAGTCTGTCCGTCCGTCCGTCCGTCCGTCTGGCTGTCCCTACTGTCCCTTCTCCATTCTCCTTTACCCATTCTGCCGCACCTCTCACACTCTCATCACTCTCCTCCCTCGCATTTAAGCTGTGCGTCGCGCCCTTTGACTGTCTTCGCACCGGGGCAAAGCGCTTTGGCAACTTGTGAAGCGTGTTCCGCCATCGGTTTTGCCACCGTTGAAAGTTCACCGTGCCACCGTTCACTGTTCACTGTTCACCATTCACCGTTCACCGTTCACCTCTCATCACTCGCCACTCACCATTCGGCACTTGCCACTTGCCACTTGCCACCTCTCCACTTGTTATTTGTTTTTATTTAATGCTTCGCCGCCGCCTTTTTTTCGCCTCCTTCTCTCTCTCTCTCTCTCTCTCTCGCTCTCCCTCTCTCTGTCTCTGTCTGTCTTTGCGTTGTTTGCCATTTCGATCTGTTTTTATTACTGCAATCCAAGTAAGTTTTCGTGGGTTTCAGCCTCAAAAAAATGTGATTTGTCTTTCAGATTTTTGATTGTTTTCATTTTGCTTATAGCCCCCGCATCTGCTTAGCTGTAATTTTTGTGCGTATTCTTGATCGACAGTTAAAATTATTCACATGGACATATTATAAACAAAGTCAAATACTTTTGGTATTTGCTTGGCTTTTCACATTTAATAATATGAAACAATTTTTGTAAAACATTTGCCTACGATATGAATTAGTTTTCTAATTTTCATAAGAAATTGCGATAGTTTGTCGATAGTTTCGATAGTTTGGTCAAAGTTAGCATCTAATTCTATTTAGTTGTCTTATTTAAGCCACTTTTTAACATATTTTAGATTTATTCAAATAAAACTGCAGTCAAAACTGTTGGCCGATAGTTTTGCGATAGTAATATTGACTAAATTTATGAAAATGTTCTAATTTTCATAAGAAATTGCGATAGTATATCGATAGTTTCGATAGTTTGGTCAAAGTTAGCATCTAATTCTATTTAGTTGTCTTATTTAAGTCACTTTTTTAACATATTTTAGATTTCTTCAAATAAAACTGCAGTTAAAACTGTTGGCCGATAGTTTTGCGATAGTAATATTGACTAAATTTATGATCTGAAAAAAAGGGCCGAACTTTTGCTTTACTACATTCAAATAATTTCCGTTACAATTCATTCATGATATTATGTAGCTTTCTGATGTTGATTATATTTAGAACATGCTTCTTGTGGACTTTGAAAAAAAGTGCGATAGTAACATATGTTGATATGAGTCAATTGAGAATAAGTGTTTTGATAATGTCATGATTTGCAAATAATTTTGTTCACATTTCATTTGATATTATGAACCTTTTTAATGTGCGATAGTATGTTGATAGTTTATAACCAAATATTCTTAATTCGAGTATTAGTCAATTGAGAATAAGAGCTATAAGAATTTGATGATTTTCAAATAATTTTGTTTATTCGATATTAGAAACTTTCTAATCTTCGTTATATTTAGAACCTATAAAAAGTGCGATAGTATGTTGATAGTTTCTCGATTATTAAAGAGTTATTATACTATACTTTTTTTTATTTTTATTAGAGTCTTTCTTCAACTATTTTAAAATATCTTTTAGTTTACCAAACTAGTTGTCTATCCTTCTGCGATTAATCATCAAAATTAATCAATACCTCAAACTGTGCTGCATTCAAATTAGATCAAATAAATCGCTATAGCTTGCAGCAATTTATTGTGATTTCTTGGAGAATGCAATGATAAAAGTTCGATTGATCGAAATGTGGGATACCATATTATGACCAACTTTAAAAGTTAACTAAAGCAACAAATACAATTTGAAATGCGCTGCGAATATCTTGCAAAGCTCGTCACCTATTCGAGATATTGTGAAAGGAAATTGAGCAATAAATATGCAGAAGGAACTTTTTCCTTGCGAAAGTCGCTGTTGCTGTGTCTTTGACAACTTGGCTGTTTGCAGTTTTGTAGTTTGCAGTTTGCAGTTTGCCGTGATGTTTTGTGGGTATGTCATAAAGCAAAATTGCTGAAGCAGTTTAAAGACAGTTTGGTAATCAGTTTTCTATTATAGAACTGCCGGTTCAAGCTGTGTGTCTTGAGGGTTATAAAATACAAAAACAAAAAAAAACAAAAAAAAAAAACAACAGAAAAAGAAAAGAAAAGAAACAACCAGAACAAGAACGAGTGTGAGCTGTGAATACTCGTAAAGTGCAGTTTCATTGTGTTTAGAAGTTGGCGCTTCTGTTTAAGGGGGGTTTTTTTTTTTTTTTTGTTTTTTAGCTTTTTTGCTTTTCCCGCTCTCTTACCATCTGTCTGTGTCGATGTTTTTGTGCGGCTGTCGGTGCTGATGGTTGTTCTTGTTTTATCTGCTTGTTACAAAATCAATTTTCCACAAATTAATGAGAGTCGCATTTTTTCCGTGTTGCTCTTTTCTTTTAACTATACAACCCAAACAACAACAACAACAACAAAAAGAAAAAAAGAAGACAAGAAAAGAAAAAGAAACTGAAACGAAGGCGAAGGCGAAACAGCAACAAGCGAAGAACGTACGTGAAACGCTTGAACCAGAAGCTGAGGCAACTTTTTAAAAAGGATTCTTCCCATCGAAGTTGTTGCCCGTTGCTGGTTGTTGGTTGTTGTGTTGTTGCCGCTACGGCTTCTTTTCTGCACAAGATAAAAATATTTTTTAATGTTTTCTTGAGCACAGAAAATAATTTAAGGAATGTCACGTTGTAGCAGCAGCGAGGCGGCGGCGGCGGCAACTCTCTTGCTCTCAGACTCCAGACTCTCCTTGTATGCATTGCGCATTTATTTTGGTTCCTTCGCTACCATCTCCGACTTCCATTGCCATCGCTCCATCGCCAGCGCTCCATCGCTCCATCTCCGACTCCGTTTGGTATGGGATAAAAAGAATTTCTTATATAGCAACAACTGCTGCATAGCATACATACATCTGTCTGTCTCCCCACATCTCTCTCTCTCGCTCTCTCTCTATCGCCCCATCTCTCTTCATCTGACATTGTGACTACCTACGGCACGCTGTGCGCTTTGCTTTGCTTTGCTTTGTAGCGTTTAGCACTCTATGCATATCCATGAGATTGCAGCGGGACTCAGCGACAGCGACAGCGACAATGATGGCAAGGGCAACGATAAACGTTCGCTTTTTTCCACTCTTCTCTCTCTCTCTCGTTGGCATATTTATTTATATTCTTCTCCCCATTTGATTTTTTTTGTTTTTTGCTTTTTGGTTTTTAATTCATTTGAAAAAATTTTTTACTTACCCCTTATCATTTGGCCGGCCGCAAACGAAAAGAACCAAAAGAAACGCCGCCGACGACGTTGCCGTCGCTTCGTCGTCGCCATTTTCCACACGTTTTGTTCGCCGTGTGACCGTCGCGCATCCGTCTTAAATTAAAAGCTTTTTTTTTTTTTTTTTTTTTGTTCTTTGGCAACCAAAAGCAAAACCAACACCAACACCAAGAACAACCCGAAACCGGTAACAAACGAAATACTTTCGTATGTGCCGCCGCAGCTTAATAAAGAGCATTAATGACACATTGTCATTATATATATTGGCCACAAAAGAAGTGTGTGGGTGACCGGCGACACCCACTTTTGCCACTTGAGCCTCAAATTGATTCAAATTAAATCAAATAAATAGCATCCTTTTCGTTCAGAATTCACAATTGATTCATTTCCCTGCAGTCAATTCCACAAACTGACCATTTCAGCGATATCATTTTCGTTTTGTCGCATTTCATTTGTGTTGCATACTTTCGAGCGTTGGCTTTAATTTCCGTATTTTCGTTAGACATTTCAAGATTCGACTTCGATTGATTTTAATTTCATCAGTATTAAATTGAATTGTGCATTTCTTGTGTTTTCTAAGCGAATTCATAAATCGGAACAGCGCATTTTGACACCTATTTGCGTATGCGCCCAAAAGTATGCAGCAAAAACTGCACTTTAAGCTAAATTTCGCGCTGTAATTTGTTTTGTTATCCAAAGCCTTGAATCGTCTTCGTTTGTTCAACAAAATATATATTATAATGTTATTTACATGACAAAGAAATGTTGCCAGGATTTATTGCTCGTCTTAACATCTCCTGCTGTGAAATTTTTGTAGTTGTGAGTCCTTTCTTAGGCGGACACATTTTGTTTGGCGTATCCGTTCAATAGGGGTTTGATTGTTTATATAAAGCTGAGATTATTTTTCTTTTACTATATTATTATTATTATTATTATTATATTACTATATTAATTACTTTGATCTCAAGTTCCTCAACTTTACTTAGAAATATCATAATAATCTCTGTCTAATCTTTGCTGATCTTTTCTGAATTGTCTGAACTTTAAACAAAAGGTAGTAATAATAACTACGAAGAATATCGAAAAACGTCATTAAACTAGATTATAGGATTTTTGAGATTCTCAATTTTTCATATCTTCGACAAAAAAAAAGGTTTTGAATATGACTTTTATAATTCTACGTTTTTTAATATCATCTTAGATGGCGAAATAAACTTTTAAGTAGACTTAAAGCCTGACCTACTCTTATATTACCTTCTTTAGTTAAGTTAACTGTTCTATTATCTGAGTCTTAGTATTGTCAAAGTATCGTATATTATTATATTATTAGTATTTTAAATAGCTTCAAACCTCAAAAAGTTTCTAAATGGTTTTAAAATGTATCTTATACAATCTAATGTAATGTCTAATGTAGAGAAAACCTTTTACATATTTCTAATAGAATAAAGTGTGATTATGTGACATAAATTATTACTTATAACTAAAATTGAATAGAATTGAAACTTTCGTTAATATTTCATAATATTTTTAATACATCTTCAAACAATTTCTAAAAGTCGCAAAATTTAATTTGGTTCGTACCCCAAATATTACGAATAGAATAAAGTGTGATTATGTCACATTATTTATTTATAAATGAAATTGAATTGCTTATTAATTGTGCGCTAATTTGTAAATAATAATTAAATCGCCATCAAATGGTGATTTTCTCAGTTCTCTGTTTAATATTTGTGGCAGCTTTGGCCGCAATGTCGCTTGACTTCACATCGTTTGTGTTGTGTTGCTGTTGTTGTTGCTGTTGTGGTTGCTGTTGTTATGGTTGCTGCTGCTGCTGCTGCTGTTGTTGTTTAGCGTTGCGAATGCGAACAATTTTCGCATTTTCGTTTTCATTTGATTTGTTGCACGTTTTTGTGTGTAGTTCTTTGTTTTCTTTTTTTTTTTTTTCGTTTCGTTTCGTCAACCGAAATTCGCTTGGCGTCGCGACGCCTCGTCGCTGTTGTTGTCGATGTCGATGTCGATTTCGATTGCAAGCTGTCGATTACACACACACACACACAAAGTCTGAGTGCAAGCTTGCGCTTGCGCTGTGGCAGCGTTGCATCGTTGAGCGCGGTTGCGCTTGCGTTTTGTTGCGCAATCGTTGCAGCAACATTTTGCAGCAGCTGTTTGTGCTTCTCCACAGTTTATGCTTACAATCGTTTGTTGCATTTTCATTTTCCAATATGTTTATGTGTGTGTGTGTGTGTTTTATGAGCATATTTCAAAATGCTCGTTTTGCACTCATTTTGCTTGCAACAGCATTTGCAATTGCCACAGCGCAGCAACAATTGCAAACTCCCAACTGCAAACTCCAAACTGCAACTGCAACTGCACATGCATGCATTTATTAGTCATAAACGATGAGCAGCAAATATACATACGATTCACCCACTCAAGAGTGTAAGCAGCATGTAACACACACACACACACACACACACACACACACACACGTACATACAGACACATGAACATCAGTTATACATATGTTTTGTCCCATGAAAAACCAAAGCTCAGCTGAATTTTTTTCCATTTCTTTATTTTTTGTCACTTTCGCAGCGTTTTATTAACCATCAGCGTATTTTACTTTATTTTCATTTTCATTTCTTTTTTTTTGTTGTCCCGCTTTTAATGCGGTAACAAGCCAGAGGGGATTGAAGTGGAGGGTGGGGGGGGTGGGTTAAGAGTTACATGGCAGCTTTGCTTGGTGTCCACTTTGGGCTCCAGGCGCTAACCGAAATGATTCATGAACACGCCAAAGAGATAGCAAAAGACCCAAAACGAACATCAACACACAAAATGTCAGCGATAGAGCAAAGGGAAAGGTATGTGGGGGGGTGAGTCCGAATTGTGGGTGACTAGAACACTTCAAAGAGTGGAGAGCATGAGGCGAAGCGCATAATTTGATGACAACTGCATTTAGCTATGTGACTTTTCACAGTTTATTTGCGCTGTCAAATTATCACGGTGACATGTCGCCAAAACGTGCAATAATGGCAAATGTTTCCAATTCTGAAATGTAACCACTTGAACAGCAAATGCAAATTTCAACTGCAACTGCAACTGCTTTAGAAGGCCAATAGAACACCGAACTCTATAAATACAAAGCAAACCAATCCGATCAAAACTCAATTCACTTTTGATAGAATATTAAATGTTAAGTATAAAAACAAGTAAGAAAACTACAGTCGAGTGTGCTCGACTGTAAAATACCTGCTACTCATTTTAAATTTGAGCTAAACAGTGCAGTATTATTCTAAAAGTATGTCAAATTAATATACTGCAAAAATACTAACATATACCGAAGGTTATATTTGGTATATACATATACTACCACATTCGAAATACACCATAGACTACAAAATATACCAAATGGTTAACCAAAAGCAGCTAAGACCCTCATTTTAAACAGAGAAAACAGTTCAGTATTATTCTAAAAATATACCAAATTAATATACTGCAAAAAAGCTAACATATTACAAAGGCTATATTTCAGTTCAGTATTATTCTAAAAATATACCAAATTAATATACTACCGAAGACCATATTTGGTATATATGTATATGGTATATACTACCACATTCGAAATACACCATAGACTACAAAATATACCAAATTGTCAACCAAAAGCAACTAAGACCATCATTTTAAACAGAGAAAAACAGTTCAGAATTATTCTTAAAATATACCAAATTAGTGTACTGGAAAAATACTAACATA
The DNA here is from genome assembly GCA_019972355.1 of Drosophila kohkoa. Classification (NCBI taxonomy): domain Eukaryota; kingdom Metazoa; phylum Arthropoda; class Insecta; order Diptera; family Drosophilidae; genus Drosophila; species Drosophila kohkoa. The sequence continues at coordinate 2,745,067 of BJEL01000077.1, forward strand.
TACCGAATGTTATTACCACATTCCAAAATATACCATAGACTACAAAATATACCAAATGGTCAACCAAAGAAGTTAAGACGTTTTTGGCCAAATATTACTTGAATAACTTTTACAATTTTTATCAGATGACATCTAAAACACATCAGGAGTATATAAATACTGTTATTTTATTAATGTATTATTATTATATTCGGTCGGAGATGTCGGATAACAGGTGTAAAAAACACTTTCTAGTACTTATTTCGTTTCATCTTTAAATTTTTCGTTTAAAAGACATTAAGGAAAAGAGATTTTACAAATGAACTTATCTTAAATTCCAAAAAATAATTCTAGTTTAAGTATTTTTACGATATTTAGAGAAAAAAGTATATACAAAAACCTCATATACATATTTTTTAAGATTCATTTTTACATATTTAGACTGACTCAGTACCAAAATTAATTGATTTAAAAAACAATACATACAATACATAATGTAAGAAATTATAAAACAGGCAGAACTCTCTTTACTGTAGAATTTAATACTAGTTTCAATATTATCAAATAAAAATAAACACAACATAAATAAATATTTTACTTACAATTAAATTTCCATTTACATTTTCATTGATAAGCACCACATTTTATTAAATTCCGTAACTTACATTTAACTCTTTGCTGTATACATTTTTTTATGAGAATCTTAATCAACTTAAACTTAGAACCGTTAACTTGCATGCGAAATAAAAAAGGAAATATTGAAATGCTTCGTTTGCAACTGCAACATTAGCTGATGAAGCTGACTTCAATTTTCTGTCCAACTGTCTGCAAGTTCAAAGATCAGTGCCTTTTGTTTTAATTAACGAACGCTAATTAGAATCACAATACGAAAAAGTCTGACGAAGAAACGAATTGAAGACATAAAAGTCTTTATATGGGAGACGAAGTAAATTTGACTGCTTTATTTAATCTGATGAATGTCGAATACTTGAACTCGACGTCGAATGAATTCAACTCGGTAAAAAATATTTAATGCGAGTGTGCATGTATTATTATTATTATTAATTAGTAATAATCATTTTAAATAGTCTCTTGAATAATTTGTAAATATTTATTGATACTAGATTTACTCTATGGTATATTCTTGAGTAGAAGGATTCAATAAATAATAAATAATAATATTAATAAATAATAATAATAAATAATAAAAAATAATTAAAGAACACTATTTGGAAAATGGTATTTGAAGACTTTCACATCGCTTAGTCCTGTAGCTTAAAATTATGGATAGAGACGGAATGACATTAAAATATACCGAAGAATATATAATGATTCAAGTTTTGTCAGTAGTATATACTGTACACATATAGATGCTTTATGGTATATACTTTATACTAAATATATTTTTATTTTATCCTTTATCTTTTGAGTTGAAAAAATAAATAAATTTGATTGATAGAAATAGTAAACTTCTTTTTAGTATAAAAATATGCCATTACTTAAAACCTACATAAAAATATACCAAAATACATAGAACAAAGCAAACAAATCTACTATTTTGTGTCATCTAAAATACTGTGCACATATGGATACTTTACGGTATTTACTATATGTACGTTATGGTATATACCATATAAACTTTAAAGACTTGTAGACTTTTATGCCCTTCTCGCTGTTTAGCAGTGAGGATATAAACTTACACAAACGTTTATCTAATTTAATAATAATATAATAATTAAGTTGCTAAACAATGAATTGTTGAGAATGTCATTTCGATTGATTGAAATCTGAAATGTCAAAATATAAACATGTAGTATCATATGTATCGAATAGTTTAATTTTAAAGCGCACTGCGAAATGTAACATGGAATGAAAAATGCAACTTATAAGTAGCTTATCCGGAAACTGAGGGTCATTTGTTGTACTCAGTATTGGGAGTACAACGAGTCTGTACTCGTCATTTGTTTATTCTGTTCTGGGCTGCTGTATTGTGTGTGTCTGTTGGCTCATTGCCTCATGTTGAGTGCGCATTGTTTGATGTGATTTTTTTACGGTAGTCTGTTTTTTTTTTTTGTTTGGGTTTGGCTTGCCGTTTGCTACCCAAACGATAACAACGTTATCAGTGCACTGCCCAAAAATGGAGCACAAATCAAAATGTAGTTGGATGGCGGTCGCTTGGTCATTTCAGTCCAGTCGAGTCGGAGTCCGTTCCGATTCGGAACGTGCAGTTCTGTCCATTCAGTTGTCCATTTGTCTGCCTTCCGATTTGACGGGCGCAACAGCCAAAAAATCACAGAACGAAAAACAACAGGAACAATACAAAAAAAAAAAAGGAATGCAAGCAATTAAACCAATCAACGCGAATTTCAAATACTCTGCAGATTTATGTTGATTCGACAAGACTTAACCAGATTTAACCATTTAAATAAGATTTGTAGCAGAGATATAGTTAATAAAACAAGAGATTAAACTACATGAAATCGGGTATTCAATTGAGTGGAAGACAGCTTTCCAGCTATGAAATTATAATCAAACTCGATTACCAATTTTTAAATGATGAATGTTTCAACTTTTTAATAGAATCCAAACGATTTCGTTTCGAATTTTAGTTTAATTCATGTTTTTTTTGTTTTAAAGTATATACTATAATCAATGCAATAATTTATTTCAATAATCTATTTTCTTATTTACTCTTATATAAATAAATAAATATTCGTATTAATATTTCTAAGTTGTGGGAATAAAATTTCGGAGTGCTATGAAAATAGACAAATTAAACTCAAACGATTGGATAGTTCATTTCGATATATATTAAAGTATATATCGATAGTCTATTTCATAGTCGTTAGTCTCTTCAACAATTCTTCTCAGTAACAAAACAAATAACTTTAAAGATTCACGCTACTAAATTGTCTGAAAATCATTACAGAAAAAACTTGAATGCAATTGATCAAATAAAAATCAAACTAATGCTACGTTACAGACTCTTAAAGAAATCGTATTTTCTAATACAAATCGAAAAGATGATAAACTGACGTTTATAGAAGAAAGGAATAATTAAATTTAAAATGTATAAATTATTTAAAAACGCAGAAATATATAACTTATACCGATATATATAATACTTAGCTTAATTGATATATTCGTAATCATATTATATGCATAATTTGATACAGAAAATATTGTGGATAAGATAATGCATATGCCCCGACTGCAATTGGGCGGGTATGGAAAACATTTTTCGCTTTTCATTTGATGTGTGCAGCGGGCTTTAAAAACGAATGAATGAAATGAAAGAATGGAGTATAAACCGAAAATGAAAATATGTGCAGCATTAATTTCAACGTTACTGCACAATCAGAGTCAGCGAGAGAGACTCCAGCTATATCCTGAATCCTGAATCCCGAATCCTGAATCCTGAATCCTGCTTTCCAGCTACAGTTACGGTAAAGCTTTGGCTTGAGGCTGCCGCTGCTGTTGTTGTTGTTGATGTTGTTGTTGTTGATGGGGCGATTGCTGTGGGTTGTTGGATGACTTTGCCCGGTGGTTACTGACTGACTGAGTGACTGACTGACTGACTGTCGACTGCCTGACTGGATGGCTGCACTGTTTCGGGTGCTGGTGGTGGGTGAAGTGTTGGTGATGGTTTGATGCAGATGCAACATACACAATCAAAATTCCATTCTGTGTCATGCTCAGAGCATCTGCATCTGCATCGCATTGGAGCACGGCGAGGATGAAGATGAGCATGAGGATGAGGATGAGAACCAGGGCCTGGGTCTAGGTCTGTGTGTGTGTGTTGTCCGCTTGGTCGGCAGGCAGTCATTCAGTTAGTCATTCAGCCAAGCATTTAGTCAGTCAGTCAACCAGGCGAACTGTCTGTCTGTTTGTCCATTTCGTCTGCCATTCGTTGTGGTGGCAACTCAACTCAACTCAACTGATGGCCAGAGCAGAGCAGAAGGGAAGCTCTTTCGTTTCGTAGTTTTGCGCATTGTTTGACCGAAAATCAGAGAGGGAAAATATAATCGAGGCACAACTGGGAGCTCAGAGATAGAGAGAGAGAGCGAGAGAGAGAGAGCTGAACTGAACACTGAACATTCCATTGCTGCGGCGTTATAAACAAAATTTGCATTCTTTCGCTTTTGGCCAGACAACAAAAACACTCATTGTGCTATACGTAGCTACGTATTGTAGTTTTCCACATTTTGGGCATTTTCATCAGTCTTCGTTGCGATGCGATGCGTTGCGTTTCATTTCGTTTCCTCTCGCCACGTCTCGTCTCGTTTCATTTGAGCTTTCAGCTTTGTATAAACAGACAGACTGAGGCCCGAATTTTTCGACCAACTACCGCCTCACTCCGCTCCGCTCCTCTCCATCCCGTACCGCCCCGCCCCGCCCCACCCCTCGCTCTATGACTGTTTATACACTTTTTCACAGCTATCACAAGTCGATTTCACAAATTATTGTCATTGCCCATGCAAACTTAATTCGTTGTCTCACACACGGCGTCCATTGAATGAGATGCAAGCGCACACCAAAAAAAAAGCATGTAAGAAAGTTACTGTTGACAGTGCTCGACTTTGAGATACCCGTTAAACATTTTGATACAATATGAAAAACTTATTAAATAGACTAGAATTATACCAAAATTATACTAGCAATATACTGAATTATACTTTATATAGTATATACATATACCATCATTATACTTACATTATACTGGAATATACTTTAAGTGGTTTATAAATATACCGAAAGTATACCAGCATTTTACTAAAATTAAACTGAAATATACTTTATATGGTATATACTTATACCGAAAGTATGTCAACATTATACTGAGCTATACTTTAAGTGGTATATAAATATACCGCAAGTATACCAACATTATACTGAACTATACTTTAAGTGGTATGTAAATATACTGAAAGTATTCGAGTAGTATACTAAGATTATGCTGACATATCTTGTAAATTGTATATAAATTTACCATTATATAAAACGCCATTTTAAAATAGCATAGAATATATTATTAACCAAACACGTTCACATTGTCACAGAAAACAGGCAATTTTTGGTTTCCAAATATTCCAAAAAAAATTACTAACAGTATATTGAATTGAAGTGTAAAATGTATTAACATGCTTTTGTACATTTTATACAATATTTCTGTATACTTTAATCTATTAAGACTATTAAAGGTAAATGGCTTAAAAACATGCCATTAATTGGGAACGAATTAAATATCGCAAAGCATAGAATTTATACTAAGCCACGCACTGTTATATTGACAAACAAAATACAAAAAATTTCATAAATAACTTCTAAGAACTCGCTTATTAAAATATGCCGAATGTCTGCTGAAAGAATACTAAGAGCATAATAAAATATACTATGAACAATTTCAAAATGTACAATAATTTAAGATCGATATCAGTATATACCATAGAAAATATAATAAACCAAATTCAACAGCTAATTTTTGTGCTCTGAAATGGTTTCCTAAATGATTGATGATGAATGAATGATGAGTATACTAAATACTTTATGGTCTCTATCTGTTGTTGAGCACACCCAGCTAACTTTGGAGTGACGGGTATGCAAACACACACAAAAAAAGAAGTCAACAGCAAAACTGTCAGTTGAATGAGGTGACTGCATGTGTAACGCTGGAGACTTCGCTAGCCGCTTCTTTGATATGTGAATTCCGCTGATAACCAATGTGCAGCTCACTCTCTCTCACTCTCTCACTCAGACATTCCCCGCTGAGCGAAAGAGAGAGGGGGTGAGGGAGGAACAACCCTTTGCAATCAAACGGCCAACGGTCAGCATTCATTGTTATTTAAATGTCGACACAAAGCTCGCAGCTTGCCTGCTGAGCTGCCAGCATCCATCTCCAACTCTGATTCTGACTCTGACTCCGACTCTGATTCCAACTCCATCTGCATATCTCCATCTCTGCAGTCAGGCTGTCATTTGGTTATTGGCAACGGCGATGGTGATGGCGATGGCGCTGCTGTTGGACTCGACTGGACTGTCAGACATGCTGGCTGCACATGTTAATTAACAATTTTGATTGAATTCCAATTTGAGATGAAATGTTTGAGGCAGTCGTCGACAGACACAGACTGGCCTTTTGCCTTTGCCGTTACCGTTACCGTTGGCGTTGCCGTTGCCTTTTGCCAAAGTCCCCGGGTTCAGTCGCTGTTCATTTCGCCGCATTGCGGACACACGTGGCGTATACAACATTGCGTATACGCAGCATTGGCCCAACTGCTTTCCCAACTGCCACATTAACCACATGCGATTGCCATTCCCATGACTTGCATTCACCACACCGCACCGGACCGCACCACACCGCATCGCATCGGACCGCAGCACACTATTATTAACAATAAATATTCATGTGCATATCCTTTTTGGCCATGCCGAATTTCTTTTACGCTCGCAGTTCATTTTCATGTTCATTTTTTTTTTGTTGTTTTTTTTTTTACTCTTGTTATTGCTCGACTGCGCGCATACATATCGTTGTGCAAAAATATTGTTGTATTGTTTGTCGGTTTGTACAATAAATAAAATGGACACACATTCTTTTTTCGCGGAATTTCGCTGCACTCGTAATTAACTTCATAATTAAATTGGTCAAATGAACCCGTTCAACAGCGCCGCACTTTTATTCTCTGCGGTTCTGTCTGCCTATCCACACACACACACACACACACACACATGGGCATGAATATATAACTGTTTGTGTATTGCAAATATGCACATACATATCTTTTTTATGCCTACCATTAAGGTAATCCTAACTATGCAATGCTGTTAGCATCCAATCAAATGCTCATCAAAATATTTATTTATATTTATTTTCTGATTTCTCTTGTTTTTAGTCTTCTTATTAACGAACCATTCAATTTGTTTATTGATGCGCACTGAAGTTTTGTTTTGTGAGCCTCATAACACAAACAAATTATTTGTGTTTCGTTCAGGTTAATGATAATACGCCATTGATTAAATGTTTTCTCGATCTTTGTTTTGAAAACACACACACAAAAATATGTGGAATTGTTTAGTATTTCAAAATAAAATTGCAAACTCTTGGCTTCTTACCAAAATGATGGAAAACTTTTCTTCCATATTATTGCTCAAGTTAACTATCCTATCATATTATAATTGTAGTAGATTCATTTGAATTAAATAAATTACATATTTCTGATACAAATTTCAGTAGTTCTCTTAAGTAATAGGATTCTTTTTAGTATACTATTGTGTATTAGTACTTAGAAAATCTATTATAAAATAAATAAATTTCAAATGTTTTGTATTAATATTCTTCGATATTAATTCTTGAATATATTTCTTACCGAATTTATCATATTTTACGGTATCTGATTTTAAAAATAATATTTCTGCAAATGGTTTTGAGTATTATTATATTTCAGACTATAGAACAATAAAATATCAGATGTACACTAAATTTCAAATATATTCTATAAAATTAATCTGTTTTAATTTTAGTTGTAATATTTCTGTAAATTTTCTTTCTTTAGTTATATCATACCATATTATAAACCATCAGTCTGAAATGAAATATTATAAATTAAATCAATTTAAAAAAAATCAAATCAAAATTTGAATTTATTTTCTTTGGTAATAACTCTTCTGTATATAAATAAATAAATGACAAATATCCAATATATACAATATTGCAATAATTCTATAGCTAATTTATCATCTTTGACTGTTATTATATTTAGATCATAGTTTAATAATTATATATTATATAATAAATTAATTTCAAAATCTCATATATATATTTTTCAATAAGATTCTTGATATTTTGTAGATATTTATTTAAGAAATTAACGAATCGAAAAATATTTATTTCTAGAGTAGAGTTATAATTGAAACTGTAGTGAAAAAAATGTAATATTTTTTGATAATTTAATAATTATCCCAAGATAGATTTTAAATAAATATACATTCAAAATGCTCTTTGTTAATAAATGCATTAAAAATTATCAATAAAATCGCAGTAATTTTTAAGGTTTTATATACGCCAAATATATTTCGAAAGTGTTCATTAAGAGATTTTCAAAAGTAGCCGATAAATATTTTGTAGTCAATGAAATTAGATTTTAGTGCCACACTCAATTTGTTTTTTGTGTGGTGTTTAAAGTTGTTAGAGGGTAACCCTTAGTCGAGAGTGTGTGTATGTTTTTGTGTATTTGTCAAGCGCTTAATCATTATGATAATCAACTTGATGAGTGTTATGGGAATCTCTGTGTGTGTGTTTAAATACATATGCGCATTTTTGAATGAGCATTCAAGTGCAAATTTGTATTAAAAATACTTGTTGTTTGTGTGCGGGTGGCTGACGGCAACGGCAACGGCGACGGCGACGGCGACTGTAAATTGTGAGTTGTGTGACGTCGACGCTGACGTTGACGCCGACGTTGACGCCGACGTCAGCGTTGACAGCGCTTTGGGGCAGCCTCTGCTTATGACACTTGACATTACACCGCACATTACGAGCAGGGCGAGCTCTGCTCACTCGCACTTTGAGCACTTTGAGCACGTACCACACGAAGCGGCCGAGTCAGAGGGACCCAGACCCAGACCCCCATTAGCAGCCGGAGGCACGAAACAAGGCCAACAACTGCAACAGTAGTTGAAAGAGATAGCAGATGCAACAGCAACAGCAAATACCAAACTTTTGATCGGCTTCATTTGTTGGAAAAATGTCTCTCTCATTTGTTAGCATTTTCATTGTGCATTTCCAAATCCAAAATTTGCCTTAGCCAAGGTGCAAATTCTTTTTCTGCTTAATTGATGATGAAACCAATGAAAAAGACAAAGCTCTCTCTCTCTCTCTCTCTCTCTCTCTCTCTCACTCTCTGATTGGCAATGTGTATGTGTAGTAGCAACATTTGTGTGCACAAAATTGCACAAAATTCAATTTCCAATCGAATGCATTCAAAACACACGCACACACGTTTTGTGTTTTGTGAATTTCTGCCTTCAGAATTGGCTTATGTAATTCCATTTATTTGTCGATTTATCGATGCATAAACAAAACTATGCACTGCACAATTCCTCACTGAGATTTGTCAGTTTTCTCTTTTTGTTTTCTTTGGCCAGAAATTGAGCTCAACTCGCCTCGGCTCCCCCCCGCTCTGCACCAAGTTCTCTCTTGATCTCTTGGCAGGTTTCTCAGGTCGCACATAAATAATTTTACTACGGGAAAAGTCCGTTTACTTGTTTGGCAAATTGTAAGCGTAAAGCTGTTGATAATTGCTCGAGGCCGCTGACTTTCTAGATAACAACACTTCAAGAATGTTGGTTATTTGCGAAATTGTTTGAGTTAATCGATTTTCATTAAATTCAAATGCATCAAATTAATCAGCGGGATATCGAAGAAGAACTCATTCAATAATAAGCGTTTCAAATACTTTAATAGAAATTTTCATTTTAAGAACTTTAGATCTCATTATCTTTGTGTTCGATGATTTTATACGCGCGGTCAGACGGAAAGAAAAATGAATGAACCACATGATGCTCTAGATAATACCCTTAAGTTAACAAAAAATTATTTGTTATCGTGTTACTGGGAAGAAAACACAACAAAGAAAGAATTTTGTACGGAATCAAAACTAGAAATTATAATAGGACAATAGAGGGTTAAGTATGAGCATATTTTCAAATGATTTGCGATGTTTCCTTGTCGACTTTATTTAATTTGTGAATGCACTTTGGAATTATGTAATTGTAAAGTGCAATTGACAGTAAAGAAAACATAACTAAAATAAGTAAGAAAGCTTCTGTCGGGTGTGCTCAACTGTGAGATACCCACTACACATTTTTAATAAAAAGAAAACAGTGCGGTATTATTATATACTAAAAAATATTAACGTATATCAAAGGCAATGTAAGATATATTGAAAGGCTAATAAATTCAATAGCAGTGCGCTATTACTTTTAGAATATACCAAATAAATATACTGAAAATTACTAAATTTATATTTAATTTATTTTTGGTATATCGACTTGCGATTATATTTAACAAAATCAAAAAAGTTCGGTATTAGTAATTAAATACTAAAAGTGTATATCAAATATATATACTGAAAATACTAAATTATATGTGAAGTTTTTTTTTTTTTTTTGGTATATTGGTATTTAATAATGGGAAAACAGTGCGGTAAAATATACCAAATACGACACTGAAAAATACTAAATTATACCGATATATCATTACATTTAATAAAAGCCAACCAGTGAGGTATTAGTATTCAAATATACTGAATTAATATACCAAAAAATACTAAATTGTTTCAAATGCCACATATATTAAATATATCGATATTCAATATAAGCAAAACAGTGCGGTATTAGTATTCAAATATACTAAATTAATATACCAAAAAATACTAAATTGTTTCGAATGCTACATAATTAGATATATCGATATTCAATATAAGCAAAACACTGCAGTATTAGTATTCAAATATACTAAATTAATATTCCATAAAATACAAAATTGTGTCAAATGATATATTAGATATATCGATATTCAATATATATTAAAATATACCTAATAAATCCCCCGAAAATACATAATTATACCGTAGGTATGTTGATATACTATTCCAAAATATATTAGACCCTATGGTTAGTGTAGATAAATAAAAGCGGAGAAAACAATTGGCAAATGAAAAAACTCATTAAATTGAATGAATGATCAATGCACACATCAACAACAATAAGATGTGCTATAGTATTTATTATATTGTTAACCGATGCATGCGTTTAATCTTTGAAGTTACCTGGAAATACATATTTTTATTATAACTATTTGAAAGATGGGTGCGGCATCCTGACAGGTGACAGTAGCACAGTTAGTGCCAAGAAACTATGATGGACTTGTGTCTAAAATGAAATGTTCAACCATAAAAAAGCAAGCGAAAAAAAAGCAAGAAGGCGAAGCGAACATAAAGCACAAAAAAAAAAAAACGAGACGTTGTTCGAGTCATTACGAGAGAACACGGCGTGGATTTGGTTTGGATTTGGCGTTTGGTGTTTGTGGCACAGATATTTGCGATGCGTGGGCGACCGCATAATAGCCATAATCATGTACGGGGACCTGCGCCTGGGCCTATGGCATGGCTTATGGCTTATGCAAAAAGCGACTGCAAACAGCAACAGCAACAGCAAGAGACAACAACAAGAAGAGCAAACTCGAATTTACAATCGCATCGTTCGTCGTTGTCTTGTTGTCTTCCTTTTCGGCTGCAGGGCATTGTACAATCGCCCACGGTCGCAAACTGCGTGGCAAGCAAGACTACGAGAGTATTATGTAGCCATATATACACATACATATACATATATATATATATATATACCAGATATATATATATATGTATATATACATGTATCTGTAGAGCGTATAAAAACACATATGTATCTAGATCTAGCTCTCTATCTATTGCCGCGCACAGCGCGCATTTTATTTTTAGATAATTGCTCTTCCTCTTCACATTTGGCACGGATCCAAACAAAAAGCAACACAACTGCAACAACAACAACAACCACAATGAACAGCAACAGCAATTTCAAGATTTTTGCGAACAAATCATAGTAATAACAAGCTGCAAACGCTAATCTTTCTCTCTCGCTCTCGCTCTCTTCGAACTTTTTACATGCCCTCCACCCACAAGATAATCCACTTTTGAGGTACACACAACTTTGAATATCTTTCTGTGTAAACTGGGGAATACTGGGGGAAAATTTCAGACAAGACGCGATAAGCAAATGCATCGCAACTTTCCAGAGATTACATTGCATGATCCACATTATATCAAGATAAGCTAATGACTTAAATATATGTATAACTATGACACATATTGAAGATCACAGTCAGTAGAGTGTAATAAATGAATAAATTCGGTAATTCACAAAGCGCAATCGAAACTTAAAAGATGCTATACAAATTATAAGATCATTAAATAACTATTTCTACTGACATATAAAATAAGAAACCATAGACAGTTTTGTTTATAAATGATTAAACACTTTATTAGAAAATTGAATAATTACAAGTGTACAAATTTAAAAAGAACAAAGAAAGAACGAAGAAAGTTAAAATCGATTTCAAATAAAAGTAAAACAGTGTACTTTAAAATATACTATGTGAAAATACTGAAATAAACGGATGTATCGATATACTGCTACATTCGAAATATACCAAAAGATTAAACACTATGAAAAAAAGAAGAAACAAAAAAGATGAAAAAAATCTATAGTCGATCTCGATTAAATATACCGAATTAATATACCAAAAAATACTGAAATAATCCGAATGGTAGAATTGATATATCGATGTATTACTACAATAAAAATATACCATACAAAATATACCAGATTGATATACTGGACATACTACTAGATTCAAAATATACCATATTATAAATATACCGAATTAATATACCAAAAAATACTGAAATAATCCGAAATGTAGATTTGATATATCGATGTACTACTACATTAAAAATATACCATACAAAATATACCAGATTGATATACTGGATATACTATTATACCAGATTTTTAAATGAAGCAAAGTTAGAATATTCTTCTACTATATGAGCATAAAAAAATACAAACTTTTTTATTCCTTTCTATATCATATATCTATAGCTAAGAATAAAATAATGTAAGAACCAAAGATATTTATGGGAACAAATATCCGCAAGTCTTTTCAATTTGTGTAAAGATGCTTAACTATATCGTTGATTTAAAGGACAACCTAAGATAATAAAGTGCAACGTTTGCTTACCCCTATGAATTATTAATAAAATCATATATAATACATACAATGTACATACAATATGTATATTACAGGAACTCGAGAACGCGATTTCCAGATAGAACTCTTTGTTCAAGTGCCTGAGTGAAAGTTCTTGTCGCAATAATTGATAAGATGATGATGATGATGTCATTGATTGTGCTTATTATACTTGGAAATTGTTGCGAGAGTTGTCACTAAAAATACATTGTATCAATTGCGAAAGCAATCAAACGTATGTGCTGTCAAATACCCTGCAATTGAAATTGATTAAATTGCTTTTACTTACCCGAATGAAAACAAATAGGGAAATTATAATGATTAAATATTGCACAATTTATTGCGAGTCAATCAACAAATTAACAAACGACAAAAAAAAAAACATAGAAAAAAAAATAACAAACAATATGCAGCTCATTTAAATGGATTCTTATCAAGGTAGTTTGAGAGTTTGTGTGTGTGTGTGTGTGTTAGCCATGTGTGCCTTGAGTGTTTGTGAGGTTTAAAGCCCGTTTCGTGTTATCGCCACAGCTAATCTATTTGCTGATTGCCTGGCACTTCGATGTAGGTGTACTTTAACTTCCGTCTGTCTGTGTGTGTGTGTGTGTGTAGGTGTGAGTGTTTGTTTGATTCCTTGCGGCAAGCCATTGATAGACGCGCTCAGCACAACGATTGGCAACTTAACATGGCGGCACAGCAATACCCTGGAAACTGAGCGCACTTCAGAAAGAAGTCGGCCACACTCTGTGGTGGTGGAAAGAAGATGCAATCTTCTGAATATAAAGATACTTTCCAAACAGTTAATGGCCAACTTACCCGAAAGCAGTCGCAGCATTGCGACAACAGATACATCCAAATGTAGAAAAAGGCGCCAAGGCAGGCGACAATCAAGGACACGCCCACAAGCACAAGCAGCCAGAAGATGAACCACAGCGGATTCCTCATCTCGTCCTTGATCTGCGAGTGAAAGATTCAAAAGTTACAATCAATATCTCTATCTCTATCTAAATAACAGTATCTGTATCTGTATCTGTATCTGCAAACGAACCTTTTTTCTAATCGTGGCGTGGCGTCTGCTCGCAAATGAACTTATTGAGCGACTGTCGTTTCTAAACGCGTCGTTTCTAAACGTAATCTATACCGAGTCTTTTTCTTTCGCCTCCCCGACTATCTACAATCTGAGTGCGAAAAGTTTTTTGTGCCTTCTACTTTTGTTGCGATACGCGATACGCGTTACAAAGGTTGTCTGCTCTCTCTCACTCTCTCTCTCTATCTTTCTCTGTCCAATGGATATGCTTTATGGTGATTATATATTTTGGGGAAACTCGAATTCTTATGAAGCAAACTAAAGTACACAAGTTTAGTAAGTCTTTGGCAGATCGACAGACAGACAAGCGCAGCTAAAATTAGTACAATTTATAGCCTATTAGATTAACTTATCAAAAGTAATGCTGAAGTGCTCTTTTTTGTCGTCGCCCATTTGCGATTGCTGCGCTTCTGTAAATCTTGATTTGACCAATATAAAGATTTATTTATTATAGAAACCGTTATATTAACTCATCATTAAACCACGAATTTAGCATATTCTTAGACTATATCTTTCTAAAGATTGAGTTTGCTGAATTAAATGTAATTCTAGGTTGATCATTATAGAAACGAGATTATTCTTATTTATTCTTCATTCTCATCTCAAGAATATATAACAATTGAAATGGTTCAAATTGAATGCACAACCAGAAAGTAAGAAAGCTATTCTCGAGCGTGATAGACTGTGAGATACTCACACTTCTTAAAATATACTACATTATTTTAATTAAATGTGCCAAAAAAATATCGTATATTATCGATTATATTCAAAATTTATCATAGAGTACATAGCAATATTCTACTTAAAATATACAACATTAATTTACTGCAATATACTAAAATATACTGACAGCTAAATTTGGTATTTCGATATACTATTACATTTAAAATATACCAAAGAATAAAATACTTTGCATTACTTTACCGAAATATACTAAAATATACCGAAATTATTATTTGGTATAACAATACGGTATTCAAAATATACCATAGAGTACACAATATACCAGATTGCCATATAAATAAATAAAATATGGAAATCAGGTAAAAAAAATCTCAATTCAATTTGGTATATCGATTACATTTAAAATATACCATAGAGTACATTGCAATACTTAAAATATACAACATTAATTTACTGCAATATAATAAAATATACCGACATCCATATTTGATATATCGATATACTATTATATTTAAAATATACCAAAGAGTAAAGTGCAATATTATTCTTAAAATACTTTGCTTTACTTAACCGAAATATACTAAAATATACCGAAAACAATATTTGGTATAACGATATGGTATTCAAAATAGAGTTCATAGAGTACAAAATATACCAGACTGCAAAATAAATCAAATAAGACTCCCCTTCTACCCTATCGAAAGCAGGTCCAAAAATCTTAAATCATTCCTAAAATTTAGTTTCTGCATTTTCAACATAGGAAAACCTCGCGACATATCTTTTAACTGTTTGAAATTTTAAAGAAAGGATATAATTTTGTATACTTTAATGTCAATTTAAGACTTTTTTGGTCTGTAAACAAGATTGTTAAATCTCAAAACGATGATTTTACGATTGAATTGTTATGTAAAATCGAAAGGTTGAACAAGCCTTTGCCCAAAATTTCAAGTGTAGAAAACAAGCTCAAACAATCGACAACACGGCAAATAATAAAGCTTCTCAAAAACACGATGAGCTCCAAACACATGTTCCAGGTGACGGAGCCAACGGTGGATGCCATCAAGGCCTCGGAATACGCGCAAAACATCTACAAGAAATGTCTGCGCAGTCCGAGCGATTTGAGCAACTGGAAACGCTCTCAGGCGTATTACGATGTGGTGGCTTACATCAATAATACGAGCATGGCGATCCAGGGACATCGTCAGACCGGTGGCAGCTATGTGATCTCATCGCAAATGCACGAGCTGTGCAAGATCTTCAATTGGCTGGATCGCTTGGCCTGCGAATGTCATCCGATGGGCATCGGCGAGGGTTTGATCAGTTGCCTCAACGACAACGACAACGGTCAACTGAATGCGACGGCATCGACGACTTCGATGCGGCACAAGTGTCATCTCGCATATCGCCGCTGGCTGCTGCAGGTGCAGGAGAAGATCTTCGGGCGACTCGAGCGGAAGTTGAAACCGAATTGCAAGCACATCAATGAGCTGGCCCAGTATTTGACACGCTCCTTTGGCAGCATCAAGAGCAACAACTATGACTTAGGCCACGAGTTGATGTTTGTCTTCTTCCTCTGTGCGCTGTTCAAGTGCGGCATATTGCAATCGGAGGACACGGTGGCCGCTGCCTTGGTGCTCTATCAACGCTACGTGGAGCTAGTGCGTCGCATTCTGCTCTTCTATCGCCTGGCGACGCTTTATCGCGACAACAATGCCATCGATGAGCGCAACGCTTTGCCTTATCTCTGGGGCTGTGCTCAGCTCTGTCGCGATGCGCCCTTCACCCCGTTGCAGTGTCAAAAAGCAGCGCAACTGGAGACGCAGAGGCGTGAGTATATGCTGCTCAGTAGCCTGGAGTATCTGCAACGGGGCAAGGGGCAAGTGCCACTTGGCGTCCACTCGCATCAGCTGTGGTGTGTCCTCTCGCTCTCCAATTGGCCCGATGCCTATGCGAGTCTCATGCGCACTTACATCAAATATGTGCTTGATGATTTCTACATTGTCCAGCATCTGATCTTCAGCGAGATTATGTCGTTTGCTCGCCAACCAGCTGAGTTCTTGGTCCAGGCTTATCTTGGCAAGAAGATGCAGCCAGAGTTGCCGCTGCTACCGCCAGAGTTGCCTGTGAGTCGCCACAATAGTCTCGACACCAAATTGTTTCTTGGCTTCAACGATCCGCGCAAGCAGAGCATCATCTCTGATAATGACTACGACACCGAGAAGCATCAGCGGGATGATCACGTGCATCTGCTGCGACGTCCTCGCAAATATCGCTACAGCTTTACCGCCAAGCCGATATTCGATATCCACAAATCGGAATCGATGGAGGCGATGACTGAAAACAAGATCGAATCGAGACGCTCGAGAAGATTCACAAGCAGAATCGAATCGCCAACATCGTATTACAGTCTCTAGACAAATTCAATTTGAAACGTACATCAGCAATTACATCATACGTCCATACTTTATACATCCATCAGTGAGGAATACAACATACTAAAAGAGGCAACTATTCAACGTACATCAGCAATAACATCGATAAAGAGACAAGTTACTAAATACTACCTAACATATATAGAAAAATACATACATCACACAGTAAAGATCAGATGCAATAAAGAGAAGCGATGAAGGAGAGAAGCTGCTACGAAATGTACATCAGCGAATACATCACAAATCAAACATAATATTATAAATATTATAAGATGCCAATAGCTAACTTTTATCAAATCAAATGTCATACTTCATACATTAAACATTTAGACTCAGCATGGGAAACAAGATACAAAAGGAAGCAACGACATCATCAAATACATCATACATTATACATTGAGGATCAGCATAGGATACAAGTTAGTAACGTAAATCGGCAATTACATCATTACTAAAAGAAGATGCAAGATACTAAACATAGTTATACCTCATTCAGTGAAGATCGCATACAACAAAGAGAAGCTACTATGAAACTTACATCAGCAATGAAATCATTACAGTACAGAACATACATACACCAAAGATCGCTATTAATTATAACATACATCACAAATAAATCACTACGAAATTTACATAAAAAAAATACATTTTATAGTGGGGATATTAATTGGTTACAAGATACTAAAAGAAGCAACTAGAAGACTAATATCAGTAATTACATTATAGATCATAGATCATATGAAATAAATCGAACATCATAAATCACACTTCATACATAAAACAGTAAACATCAGCATTGATTACAAGAAACAAAAATGAAGAAATATTCAAAGTACTTCAGCAATTACATCATTCATAAGATATAAAGAAGAAACTACAAAACTTACATCAACAGATACATCACAGATCATAAATCATACATCATAGATCAGCATGGAGTATAGGACATATATAAAAAAAATTGCGAATGACAAATGGACATCAGCAGTTACATATATCACAGATCATAGCACACACATCATAAATCATCCTTCATACACCAAATAGTGAGGATCAGCATTGAATACAAGATACTCAAAGAAGCAACTACCTAAGCAACTACATCAGCTATTATATACAGTAAGGTTGCAAGATACTAAAAGAAGATAAAGAATACTACTGAAGAACACTCAAGATACTACAGAATATATGATACATCAGCAATTACATCAGATTCATACATACTACTTCACCAATTACATCATTCATCAAAGAGTAAGGCTACAAGATACTAAAAGAAGATAAAGAATACTACAGAGGATGGCACAAGATACTACCGAATTTTCATCAGCAGTTACATCAGATTAACAATTACATCATTCATCAAAGAGTAAGGATGCAAGATACTAAAAAAAAGATAAAGAATACTACAGAAGAAGACACAAGATAGTACCGACTATACATCAGCAGTTACATCCTACAATGAAGATCAGCATACAGTGAAAGCGTACATCATTCGTTTGGTGTACATCCGAGTGTGTATGTTCTGTTATTATTATTAAGACAACAATTAAGCAAGAGCGCCGCGCGCTTTGGGTGTGATCAATCGTGCACAGTATCTAAGTATCTCGCTATCTATCCCATGTATCTCACACATTGTATCTGTATCTGTATCTATCGCACTCGCACTCGCAATTGCGCTCACTCTCTCTCTCTCGCTCGCTCTGACGCGCAGCTGTTTTATTTTTTCTTCATTCTTTTTTTTTTTTTTTTGGTGTGAGTGTGTTTGCTTGTCTGATTGTGCGACAACAAATGATTCAGTTGGTCTTTAACTGGAACTTATTAATTTCTACACAAACACGCACACACACACACACACACATACACATACACATACACACTCGTGTACACTTGTAGTTTTAGTTGTCGTCTCACGCAACTTGTTATACACTCAGCTGAGCTAAGGTATTGCAACTTTGCAGCTTTATTGGTGCATTTTTAATCAGCGGACTGCAAATTTATCTTCTTCTCAAAATGTCATTGTTGTCTCTGCTATAAACTTGATCAACTTTGGAAATTCACAGTTTACAAATAGTATTTTTAATCAGCGAAATTATTTAATATTAAACTCTGATTTAAGTATTTATCACTCAACAAATTATGTGCTCGTTACATTGTTTTAAACTGATTTTTGAGACTGTTTTGCAAATATAATTTAGTTGTGTCTGAGTTTGAAATCATTAAAATCAATTTATTTAATGGTGAACTCTAAAATGTAGAGTTTAAATATGCCAAAAAAAAATCACTTCAAAAATCACTTCATCTGTTTGCCAATTCTTTTAATAAGCATACATTTTTAATATCCTATTAATTTGGGATTATTAAAATAAATTTGTAGGGTATCATAAATGTGAATTTGCAATGAATTTGCATAAAAGAAGTACTATATTGAACCACTTTTATGCTGTTTAAAGGTCTTTGAATAAATACTTTACTACATCAAGAAAGGAAAAATGAATTAATATTAAATGAATTTATATAAAATAAAATTAAAAATTTAAATATATAAATTCATTTAATATTAATTCATTAATATATATTCATCAAATGTATTAATGAATCAATCAAACTATTCATTAATTTAATTACGAATATATAAATATAATTTTAATTAAATTAATTTTGCATATATGAATTCCATTCATTTTTAAATTATTAATTTTAAAAAGATAAAATTTAATTGAATTAATATTTAACCTAATTAATGCAAGTTCGTTTATATTTTAAATTACGTTATTAATTTGTTTAATATTAATCATATAATCGAGCACTTAATAATCAGGATTCTTCAAAATTGAAGGATTGCAATAACATGTAATTCAAAAAGGAATAATGAATAAATTAACTCATGGCATTTAATTGATTTTTGTAATTTGTCAAATGGTGAATATTTTATAAATTTAAATATATAATTTACATTTTGAATATCTTGTAAATTTTATTTCAATTTATATATACACACATATTTTAAAAATTATTTATTTTGTATAAATTTTAATTTAATTTGTGTTTTAAATTATTAATATTCAATACAACGAAATATAATTTATATTTGTATTTTATTAAATTGTTAATGTTTTCTGAATTTCAATTCGTAATTTATTAAATGATGTATTTTTATATGAATTGAATTTAGTTTTCATGTATTTTTTTGATTTATTATTATTCATGTTTTATATACATATAAATAATTGAATGCATCACTTAATAGTCAGATTGCTTGAATTTGATGAAAAGAAAGGGTATCAAGAGTTCAGCGTGTTGCAGCTGATTCTTTTGTGCTGTTTTGTTATTATTATTGTAGTTGTCGATGTCGATGTTGCTATTGTTGTTGTTGTTGTTGTTGTTGTTGCTGTCGATATGCTAGCCGCCGCTGCTATTATTCGTATTCTTATTCTTATAGTTATTGTTATTGTTATTGTTATTGTATTTCCACTGTCACTGTCGTCGTCGTCGTCGTCGTCGTCATCGTCGTGGCTTCTTTGCCTTTCACACAAAATGTGAAGTTCATAAAGAACAGCACATCATTGTTATGGCAGCTGATAAACTGCAAGTACACAAACACAAGCACACACACACACACACACACGTGCACAGTGGCATGCATACATCGCGTATACGCACTCTCTGGTTTTTTGCTTTGCTTTTTTGTAAGTCAAGATACAGATGTCCATTTCATTTCCCCCTTGTGTGCACATGTTTGCAGATTTCCGATTGTTTGCTAATTTCTCGCACTCGCATTGCGAGAGTGTTCTCTCTCTCTCTCTTTCTCTCCTTCTCTTTCTCTCTTTCTGTTTCTGTTTCTTTTGCATTTTCCATTTCTTACTTGTTGTTAATTGTTTTCGAATAGCAATAGCAAGAGCTTGTCGCTTAATGAGATACAGATACATCTGCAGTCTGAATAAATACTGGGGAGACGCGCAGGAAACAAACTCTTCAAACTTATCGCCATCTAGTATTTCATCATCGACTATTTTTGCTCTCTTTTTTTTGTTTTTGTTTTTGTTTTTGCTTTCTTCGCTTTGCATAATTACATTTATAGTTTTTTTTTCTCTTTTCGTATTTTTTATTGATATTTTTATTTATACTATACACACACTCAGTTGTGTTGGGCCTCTAATAAGTTGTTAATTATTCAATTGCAGAGCAAGCTCATACTACAATTCTAAAGAATCGTTTCGTTTGTCTCTCAGACACTTGACTCTATTGTTGGGGATCTTTTTTTTTTTTTTTTTGTTATTTTGTATTCTATATATATACATCTGTACACATGTATAATCAACCGTTTTCATTTGATAGAGTTTCGATTCTTAACTTTTTCACACAACATAAACTTCAGTCATGTTATTTCACAAATTGTGATTAGTTTTTAATACATCGAAAAGTTGCAAACTACTTTTTTTTATGCTTTTTTTTGTGTATACAGAAAACGTGAATGATCTAATCAATTCTACTTAAATAGCGAAACAAGTTAGGAGCATTTTTTGATGTAGTTATAAAAAGTTTTTGCGTATCTTAATTAAACTTCGCTCACTGTGAAAATATATTTAAAAATACATCGTAATAACAAACTTGACAATACGAACTTTGAAAACTATTATTAAACTAAATAATTTGTGAAATATTTAAATATTTTCTGTATTCATTTAAGCTATTATTCATTTCTATTATAAATTCTAAATGATATAATATAAAATAATACTAAAATACACTAGGCTCTTTAATACTATAAATTCAAAAATTTGTCAAATATTTAAATATATTTTATACTGATTTAAGCTAATATCAATTGCTACTACAAATTCTAAATAATACTATATATACAAATAATACTATAACATACTAAACTCTATAATATTCTAAAGCGCCAAAAAGTTTGAAACTGTTTTCTTTTACTTTATTAAACATTATTAACTACAAAAAAACTCTAAATTTATATTGAAATTTATTTTAAAATGAATAAAACTAAATTTAAAGATCCTCAAACTAAAAAATCTACGAAATTGTTTCTATGCAAATATTCATATTCTACTAAATGAAAAACTATTATTAACTATTATATTCTAAAATTACTAAAACAGAATTCTCGGAAGTTAGTAAAGCTGTGAGTTTCGTAACAGATTGAAAGAGTCGAATTTCTAGATGGTTCGAAATTTGCCCGAATTTTCAGGAAATCTTAAAGATCAGGCAGAACAACAATTGGGAATATGGTAAAAGTGTTTTTTGCTTTTGTTGTTGTACATACTTGAATGAAGAGACTGCGAGGAATGAAATGCATCGATGCGCGATATTCTAATCAGTTGTTATTGAACAAAAGGGGGAGACTGAAGCTGAAGCTGATCTGTTAAAAGTCGCAGTTGTGTGTCATCACGTCTTATGAGAAGATCAAAAAACCAGTTAGGCGTTTTAACTGTCTTGGCCAGAGAATAGAAATTTGTGTAGTAGAAAAGTGTTTGAACTGTTATTGGCCATTTAATGGCCAGACTCAGTTGTACATACAGACAGAAAGACACACACACACACACGCGCACACGCAAGCACACACATAAACAACACGTGTGCAAGTTTAACAAAATAAATAAGCTAGCATACTAACACACACACACACACAGAGGCAAATGCAAACAATTATAAACACACACACACACACACATGCTGAAATACTTGTACAGCAACTCAACGTCAGCAGTTGGCGCGCAGTAGTCAAACGTTCGCTGTTAATGCCACTGCTTCAGTTGTTGTTGTTGTTGTTGCTGTTGTCCGTTGCTGTTGTTGTCCGTTGCCGCACAGTCATGGTGAAAATATTTCAAAAATGTCTGTTAACTAACAGCAGCACTGTTAAGTGTGCACAGCTTTCGTGCGCGATCTCATTCAGCTGTCCAACACACACACACACGCATAAGCTTTTTGAGCTCGTCGCTGTTAAAATAACGCCCTGCCTTCGCTCTCTCTCTTCACTATCTGCCGCTCTCTCGCTGAGGTGCTCTCTCACTAGCACTCTCTCTCGCACTCATAGGCACACATACATGCGCATAAGCTTAGGCCAAACACACAAATGCAAAGTTGAGAAAATGGGGGAAAAATTGAAAGAAAGAAAGAAAGAAAGAAAGAAACTTGTTCCTTTCTAACAATAAGCGACAAGATCAGACGACGACTTATCCCCGCTCATTTGCTGCATCATCAGTTGGCCAACTGGCTGGTTGCCCAGGCAAAGCCAGAAGCAACAACAACCACAACAACAACGTCGACGACCATCTCCTCCACCTGCCGTGCAGCTTCTCTACACACAGCTGACGACAAACGACAAGCGACAAACGACGCGACTAAAAGCATTGCAACACACACACATACAAACATACTTGCAAGCAAACAAAACATAGAAAAACGCATTCATACTTTCACACATGCATACATATTATACAAGTGAGTGTGTATGTGCATACATACATACAAGCATATCTAGTAGTTGTTAAACTTGCTTGCTAACTTCGTACCTACAAAACATGTGAGTGTGTGTGTGTGTGTGTATGAGAAGTTCTCTCCACCTCTCCACAAGCATTTAATTCTATTGTGTTCTAACAAATGATTGCCACTTCATTTTAATTTAGCCATTTCCATTTTATATTTTGCCAATGCAAATCACGTTTAATCATGTTTAATTGCTTTTTAATTTGTTTATATGATACTTGACGGACAGTCGGACAGGAAGAGAAAGAAAAGGATTACGTAAAACACTTTTACGCTCACAAACATAAATCTCGAATATGAAGTTATCCTGATCGTTAGTATTTTCTACATAGTCTATATTCACAATAAGTGAGTGAGTGTGTTATATTTGAATCGAACCTGCCCCATATATTTATGAATATGTACATACACATGCATATGTGTGTGTATTTGTTGTGTCTGTGTGTAGTTGGCCTACCTGCTTTTGTGGAGTCTTTAGCCTGTTTTGGGTACAGATGCAAAATGCTCCTCCTACTCTTCTCTACCCCTTCCCTTGCCAACAAGCAACGCAGCGCCACTGTCGACGCTGCCTGGTACTTTGCTTTTCTTTACACACAACTACAAATACAAATACAAGCAAGCAACAACACGCAACAACAGCAACACAGCGAGTGAGCGAAATCGAGCGCAAAGTAAATGAGCGGCTCTCCACGCTGTATTAGTCACAGGCGCACACACACACACCGACGCCAAGAATGAAGAGAGCGCAAGTGAGTGGCGCGAGAGAGAGCGTACATTATTGTTGTTGTTGTTGGGGCTTGATCACACACTCTGCATGTGTGTGCTGTTGTTGCTTGTGATTGTGTTTTGTGTGTGTTAGCAAACTAAACAGCCAAAGAGCCAACCGAGCCAGTCAAACAGGCAGCAGCGCAGCTAGCCAAAGCAGCCAGCCAGTTAGTCAGGCAGGCAGTCAGTCAGTCAGGCAGTCAGTCTGGGCAGCGAGTGAGCTGAGCTGAGCGAGCTACTGTCGTCGCGTCGCCGTCCGTTCTTTTTGTATTGAATTCAGATTCAGATTCAGTCGATGAGTTTCTCTCGCTTCTGCGCGTTGCGTGTTTCGCACTGTTTCCGCGATTTTTTCGTTGTCGTCATCGTTTGTTGCCCCCCGCCGCCCCGCACACGCCCCTCGCGCGTCCACCACCCACTCCCGCCAGTCGTGTGTGGCTCTGTGCGTTTTTAAGTGTACTAGTGTGCGTGTACGTGTGTATTTTATTTTATTTCATTTCATTTTACATTTCATTTTATGTGTGTTTTGTAGTTTTTGTTTTACTGTTTTGGTTTTTTTTTTTTTGGTCGTGTTTTTTTTTTCTCTTCTGTGTGTTGCTGCAGCACTTTTTTTCGTGTGTTATTGCTTAACTCGAAATACACATAAAATTTATATGATATGATTTGATTTGTTTCTTTTTTTTACATTTTTTTTTGCCGTTGTATATATGTATGTGTGTGTGTGTGTGTGCTCATTCAGTTAAATTTAGGCGCTGTGCGTGTTTTGCTGGCCATGTTGTGTTGATCTTTCTTTGCTACTCGCAAGCACATGCATGTGTGTGTGTGTGTGTGTGTAATCAAAATGTCGAAAAATTAAAAGAGCGAACAACTCCTACGCAAGCAGCAAACAACTTTGACAACAACAAAAACAATAACAAGCTGCAGCAACTGCAACGACAGAAAAATAAGCTGCATTGCGCTTTGCAGATTTCATTCAATTGCGAGCACATTTTGTGTCAGTGTGCGTGTACAGCTTTCATGTACACACACACACACACTCAGCACACGAGCAATCTAAGTGTGTATTTTGCACACAACAATAAAAGCGCCTGCAAGTGCGTGGATCAAACATAAGAACAACAACAACACAACACACGCCGCCAATGACGAAGAAGTCGTAGAAGAGGAAGACGAGCAAAAGCTTCAATTAAGTTCGACTCCACAGAAATGCAACGACAACAACAACACAAACAGCAACAGCAACAACGGCTCTCTCTCTCTCTCTCTTTAACGAGCAGTCTTCTGCTTCTTCTTACATACGATTCTGCTCTCGCCGTGCCTGCTGCGCTGCACCTTTTTTCTGCTGAAAGGCACACAGACACACGCATACAGACACAGACACACAGGCAGCAGACGCGATTTGTGCGCACACACTCACACATACGTATACAGAAAGTCAGCCGAGGCAGCGACTGCGGCAGCGCGCGCGCGTTCAAGTTAAAAAGATCTCAAACTCCAATTGCCCAACTGGCATTTCATAAATCTTTGCAATTTTTTCTAGTTCTGAACAAACAGTGTGAAGTGCAAGCAGCAAAAGCAAAAGCAAAAGCAAAACCAAGGCAAAGCAAAAGCAGCAAAAGTGCTTTATTTCAAACGCGCCTTATCAATTCTGATAACACAGTGAAAACAGTTAACGGCTTTTAACAAGCAACAACAACAACGACAAGAAAAGTGTGCGGCGTGACATCAGCATCCCAAATACATACAAGATATTCAGGCGAATCGAATACACGAATATATCATAATAATATTAATAATATTACTAATATAAACTGGCTGCATGAAAAACATCACCAGCTCAAGCACTTGCGGCACGGGGCTGCTGCAATTGCAGAACAATCTCAGCAACAGCGAATTGGACGTCGCTGTTGTTGGCAAACCAGAAGCAGGTGCGTTATTTTCTACCTCTCTCTCTCACTCTCGCCTTCGCTCTCTCTCTTCCTTTTATCTTTATTCTTGTGTCGCTCTCAATTGCATGTACATGGCACACACACATACATACACACATACGTGAGTATATAAAATACACACTGGGGATTTGATCGGAGCTCGCAAAGAGCATCGCTAAGAGAGCCGACCACCCTTAACATTTATTTGCATATACTAACTATACTACACATGTGTATGTGTGTGTGTGATGCTGAGGCAACTAAATAGATACGTATATCCACATATCGATATGACTGATTATAGCTGAGATTTCATTAAAACCATATTTCTGTCAAGTGTTTTTCATAATCTATTCATTTCGAAACTTTAACAGCTTCTAATACACAAAGCAAAGAACTCAAATATTGTGTTAAATAATCTCTGTTGTGATTTAAGTACAGTATGAAGCCCAAGCTTGAATTCACAGAAACTCGAATCTTCCAGAAATTAGAATATGTATAAGAAAATGAAGCGAATTTTTAAGTTATATTTCCAAATTTTTAGATATTGTTGATTCTTATTATATTAATTAAAGTCAACTTACAACTTTCACAATTTAGAATTACTTCATAAGAATATCTTTCAAATACAGAAGAGAAGAGTTAACTTTGTAATGGAAAAAGTAAGACACTTTCTAGAAGAAAAGTTTTAAGCAGCCATGAAACAATAAGAAATCAATTTTCATTTCAATAGAGTTCATTTTAAATTCTCTTGTATAATTAAAAGAGGAGTTGGCTATAAATTAGTTTTAAATATCGAAATTAATTGAATATGCATATTAAACGTTTTGATTCCAACAGAATCTCCCTCACTCGCTCTCTCTCGATTCTACTTTGCACAGCTGGCAGACAGATTGTGATTTATTCAGTAGAATAATTTCCAGGAGCAATCGAAGACAGAGAACAAAAACACTTACTTCCATGTGTGTGTGTGTGAGTTTGGGTCAAAGCGAATAGAGCGCCTTTTACACCTGGTTCAAGTTGAATGCATTCAGCTCTCTTCGGTGCAGACGCCCTCGCTCTTTGGTTCTCGCTCTCTTTTTGTTTTTTTTTCCTTTTCTTTGGTCTTCTGCACGCGCGCGCGCCCGTTCTAAAATCAAGTCAACGGTGGTGACAACAATACCAAAGACAAACCAATTCCAGCAACAACGATCACATTGGATACGACAACTATGAATATACTGGTTTCTTACCTACCCACATACAATCACAATCACATACATACATATATCTTTGCATGTTCTTCAGTCTCTCTGTATGTGTGTGCGTGTGTATTCAAGCGAGTCATAGCAGCAATAACAACAACAGCAAGACTTGTCTGTGTGTCTCTGTGTGCGTGTGTGTGTGTGCGTGTGTAAGGTGGGGTTCACAGAACCCGGTTGAGTTTGTCTTGCGCAATGTTGTATTTTTTTTTTGCCCATCCACTGTGCCATGTCCTGGTCTCTCGCTCTCTCACTCTCTCTTTGCGAAACAGGCGCTCTCATCAATCATGAGGCTCCCCTCATCCCCCTCGTCGCACCCACAACGATTCGAGTTTGACTGCATGCGATTTCGCTGTTATCGCTGCCATCAGTCGACTGTTAATAACATAACAGACTGTTATGCAAAATTAGGCGCGATCACCAGAGACCACCAGTTGGTCTCCACACAGCTCTCCACCGCTCCACCGCCAGCCAACGCACAGCCCTGACAGCAATAGCATTAGCAATAGCAAAAGCAGCTTGGGGTTTTTTTCTTTTTGTGTTTCTTGTATTTTGTATTTAAGTTTGAGTTCGAGTTCGAGTTTGACGTGGACGTGTGTGGATTTCTATCAGGCGAAACAAAAAGTTGTCCTACCAGTTTTTGTTGTTGTTGTTGCTACTGCTTTTGCTGTTGCTGTTGCTGTTGTTGTGTTTTTTTCTGTTTTGTATTTTGTTTTTCTGTTGTTTCTTCTTTTGCTTTTTGGGGCCATTCTTTTTGTATGCAGTGTATGGCTGTTGTTGTGGTTTTTAATACCAGCTACCCAAAGGGTAAAAGGGTATTTTAACCTAGAGCCAACCGAAAGTGTTTGTATCTCTGAATATATAATTATAAAATAAATCTATTTATTCTTGATCTCAATAATACTTTCAATTGTTAGTATACATTGGAATACTTGAATGTTATATTGAAAATAAGTCACCATAATGATTGGATTCTAATTGTCAATGCTTTGCTTTAATGATAATGCCAAATGTTGAATATTTTAACTAATTTTTGACCATGCACAGGTATAACTTGTCAGGAAATGAAAAAGTAATTATTTTTAAAATGTATAATAACTTTAAACTAATTACGTAACTAAATTTAGAATATTTCATTCAGAAAATAATTTAGAATATATAGCGCACTTTGTTTATTTAATTAATTTCATTGCAAATTAAAGACTCAACTCCTGAAATGCAATTTTATAAATCAAACAAATTATATTTTTGGAATAACTGTCTAGAAAAAGATTAGTTAACTCTATCGGGTATGTTACAGTCGAGTGGACTCGACTCTTCTGTCTGTAATCCACTCTACAGTTGAGCGTGTAGAGTGTAGACTGTCGAGTGTAGAGTGTAGAGTCTGTGTGTTTACCTTGGTACTCGCGACGAATTTGATTTGAACGGTTCTACAGCAGTGTTATCTTTCCTTTCCATTCCCGAGGGCTCAAATCCAAAACATGCTGCGTGAATCTCACCAATTACACAATCCGCTCTCTCTCTCTCTCTCTCTCTTTGTTTCTCATTCATTTTTTGCAATCGATTCGATCCGATCTGAAGCGATCCATTTGACTATATAGTCATAGAGTAGTCTACATCTAACACATGCCAATTCTCACCTCACTGTGACAAGAACTTTCTGGCTTCCTTCCCAATCAGTTTGCCACGAGACATCATTTGGCTTTATCTCTGTTTGCAAGTCAACAACTCGTACTATCCGACAAACCTGTTTTCACCTTTTCCACACCCCTTTCTTCGACTTCAACCTTTGCAATCAGCAGCAGCGACAAGGCGACAAGAAGTTTTCAATCAAAAAAAGCGCTGCAAAAAAGACAAAAAGCAAAAAAAAACAGAATGAAAGAAAGAAACTCCCCAACAAAGTTTCAATTGTTGTTCACTTTTTGTTGTTTTGTTCCTTTTTACTGCTTGTCGTCTATAATTGATCTGTTTTTTGCTGTTGTTGTTGTTGTTGTTGCGCTTCTTCGAGTTCTTTGGCGTTCTTTAGGCGCAATCAAATGGAAATCAAATGTGTTTTTCACGAGATTACGAAAAATACAAGTTTTATTGCTTTTGATTTCATTCACAATTACATACTTAACACACTTGTGTGTTAAGTATGCAAATATCTTACAAAGCAGCTGAAAAGTATGCTGTGAATTGCTTAATCACTAATAAATTGCAATTGATTAATGATCGTCTAATGATCACATATATGTGATGTTAAAAGTTTCAACAAAAAACAATTATTTAATGAAATCTTTAAATATGTATAGATTATTTATTATAGTGATGAAAAGTTGGGTAAGGGTTTCGAAAATTCAATTTGATTCGAACTTAAAGAAAGAAAACTTTAAGATCATCGTATAACAATCGGATTGCAGTGAAGAATATCTTTGAATCTTTTCAATATATCACATTAATTGAATTTTAACAATTCTCATGACTCACACAAAATAAACAATCATTTGCATGAATTTAAACAGATAATATAGTATATAAATATACCATATGTATGGACAATATGAATATTCATAATTATGCAGTCAAACAAATTGTATTTGACTTCCTCCTTTTATGAATGTCATTATCTCGGATGAATCTGATGCTTATTCAAGTTAAATTTTCAACCAAATTTTAATTTTATTTTGAAGTCTGAACACACACACATACACATTATTTACTTATCTATGCTGCCACAATCGAAAAGTTCTACGTAATGCCGTTTCTTCGTAAATTTGCTCTGCGGTCTGGTTTTATTCTGCCATCTCTCATTACTTGCTCATCCTTTTCATTCACAAAATGAAGCCCAAAAACAACATTGAATGTGAAAAATTGGCAAATATTCCACTTGAGCTTCCTCACATCATATGGGCGAGTATATCATATAACATATCATCATCATCATCGTCATCATCATCATTGTCACACTTTGCGCCATCAGAATTCAAAGTTACAAAAACAAAAATACCAGCTACTCTCTGGACTACATATAAAATAGTATATTTATTATGTGATTCTTGAAAGAGCATTAAAAACAAAAAAAAAAAACATTAAAAAAAAGTGTCGTCTGTCAGTTGGATGATGACCGATGACAAGCTCTGCTATTAACATGCAATTCAAGCGCCGCTGCAGATCATGTGCACACCCCCCGCACACCCGCCGCACACGCACACACACACACACACGCAGCGTATTCAAAGTGCAGCTGAGATGCTCCCAACTCAACTCTACACAGTTTTGCGCTCTCTTCTTTTGGCTGCTCTCTTTGGCACTCATTTGTTTTTGCCGCTGCCGCTGTGTTCTGTTTTTGAAGTACGTGACTTGCTTCGCACTTCCTGTTTCGTTTTGTTGGTCGGAGAAATGTTGCCAATTATTCAAAGTGTGCTGCTGTTTCTGCTGCTGCTGCTGCTGCTGCTGCTGCTGCTGCTGTTGACAGACAAATAAAATAAACAAATAATAACTAAACATTCACATCAACACAGACACATACATACACTGACACAACACTTTCAGCTGTTAACTCGCCACGCCGCGTTGGTCCACAGAAAATAGAAAATCGAAAGAAACGAAACGAAACACAAAAAAAAAGACGTTCTCAGCGCACTCAACTCTCAATGCACTCACTCGGAAAGTGCTCAGTGCATACGCAGCAGGCTGTGTGTGTTTGGTGTGTGTGAGTGTATTATTATTGTGGGTGGGGGGTAAGGCAGGAGAAAAAGACGGCGGTCACCTGTCTGACTCATCGATTTAATTTTAAACCCTATGCCGAGACCTTAGTCAATGAACGCGCGGCGTGGGGCAGTCGACGAGAGCGACAGAGAGAGAGAGAGAGAATGGGAGTTAAGCAAAAAGAACTTGCGAGTAAAAGATGCTGCTCCCTCTGTCTCTCTCTCTCGCACAAATCGAATGTGCTTCCGTGCGAGAGTGAGTTATTGCAAAATGCATTGCACTTCGCTCACTCAAACAGACGCACGCACACACACACACACAAACACTAATACTAACACTAACAGACTGCTCTCGCGCTCTGTTAAATGTTAACAGTGTTTGGCAATGCACATTGTATACACAATACATTTGGAGCACGTGACGTTAGCCACACTCACTTCGCTACTGTTATTGCTTCAACTGGTAGTCAATATGCAATTCTACTTAGTAATGGATAAAACTACAAATTACAGCATTATTTATCTCAATGTGTGGGATTGAATAATCTATGGAAATGTTTTCAGCAAAACTGCTCGAGGCCCTTTTGTTGTTTCTCACTTATGAAATCTCTTTAAAAACCAACAAAAACTCAAAAAAAAAAAAAAAAAACCATTTAATTCAATAGAACTAATCGATGTTATGTGGGTTGTATTGTTTATGGTTGTTTTACGAATTAATATAGGAAAACAAAACTTGTTGGTTTTCGCGGTTTACATTTTCAATAAATATTCGTCATACGTCATGTTGTGCAGCGGCGACGCTTGAATGCTTTGCCAAGCAATTCTCAATGTATTCGTGTGTGTGTGTGTGTGTGTGTGTGTGGTTACATAATTAATACATTCATTAATTAGTACATGTGTGTTATGAATAAACTTTATTTCAAATTAGATAATTTGTGTGTGATTTAATACCCTGTACCTGTTTTCAATGGGTCCACACGTCGGATGAGTTATAAATTTGGCGACACGCAAAACTTTTTTTGTATTAATCATAGAGTGACTCATGGGAATAGACCAGCTTACTAAATAGCCACTATTTTATGCTTTCAACAATACTCCATTCTATGCTTTAATGCGTGGGCAAAAGTTGAATAAAGTTGTAGTTTAATTCGAATTGTTATAATTTTTCACTAGTCTGAGCAAAGCGTTTTGTTAATGATAATTGAAACGCTTCAAAACTTAAAAGTTCGCTGTCTTCGTAACAGAGTTGTTTATATCTTACAACTTTTATAAATACAATTTGATTGTTTTATAAAATTTGAGGAAAAAATATCAAAAAATATTTTTAAAAGCGTTACAATCATTAAATGGTTTTGCTCAAATATGTATTATGTTTAAGCTTAACATTTTGATGTTATGTAAAATTTATCGTCGAAATAACAAAAATCCATATTTCAATTTGAAACTTTTATTTTATATCTTAACATATTTAAAGATATTCTGTGTTCACAGTTAGCTATACTTTTTAGTGTTTTTAGCTAAATAATGTTTTGCAAATTTAACAGTGAAATGTTACATTAATGGAAACTGGATTTGCGCATTTAAATTGTTTATAAAACTTATTGGAAGATACGCTGCGTATTTATGTTCAAAGGTTACACTTTAAGAGCTTATAGAAAGATGTTATCTTCATTCATTAAATAGGATCCCCTATAGAATTTAACAGCTGCGGTTAATGTTATCGTTCCAATAACATAGCTGCGTATTAAAATTGAAAACTTTTAGAATGTATTAAAAAATGTATTCATTCATTCATTTATTCAATGATGTCTAGAAATGATGTTAGAAAATGTATTCCACAATTTTTTTTTTTTAAATATATTTACAATTTCCTTTAAGCTTTCAAATGCTTTTACTCCAAATAAAGTTAACAGTTGCTGTTAATGTTATCGCTGCAATAACATAGATGCGTATTTAAATTGAATATGTATTCATTCATTTAGGAAAAAATGCTTACAATGCGTATTTAAATTGACAACTTTTAGACCAACTTAGAAAATGTAATCATTTCGTTTACCAATAGAATTTAACAGCTGCTGTTAAAGTTATCGTTGCAATAACATAGCTTCGTATATAAAACAGCTGTTACCAGTTGCTGTTAATGTTATCGTTAACACAGCTGCATATTCATTCAACAGCTGTTAACAGTTGCTGTTAATGTTATGCTCGCTGTGTCATACTAACTGCGGGGAAAATCCAGCCAAGCCATGACTATTAACTCTGTGATTGGGAAATTCCACCCAATTAACTTTGACACACACACACAC
The DNA here is from genome assembly GCA_019972355.1 of Drosophila kohkoa. Classification (NCBI taxonomy): domain Eukaryota; kingdom Metazoa; phylum Arthropoda; class Insecta; order Diptera; family Drosophilidae; genus Drosophila; species Drosophila kohkoa. Next base: position 2,778,526 of record BJEL01000077.1, read on the forward strand.
ACAGAGAGAGGGAAAAACGACAAAAAAAAAGAAAAGAAAATACATTCAATCAATTGCTAAAATCGTTTTCAATGGCCAAGAAAAACGCGCCCACGCAAGTGCAATACTGCGAGCCGCAGGAGACTAAAGTCGCTCGCTACTTTGGCAAGCCGAGCTACGGAGCTGTGCTGCGCATCTCAAAGGAATCGGACACGGTGCGATGGCACAGCTCGGTGGCGTATCACGAGCTGCTCGCATACATTGGCCGGACGAGCATTGCGATACAGGGAGTGCAACAGCAGTCGGTGCGAGGCGATTATCCAGTAAGTGCCACAATGCAGCGGCTGTGCGGCATCTTTGATCGTCTGCTCGAGATGGCGGCGTCGCAGCGTGGCGTCGATCTCGGCATCATCTCCGTTGGCGTGAAGCAGCCACAGCAAACACAGTATCGCGAAATCAAGCGCTTGACCATTGTGGAAGCGTATCGCAGCTGGTCCCGAACGATGCTGCGTTGCATCTTTGGCCTGGTGGAGCAGGCGCTGCCGCCGCAGCAATGCGAACACGTCGCCGAGCTGGGTCAGTATTTGGCCAACGCTTTTGGCAATCCGACGCGTCTCGATTACGGCACCGGCCACGAACTGAGCTTCCTCTTCTTCCTGTCCGCACTCTTTCGCATCAAGGTGCTGCTGCCAGCCGATGAACCGGCTGCCGCTTTGTTGCTCTTCCAGCGCTATCTGAAGTGCGTGCGTCGTCTGCAGTCGCAGTACGGTTTGAATGCGGCGGGCTTTGAGGGTGCCTATTCCTTGGATGACTATCAGTTTGTGCCGTATCTCTGGGGCGCCGCTCAGCTGTGCTATGATCCACCGTTTCAGCCCCGCCAGCTGCTGCAGCCAGCGGTGTTTGAGCGGTGGCGCAACGATTATCTACTCGCCGGTTGTGTGGCCTTTGTCGCCGAGTCGAAGGAGGGCAGCTTTGCGACGCATTCGTGCCAGCTGTGGAGCATCACGACGCTCTCGTCGTGGCCGAAAGTCTATCGCGGGCTCCACAACATGTACTTGAAGGAGATGCTCAATCAGTTTCGTATGCTGCGTCACGTCTGCTTCGGTCAGCTGATGTCCTTTGACCCCGCCCCGGCGTCCAGTCAATTGACGCGTCCGCAGCTCGGTTATTTGTCGGTGCAGCGACAAGAGTTGCTGCGTCTCCGGCTGGAGGGACAAGAGCCACTCGATCAGCCGAAGCTGGAGGAGAGGGAAGAGGAGACTGAGTCCACGATGGAGCAGTTGACGCACAGCGCTTTGGTCACCGATGTCAGCGACTCGAATGTGAGCGGTGCAAGTGTGAGTGTGTGCACGATCACGAAGCGCGGTCGATTGGTCAGTCGATGTCATATGTCTGGCAAATAGATATAGATACTATACAAAGATAGAAGTAGTTGCGATAGTTTTGCCACTAACCCCTAAGGCGATGCCGTAGCGTTCAAATCAAATCGAAATGAAATAAAAATTAACTTGGCCAACGGCAAACAATCGCATGTGGCTGCTGTGGCTGCTGCTGTGGTTGCTGCTGTTGCTGATGTATCACCAGCTGCCCATTAAACGTAAACCAGTTCCAGCTAAGCCCCACTCTGACCCCCTTCTCCATACCCCTCTCTCCCTTCTCTCTCTTTCACGCTCGCTCCTGTCGCCCTCGACAAGCGACTAAAAATCTGTTAACCGGTTTAGAAACAAACTAAAAAGCTGCTCCAGCAGCCAGCCAGCTATTGTTGTTGTTGATCTCTGGCTGAGAACTGTTATACATAGAGTCGAGACTCCAGTTTGCATCTTTCGATCTCTCTGTCTCTCTGTCTCTGGTCAAAGCAATTAAACACGCTTGCGGACAGATCCCCAATAGATACGACAACAAAACGTTGAAGAGATCGGGACTCCGTGTCCGCACCCTGCGGCCAAAGGGAAAGCAAATTGAGAACATTATTTGTTTCTTTTCTTTATTATTATTAGATGCATCCTTTCACAAAAACAGTTAACGTTAACCTGTCTATATATGTATATATATGTTATATATGGCTTTCTTTCCGGTTCTTAATCGATCCAACGACGAACCATGACCAAAATGTCATTCAGTATAGACTGTAGTTCAACCTGAATTTCAGTTAAAACTCGCATTCTAAAGCACGTGTTTTACAAATGCTTTAACTGCAATTTATTGCTAACGAGTATGAAAAGAAAACTGCAACAAACATTGCCATAAATCAGCATTTAATTTATATTCATTTCAAAAATATGTTAACTAGTCTGATTTCCTTCAATCTTGTAATCTTAATCTCTTGGAAAGTTGATGTCAAATTCAAACTTGCTTCGTGATTTTGCACATCGCAGACTCGAATATGATTATTAAATGATTCGTGGGCAGCAAATTGCAATTTGGTATATAGCGGTATATTTTTAAGTATGTATTTATTTTGGTATATTAATTTAGTATATTTTATGAATAATACTGAAATGTATCGCCTTTATTGCAAATGAGTAGCAGCTTCTCAGCCCAACCATATATAACTTTCGGTATATTTTAGTATTTGTTTCGGTATATGAATTTGGTATATTTTGAAAATAAAACGACAATGTTTTTCCTTATTGAAAATGATTAGGGGCTTCTCAGTCCGACCTTTTGGTATATTTTAGTATTTGTTTTGGTATATTAATTCGGTATATTTTCCGAAAAAAAATACCGCAATGTTTTGTAACCATTAAAATAGAATGTGTTTCATAGGCCAATCATATATAACTTTCGGTATATTTTCGTATATTTTTCGGTATATTAATTTGGTATATTCTAAGAATAATACCATATTTTCTGTTTTTATTCCCGACTGTAAGCTTTCTCATTTGTTTGTGTTTGTGCACAAGTGAAAAATGTTAATGAGAAATTCCAGTTGCGCGCTCGTTTTCTTTATACTTTGTGTATTTCATCAGAATTTGAAGTGCAAATGTACTAATTAAAATGTAGAAATTGTGAACAGCAAGAACAGCAAATAAAAAAAAAAGAGTAATGCATTGCCATCTGAAGTGGATCTGTCATTGTGTTTGTCGCGCTAGCTCATTAAACAGCGTGTCAGCCTACCCTTAAAAAGTACAAGATTCAATTGAGAGAACCTAACCTGTGTGTCGTACTATATATACATATAAAGGGTTAAACCCTCATTTTTGCTCAATTCTCGAATCTAAAGCTCTCAGTTGAGTTGATGCCGCGGCGTTTTATAAAAGATGATTGAATTTTTCAAGTGCACATTGAGATACATACATACGCATAGATGCAGATACAGATACAGATACAGATACACAAAGAGTGAGTTGATTGATGATGAACTATCACCACCTTGCCTTGCCCTTGCCTTTGGCTATGCCAAATGGCAATATGGAAATGAGAAAATTTCAAATTTCAAATTTGAAATGTGACAGGGGAAATCCCTTAAGGGTAGCAAACACACACACTCATTGCAAAAGGATCCCAAGGACAGTTATATACATAACATATATAGTATGTGTTATGCAAAGGTACTCGCATCGTATCCTTTTTCAACTGACTGCAACTCACTCTCCTTTTGCGCCTTTTGTTTTCGGCCTGTTCCGTGCATGTCCTGCCAAATATTTGCGATACATATTTTTGATAACTCGCGCACACCAAGGAATGCGACGACTGTGTGCCACTGTGTCCAGGCGTTTGCCTCTGTCAGTTTTACTCCTTCTTCTTCTTCTTCTACTACTGCTTCTAGTTCTTCCTCTTCTTCTGCTACTTGCGCTGTCCTGCATACATAGTGTGTGCTGTGGTGTAGGTTAGGGGTTAATTTGCTCACATCTACTTCATATTGTTCACATACCCTGCACTCGAATAAACGAAGCAAACTATCCTAAAAATTCGTATTGGGTTCATACTTTGTCTAAGTTTATAACTTTCAATATAAGATCGCCTCTAAAACATATCAAGAAATGCTTAATTTGTTTATTTTTGAGCGCATCACCTTTAACTAATTAGCAACATAGATCTTATTATGACTTAAGTGTGCCTAGCAAATTTCAGCTAGATCGCTCTATAAATAGCAGAGATTACCATAAATAATAATGAGTATCAGATCCCAAAAAATACCTTAAGAACAAATGAGAAGAAGTCACGAATATTATTTTGTATCGGAATTCATAAACTTTATTAACTTTTATTTCCAATTTTAAAAACCAAATTAATAATAAAACCAATAAATTTAAAGGAAATTCTAAAAATCACAAATAATTGTCATGATACAATTACAAAAAAAAAAAAACATGAAAAATTTAAAATTTTATATTATAATACAAATCTTAAAATAAAATATCTATTTGATTTATATATTTAATTTAATATAAATCGAAATAGAAATATAATACAAACTTTAAAATAAAATTAACTTTAACTGCTCATTAAAATGATAAATTATTACATTTTATTTCAATAATGTAAGTCGCAAATAATATTTTTATTAAAAAATTAAAAACTTTAACTATTTATATAAAACAAAACTTGTAGTATACAATTTTATAATATAAATCGAGAAATGAAAACAAAAAGTTGACTATCGAAAAATAAGAAATACATACATTTATTATTTTTATAATACTCACCAAAAAAAAAAGAGTAAAACTATCTACTATATATTATATTATCTATTATCTACACTTCACTGTCTCTCATTTGACATATAATCTTAAAGTGCATGCGCATGTCAGGGTATTAAGCAGTTGCGCATGCTCAAAGCGCAAGTTGATTTCGTTACACTAAAGTTGGGGTAGCTTGCAGTCGAGCACACCTCGCTGCGTGTTTTTGCTTTGTTTTTTTTTTTGTTTTTTTGCACACATTGCAAAGAACACTTTCTGAGGTGGGGTGTAGACTAGAGATTTGAATAAGGATCAGCCCATTAAGGGCTGCGATTCACGCATCGCTCGCTCGCTGGCATTTCAAGTGGGGTGACTGATCCTGCTTGCCTGCCTGACAGCCTGACAGCGCACCACCATCAACCACCAACATATAGCCACCACCACAATCATCACCGCCAACATCAACAGCAACGGCAACGACAACGAGTTGAAGCGTCGCATTGGCTTACAGCTGTTCACGGTCGCAGAGCGTGAATAAAGCGAAGAGAAAATAGAGAAATGCAAGCGAAATACAATAAATACCATAAATTCCAATTGCCAAGGGTAGCTAGCTGGGAGACAACCCAAAATACATTCCCTTATTAATGCTCGAGCAGTCGCAGCCACAACAGCAACAACAACAGCAGCAGCAGCTGTGAGTTGAGTCCTAGTCGAGCCTAGGAGAACGCTGTGTGTGTGTGTGGTTCTAATTGGGAAATTACAATGAACCGGAAGCGTTGCAGCCCGAAAATTAATATGATAATATTGTACACACACATAGTCGCTGTTCTCGCTTGCTGAGGGAGATTATGAGAAATGGCAATAGTCACCCCTAAAAGCGAGGAGCAAAGCAGCAACCCCTGCCTCATGTGTCCTCTGTCCTGTGTCCTGCGTACTGTGCTGACTGCAGCAAGCGTGGCAATGCAGCCGCTGCATGCATTATTATTAAATAGTTGCCCAGTTTTTATCGGCTTCGGGTTGTGCCAGCTCCCCCCACCCCACACACACACATACACACACACACACACACCGATACACACTTAGCTGGCGATCTGTGTACAGTTGGGAATTGCTAAAGCCACGCTCACATGTTGCTTTGAGCTTTCGACCATTTTTGAGTAATCTACGACTGTGGGGAAAACAACGTTGGGGATAAGCGCTTAGCTTGAGCTGAGCTATAGCTCGCTAAAAAACATGATTTGAAATGAAATTTCTTTGCTGGCGATTCTTGGAATTTCCCTGATTCTCATCTACCCATGACGCACAACGCTGTCGTCGTCGTCGTCGCTGTCGGCGTTGCCTTTGGCATTTTGGGTTCGCCTTCCCTTAACTGTATGCTTCTGTGTGTGTATGTGTGTGTGTGTGACTGCATCCTGTCGTGCGTTATGCCATCATCCCCTGTCTACACACACACACACTCATACACACACAGAAAACAAAAACCAGAAATTAGTGAAAAATGAAAGGCATTTTCAGTTTCCACAGCGCGTTCCAATCAAACAGACGCGTTTTTCTTCTGATTTTTCTCGAATCGCAGTCGCCGTCGTCGTTGTCGTTGTCGTTGCCTTCCCCTTCGCGCCCCCCCTTCTCCGCCGCCCACTAAATGGATACTCAACAACATCAAGAATTAATCCTTAATAATCCATACAATACATAAATATATTATTACTTTGTTTTTTTATTGTTATTGTGCTTGTGTTGTGTCTGTTTCCTCCTCGATGTGTTTGTGAGATATTTGTGCTGATTTCCTGCTGATTTTGTTTTCTGTGAAATAAGTTGCCAAAATTTATTTGAAAGACGACCACGATAACGGCTCCAAATTGGCGCCGTTCTCCAAACATTTGGATTCCCTTGAGGAATTCAAAAGTCTCTCCGGTGAGTTGATCTCGCTATCTCAGTCGCAGTAGCTAATGACTTGCCACAAAGGCTAGACTCTGGCATTGTCTACCTACCTGTGTGTGTAGCATTAAAAAATAAAGAGAACACACAAAAAGAGAACGGCCAACTTCTTTGCTTAGCTAATGACTTTTGAGGATATTGGATAATATCACGTTCGGGCAGGTCAGGAGAACCTTTAACGAAATGGTTAATGGAAATTGTGATACACGCCGCTGCCTGAAAGCATTCAAAATACTCTAGAGTGCTGTAATGGCCAAGACATGTAATGGACTGTGCAAATGCAAACTAGAAGCAAACAAAAGCGAGAAAGAGTAGCTCTCTTTCTTCAAGTTGCAGACAAGTTATTGACAGAAAGAAAGATAGTTCTTTCACCTACTGACATCATATTTCCACAATTCATTATATTCATTCTAATGTCAGACTTTCATTATTAAACCTTCGACAATATATATTTGTTATGAATATCACACCTACAGTTAGTTTTGTTTGCATATATAACCAACCTAATCCTTTCGATATCAACATTATTAAACAAGTGACCCAATTACAGTACGAAATCGTCTTTTTCATTAAAATATACCAAATGGCACATTTGGCATAACGACATACCATTGAAAATATATAATTTTTAATCAAATATATCAAGTGAAGTATAACGACATACCACAACATTGAAAATATACCATTTTTATTTCAATATACCAAATGACACATTTAGTACAACGACATACCATTGAAAATATACCATTTTTAATCAAATATATCAAATGAAGTATAACGACATACCACAAAATTGAAAATATACCATTTTTATTTCAATATACCAAATGGCGTATTTGGTACAACGACATACCACAACATTGAAAATATACCAAAGAAAATATACTAAATATAGCAGGTTTCAATTGTTAATTGGGAATTTTATTTGATCGCAACTAAAATGCCAGAATATACCAAATCGTATATTTAGTATATCGACATACCATTACATTAAAAATGTACCAAAAAGCACAAAATAGACTATATTTCAATTGTTAAATTAGAATTCCAAGAATTATACGATCGCTACTAAAATAAAATAAAAAATACCAGAACATACCAATTGACGTATTTGGTAGAATATAGTAGAAAATATACAATATTTTAATTGGTATTCAATGATCACAATCACATTTTCAATCCAAATGCCTCATTGATCTTTTTTGAAATATTTCCCGTTGGCAAATTGTTAAATACCCTTCAACCCTTCTCCAGTTTAGTCAACATTTTAGCTAAATGTCATGTAGTTATGTGATTATACTTATTTTCAAAGAATTTATTTTGTTGAAACATTCAAATTAAATTAAATAGAAAAATTAAAGTAGAAGTTAATTATGAAAAATATTTTAACAATAACCTTTATTGATTTCTACATTACATATTTCGGAATACTTCCCTGATGAACATTAACTGACCTTACCATTCAATTCAAACATTCGCTTCAGATTGAATTCCAATCATAAATCAAATGCATTGCAATCTTTTGACTGCTGTGCCGAATTGTTCAATTAGTGCAGTTGCTGCATGAGCATTGACTTTGATGGGTGCCTTGACGATGCTGCCCCAAGACAATGCCACAACATGATGCCACTTGTGTGCATTTGGCCAAGTGCCTGCTGTCTGTCTGTCTGTGTGTGTGTTTGTGTGTTTGTGTTTGTGTGCTGATTATCAATTTGGAGTAGGCGCGATGATGATGATGATTGTCTCCGTTGTCTAACGCCTTCCTCACGCCCACGCCCCACTTAGTCGCCATTGGCGCCATTGTTAAATATATCAAATGAAAAACGTACTTAAGTGTGTGCTGGAGCGCTTTTCATCTGTGCCCAGCACGCAAATTCATAATACATATCAACACCCCGGACACGGATGTGTCTGTTAGACAGGTTGATTGTGGATACACAATTGTTTGTTTGTGCTTAAGGGTGGCGACACCATCACTGACTAACTGACTAACTGACTGACTGACTGCATGATGACTACGACAATAATAATGATAACAATAATAATAATAATAATGAAGATGATGATGACACAGATTTATGAAGCTTAAACCGCACTTTAAAATTGTGAATTCTGACGTTGTCCACACACGCAACAATTTCTAATCTGAAATTCTCTCCTCCTCTCTCTCTCTTTCTCTGTTTTGCAGTCGGACCCGGCACCATACCATCTCCGTGGGCACCAGTGAATGCCGGTCCTCCTGGTCCACTGGGATCGGCAGACACAAATGGCAGCATGGTGGACAGTAAAAACTTGGATGTTGGCGACATGAGCGATGTGAGTACAAAAAAAAACTATATTTGCTTATCCTAAATCCTAAATCCTCGATTCAAATTCTTTTATTCATATTTTAGAATTAACTTAAGTGTGTAGAAAATGTTGCTTTTAAACTTTATTTCATTTTCACTTAATTTTTTCTATAAATTAAAAAATAAAACAACACCAGTTTATCTACAATATTCTTGATTGTTCTTTAGAATACTGAATACAATTGTATTGCCATTTTATTTTAACTACAAATTACATATAAGAAGACAACAATTTCTCTGTTTATCTTTCAATATACAGTTCAAATAAAACTACAAAACATTGTCGTTGATAAACTTGATTAAGAGTCTTTTGAATACAATTTTAGACAACTTCGCACTTCACAGCAAACAAATTAACTAAGTACATATTTATTTTTCTATTTAAAACCTTAATTTTTAATTATATCTACCGTTTTCTTAAAATGTTTTTAAATTATCGAAGTTTTCCAATTTGTGTTCGAATATTTTTTGTACTCCTTAAAAAACCATTTAAAGCAGCTGCATTTTATTAATCTATTTTAATTTAATATTTTAAAATACAAGTAATGAAATTTTCTTTACGTCAAAGATTTCTGAAACTACTTTTTCAACATTTTGAAATTCAATTTGCAATATTGAAAAAATGCCACATTATTATTTATTTCAAACGATTAGCTCTACTTTCCTTTACCAAATATTTAGGACAAGTTGTGAATTTATAGCTAAACCCAGTTTTTAAAATACTTGTGAAGCATATTAAATAAGTGTGTGAAACAGAACAAGGCAAATTTTTTTTTTACCGAAAACTATAAAATGTAAATGGAACGAGTCATAAAATATAAATAGTTGTTAAGTTTAAACAATCGATTTTCATGAGTTGCATGAATAGGAATTCTCTTAATATTACTATCTCTCGATTTGTGCAATATGTTAGATTTATGATTTTGATTTGATTTGAAATTGCAGGACGAAAAGGATTTGTCATCTGCTGATGCCGAGGGAGTCTGGAGTCCGGACATTGAGCAAAGCTTTCAAGAAGCACTGTCAATATATCCACCATGTGGACGCAGGAAAATCATATTGTCCGATGAGGGCAAAATGTATGGTAAGTACGAACAAATAACTCGAATGCAGTATATTTAGTATTTAGTATTAACCAAGTAATGTCAGGCTGGTCACACAATGAAGTAAACTTGCAGTTTTTTTTACACGCGATCGTCGTAAAGTGAATATCAAAATGTTAACAAACGTTACAAATTTAATTTAACACAACTTAATTCATATATGTGTGAGTGTTGAAATACATACATACTTATAGTAGTTACACTATACTTAAACCCTTCACTTCAGTTCGCTTCACTTCAGTTCGCTTCGCTTTGGTTTGCTATGAATTTCACGACAAAGTGCCCACAAAAGTTTCACCGACTGTCGTCCCTACATCCTTCTCTTCCTTTCTCTCTGTCTCTCGCACTCTTCTCTTTGTGTGTGTGTGTGTGTGTGTGTGAGAGTGTGGGTGTGTGGGTGCATCAAATGGGGCGGCGTAAAAGAGAAAACAAACAGGAATTTTGCGGTTGCCGCTGTTGGTTTTATTTGTTGTTTTTGTTTTTGCTTTTGCTTTTGTTTGTGCTCTGTGTGTTTGTGTTTTGTGTTCTTATACCCTGCACACGAAACTCTATCCTATCTGATGTCTGCCCAGCCCACACCACCTCTTGCTTCCCTCCCTCTCCGGGCAAATGCCATTTGATTTAATCTCATATTTAATCCATAAAGTAATGATAATGATAATAGACGAATAATCGCACTTCTTGAACTAAAATTTCGGTTTCTCGGCACGTTTTCTGTATTTAATTGAGCTTCTGATCATTTAAGCATTAACTAAATATTATATATACGACAATAAGTACATAAGAACTTTTGTGTATTGGTATTTTTAAAGAACTATATTCTGCTGTGGCAGTGAAAGTAAATGATTTTATTTATTTTTGATATTTTATAAACTTGGAAATAACATAAAGCATTAAATATAAAGGAAACAACACAACTCAAATTAAAGTGCAAATAAACTATTATTATTTTTATTTTATAAATTTCGAAATTAAATTAAATTTGTAATCTCAAAAACAACAACAATGATTATATGGAGTACTATTAGAGCTTCTATTCAATTTTTATAATAGAAAAATATTTCTTTCAACTTTTCTATCTTAACGATATCATTGAACAACTTAGGCGCAATTCATATTAAAGTAAAGTATTTAATCTTAATAATTTAGAAAGATATCTAACTTTATATATAGTATATCGATTATACTCTTTATCCGTATAGATTCTATAAGCAAGTTAAATAGCAAATAAATTAGTAGCGTGCTAAGTTCTTAAGCAGTTTTAAGAAGAGTAAAATAAAAGTAGAGGGTATCTGGCAGTCGTGTTTGACTGCAGTCAAGCTGTAAATTCTTGCTCTGCTCTATATGTATGTATATATAGCATACATACATATTTTTTTGTTGGCGTATGTTTGCGGCGGCCCGTGGAAAGAAAACATAAATTCCGTACTTTGAACCTTGAGCTGAAAGTTGTGTCAAAGCGCTTTGTGTGCCCAGGTTGATTTCAGTGGGTTAGCCGAGAGGTCGACGAAGGGGAAGCGGAGAAGGAAGGTTGTATTTTTTGGGGTGGGCCAAACACTCAGCTGAGCTGGGTTGAGCTGGGCAAGGCTGAGAGTTGGGTTGGGAATGGAAATGGGAATGGGAATGGCAACAGGCGATGGTGGCAACAAACAGCGTTGAAAGTTTGACACCGTGTGCGGCGAAACGTTTTAGCCGCTCTAAATGTGCTGACAACTTAAATTGTGAGCGTGCAAGAAGGTGCACACACACACACAAACACACACACACACGCAGACACTAAAAGGACGATGGCTATGTACTAGTATTTACTGCATAATGAAAGCCAAAAGGACAGACAACGTTTTGTTGTTGTTGTTCTTGTTGTCTTCCTTAGCTGGTGTCTGCTGCTGTTGTTCGTTGTTCGTTGCTCGTTGCTTGGTGTTGGCCGCACCCAAATGGCGGCTCAATGGAATTACGACAGCAAATTGTGAGAATGTGTGTTCTTCTTGCTCTTGCTCTTGCTCTTGCTCCTGCTCATCCTGAGCTCAAACAAAGGTAGGCACAGCATGTTGCTGCTGCTGCTGCTGCTGTCCTGCATCCTGCGTGTTTTATTCGAGACGTCTACACGCATAAACAACAAGTTTTGTAATTTATGTCCCAGAGGATATTGTTTTCATTTTATGCTCTTGGACTGAGCCCCGATCTCTCTTTCTCTCTCTCGCTCTCTCTCTCTCTCTCTCTCTCTCTCAGTCTCGGCCACAGACCGCCCATTGGCCCAAATGGCAGCCATGTCCTGTCTCTGTCCCTTGGCTGCATGTTGTGTGCTTTGTTTTGCCATAGACTGAGCTTAAACGGCCAGAAAACATCCTTCCCCTTCCCCCTTCCCTCTCCCCTTTCCTTTGGTCGTCATTTCATTGTGTGTTGCCCCAAAGTATTTGTGTTTGTATTTAAGCAAGTAATTAATTTTCACTTTTCACTTTGCTTACCTTGCCTTGAGCACACCGAGCTGACACCTTCGTTGCTCTGGCTTCTGGTCTCTGGCCACCTGGCGACCTGACTTTAAATGGAACAAACACGAGTGATTTGTTTAGTCGCTCTTCGGCACCCCCAAGGATTGTGGTTATAGCCGTGCTTATATGTTAGCATACATTTGTGAGCCGAAAATCGCTTAAGGTTTTTCCTTTTTCCCATAGTATACTTTATAGAACATTTGAGGCAATCAATTAATAAGCTTGCAAGTGATAAAGTACAGTTGATTTGTGCTCATAAAAGGCTAATCACTGAACCCTCAAAAGGGTTCTTAGCCCATAAATCGATTGTCATAAAGATTTCTTCAAAAGTTGCGATAACATTTCTCTGCAACTAATCCAAGAGCGAAATACATTTATGCTATTTAAGCAGCTACTTTTTTATTAGAACAAGAATCATAGAATTTGTTATCTTTGTTATGCAATTCAAAAAATAAAACAAGTAAGAAACCTATCGCTACCCATTTTAAATAAAATATAATAAATTCCAAACCATATTTAGTATTTCTATGAAGTACTACATTCGAAATATATCATAAAAGTAAAATATACCAAAGACATCATTTGGTATATCGATGAAATACTATATTCGAAATATACCATAGAGGTAAAAATATACCAGACTGTCAGGCAAAACAATTACCCGATGCAGAATTTGCCACAAAAAAGTATTTCTAAAATAAACCGAAATATATTTTATCCTTTAGATTGAAAATATATCAACTCTTCATATGAAACCTTTACAATAATACAAAATACAATTAAAAGTAGAGGTAAAATTTACTTATAATCAATTCACGAGGCAAATAAACTTGATTCTTTTAATAAGCAAATAATATTATTATTAAAAATACTTCAAGTTGAAAATAATAAAAATTATGATAATATAAATTCAATTAAAAGTAAAGGTAAAATTTATTCATAGTATATTCGATCTGATATTTTTATTAGAAACACTTTAAAGCATTAATCTAATATTAACTTTCATCACTAAGACTCAATAAAAAAAACAAATTGTTTGTGAATTATATTTCATGAATATGATTGTTATTATTATTAAGTATACGACTGCTAATTGAATAAGTTAGTTGCAGAAAGGAATTCATAATTTCGAATTATGATGAATATTAAGTATACGACTGATAGGCATAAGTATACGACTCTTCTGACATTGCATTGATGTATCGATATTAATTACAAATATTTCGCATAAGCTTGCATCATTTTAAAGTGAATAAAAATGCAATAATATTTTGGTGCAATGCTGTCTCTGGATGGGATTATGGAAACTGTGTCGGCATGCGAAGTGCTCTAGTAAATATTTAGTATGTATTGCATTCTATGCAATCGATTCGACGTTAAGCTCGACTCGTTTCCTCCCTCTCTCTCTGTATCTCGCTGTCTCCTTCTAGCGCTGGCTAAATATGCGAAACGATGTGACAAGAGGCGACTAAACTTATATTTATTGCCAACACGTGGCTAATGCAGCCACAGCCACAGCACAGCAGCCACTACGGGAATTCCTTTGCCCGTCTGTCCGTCCGTCCGTTCGCCTGCCAGCTGCAAAAGTTGTTCGCCAAAAAGCCAAAGTAAAAACGAGAAAAACGCGCGACGTTGCGTTGTTGCTGTTGTTGTTGCAAAATTGGCAGAATGTTTTCGGCTGCAGGCTAAACACGAGACAACTGCACGAGGAGGAGGAGGAAGAGGAATGAAGAGGGGGAACAGCAGTGTGACGTCGCTGCGTTATGTGTGAAAATATAACCATTGTTTGGTTGTTAATTTTCAAAATATTTACACATACAGACAGCGAGAGAGAGAGCGAAAGGGAGGAGAGAAGAAATGCAGCTGGTTGCCGCTGGTTATGACACATGACATGGCGGATGGACAGCTGCATCCATCCCGCGTATTCCGCGCTGCCTGTGAAAATTGTGGCCTAAAACTTTCAGCTTTGCCATCCAGTCAGCCACCACATCCCTCAGCTGCCACAAATATGCAGCGTTGCTAGTGGCGACTTGGCTTATTATGTTACACCCCCCCTTCCACCTCCCTCCCCGCCACACATGTTGCGGCTTCTCTCGATTAGCCTCGTCCACTGATTTTCAATGGGCACAACTTCACTTCACTCCACTCCATGATACTTATCATGCCCAATCCTAATAACACTGCAAATAATATACTTATTTTTTTCCTTGCAAAGTTTATTATTACTTTCATAGCATAGTTAGCGGGGAAAGGAAAGGCATTTTAATAAACTAAATATGTGCACAACCAGAAAAAGGTCCAACAGGAGAGAGCAAATTTAATGAAATTAGTTTCAAACATGAGTATAAACATTCGAGATTAAATTCAATATATTTTAGTAAACACTTCAGTATTAAAAAGAGCGACATATATTTTCTTACTTTTTATTAAAATAAAATACTGAGTTAATAGACCTACATATTTTACTTATTTCAATATTTTTTCTTCTTTTTCCTGAAAATATTTTTGTATAAAAGAATTTAATATTAAATGAATATTATCGATAATTTGTTATGCATTAATCTCATTTCTAATTTATAAAATAAATAGCAAGACGATCTATCACAAAATAGTATTAAATGGAATCATATTAAATTGTTTTTAAAAAGTTAAGTTATGTTAAATTGATTGATTATCAAATATTGGTAGAAGGAATTTTAATAAAATAAAAGTAAATATTTATTTTATAGAAAGAAGTTTAACAAAATGAAACTAAATATTAATTTTGTAGAAAGAATCTTAATAAAATTAAATTAAATATCATTTATTTAAAAGGAATTTTAATAATATAAAGCTAAATTGATGTTTTTAATATAATTGAGAAAAGGTTTTATTATTTGAGCGACAAACTGAAATTTTACCAAAGAGCAAAATAAATAAATTTTATATGTTGAAGTTTTTAAATTAATCTGTTCTTTGTGCTATACAAACATTATACATTATATTACAAAATAATAGAAACTAAATTCATTAAAAATGTAAATAGTTTGTGGAAGTTTGTGCCTTCAAAAATGAAAAGAATTATTGGAATATGAAAATCTTAGACTACTATACACAGTTTGTTCGTTTTGTGTGTTTATGCATAAATGATTTGGAATAGTAGGCGCCACATCAATTGACTGATTAACCTTTGTCACATTTGAATGCGAGTGAGTTAAACATCTATTCATTGATAAAGTGTGAGTGCGAGCATAGTGAGTGAGAGACATGCTAAGTGAATACATTATGCTAAGGCCAGGGTATCTGCAAGTCGAGCATATTGAATATATGAAATGCTTTCACAACAAACAGAAGCTGAAGCAGCGACACTTTATTCAATTAGTTGCACCTATCGCCATCTATCAATTGAATGCGAACTGCAATAAACCTTGAGGTCAGTTTATCACATAAATAATTAACAATTTCTCGATTTCGATTCCGATTCCGATTTCGAGCTCGAATTTGAATCAAGATGCAAGCAGATTCGAGAGATAGAAGCAATTCAATTGATAGCTAACAGTATTATTCGCATCATCATCATCGTCATCATCATCATCATCATCATCATCATCATCTGTTTCAGCAGCATGCACTTGGCCCTAATTGATTGAAATCTACATGTGTGAAACTGTGAATCGATTCAAATTGAAATAATCATAGATACGACGAATCGACGAAGAGCTTTGCTATGTGATTCACTTTGGAATATCGTAACGTGATTCATTTCTATTAGTCATGCAAGCGGATCCAAGCGATTCCTTATAATTAAAGTAAAACACATACTATCAATTTGATGCAAAAACACATTCGCATACACACACACACACACCCACACTCTATCACTCTCTCGCAGACATATTTGTGTCGCACACAAAGTTTCGCCATAAATTCCTTTTGAATTCCGCTCTTCCTTTTTTGGGCCATGGCCCATCGATTTGCTAAGATTTAAAGCGTAAAGAAATTGAAATGCAGCTCTCTTCTTATTCATATTAAGTATTTGCGTATTGTTCGCGCCTTTCTCTCTCTCTCTCTCTCTCTCTGTGTATGTGTGTGTGTGTTTGTGTTGAGCACTCGGGATGTTTCTTGGCATCCGTTCGCTTTAAGGGTTGCACACACTCAAACTCAATTGAACTACTTGCATTCATTTAAAGCGAACTAGTTCACTTCGTAGTTCCATGTAAACTCGCATTTTATGAACTTAGCCTTAAGGCCTTAGTCGCTACGGCTTATCTCATTGCAATAATGAATTGTATTCGTCATTTCATTAAAATAATAAAACAATTTTGTGAACTATTTATTTCTTGAATATGTAGCAATGATTAAACTTGTCTAGCTTCGATTATATTTCATGTTATTCCTTGAGTATTTGTTACATGTTCACAATTGCATTCAATTGTTCATTCTTTGTTCAATTCAAACAAATATATTTTGTTCGAACTTGCATTTTTTACTATTTCAGTAATGAAATTAAAAAAAAAAATTTTCTCATTTTTGTCTCTTAGAAATATAATTTCTTTATTAAAATAATAAATTACAAATATTTATTTAAAAAAAAGTCTTCGATAGAACAATTTTTTACATATTTATATATAGTATTTTACACTGTTAAGCTGAATTAGATATATATTGATGAAGTTTCTATGTTTACTTTTTCTATAATTTATTTTTAAAACACTTCATATGCAAGATAGTTATATTTTCAATACAACTTGAATACTTTGGCAATGAAATTAAAGCAAAACAATGTAAGGTGCATAATAAGTAATAATTCATTAATTTGACTTTTAAATTCGTTGAACTAGTTCACATATTTAGTTGAGTCCTGTTTGAATGTTTAGAGCAGCATCGTCTTGGCTCCATTTCAATCGAAGCTACTTTGTATCACTGACTCCCACACACTTCAGCCTCCCTGGCATTCCTGCCGCCCTGGCAGCCTTGCCTTGCCTTGCCTTGGTGGATTTGCTTGCAATGGTTTGACTTTCAATGTGTTGTCTATGTGTGTGTCTATGCGGCGTGCTAGTAATTCTTAGACGTCCTCACAGGCAAGGCAGCGCTCATCCCCAAAAGTTGGGGATGGCACCAGAGAAAGGCAGGGATGGAGATGGGAATGGGAATGGCAAAGGAGATGGATAAGGGAAGGGAGATGCGGCAATATGCGTGTGCTTGCTGGGCTTGGTTGGTTCACTATGCGACGGGGTTTGAGTCGCTGAAAATAATTTTATTCGGTTAGAACTGAAACTATGCCAAGAATGTAATTAGTGAACGCATAAGCGTGTGTACAATAAAAGCTGGATCGCTTACAGGCAGCGGCAGCGGTAGGGGAAGGGTAAGGGGGGAAGGAGGAAGGGGGAAGGGAATGCCTCGGCTGCCAAGCAAACTGAAAGAAAAGGATGCCCCAGGCTGATGGTTCCCGGTTGCCAGTTCCCGACTTCTGACTGTTGACTGCTGACTACCGACAGCAACGACGACGACGACAATCGGGCCAATGGCAAGGCAACGACGTCAACGGCGACTGCGACGTCGACTGCGACGCTGACTGTGACGTCAGTGAGCACACACAAGAGATTCCGTTTACACGTGAATATTGTCGTCAGGCTGCTTTGAATTTAATTTGCGCACAACTCAAGCGGAAAGTGATTGAAGCCATAACCTTTATTTCCACCTGATGTCCTGGAGTTGCAATATATTCAATTCAATTCCATTTATGAAGCATTGTGTTTATTGTTGTTGTTGAAGCCGCATTATGCATATAAACATTGTTAATCCTTAGCGAATGAAATGAATTATGAATTGCCAATATGCATTGAAATTGTTTTTAAAATTAGTAAAGGAATTTCTTCAGGTATCGGGTATTGCACAGTCGAGCATACTCAATTGTATCGTTTTATTTTTCAGCATGAAGCGCTCTTAAATATTCATAATTATTCATTGCAAGAAAAGCTAACGAAATTATAATTATACAGCCGAACCTTTTTTTTTTTAAAGGGCTTGGCATTTTATTTCATTTTTTTCGAGTTTCGAAGTTTGGAATTCGGGTTCAAAAACCTAAGAACACATCATGCCCAACCGCTTTAGATGTGAACTTACAGAATACATCTTAAAAAAATAATAAATTTGTATGAAATATGTTTAAAATATGTGCCATTATTTGAGAGTGCCAACAGATGACTACACATTCTATAATATATGTATATACGAGTATAAAATTTCATTGAAATAAAATTGAGAGATAATAACTTGATTTTAATTTAATTTTTTTCTGTTTTACAGGGCGCAACGAGCTAATCGCGCGATACATCAAATTGCGAACCGGCAAGACGAGAACCCGTAAACAAGTGAGCTCTCACATCCAAGTGCTCGCCAGACGGAAACTCCGTGAAATCCAAGCCAAAATCAAAGTCGTAAGTTTGTTAAACAAAATCTACAAGTATATAGATACTAGATACTACAGCAACAAGAACCAACAACCACCCTTCAACGAGAAGCACAAAGAAAGAAAAGAAATAGTGCTATTATAACTAGAGAGGAGTTTTTCCATTCGTCTATTGTCCACATGCTTTACATACTCGTACATACATATACTATGTATAAGTAAATCTTTTTTTTTTTTTTTTGGTTTTTTAGTTGCAGTAAAGTCGAGTTTATAGCTCTCTGTCACTCAAGAAACTTCAATTGAAAGCAATCGATATCGATACATGTTCTTACTGCTGGCTGCAGCTTAGCTTCGATAATAGTAGTAGAGAAAAGTTGTTATCGATGTGTGTATGTATATCGATGAGCGATGAGCATGCAAAAGCAAGGAAGAGTATCTCAGTTGCAAGCTGGGGGGCCATTCCACAAAACCAATATCAATATCAATATCAGTTTCAGCATTAGCATTAGCATTAAACGGCAGATAAATGCAACGGAAATCACTGCGAACTTTATATTGAAAACATCTGGCAATATGTGAAAATATATGTATGTGTATGTATGTTATGTGTATGATGAATGGCATATGCGGCAAACATATGTATGTACTATATTCTCCATGTGTGAGTTTTATTTTTCCCCTCGACCTCGTCCCTCTCACTGCTCCAATTACAAAACACGTGTGACATTCGTTCGTTTCGATCGCGACGTTAATTATGCTTGCGTGTTGTTGTGTTGCAATCCTCACACACACAGACACACACACGACACCTGCACACATGTGAAACATACATACATACAAGACACACACACACACAGGCGTAACTAGGGCTGCAGCGATTCGACTCTTCGACAATCGATACATTGCACGAAATATATCGATCGCATCGTTTGCAGCACGAACACGATCACGATCACGAAATGAAAACTCTTTTTCCAGGAACCCAATGGTGTGTCCTTGCATTTACTCAATGAGAAAGAGCAGACCCTGCAGGCCATGAGCTCCATGACCAGCTCACAAATTGTCTCCGCCCAGGCGGCCAATAATCTTGCCCTGGCTGCCTCAGCGCTGACGGCGGGCGTGCACCATTCGAAGCATCTGCCGCATCCCGCCCACCACAGCCACCCAAGCCACCATCACCACAGTCACAGTCACAGCCACCCAAGTCACCTCCACCACAGCCACAGCCACCCAACACACCACCACCACAGTCACAGCCACAGCCACAGCCATAGCCACCAACATCCGCACCATCACCATCAGATGGGCGTGGCAGCAGCAGCCGCCGCTGCTGCCGCCGCTGCAGCTGCTGCCGCTGTGGCCCAGTCGCCGGCAGCTGCCGCAGCTGCTGCTGCTGCTGCAAGTGGTGGTGCAACGACTGCTGCTGCTGCTGCTGGTGGCGCCACATCCAATGCTGTTGCAGTGGCGTCGTCGTTGTCGCCACGACACCACAACAATGCCCACCATTCCCATCACAATCTACCGCACCACCTGCATCTGCACCATCATCAGCATGCAGCAGCGTCCGTTGCAGCAGTCTATCACCTGCAACAACAACATCAGCAACAACAACAGCACCAGCAACAACAACAGCAGCAGCAGCATTCGAGTGGGGCAACAGCAGCAGCACCAACAACAACGACAACAGGTGGCGTGTCACCAACTGTGGCTGATGGTGGTGGTGGGGGGGTTGCGGCGGCACATGTGATGGCAAGGCAACCGCCACCGCCGCCGTTGCACCATCCGCCGTTGTATCCGGGCGTAAGCAAAGCGTTTAAGTTACCCAACCAACCAAGCTAAGCAAAAGCCACTTCACATCACGTTTTGCATACCAAAAAAAAACCCAATACAAGAACCACTAACAGGCAACACACCCACCACACACACACATACACACCACCCTCAATACACCACAGCATACATCACATCGAAAACATGTCGATAACAAACATATCAATGCACTCATCAACTGCGTTAACAATCATTCGATATCGCAAGTCGATAACTTCACTGCTCATTCGATTTTAACAGCGATTTATATTGGGAAACTTTTGCAGTCATTGCGTTTTGTTTTTGTGTGCTTTTCTTTCAGAGTTTCTCTTGCTCTCTCTCTCTCTCTCTCTCTCTCTCTCTCTCTCTCTCTATGTCTCTATCTGTCATGATCCTCTCTTGCTGTCCGCTATTCTCATTTTCTCAATATGACTTTTCGCTCTCCATTTGCTGCTCCTCTCATTATGCGTCCCTGCTACTTTCTTTTCATATGTTCGTTACTCGTCTCACTCGTTACTCGTTACTCGTCACACACACACAGTTTACTCGCTACTCGTTACTCGTGATTCTGCAGGATAGAAGACATATCGTGAAATGCCCGCTCTCGCCCGCTCGCTTGCCCATTGAAATCGACTCCTTGCTTTTATACATGCCAAAAAAAAAAAACAAACGAAATTTTACAAAAAACAGCAATCACAAAAATATTAATAAGCAATAAGCTAAACATAAAACAAAAAAATGGATAGCAGAATTGTGTGTACTATATTTAACATGAATGTGTGTTGCCAAGTAATTAGTAAATAGTCTTTAATGTACTCGTATTTGTATGTAATATTCGTTTAGTGAGCTCGCCAAAACCAATCAAAACCGATCTATCAATCAATCAATCAAATCAGCCAATCAATCGCCCAATCATTTACGTGCGTGCTATATATAAACAAAATCTCATCTGCTGTGTAACCATGTCAACTCAAAGACAACAACTCGTGCTTCAAATAGTGCTGCAAAAGCATCGATGTTTTTTGCAAATCCAAATATGGACAATGAATGCCGATAGTTTTCGATAGTAACTCGATGTTTTTGCCCCACTATAGTGCTTAGCTTAGTGTTTTCTAATCTGTAAATAAATACAGCTGTTTAATTGTTTGTATGTGCATTTTACAAATTACTTATTAACATATATCAACTTTTTTTTTTCGTTTTTCTCTTCCCATTTTTGTGACTCTGCAGCAATTTTGGCAACCCGGTCTACAGCCGAGCACATCGCAAGAGTAAGTTGCATTGCCCCATTTGAATGCTGTAATGTATACACAACGCATTTGCATTGACCAATAGTTTTTATGATTACAGCATCAAGCCCTTCGCCCAGGCGCCCTACACACCTGGCAAGCCCTCGACGGCGGTGTCCGGCGAAATCGAGGCCGGTATTCCGTCCGCACAGTTGCCATGGGAGGGACGTGCCATTGCCACGCACAAATTCCGCTTGCTCGAGTTTACGGCCTTCGTGGATATCCTCAGAGACGAGATCGTAAGTAGTGCCTTAGTAATAAGTAAAAGAAGATGACTAATGATCAGTCAATCTATACTATAGTCTGCTTTAGAAATAATTTCATTTTAAAGCTAATGAACTTATGAACATTGTACAATGTTTAATAACTACATTTTGAACAGATTCTGAGAATTTCATCACGATTGAAAGTTATTCGAATATATGTTGAGTAATAGAAATAAGCAAATATTTCAACATTTTTCTATTCTATTTCCGACAGTATCACCGACATCTTTTCGTGCAGCTAGGCGGCAAGCCATCCTTCTCCGATCCGCCACTTGAGGTGAGTAATTTGCGAGTTCATAGCACATCGGAATTATAACATACTAAATGATATGTCACCTTTGCGCTTGCAGACTGTTGACATTCGACAAATATTTGACAAATTCCCGGAGAAATCCGGCGGTCTCAAAGATCTCTACGAAAAGGGTCCACAGAATGCGTTCTACCTTGTCAAATGTTGGGCGGATCTCAACACGGACGTAACGACTGGCAACGAATCGGGTGATTTCTATGGCGTCACAAGCCAGTAAGTGCCCTTGATTTGACTAGATTCCAATTTGAAATGCTCATTGAATGGTATTAAAAATCTATTAATTTTCCAATTTTAGATATGAAAGCAATGAGAACATTGAGCTTGTGTGTTCGACAATCGTTTGCTCCTTTGGCAAACAAGTTGTGGAAAAGGTGGAGAAGGAGTATTCACATCTGGAGAATAATCGCTACGTGTATCGCATTCAGCGCTCGCCAATGTGCGAGTACATGATCAATTTCATACAGAAGCTGAAGAATTTACCTGAACGCTATATGATGAACAGTGTGCTCGAGAATTTTACAATATTACAAGTGAGTGTAGCGAGTTGGACTATGAGTAATAATAATAATATTGATAATTGCCAAAAAGTTTCACTTAAATACATTGCATTTCTGATAATTGCAAATAATTTAACTTAAATACAATGCTCATTTCTGATAGTTGCATAGATTTCCACTTAAATGCATTGTAAATTTCGAATAGTAGCAAAGAATTTCAATGCAAAGTATTTCCATTTCAGAGAGTTACAAAAATTTGTATTTAAATCCACATTTTGGAGAGTTGCAAATACGTTTACTTAAATGCAGATCACATTGCGGATAGTTGCAACGAATTTCAATTAAATGCATTGCACATGTCGCATAATTGCAAAGATTTTCACTTAAATGCATTCCATTGCGGATAGTTGCAAAGTTTTTCACTTAAATACATTCCATTATGGATAATTGCATAGTGTTTCACTTAAATGCATTCCATTTCGGATAGTTGCATAGTGTTTCTCTTAAATGCATTCCATTGCGGATAGTTGCATAGTGTTTCACTTAAATGCATTGCACATTTCGCATAATTGCAAAGTTTTTCACTTAAATGCATTCCATTTCGGATAGTTGCAATGTTCATCACTTAAATGCATTGCAATTTTCGGATAGTTGCAAACAATTTCACTTAAATGCATTGCAAATTTCGGATAGTTGCAAATAAAGATGCATTTAAACGAGTTTCGAATGTGTAATTATCAATATTATCGCTTAATTGTATACATTAAGCATCCGTTGCTAACTCTCTCTCTCTTTTCTTTTCTTATCTGTGTGCCATCTCGCTCGGATTAGGTAATGAGAGCGCGTGAAACGGAAGAGACACTGCTATGCATAGCGTATGTGTTTGAAGTGGCGGCGCAGAACACGGGAACCACGCACCACATCTATCGCCTTATAAAGGAATAGCATGAGCTGCACGAAGCAGCGTCCACTCTGTCCGCGAACCCCACCAATGCACAAATCAGCGAATACAGCAACAACAACAACAACAACAATACGAGTAGAAGCCACAACAACAGTAGCAGCAACAACACCAGTACCAACAACAACAACAACAGTAGCAACAGCAGCAATAACAACAGTAGCAGCAACGCCAGCAGTAGCAACAACAATAACAATGCCATCAAGAGCAACAACAACAACAACAGCAGCAGCAGCAGCAACATCATCAGCACAAGTGTAACAACAGCAATAACAACAGGAGCAACAACAGGAACAGGCACAGAGGAAGCACACAGCACGACAACGCTGCAAGGCGGCAGCCAGGAAACGGTTTCGACGATCATTAAGCAATCGCCAACATCGCCGCAGCAACAGCAGCAGCAGCAGCGGTTGAGTGGAATTGCAGGTCTGCAAGTGGATGAAGTGCTCTATGCGCAGGTGCAGCCTGAGAACAACTACCAGCTGCAACAACAGCAACAGCAGCAGCAGCAACAACAACAACAATTGCAACAACAGTCGCGTCTAAGCACACACTTATTGCTGCAGCAGCAACAACAACAGCAGCAGCAGCAGCAGCAGGCCACACAGCGGCAACATCAACAGCAGCAACATCAACAGCAACAGCAACTTGTTACTTACCAGGACCGTCCACCGCCGCCGCCCTACAACGTGTGCAGCAAACAACCGCCGCCACACCATCAGCAACAGTTCGATGAGGAGCAACAACAACAACAGCAACAACATCAGCAGCATCAACAGCAGCAGCAGCAGCAGCAACAATTGAATACCTATGAACAGTTTTTGAAACTGTCGGCACAGGAATACACGCAATTGAATGCAGCTGCCGAGAGTGCGGCACTCAATTTGAGCAGCATTGGCGTTGGCAAATCTGTTGAGGAAGATGCCACCGTCGAATCATCATCATCAACAGCAGCAGCAACAGCAACAACAACAACTCACGAGCTGCGCATGCTGCGGCAGGCGAATGTGGCTGCTGCCATGGCAGTGGTGGCCAATGTGGCTGCCAATGCGAATGTTGAGCCCGTCAATGACACCGATTGCGATCCGTAGGAGGAGGAGGCTTATTATTGTAGCATATATAAAAATAATGATTGATTGATTGTAGTGTGAGCATATAGTAGGAAAAGGTCAGCAACACACACACACACACACACACACACACATACACACACACTAAATGCAGCACGCAAGTCTTGATTTATTTATGATGATGGAACGAAAGAAAGCCTGTACCTTGAATTTAATATGTTTGTCGAAATTCAATTGAATGTTGCCTTTAAGACGAGACTACTACACGAGACAATCCTTTCTCCAGCTGAAAAAAAACAAACAACAACAAAATATCTATTGTATTTGTATTTTTGTTCTGTGTTCTGCTGTAAAGTGTTGCTGAGGCTCTTTTGTTGTTTTTGCTTTTTATATCATTAATTTTTTTTTTTTTTGATTTTTTTGATTGGTTTAGTTTGTTGGTCATCATTGAAACGAACGTAAAATTCTGCATACATATTTACATACATGAAAAAAATACATTTAAATGATCTCAAAGTTACTTAAAACATATTTTTTGTGTGTAATTTGTATTTGTATTTTTTGTTTTGTTTTTTTTTTCCTTCCCCTTTATTTAATTATTTTATTTGCTATTTTCGAGAGAATGTAAAACGAAGCCGTTGTCGTGCGCTGATTTCTTTTGCAATTTTTTATCAGAAAATTGAAACCTAATTTTAAACTGCAATTTAAAATATAAAATATTGTACAACACACAAAAACAAAAAACAAACAAACAAAAAAAAAACACCAACAACAACAAACAAACGAAAAAAACATGCATATTTTTTTTGATTTTTTTTTTTTTTTTGTTCATAGCTATTAGAGAAGTATGAGAAAATAATATGTATAGTAATATTACATTAGTTTTATGTTTAATTAATTGTAAAAGCGCGCCAAGTTGTTTAAGCCCCACACAAACACACACACACACACACACATTGAATATTGATGAATTGACAGCTGGACAGACACAGGTTAGGTTTTTGGATAGGATTAGTTGAGCTGGAGTTGGAGTTGGAGAAGCTGAGAGAGCTGAGAGTGTGCATTGCCTTTGGAAGAAGACGAAGAAGAAGAAGAGTACGAATTATACCTACATGCAATACTATATAGAATATAGTATATATAGTAATGCATATATGCACAACACAGAAAGAATCAAACTCGAAATTGCAAAACACTTTTCTCTCAAGTGACTGTTAAACAACAAATGAAAGAAGATATAAACACACACACACATAACAAATATAAGAAACAAAAACAAAAAAACAAATCAATAGCATGCATAAAGAAAATGAATTGTGCGTGTGGTAACCACGATGTTATTTCTCTATTTCTTACTTATGATGTATGTAACTATAGTATAAACGTATATGTATATGTAAAACAATTCATTTAAGCATGAATCGAACGATCCACCGTTATATAAATGATTAACTATTGATTTAAATGCATTATCTTATACGCAAATCTATACGAAAAACAAAAACACAACAACAACAAAAAAAAATCAAAAATCCAAAAAAAAATACAAAAAAAACCAAGAACAAATTCATTGTCTCAAGTGCTCTCGCAATTCCAGAGATATTTCGCAGGCGATATTCATCGCGACCCCAAAAGCAAACATCCCAGCGGGAACTCAAGCTCGCTCCGAAAGAAAATTCCAAAGGCTGCTGGGATACGCAACTGTATCGTGATCGAAATGCCATACAACAACAACAAAACAAAACAAAAACCAACAACAATATACAATTTAAAAAATCCTCATCAAAATCCGTGCTATTTTGCTGTGCTCCTTCAATGGGATATTTGATCGGGTGATGATGATCGGCTGGCAGTTTGCTTTTGGGGGGTGGGGGTGGTAGGCGAATACAAAGGATTGCGACAGCAAACTTGGCGAATTACACCGATAATTACAAAGCATTACAAGTAAAGAAAAAAAAACAACAATCTTAAAAATAAAAAGAAAGAGAAAAAATATAAAAAGTTAAGAGAAAAATAAACTAATACTAAATTAAAGTAAAACAAATGTATTGTAAATGTAAAATAGCATCGTTTTCGTATGTATATGTAGCTACTAAGGCTAAACTATAAACAAAAACCTACAACTAAAAACTAAACTATAACTAAAGGTAATGAAAGTATAATACATATTTATAAATGTAAAGTATTTCGTTGTTGTACGATTAAAACAAATACGCATTTTTTTTGTTAGTAATTAAACGAAATTCAAACTGCATGCAAAAATCAAACGAAATGAATTCACATGCAGAGCGAGAAAGAGAGATAGATAGCGATAGCGATAGAGATGGAGCATAAGATAGAGAGAGAGAGAGAGATATGAAAAGAGAAGGAAAATTTGTACATTTATCGCATAAACAATAATTGAAAAACAAATACAATAGTAAGAAAAATATTGAAGAAGAACTTTGATCATACAAATATTAGTATAAATGACACACACACACACACACACACATACTTGAAAAGGGGTAAAATGTAACAATAATACATAATAAATCGAAAGAATGAGAAAAATACTATTTTAAACAATTTTTAATCACGCAACAGTTACAATTACAAATTACAAAAAGAGCATGAAATGTAACTGCATAAAGTAAAAAAAAAAACGTAAAATCGTAAATACGAAAATGAAATGAAATAAAATAGTGCCTAACAGAAGCAAAGTATTACAAGCCAAGGGGGCGTGCCTCGCTGTGCCGCCCACTTGTTTCAATCACGAATTGTGCGATTTATTTCCAAGTCAAATCCAAGTTAATAAAACAAAAACACACACAGAAAGAGCGAGAGAGAGAGAGAGAGGAAGAAATATAGTAATACTACAGGTGGTTGTGTTTCAGTTCGATTGGTTTCCAAAAATGCTTAATCTCACACACACACACACACATTATTTAAGAAGAAGAATCTAAACAGCATCCATACAGTATGAGTAGCTAACACTCAAGTTAGTGTCCACATTTAAGAACTTAGTTTAAAGCATATTTGTTGTATATTATGCCCCGCCCCCCGTCCACCTTCCCCGCCAGCCAACAACAACAACAAGAAGAAGAACCAATCAATCCCTACCACAAAGCAAACGGAGCGCTACTTAGTTGTAAAAAAAAAAGAAAAGAAAATTCTAAATTCTTCGATTATATTTGATTAAAATGCAATTTTAATTTGTTCAAAGTTCACCTTCCAATATGCAATAACAATTTGTTGTAAGCAAAAATCTATGTACACATAGAGTTACTAAATATATGTGCAAAAGCAGGACATGTGTAATGTTTTTAATAGTCCTTCCTCCTCCCTTTCCTTTCCACCTGCCTTTCTTCTCCAGCATATCATCTTTTTGCCATCTCCTTACCTTATCTTTTAATCCTGTCCCCCCGCATCCTTTAGCCAGTCCAATATAAATTTTAAGTTATGTTTTTTTTTTTTGGATTTCGCTAAATAGAAAATATAATTTTGTTCGTGTGAAGTACATTGTAATTTATGCAGACACTCTACTACATAATAAGCAAGATTGAATTACGATCATCATCATCATCATCGATCATCAAGATCATCAAGATCATCAGCAAACATCATCATCAACAAATTCAGAAAACACACATCAGCAGCAGCAAATAATAGTGCTTAAATCAATTATTAATAAATTTATAAATAGATATACAGATAACTGATAAACAAAACAAAAAAGAAAAAGAAGAAAAAAAGAAACAACTGAAAACAATAACAAATCAAGGATGAACAGTGAATATGTAAAACAATAAAATTGCAGTTACTTATATTTACATAAATGATTGCAATCTATGAAAAATACAAAAAGAAAAAAAAAATATATATATATAGTATATACTATATACAATATATACAAATGTATATGTATATGTATTTTGTTTTATATTTATCGTTCAACAAAATGCAAGGAAGCGAACGAGATGGGGAGAAAGTAACATGTGAAATTTACGTAAGGAAAAAATGTGTCATTTTAATTTTTACACTGAAATGCATTAATAAAAATTTTAATATATTAAAAAACAAAACAAAGTATGTTGTGTTTTCTTATGAATACAATTTGGAAAACGACGCGAGAGATATGATTATAAATATTTTCTATCGTTGTGTATTTGGTCAACTGAAAATAAAACTAGAATAGTATACATCAAGTCATTAAAAGTACATAAACATAATAAAATTGGCTATAAAAAATGAAACAAAATTCCGCAGTATAAATCTTGAATAAATAATATCTCATCGGAAGGAGCAATTAAATCGCTGTATACATCAAATATGAATGCTTTTGATAAACGTTTTCCAAAACATGAACTTTTATACATGAAACATCTTTGCATTCGATTAACGTTTTCTAAAATCCTAGCATTTTTTGTACCTCTCCACAGAATAATTGGCTCCACACATTTCACAAAGTATGTTCCACATATAAATGTTTAGCGCAATTAAATCAAAATTATCATCATTAATCTAAAATTTAGGATTCCTGCAGCGAAATCAGACAACTCGCTCTTTATATATTGCCACGAACTATTGTTTATTATTACATATACACACACACACACACACAGACATAATTTGTATGAAACGGAAACGCCAGTAACTGAGTAAATAATTCACTGTTGGGCATTATACAATATATAGAAATCCCATGACTGCTTTTAAATTTCGTTTCTACTCGCGTTCTTTTCGTTTTTTTTTTTTTAAACGTTATCTGCTTTGTTTTGTGTTTACTTTTTTGGGCGTATTTTGTTTTCATTTACGATTTAATAAATTTATACAATACATGTTTTTCGATAATATGTTAAATTTGATTTGCGTTCATCAAAGCACAAGGCGAAAGGATTGTGTATATGTAAATTATGAATTATAGATAGTAATTGTATTCACGATCTCATAATTGGTTGTGTTTAAAACACGAATCCTTTCTCCGTTGCTGCCGCAAAAAACATTTAAAATGTACAATTTGTTGTTGTTAAAAATATCCGAAAGATACAAATGAAATAAAATTTACAGACAGCAAAAACGTGAAATCACCACAGGGAGAGTGAAACTGCTGCTTGAATTTTGTGGGGTAAGGATAAGGGACGACGACCATGCTCCTGTTTTGCATATTTAGCATTGACTTCCGATTGACTTTATTGCAATTAATCTCTGCTCTTTTTCCTATATTCGCAGTAGTTGTTGCTGTTGTTGTCGCTGTTGTTGTTGTTGTTGTTACTGTTACTTCGAATCCTTCTCGTGTCTTTTGGGGTATTGTATCCATTGTGCTGGGAACAGGTTGCTAGGCAAATAGCAGCCAACAGATGCAGATAAAGGCGAGATATAGAAACAGTCTGGACAGTGTCTGCTCATCCTCGTATTGTGTGGTGCCACGATTTGCAGCTGAAAAACAAAACAATGTGTGAGTCTCTCTTAATTTGAATGGGGATTAAATGGATAACTTACGTGCCGGACGTGGTTCGCCCAAGTTAAGCGTTGATGTAAAGAAGCCGAAAGGAAAAGCGCCAATGCCAAATGAAATCTGGAAGCCATCGCCAAAGCCGAATCCTCGGAAGCCTGGTGCTGGCTCTGGTTCTGTTCGCTGTCCGGCTGGACGTGGCGGCACCTTATTGCTGTTCGATTTGTTTGAAATGAAGTATATAAGTAAGAGTTGAGTTTGAAATGTGCATATTTATTGAAGTTACCGTGGATCCTCCTGGCGGGTGCTATTGCGACCGTAGAGCGGTATAACTTTGTCCTTGTCGACGGCTGCCTTGCAGACGGGACAGAGTTTGCGATTGGGTCGCGTTAACAGCCACTGATGCAAACAGGGCCAACAGAATAGATGGCCACACATGCTGACCACCGCATCCTTGGCTGTGTCCAAGCAAATATTGCACTCGTACAACGATTCATCCTGCTCCTTGTCTTTATCGTTCTCATTGCTCGCTCCACTTGCAGTGGATGATGCTGTTGCTGTAGCTGTTGTTGCTGTTGTTGTTGGTGTCGTCGTTGGCGTTGACGTGGACGTGGATGTCGCTGTCAACGAAGGTGTCGCCCCGGATCCGCCAGTCTCATGCGCTGCTAATGCGCTGCCGGTGAAGGAATACGATGTTGCACGTTGGCGCAGCTCCGATGTGCTTTCAGTTTTATCCCTGGCCCAGCCAATATTGTCGGTATCGACGGTGTTGTTGATGTTGCTGTTGGTGTTGTTGACATCGCCCAAAGCTGTTGCTGACGATGATGTGGTGGGCAGTTCTGGTGCCGAAGCTGGCGCTGTCGCTGTTGCTCCATCCATGCTGCACGTTGCTTCAAATGTGTTTGGACAATGATTCCCGCTTGGCTGGATTATGATTGGATGCGTGCTCTAAAAATAGTGAAACAAATGTGGTCATTAGTTGCAGGTGCAATTAAAGCAAAGGCACAAAAAGAAACCAAAACAGAAATTCTATATGTGTGTGTGTGTGTATGTGTATATATGGCTGTGAACCTACAACTGCGATGGCTAATTGGTATTGTGTCGCGGGGGGAGGACGTTGGGGTGAAAGCCTACAAATACTCGGTCGACCCGAGCCAATCAATAGTGGACACGTTTCCCACCTAAGCGGTCAATGGACGAACCAAAGTGTCTCTCAGCCTCCGCTTACCGATGCATGTGTACTATATGTGATAAGTGGTGAGGGGGGATAAGTCGCCTTGAGAATATATTCGACAACGGAGTTTAGAATTTTTGACTAAAACAATTTGACTAAAATATTCAAAGGAATAATCCTACGAACGCAATGCCAACTAAACTTATCTATGTAAATATTGTACATATACAAAAGTATATATCTTTTTTTTTAAATGTTTAACCTTGAAGTTCCATTCAATAGATTATGTTTAAAATATTATTAAAGTAACAAATTGTGGGCAAACTATCTCAAGGTAACGCAAAAAATATGTAAACCGATTACTAAAGACCATACAAATGAGGATTACATTAAATGATTAATCAGTTATCTTTCTAAATAAGTTACAATATTATAATCGATACTTTTTAAATAACAAAACAATAATTGATAAATCAACATGTATGCAATGCAAACAACAAAAAATAAAACGATCAAGGAAGCCAGCTCTCGTCACAATTCACATTTATGTCTTAACGATAGCCGAAAAACTTTAGCTCAGAAATTGCTTCAAATTCTTGGTTCATTGGGTGAAACAGCACATACACACACGCACACCCACACATACGCACACTGTCACATTAGATCAGGGATGCTCAACGCCTATACACTGAGTGCACTTTTGTTTTTGTAGATGCTCTGTGCTTATGGCTAGTGCGCCCATACGCACCGTGCATATGGGCTTCGATTTGCATGCGAAACAAAAACAATTTTGCTTGCTTCTCCATTCCATCTCTTTCCGTCGTCACGCTTCGCTGACCGCAATGTATTTTGTTTTTGTTTTTTTCTCGAACACATGCACTGGAACTTATTCTTCTGTCTGGGTTGGGTTTTGATTTATTTCGTGGTCGACCATCGTAAGCGTTATGTTAAATTTTTTGTTGGGTTAGAAAAATGAGTGATGAATTGGAGAGCACTTTTTTTTTTACCAAAAACTTTAAATGTGAATATAATGCGAAATATGCTTCGTAGTTCTGGATGTAAACACAAACTAGAATCGTAATTTCTCTCAGTGCACAGCTGCGCCCCAACACAAAAGCGCCGCTACATATGTACACGTTTTCTTGTGTCTGTGTTAGTAAACGCACTGCCATAAGACGAATTTGAGCACCCCTGCATTAGATCATGTGGTGTGCGTGTAGCTACGCACGTTTATCGTTTATCGTCGTCGCCAGGCGTAATCAACGGCAATTGTGGGATACTTAAGTTTAATTCGTGTGTAAACAACGTACACATGTATGCGTGTGTGTGTGTGCTTGCAAATGTAGAAACAGTGTGCACGTATTGCATAAAGAAAGGTTACACAGGTACAAATGCAATTTGCCTCACAACGAGAACTTTCAATAGAAGAGCAAGCAAATTATTCATACGCAACCTTCGCAATACAAATAGTATGTGATAAACTAAGGCGTTTCATTTAGTCAATAGTCACCGATTAGCAGAACCGAACCACATCATGACAAAGCTCAATTTTGGGGTCTAAAGTTTAAAATGGAATTAACATATTAACACCGCTTATTGCATCACTAAACTACATACAAAGTATACATACATATGTATGTGTGTATATTGTCATTATGCTTGTGTATCTTTTAAGTCTGGTTCAAATGAATGATCGTTTTGTAAAGAGAATAACAAGCGTGAAACGCGTGATACTTTTTTTTTTAAGGTAACATCGACGACATCTGCCCCTTAGAAGTCACCATTAGTTCCGGATATCAGTAGTATTGCGTACCTGGGAGTACCTTTTACCGCTTAGCTAACACTAATCATAGTTGTTTTTCTACACATACTCTATGTGGATGTACATATGTATGTATTTGCGTGTGTGTTTGAGGCAGAGCCAT
The DNA here is from genome assembly GCA_019972355.1 of Drosophila kohkoa. Classification (NCBI taxonomy): domain Eukaryota; kingdom Metazoa; phylum Arthropoda; class Insecta; order Diptera; family Drosophilidae; genus Drosophila; species Drosophila kohkoa. The sequence goes on from BJEL01000077.1 coordinate 2,812,131, forward strand.
CGGGCGAGCTTTTAGCTTCAGCCTTTGTATGTATGCATACGTGTGTATACTTTGCATCTGATAAACATATGTATACACGTACGATTCTATATTTGTATATAAGTACGTATGTGTGTACATAAACATACAAGTGGTACATGTATGTGCATACAAATATTACGATAACCTATCACATGCATATGCTATACGTATGCAGCTTACACTTGTGTGCGCACAATAAATACACACACAATTGCATATCCTTACTGTTATTGTTGTTTTTTCGATTGTTTTGGTCGAAACGAAACGGCAATCAATTTATACGTGTATACAAGTATTTTTGGCACTCACACACTCACATAAACTCTGCTTTCGCTAACTGGCGTCACATGAGATGTTTGTTGTTTGTGAAAACTTTTTTTGTTTTTTTTTGCACTAACTACAACTTGAAATATGCGTGTTTATATTGTTTTCCTCCTCCCAAGGCGAATCTGGTTGGGGCCTGGCCTGAATGTATGTATGTGTACATATACAACGTAGATTCCATACAAATTTGTACATATACATATGTATGTAGATACGTACCTTCTAAAAGCGTATCATATGCACACGTCAGTTAATTTATATGCTCCACAAACGTTCACAAAATTGTCACTAATTCTAAAATTTTGTAATTTACATTAAATGTAACTTGCAACAATTTACAATTGTAACAAATAAAAAAAATATTGAAGTGTCCGAATCTTAACGATGGCGTGACCGTATCTTGAATTTCCAAATACACCACTTTGCATCGTGCAAATATACAAAATACTCATTCTGAAGGAAACAGCTTGGTAACACTGTTTTATTGTGTGCGAATAGGCGCAATTTTTAAATTGCTTTTTCTTTTGTTGCCGATCATAAAAAAAAGTTTGATAATTCTTAACTCAATTTGCTAACAATAAAAAAATTACGATAAAAGAGAATTTAATGTTCATGATATATCATAATATATCAAAGACATGTATAATAGGCACACACTGGTCATGTTACTACCGATAGCGATAGGTTTATATTTTTCAAAATGGCCAAGAAGCAGTGTAGTTTATGCAGCGCCAGGGCTACCGGCTACTGCTTGCTCATTTATATTTCGATTTATTTGTAGATCCTAGTGCTATGTAATGATGAGAACGGCAAAAAATAAAATCATAGGGCGTGTTTAATTTAGATTGGATGATGTAATTAAATTCACTTATTGATGATCTAGATGGGGAAATATATTCCAATTGTGCAAAGCCGATAAGCGGTCTTCTACAATACTGGGCATCGATAGGCAAATGGTTTTTGAAAAGCTTTGTGAAATCGATAGATTGGGTATTATAAATTTGAAATGATTTCCTTGAAAATATGTAAATATTTAAACAAAATACAAAGAAAAGACAAATAGTATGTAGTAAACATGATACAAAGTGTATTTAATATGCAACTACAAAAATATAAAAAAGCCCGTACCACATAATAATTACGACTCGATTGTTTGTTGTGCGGGATTGTCTTAATTACTATCGATAAACAATAAACTGCTATTAAAAGGCACCGGCGAGGATCACTTGGAGTGCCATGTAAGCTGTAGCTCCCAACGCCACAAAGAAGGAGAGAGCGCGAGCAGGCTGCGGAACAACAACAACGGCATACACCAGAGTGTGGACAATACGGGAAATGCCAACGGCACGGAACAGATTGATGGCGAGGAATGCACTGGGATTGGTCAGTGTGTAGAGCAGGCCGACGATGAAGAAGGGCAAGATGTTCTCGAGATCGTTGCGATGCGCACGGCGCACACGCTCCACATTGGGGTCATCAAATTTCACCTTCAACTTGGGCGACATCAAGTCCTCGGGATTAGCAAAGGTCTACAACAGAAAAAACGAAACGCGTGTTAACAAAATCATTATCAGATTTCGGAGCGCTTTCACTATGCTCGGACTTTGACCCCTCTCCTCACCCCTTACCTTGGTCTTGAAGCGTTGCACAGCTGTGAGCATTGACATTGCCAGCATTTTAAGCACCAAAACACCTGCCCAGAACGTATAGCTCTTGAACACGGGATTCGTTAGGCTCAATAATTCCAGCACCATGTTTGTTGTTTGTTGTTTTAGTTTTATTGATTTCTATTTCAACAACTGCCGTTGCCCGTAGCCCACTTTCAACTGACGTGAGCGCGACGAAAGTTCTTATTATATACTAACTACATGCATACATATGTATTAATTTGCCGGTTTTCGTCGCTCTCTCTCTCTCCGCTCTTGTTCTCTCTCTGGGGGCTCTCTCACTGATAACAACACACATAGGGGACACTTGAGCATGTGTGTGTGTGTGTGTGCGATTGCTTGGAGTCGCTTAGATGTGTGCGTATGTTTATTTGAAAAAAGCGCTTAGTCACTCTGACAAGAGCAAACGAAACTTACCAAAGTTATAAATCGCCAGAGGCCAGTCAATAAGCTCATCCCAAACATTTTGAGCACCAACACTGCACTCCAGCCCATAAAGCAACGGAACACCTCGTTGTTGAGAGAGATTAGCTCGATTTGCAGTGACATTTTAGTGCAGTCTACGCCTTCAGGTGCATTCAACGACTGTCTGGCGATCTCAGGTCGAGTTGTTTATGTAGCTAAACAGGGATTATTCATTTATTTACAATAGCAGGTCTCTAATAATCGGAATTAAATCAATTTACAAATCTCATATAAATAATATATGTATATAGACTTAGTAACGACATCCAGCTGCAATTTACTTGAATTCATTTCTAAGTGAACCCGGTTAAAGGTTAATAATACCCGTTAGCTAAATGGTTAGACGGATATTATTCTTGTTGAAGTTAATACTTATTAAAAATATAAATATGTAATTATATTAAAGTTCGACAATAATCATAATTTCTCCTTTTAAAAATACTTTTTTTTTATTCTGATTATAAAATCAGCGAATTGAGAATATCTAAGGGATTGATAATATCCTGAAGCTAACTTAACAAATCAGAATTGTTTTGAAATCTCGTTTAAATAATAAAATAAAAAGTACAGGTATTTAACAGTCGAGTTAACTGAAATTTGGAATATATTTTTTAAAAGATAACCTGTCGTATACTTATCGTATAAATGTTGTCAAGCTCGTTAGCAGCCAAAGAATAATAAAGTAATATTCTAAAAGTGCTAACACACAATTACCTAGCATAATATGTCTATAAAATATCAATTAGCATGTAAACAAATAGAAACTCTTATTCCATTTAAATGTGCTCGACTATCAGATACTTTAATCAAAAATACATCGATGATAGATTAATCAACACGTTCCAAGCACGCTATAGTAGTGATTAGATAAACTGATCTTTAAATACTTAAAAAAAATGGCAGTTAATAAAATCGAACGTTTAGGGATTGACATTTTTCACACAGGGTATTCGAAAGCCTATCACAAAAGTCGTCATCTAGCTTTGTGGCGTGCTGTCAGCTATTAAATGAAAATACAAAAGCTAAACAATTGCTGTAATTACCATAAATTGAAAACAAAAAGCGAATAATTTTCGAATTAGTTCAGAGCCTCGATTGTGAATATAGAAAAACGTTCAGCGCTCGCATTTTGCAATTGCAAGATCTAAGCGGCTTACTTTGGATTGAGCACAAAGTGGAATCTGAAGACCCAATTTCCTAAGCTTAAATTGGTAGGGTATTAAGTGTAATATAATATTATATTCGATATAGTCAAGAAAACGTGATGACGGTGAACAATAATTATAATTCTTTATTTGGGAATGTCATATATATCAATTTATTTTTACATTTGGGTAATTCTCTGGTAAATGTCGCGTGCGAACAGCTTTACAGTGACAAAAAAAACATAAACTAAACAAATTTTAAAATTAAGTGAAGGTTATTCTTAAAGCTTTGGATTAGCACTATTTTTAGAGCTAAGATTGATTTTAGTAACTTATTCTGTTTTACGATAAAATATATAAATTCGTTCATTTTTTGGTTTTGCGTACGAATTTGTTAATTTTTGCAATTATCAGAACAGAAAACAAAACAGAAAAAAAATTCCAAAACCATTCTTAGCTCTAATTAAAGTACTAATCTACAGCTATAAAAATAACCTTTACTTATTTTTAAAATTGTTTCAGAATATGTTTTTTTTTTGTAACTGAAAAGCTGTTCGCACGCGACATCCCTCAGAGAATTACCCATTTACAAATATTAACCATAATATGGTTTGTGTCTCTGCTAAGCACTGGTTGAAGTATATGCTATGGTTTGTGTTGTAACTAAGGTCTATGAAATAATGAAAATATCGTTTTTCTAGCAATAATTAAGGGATGACATTCTGAGAATGTAATGAATGAAACAATGTTGTTTAATGTTGTTTTAAATTGCAGTCGTTGGATCTAGGTCTCGTCTTCGCTGAGAAACATTCAATTATGCGAAACCTAAATTCAGTTGTTTTCCCTTTCTTCAGTTTCAGTTTGAGATTCAGATACAATTTCAATTGCAAATAGCGAAAACGAGAAACATGTATTTTGTTGTTGCTATGACGGGTATTAAACTAAAGTGCGCTGCAATCTGCAATCTGCAATCTGCATCCTCAGTCTGCGTCTCCATTGCCGATTATTGTCGGACGGGTCGGGTCGGAATTTGTGGTTGTGGTCTTCCAAGTCTTCCAAGTCTGCCAAGTCGGTGAGTCTGTCAACATTTTGCTAAAGAAAACTGCAGGCGGCATCTGCACTTCAGATATGAAATGCCTTTTTCCTCCGATTCTTGAGTGTAATTAATTAATTTCGCGCTCGTTTTGGTGCGCAGCTGCATTATGGACGCAGAGCCATCGTTTTGGGGCCGAGCCGGTTCCATTGTTGTTGTTGTTGTTATTGTTATAAAACATACAAAATTATGTGCACATTTGCATAACATTCGCTGGGGCAACAACTGAAGCTCAGTAATCGTTCTACTTTGGTCGCGTAAACGCGTCTCCGCCGCACAGCATCCAACTAACTGGCCTGAAGCATTCATAAATCGGAAAAACCCAAAACATAGAGAAAGGACTTCGACTTTAATAAATCGAGATACGGTTAAACGGAAATAACTTGCACAAAATGTCACACGGTGAACGCAAAGGACGCCTCAATGTGGTCAAATTTCTAGAATTGGTAAAAAGCATAGCCACAAAATTTACTAGATTAACCTTTTTCCACTATGCTTACACTTTCCTTATAGTTAATAGTCATGCTTAACAGTATCTTCAGTATATAGTAAACATACTAATACATACGCAAATATTTTTATATTTTAATTATATGCTTTTTATAAAAGCTTTAGTACACATGAAAAGATTCCTTTTTTTAAGATTTTTAAATTTGATGGAATATTTTTTTAATTTCTAGGCGTACGCCTTTATTTTGTTTGTATTTTTTTTTTTTATAAATTTGTAATGTTAAATGATTTTAATTTCGAAAACCTATTACTTTTAATTTTTTACTTTATCAATAATTTTCTTTCGTTTTCGCTTTAAAGACTCCATTACATTTCTTTAATTTAAATACAATTGCGAAATTAAAAATTACAGTTTTTAATTTGATTTAAGTAACTAATGATATTTTTACCAGATATCTAAAAGATAGTAAATGTAATTCAATTTTCTTAATGGAAAAATACTATTCGCAATTTCATAGCGTTTTGTTTCTACATATTGATTTATAGGATTAATCGCCTACTTTCCAAAATGATGAAACAAGTTAAAAATTGTAAACATAGTGGAAACATGATGAAATAAGTTAAAAATTGTAAACATAGTGGAAACATGATGAAATAAGTTAAAAATTGTAAACATAGTGGAAACTGTTGCTCGCATACAAATAGTTGTTATTAAATATTAGATTGAATTGAATTTCTTTTTTTTGATCAACTGAAATATTCTTTGTAACTTGATTCCATCGCTAATGGATTGGCGTTCTCAGGCATTCTCCGTTGCCTGTTTGGTGCTGCATTTCTACAGTTTCAACGACCGCGACATAATGACCTCATTCCTGGCCACGGGCACATTCACCGGATATATTATTGTGGTAATTGGCGTCTTTGCAGGTGAGAGCACAAGTTTCTACCGTTATTCGATGTGATGAACACACTCTATAGAGAATATTTTGCAATCAAAATAGGTGTATTGATGCGAGCACCGATCCACAAGCGCATCGATATATTCTTCAGTGTGCTGGGCTGCGCTTTGTTTGTGGCCAGCGGCGTCTTCATTATCGAGGCTTGGGAGTTCTCCTTTCGGACGCGCACACGTGACTTGGCGCTGATCAAGGCTTCGCTGTCGATAGTGAACGGCGTGTTGTTTGGCTTCGACGCCATATTCACATTTCGGGACAAGTGAGACAACAACAATAAGAAAAGAAAACAAAGAAAAGGAGCGACTAACTCCATAAGAAAAAACCCAAATGCATTTAACGCGAATCCATTGTACACATTCATTTCATCGCCAAATGATGTTTTACATGATGTACTTTCAAAACAAAAAGAAAATAACGCGTTTATTTTGCGCAAAAATTCTCACTAACATTCATACATACATTTTTTGTTATATTTTTTTTTTTTGCCATAAATTATATGTTTACATTTAGTGTGCCATAATAATAACTTCTTTTTTTTTTGTGTGTGTGTCAATAAAAAAAATATATATATATTCCTGATACATGTATCGAAAGTATTTATAATTGGACTGAGCCCCGCCCTCACACACACACAGACAACAAACAACAGACAAAGACACATACATACATACACACACGCATAGACACACAACACACACACACACATACGCATCCATCAATTAGCTGCTGACATGGAAAATAATGGAAATACTAGCTTTGAACGCCTTTGGTTTGCATTGTTATAGTAGTTAGATTTAATTTTATTGTGTTGTTGTTATGATTTTCATTTTTGATAGACGTGAGAATGGTATCCAACGCCGTCATCTTCAAACGATTCCTTTTTGTTTTGTTTTTTAAGTTTTAAGTTCTTTTTTTTTTTTTTACTTTATGCTGCATCTTTGGATGTTCTTGTTGCTGATGTTGGTGTTGTTCTTTTTGTTGTTGTTGTTGTTGTTGTTGATGCTGGATGTTTGATGATGGTGCGCATCACTTAGGCAGAGTTGTGGATGTTAAGTCGGAAAATGTCATGAGCTACAAAATAGGTTCCAGCATTGGTTTTCAGCACAAACACCTGGGAGAAAGCGTGTGGAGGATCATCGTCGCACTGCAAAGTGATTTTGAAAATAGAAATGCATTAATACATGTGTACTGGATGAAATAAAGAAATATATAGTTAATAGTGTGCTATTGTTGTGCAGTTGCAGTTGGAATTAATTGAATTGTGAGAAAGGAAATCAAACTCAAATAAGAAAACACATTGCAATGCTATTAAACCCTTTTTAAGACATACAAGTATAAAACAATCAGCGTTGGGCACGAAATAATGCCAATAATAAATCATAGAATCATCTCATCAATTTATGAGCAGTGAAAGTAATTATTGAACAGATTTGCTGACAAAATGATTTCCAATAAAAATAACAATAAACTACTGTAAGTTAAGAATGTGGAAAAGCGACCACGATCAGCTTAAAAAGAAAAGAAAAATCGAGACCGACATCAGAGTAAGACAAAATAAACTTTAACGTGCCCATCGCTGATATAAATAAATAATTGTTAGTGAATCATGTTGGTTTCTATTAAGCTAGGCAACTTTTTATGTTCTTAGCCCGACTAAGAATTTTGTTTATATTTAGGCAGATGAGAAGCAGTGTTGAATTATCGAACGAGATAAAAGAAAGCAAAATGTCAAGCCAAAAAGAAAATGTGTATTTCGCAGAGGCATTTTAAATTCGCTTACTGCAATGGCAACCAACATGCGAAGACAAGAAGTTGAGTGGCAAATACGTTGATCACGTTCAGACGAAGTCGTAGCCGAAAATCGAAGTCACAGAGAGCAATGTTATCGACAATCGAGATCGCTTAAATGTATGTACATATATATAACTAATCTATGTATGTGCTATGTACATAGTTAAGTAAGTTTTGTTGTTGTTGTTGTTAGCATGGTTCCATAGAACAAATATACAATAATTATTAAATTCATTTAGTAAGTCCATGTTGTTGTGGATGCATTATTTGGATTTTGTTTTTAGGGTTCTTGCTTGGGTTACAAAAATGCTGTGTTTACTTTGCCTGTGGCCAGGATCGCTGTCGCTGCTGTGGATGCTGCTGCGATGGCTGTGCTGCTTACAACTGCCGGATGGATGCTTTGGGGGCTACACATCGTGCAGGGCAAGCCTAAAGATATCGTGTTGCACAAAGAAGCTAACGCCCACGGGCTTGAGCACAAAGGTCTGAATATACGCATGCGGTTGATCCTCATCCGTCTGCATCACAATATACATAGATATTTACATGATATACATACGTATGCTTACTTATGAATACATAACACTACACTTCGCCTGATAAGTCACCTGGTATGGCTTAATATCGTAACTATCTATTTAATGATTGCTTCGTCACAATTCAACCATTAGTTTGCACATTTGAAATTGATAAAGACATTTTGGATATTGATTAAACATTTCTTTGAGTGTGGAAAATACTTTTTAGAAGCTTAACGAAGTGCACAATCTTATAGAGCAAACTTATGAGATCTTTTCTTCAGAAAAAGTTGAACGACCTAGTTAATATAGTAAAGATATATAAATAGATTCCTGAGAAATTTTTTACACGTGGCCAGCTCGACTATTACAAATTATCTGAATTCCTCTGGAGATTTGCATCATTGTCATTGAAACTAAGGATTGAGATTTTACTTAAAACAACGAAGAAATTGCCGAAAATAAAAAGAAGGGTAAAATAAATCTTGTTATAATAAAGTACTAGAGATGCTTTGGACTGAAATTGTCCTAAAACAATAATAAGGGTAAGGAATAATGTCGAAATACGTTTAAAAACTGCAATTGGTTTGTGTCTTCTATAAGCACTGCTTCAAATATAAGTTATGGGTTTGAGATTTCGCTTAACTGAGCAAAGAAAACTAGTTTTTGAGTTCAAAAGTTAATCCCTTATAAGCTCAATTTTGAGAATAGCCCTTTTAATGTGGATGAAATAAATGCCACAATTTTTGTCCCTTCGATTACCGTTTGACTTTTCCTTCGATTACAGTGACTTTCTATCCAAATTCTAACTTAAATCAGCAGCCTCCTCCAGTTCAATTAGTGAGTAGACATCGAATTTTATCTATATAGATAACCTTCTATCAAAAACAAACAATTAGCTTTGACCGGGGACTTGTCAGGCGATGTATAATACTTAACGAAATATAGGTAGCCCAAACAATAATAATTATAATAATAAAGGAAATGCAGCACAAATCATATTGGAAAGATTTTTATGAATATGAATCTCACCTGAAGACGTCCCAAGACATTGATCAGCACGCCGCCATCGAATGTGGGTTGCGAGTCGACTGTGGTTATAACTCGAGTGATCTTTTGAAAACTAAGACTCTGTAAAACAGAAATGTATATTTAAAATATTTGTATTTCGGTAATTTGTGTAATTTGTGTTCACTAACCTGCACTTTCTCAAGTATTTTTGGCGCTCCCTGTATTTGATGTCCCTCGAAGGTCATGAAGGAGTCTGTTGCCTGTGTGAAGAAGAAAAAATAGAGAAAATAAAATCGAAACATTCAATACGCAATATAAATACGCATAAAAAACATAAGAGCCCAAATACATGCACATATACATATGTATATATATTTGCTGATACATATGTATCTGTATAGGTGTGCGTGTGTTTGTCAATGTCGATGTATGTGTGTGTGTGTGTGTCATACTTTTGTTGTATGGGAATTTTCGAGAAGAGCATGCATAATGGAGAGTGACTTATTTGAAGCTCACAAAACCATTTTATACCTGCTGAACTGAACATTTCTCGTTTCACTCCACACGAAATAATTTTCGCGCTCTTTTTGTCGCTCATCCCCCTCCCCATCGCGTTCTTCACTGCACAGGCACAATACAAAAATTATGTTGCAGGCAAAATTTTTGTCAAGGGCGCGACGCGCGTCACCTGCAGCAGCAGCGGCAGCGGCAACAGTGAACAACTCTCTCTACTAGCATAGTATGTGTGGGCATGTGGGTTAATACTGTGTTTATACATGGTAGGTTAAACTCACAAATTAAGGATGACGATGACGGAACACGCTCGAGAGAATTGTGGACAGATTCCATGGACGCTTTTTTACTTACGCTGTAGAAGTTAACCACGTTAGCGCGGTTCTCCGGATCGTCAAATATGGCATAATATTGCTGCACGAATCCTTTGCCAATGTCCTCGTATTGTGGATTAAGTGCCATGTTTCTTAATTTTTTAAACAAAATAAATGGTATAAGCTAACAACTTTATATACTTAGTTTTTTTTTAACAAGACTTCAAAATCTTGCCAGTGCACGACTGAAAACGCAAAAGACAACGAGAAGTGTGACCGCAAAATCGCAAATGGCAAACGATTGCTTCGTTGCAGGCGATGCAAATGTGACTCTTATCGATTAGTCGATAGTTGCAAATTCAAATAAATATTTGTACGTTTTATTTGAATTTTTCTGAAGATTGTGAATTCATTATGCTAGAATTCAACATTGAGTACATGTGAAGTTTACTCTTAATAATGCAATAGTCTGCATTTAACTTTTATTTACATGTTTGCTGTATTTTGTAATGTCATTTGTTGGTCACACTGGCGCAACATTCCAACGGTTGTGCGTTTCGTGCGCAAAGCGATTAAAGTGTTTTTCTTTGCACTCTTTAATAAATAATGTTAACTTTGGCAAATATTTCCGAATTATGTCGCATATGCCTGCGACACTTGCGACAACAACAGCAGCAACATGCTGCAACAGGTGGCAGCCCGTCGACGTTGCAACGCAATCGATCCAGTTACAATTCCAGGGCGCTGCCCCATTTGGCCAAGATGTTGAATCAGTTCTTTGGCATTGACGTGTTGCAGCAATCGGACAATTTGCCGCAAAACATTTGCACATTGTGCTACAATGCCGTTGAATACTTCGAACAGCTGTGCATCGTTGCGGCGCAAACCAACGAGACATTAAAGCGTCTAACACTTGCCCAGGAGGAAGATGAACAGACGAAGTCGACAACGCCAGTGTCATTGGTGGACACTCATTTGGTTGGTACACATATTTAGTCAGAGTTGTGTCGGATTGTTTTTTAGGGCTGCGCCAGCATTTTTGCAGTTGCCGCACGTAAAAGACGAGCCCATAGACGATGATGCAGCTCTCGAGCAGCCACAAGATGCGACAGATGAAGACGCAGCTTCAACAACGGACGCTGACGCTACAGCTGATGCTGAAGGTGAAGGTGAAGCAGACGCAGAGGCAGAGGGCAGAGACGAAGAGGCGACGGCCAGCAAACGCAAGCTGCTCGCGTGCCAACAATGTGGCAAACAGGTCTACAAGCTCCCCTACCTGGAGGCGCACATACGCAGCGTCCACGAGGGACATCCGAAACCCTTCCTGTGTGCCAATTGCGACAAGGCCTTCACACGCTACGAGCAACTGCGTTCGCATATGCGTAACGTACATCCGGCTGCCGTGGCAACCGCAAATGAGGCAAATGATGAGCTGGAGTTGATCTGTGAGCAATGCAATCGCAAATATAGTACAAAGAATGCGCTGGGGGAGCACCTGAAGCGACATGCGCAGGAGAAGCCGCACATCTGTGAGCATTGTGGCGTAGCGAAGGTCACGCGCACCGAACTCCTCACGCACCTGCGCATCCATAATCCAGACTGGGAGAAGTTCAAGTGCAAGCAATGTCCGCAGCTCTTTCGCCACAAGAGCGCCATCAGTCGTCATGTGCGCGTGGTGCACGAGGGGCAGCGGCGCTTCCAGTGTGGACATTGCCAGAAGCGATTTGGCACGCATGCCTCGCAGGTGCGGCACGAACGCTTGCACATTGCCTCCTTCTAGTTGAGGTGCAATTCCAATTCATAATTCCACAAAGAAAAAGACAATTAGCATTTAAGAGACTTTACACTTTTACTTTAAGAGAGCATTACAGAAATGCCTTATTGATTCATTGTTTATCATTTTTGTTTTTATATTCCTTACAACATTCCCATCATTGTTCTTTGCTTTACTGTGCAAGTTTATATAGCAACAATGAAATCTAGATTTAAACATTTTGTACTATTGAAGCAGAGCATAAAATTCTCTGTTAATTAATTATGTTTATTGTTTCGTTTTTGTAAATCGGGGAAAGTAAAAACCCGATCATGACAACATTTCCATTATTGTTTCTAAGATATTTGTTTGCTTCCAGCAAAAGTTTATGTTATGCTTTAAACATGCTACTTGTATGTAAAACATAAGCTTAAAAACTTCGTAGTACAAATCCTTTTTGTCAAAATGATCGTTGATCTTAGATCGGCATTAATAAAACATTCGAGTTTAAAGAGTTTGAAAACTGCTTGAATTTAAGAAGACACTCTATACTCAAAAATGATCAGAGATACCTCAGTCTTTTAGGTGGTGCACTATAATATTCATCTCGTAACCCATAAAGTAAAAAATAAGATGGACGGCAGCTAATTTTGATGATCCTGGAGAGCTGCTTTAATCATTGAAAAACACAGAACTTTATATAAGTTGACAATTCATGCTGTAAATGAAGCCAGCTTGACCTGTTTAAGTATGCTTTGATTCGCGTCTTTGCTAAGCACTGGTTGAAATGTATGCTAAGGTTTATGCCTTAACCCCAAAATAGTAAAGACTTGAAATTTTAAGAAAACTTTTCTTATTACAAGGTTAAATGCGTTCGAAATTCTAGTCCCAAGCAAAGAATTTACTGGGGATTAATACTAATACATTTGATAGACCCAAGTACATGTAGAAACCTTTGTAAAAAGCCTTGAGTGCGACGTGCTAGAAGACAATGCGTGCCGGGCCAGCACCGAACGGTCCGTTGGCACGTGAACTGAATTCTTTATTCAGCCAGCTTTTCATACAACTAACCCACTTCTCTAGGTTGGTGCTCAACTGTGTGTGAATCTCAATAAGCTGATTTAACTCGCGCTGTGTGTCGCGAACACGTTGCAACTCATTGGCATCGAAGGCATCGCAGATGCGACGCACAAGATCGGGTCGAATATTGATTACGGCCAGACTGCAGCAACTGAAGCCGGACATTAGACCGCTGGCCAGCAGTGCCGTGGAGCCGAGCAGAATGACACGTCCGAGGCGCAGGCAACGCTGGCCCATCTCCAGATCGCCGCTGGAATAGTGCAAGCCCATAAAGTTGGGTATAGCGCGCTCGGCCTTGGCACAGAACTCTACCATGTCGACTACCAGATGAAGAGATTAGAATCAATTCGAGTTGATTGGAAGCTGGGTAAGCACTTACGATTGACGCCCGTCATAGCGGGCAGATGGTAGTAAAGAAAGGGACGAGTTCGACAGCGACTAGCCACATGCTTGCAGTAGCCCACCAGCTGGTCCACGGTGCGAGGCCTATAGAAGAGATCCGGTAGCACGATGACGCCACTCACATGCAGCTCCTCGGCATGCGAGGCGAGAGATAGAACATCGGGCAAGGGAGCGCCGCCCAACTGGATGAGTATTAGCAAGTTGTGCCGCAGGGCTGCACGATGCCAGTACTCAGCGTTAGCTTTGCGCTCGCGCACCCGCATCATGGGACCCTCACCGACGACACCGTTGACCACGACTCCGGCAATCGTTTGGTTCTTCAGCCACTCCGCGTAACGGTTGATGGGTCGCACGTCCAGGCTGCGACGACTGCTGAACGTAAGTATATAGTGTTAATGCTTTCCAATCTAGCTACTCACTCGTCATCCTTGAAGCAGGTGAAGACGGGAGCCAATAATCCTTTAAAGCGACATGTGAGGAGTTGAGCGTCTTTGGCGAACGGTCTTGGGGATGCGCGCTCGCCGGGATCGCTTGCATGATCGCTTGTTCTACTGCCTTTCACATCTGTGGTATTAAAAGTTGCAATTCAGTTGTGGACATATTTTTGGGATGCTTTGCTTACCATCAGCGGTGGATTCTTGTAGAAAGGGTGTTTTTGTTGATTCGTCACTTTTATCGGTATCTCTTCGAAACCAGGCCATGTGTTTACCTATATTACTTTGAATTTTGTAGAATTTTGTATTATAACTGCCTGCGAACAGTCGCAAAATTGAAAACTAAAGCAGTTACAGCTATACCTAGCATAATTTAAATGTGGCGCCTTGTTTCCTATCGTCAGTCACACACACTTTCGCCGGTGTAAAAAGCTCGTTATCGTGCGGCATTTGAATGGAAAATATCAAGAATAAACAACCCAGGTGAAATTCTACTGTGATTTTACTTTTATAACGGACTTCAGAAGTTCCTTACAAATCAGGGGCTGATGTATTTTTGATAGGCAGCCACATCTGTAAGGTGTGACCAGCAGAAAATTAGGAAGTGCGTAACAGATTGTTATCGATAAATGACATTTGCTAGCAGAATAGCAATAACAACAAACAACACCGGCGAAAACGTAAAGCTATTTTTGTTTTATATTCATTTTGCTCAAACATTTCAAACGTTTTCAAAAATCATGCGCATTTTAACAAGATCAATAAAAGCACAACTTCTGCAGCTCAACAGCTTGCTGGTCGGCAAGGTCCGCTGCCGGCAATTGGCCAATTTGGCAATCATTGCGAATCCTAAACAACAACAAATGCAACTTCAAATACAACGCAAAGAATTCTGTCATTGCAGCAGCAGCAATATGGTGAAATATTTGAACCAAAGCGAGGCCATAAATGTGGACGTGGATCTCTTCAACGAGTACAAATTCAGTGTGGATCAGCTGATGGAACTAGCCGGTCTCAGCTGTGCGCATGCAATTTCTAAGTGCTTTCCAGCTGATCGCTTTGGCCGCGTCCTCGTCTGTTGTGGACCCGGTAACAATGGAGGTGATGGCCTCGTCTGCGCTCGTCATTTGTCGCTCATGGGCTACAAACCAGTCATTTACTACCCCAAGCCTACGCCAAAGCAGCTCTATGAGAATCTGGCCTATCAGTGCCAGCGCATGGACATCTGCAGTATTGCGGAATGTCCTAGCTTAGAGGCAGCTGGAGACAGTTACGATTTAATTGTGGATGCCCTCTTTGGGTTTAGCTTTAAGCCACCCGTGCGACCGGACTTTGTGCCCATTGTGGAGCTGCTGCAGCAGACCAAATTACCCATAGCCAGGTAATAATTTAACAGCATAGGCCGATTCATTTTAAACTTCATGTCCTTGCAGCATCGACATTCCCAGTGGCTGGGATGTGGAGCAAGGCAAGCTCAACGATTGTGATCTAGAGCCAACGCTACTCATCTCGCTGACGGCACCAAAGCTCTGCGCCAAACACTTTAAGGGCAAACATCATTATTTGGGAGGTCGCTTTGTGCCACCATCGCTTCAGCAAAAGTACGAACTTAATCTACCCGATTATCCTGGCAATGAGCTCTGTGTCGAGCTGTGATTAACGATCCAAAATCGATGATTTTTTAAATACAATTTTTCCTATCAATTATAATCTTATAAGACAATGATTTTAAACGTTTGTCTTCCAAATTTAAGGTTCATTTTAAGCAGGTCGTGTATATAGTGATGTTTTTGTTAATAAAAACAAAACAGAGTATCTTTTTCGGACAATCCTGTTTTTAAATTTTTGAGTTTTCATTTTCTTAAATAATTCATTTGAATTGTTTCAAGCTAAACAAAAAAACAAAATTCTTTGATTGTCCTTAAGGAAAGGCATTGGAAATCTAAATATAATCATTACCACGTAATTTTCCTAGCGATGATTGCATAGCAATCTCGACAAAATTTAAAGGTAAAAGTTTTAAAAGGTGTTTTTAAACTGTTTGATTATATTGTACACATTCAAGTGTATAACGTTATATTACAAAAAAAAAGAAGGAATTTATAATAGATTTACTTGACTTATTTATACAAACGATTGTAGTTCTTGCGCCTGCGATCCTCCTCGAAGTTATTGTTGCGTGCCCACTCCTTGAGATTGCCCTTGGAGCGCAGCATCGCCGATTTGGAGTCCACGTCTCGCATAACAAACGGCGAGAAGCCGGCAATGTAATCATCATCGAGGGCATTTGTCTTCGTTTTGGCCACACGCGATGGCATCTGTCGTGGCATTGGCTGATCCTCCGATAGAATGGGATTGCGCGAATGCTTGCCACCCTGGAAGCGTGGCAAACTCTGATTCTTGTATTTGTTTGTCAGCGGACGTCGCGTATTAATGTGTATCACTTGTTTGCCATTCTCATCCAGACTGACGGCGACACGCTTTAGCGTCTTGTTGCCACAGTTGGGACAGAAGACTTTTGTCATAATGCTGGTGGTCTTGAAGCAAGCATAGCAGCGCAAAATATATGTGCGCAACTGTTTGATGATGCGGCCATTGAGCGCTGCCAGCTGCAGATTCAGTTGCTTGAGCACATTCTGCAGCGCATAATCGGTGGTCATGCAAGCCACCGGCGGAATGATGTCTGTTTCCACCTTTCCCTCGAGCGCCTTTTTGGCCTTCTTGATGTTCGAATGTGTGATCCAGCCATCGTCGCCCACTTCTTCATCTTCTTGGGGCTTTAAATTGCTATTGTTCTGTTCGTCATCTTCTAAGGCAGCATTGTCATTATCATCGTCATCGTCTTCGTTTGTGGGCTGTGCCACTAAGATGTCAGCTGTGGCCAACTCCTCATCCGCCGATGGAGCACATTTCAGCTTCTCGAAGAGCTTGTAGAGCTCCTCTTGTGTGAGATCCTCTTCCTCTTCATCCTCCTCTTCAGTGGCCGCAGCTGCCGCTGTTGGTTTGTTGGCCACCTGTTCGCCCTTCAACTGCGACTCAATAGCTTCCTTAACAGCATCTGTCTGTGACTCTGACTCTGCCTCCTCTGCTTCCTCCTCCTCTTCCTCATCGTCTTCATCCTCTTCGTCGTCATCGTCATCCTCGTTGCCCTCAGGCATATACCAGCCCACCAAGCGTTTGTTGTTCGCATCTTGCATCTCCTCGGGCTTGTCCTTGGAGGCAATCACCTGTGACACCACGGGCTCCTTGCGTAGATGTTCAGTGCCCAGTAGATCCGTCTCCAATTCGTATGTGAGGGCAATTACTTTCAAATCAATGCCTGACAAGCTTGCATAGTCGCCCGTCTTCTTGGCAAACTCCACGCAATGTTTGATGCTCTCCGCACGTGGCTCACGCACCTGGAGATCAAAGGGAAGCACGCAGAGGCGGCGAATCTGTCGCTTATTACGCACCTCAGCAACCACATCGGGAACGGTGAGAACATTTTCGGCGTATTCCTAGAAGGAGCACATATTATTGGATAATTCAATTCCAAGGCGAGGCACTTACATTAAGAGGTACAGCATTGATGAACGCAGTTGTATCTGCCACAATATACTTGATTTTCGAATTATTCGTACTCATTATGTTTATTTAATACACACATCAACGAATGAAAACAAAAACCTTCTAGTTTTGCACGTGTTGCCCGCAACAGTTATCGAAATTCACTTTTCGATAGTTAATTAATCGATTTGAGGAATACAAACCCAAAAAATAGTATTATTTAAATACACAAAATGATTCGTTAGCATTAAATTTATTTGTGATGAGTTAATAATTTTACCAGTTACCTATTGCTAATAAGATTTTAATAGCAATTTATGTAAGTTATGTGCAATTTTCTAGTACCACAGCTCGTTATACACTTGAATACATATTATTTCTTTGAAGGTGCGTCTGAAGTCTTGCTTACAAATGCATAACGTTATAAATAGTCTTTCAAGATATTCAAAAACGAACGATAATTTAATTATTAACTTAATTCATCTGCCGACCTCTTTAAGTATTAAATATACTATTTAAAGTGTGGTATATTTCGTAACGTACGAGTATGTAGTTCTAGTAACGTACGATTCGCAGATACAAATTTCGTGTAATCGATAGTTTATCAACATTCTGCAATTGTTCATCTCTATTTTTCACGCCAAAAATGGCGATATAAGTGCGTACGCTTATTATTTTTTTTGCTCGGCTTTGGTTTTATTGTCAATATCAAAACATTCGTAGAACGTATTATATAAAGGACGCGCCAAAAGTGATATATAATGTAAGTACATCGCCTTGCATTAGTTACCATAACTGCAATTGATAGCAAGTCGTCCTTTGTTGTAACGCATTAGTGAGTTTAGCAAATTGGCGAAGAGAAAAAATATCGGCAATGTGGAGTCAGTGGCCAGTTGCAACTGCAGTTGCGCCGCCACAACCCTCGTTGCCACCCCCACTGCCTGATGCACCGCCTCCGCCGCCACCATCCGATAATGCAACCTCTGCCACAGCGATTCCGGATGCAGCCGCTGCTGCTGCTGCCGCCGCGAGTTACGCGGCTACCGCAGCGGCAACAGCAGGCGCAGCTAATCCTTATGATCAGTACACGGCGGCACAGTATGCGGCCATGACGCCGGAGCAGCAATACGCCATGCAACAGCATTGGCAGCAGTGGCAAACTTATCAGCAGGAATACGCCAAATGGCATGCTCAATATGGTGAACAGGTAAGTTCAGCTGGCATATACATACATTATTATTATAACTACATATTTAATTATTGTATTTAGTACACTCGCGAAATGGCCGCTGCAGGCGCAGGAGCAGCAGCAGCAACGCCAGCAACTCCAGCTGCAGCACCAGTGACAGCTGCAGCAGCAATTGGACCTGTTTATCCACAAGTTGCTGCAGTGCAGGCATATTTTCCCCAAGCTCAGTCACAGCCGCCGCCGCCGACAGCAGTTGCGGGCCCACCTCAACCAGCCCAGGCCCAGTTGTCGGGCAAAATTAGTGCGCAACCGCAGATGTATAATCAGCCGCCGCCACCGCCTCCCCAAGGCTACCAACAACAACAGCAACAACAACAAACAGCTCCATCACAACCACAGCAACCACAACAACAGCAGCAACGTCCGCCGTGGCAACAACAACCGCCGCCGGGTCGCTACAATCAAATGCCGCCAGTTAACTACAATGCGAACGATGTGAATGCATTTCCCAATTTGCAGCAGCCACCACCATCGTTTATGCAACATCCGCCGCCGCCAACAAATTCAGCAGATGCCCCTTGGATGGGAAAGGGAGCAGCTCCCAACAAGGGTGGCAACAACAATAGCAAAAACGATGAGAGCGATCACCGTTCGCGCTGGGATGGACCGACGTCCAACGAACAGCAAGGACAGCAACGTAATAATCGCTGGCAATCCAATGACCAGGGACAACACAACAACAGCAATAATAATAATAACAATGGTGGAAATAAGTCAAATCAATTTGGCAATCGACGCAACTGGCAGAACAATTCAGGCGGCAATAACAACAGCAGTAACAATAACAACAATAGTCGCAATCCAAATAATCCGTTTAGCTCAGCACCGCAGGGCAATTATAATGCTGATAATGATGGCGGCACCTTTGGTGGCCAAGGATCGTCTGATGGTTTTGGTGGATCTGGTAATCGTCGCGGTGGCAACAACAACAACAATCACGGACGCTTTGATCGTCAGCATCAAGGCGGCGGCAATTTTGGGCATAACAACAACAACAACGACAACGGCTCCAATCGCGGTCCCAATCTGAACAACACTTTCAATCAACCGCAGCAGCAGCAGCAACAACAGCAACAGCGTGCACCAGATTTGGATGAGGCAACGTTCGATCGCTTGTTCCAGCAGTGGCAGAAGCAATTCGAAGATTGGAAGCGCGCCAATGCCAATCATCCGGATCGTGCCGAGTATCGTCGCTACGAGGAGGAATTTGAGAAGCAGCGTCGTCGCATCGCCGAGCGTCGGGAGCAAATGCGACTCAGACGCCAAATGCAGCAGTCGCAACAGTCCAATAATAATCAAGATAATCAAGGCATACAACAGCAGCAACAGCAACAACAACAACAACAGAAGCCGCGTAGATCACATTTCGATTTGCCCGACGACGATGGCAATTATGCTCATATGCCTAGTAGTCGACTTTATAGAAATGAACCAGCCGGTCTGGACTCAGCATCGGACTTGGAGCCACCACATATGCTGAGCAAGAGTAAGGAGCAAACAGGAGCTAAGGAGCAGCAGCCACAAGTTGCTACAACGAAATCACCAAAATCTTCAGCACCACAGCAGCAGCCACCAGCTGAGATTAATAAGAGCACAGCTAATTTGCTGGGCAAGCGGAGAACGGACAGTGGTAGCAACAGCAGCTCAGCCAAGCAGTCGAAACAGGAGAATATTTTAATCATATCGTTGGACGACGACGATGACGATGCCCAATTTGTTGAGGAGCAGCAGCAGGTAGACCAAGAGGATGGCGTCTCGACAGCTGATACGCCTATGAAGAATATATTCAAGAAATCGGATGGCATACCAGGCTTAGATTTAGTTGCTGATGGTTCTACTGCAGCCGGTTCGCCAGCATCTGCCAAAGCAGCGGCAGCAGCAGCTGCAGCGACAGACTCTTCTGGCGAGGGCAACAAGAAGATACCATCGCTATTTGATGTTGTGATTACCAAGCCGAATATCTCGCCGCCATCGCGCACTGTCTCCGAATCCGAGGAGACGTCCGAAGCGCAGCCAACGGCCAGCGAAACGATGGCAGATGATGTGAGCAATGCCCTCAAGGATCCGGAGTTTATGAATAACTTGTCGCAGGCGTTGGCCAACGCGCAGGATCGTCAACGCGAGCAGCAGCAATCCAACGATCAAGATGATAATGCACCTGGACCCAACAACAACAGCAACAGCAGTAGCAACAACAACAATAATAATAGTAACAACAATAACAACAACAATAACAACAACAATAGTAACAATGACGGCAATAACGATGGACGTCAGTTGTCGTTTGCCGAATGGCAACGCAAGAAGAATCATCAGGACGATGATCACGATCGAAATATGGGCAACTTTGGACCAGGTCCAGGCGGCAACAACGGGCCGGGCAATCGCGGTGGCTTCGGGCCAGGAGGTTTTGGCCCCGACCAACGGCAAAACTGTGGCCCCAACTTTGGTCCCAACGGACCTCAATTTGGACCCAATGGCTCACAGCTGATGGGACCGAACTTTATTGATTTCGGCGGACCCAATTTCTCTGGACCCAATTTCGATCGACACGGACCCGGACCTGGACCTGGACCATTTGGTCCCGGGGGTCCGGGTGGGCCTAATGGACCGTTTGGACGCAACTTTGGTCCCAATGGACGCAACAACAATCCGAACTTTTCTGGTCCTGGCCCCAATTTCGGACCGAATTTCCGCGGCAACAATGGACCTGGTCCGGGGCCGTTTCGACCCAATTTCTTTGGTCCGAATGGTCCGGGGCCTGGTCCAAATTTTGGTGGCCCTGGTCCCGGTCCATTTGGCAGGCACGGAGGCATGCCGTTTGACCGCAACAATCCAAATGATGGCAACTTTGGCCCAGGACCCAATTTCAATGGGCCCAACAATAACAACAACAATGGGCCCAACAACAACAACAACTCGTTCAATGATAATCCATTCAGACGCAATGGCGGACCACCTGCACCCAACTTTGATGATGGTCCAATGGGTCGCAATGGTCCCGGCTTTGGACCACGTGGTGGCGGTGGACAGCGAAACAGTTTTGGCAACAACGGGGGAAACGGTGACAACAACAAGCCATGGACTAATGGGTATGTGTCAAAAACCAAGTTAAAATATTTATATATCACTTGCTCTCTCTCTCTCTCTCTTGCTATCTGTATCTCTCTCCGTCTCTGTCTATCCAACTGCTTTCTCTATGCCCCTTAATAAGTTACTCGATTATGACAATCTGACCGGGGGTAATAATTTAGGAATGTGTGTATTTAAGGAAGTCGCAGATTCTATCCGTCTGCTTGTCTAAGAAATGGTTAAAATCGAAACACTTTCTCAGTCCTTGAAATAAGAGCCCCGAATTGGATTTATATATAGCCAAATGTTCAAATACAAATACTCTTTCAATTCTCAGTTATACAACTTGAAATCAAAGCACTGATTCCATTTATTTATGTGAGCGAGAAACTTATAATTAGGGAATAATACTGCATCTCAATAATTAGGGAATAAAGTTTGTTTTGACATCCGTATTGCACATATATATTCATGCATCAAGTCGAACAATTGGTTCAGAATTTGAAAATCATTTAAAATGCTTAAAAGATCATACAAGTATTTTGGATGTGCTTTGATTCTGATCGAGTAGTTCGTTCATTCTGCATATGCATATATGTCTTTTTTGGAACGTTAAACTTTACATGATTTCATTTTAGGACGCTAGCTTATTAATTTATTTCCAAATCTTTGAACATTTGACTAAAAAATATAACAACATCCTTTTCGCAACGTTAACAAACGATAAAACTTTCTCTGATATATTGCGGTACAATTGAAATTGAATTGTAAAAATCTCTGATTATAAAAATATATATATCGCTGGCACAAATTGCACAAAACTTATTTTTGGTTGTACTCCTATAATTTGTGTATTTCTTAACTGAAATTGAAATTGAATTCGAAGAATGTGACGAGGCATTCGAAAAGATTAACCAAAACAACAGTCTTATAAATCAGACCAACCAAAAAGATAGTGTCCCAGTTTGTCCTCGTATATTTGTAATCTAAAAATGTGTAGGCAATGTTTTTTTTTGGATTGTGTCGTTAATGCTGGAATTTCGATTCCATACCCGTTTTCTCTTTTTCTCTTCTACTTTTATGCACTCGAAATAAAATGAACATGACCATGAAACACATGAACATATAAATTAAAATACTTATACACAACAATTAACAATTAACTGGTATTGTTCGATGTCCTCTTACGAACAAACACACAAAAACCCCGAAAATAAATTTGTCATCGAATACAACAAACAACTCGTGTGTCTGTTCCGTGTGTTTGAGCAGCAATGCCAACAGGGCAAAAGCCTCAAACAACAGGAACAATAACCATAATAAGCAACCGCATCACCGGTCCAGGTTGGGTTAAGCCACAGAGAATGGAGATGATTAGATTACCGTTACTTTCTGCTCGATGATTGCAATATTGAACTCGAGAATATTGCACACAACAAATAAACATACATCTCACTTACCCAATAATCCCAAAAACCAAAAAAATGGCACAACTCCAAACTCGAGTTTTGATTCTGGAAGTTCTGGAACTCTTTTTTGTAGATCTACATAAATAATCACATTACTTATTGTACGATGATTGCAAGCAGTTTCCTTGTTATTTGCGACATTCATTTATGTAAATAATAACGACTCTTGTGCGTAGTTTTTAAGTTTTCCAAAAGCTAATCTCTGTAGAGTAATTTTCTTTCGATAACATCAACTTTGAATTGAAATTGAATTCACGCCTTTGTGTTGTTATACTTTTTGATTTTACCCAAGCACTTTGGGGTATACAAATTGATTTGAACAGATATTTTTTATTTAATTTTTATATTTGAGTATCATAAAATAATGAAAAAAATATCGAAATCGAAGTTATAGTTATCAATTTTAACTAAAATGTAATAACATATATTAACTAGACTAAAAACACATTGAAAACGAAGTTGAATAAAGTGATTTAAATTAATAATGAAATCTGATTAATGCTTCTTCAAATTTCATTATTCATGTAGTGTTCCTTGTAGTCTTACTATATCATTATTGAAGCATATCAGTTTATTATAGTTATAACTACAGTTCCGTTCACCTCCTCTTCCGTTTATTTCTTTGGGAATCTTTGTCCGCATAAATAAAGATCCAAGGAGTTGCAAAATGAGGAAGTTAAATCCACAGTCAAGATAAAAAATCTGTATATTTCAGGGTCTTTATTGCTTTGGCTTCCTCGAAGCAAGCCGAATGCTCCAAAAACCTTTAGATTATAACTCTTTACGTGACTTTACAAATTCTATATTCTATTAAGAGTGCTCAACATTATTGAGTTTTAAACTTTAATTGATAATTAAGTTTTTTTTTTTAAATATATTAATTCAAATTGAATATCATCGAAAATGTATCTTAAAATTGGACACACCTTTCCGATTGTATTTACATTTTTATGACAATAAGTATTAGTTTACAATCACTTAATAGACTTTAAAAATCCCAACACAACCCCGTTTTATGCTACTTTTATGTAATACTTGAGCAAATGTTGTCCGCTATTACCTTATTGCCAATAATCTTTGTTGTTGCTAATTTAAAGGGAGGAAGGAAAAAGCAGTGCAAAATGAAATTTATTTGCACTCTCGGTCTGTCCGATCCTCATTACTACGCTACGATATAATCAAGTCATACTAATTAATTGGTGGATAGAAAATGAGATCAACTTGAAGAGCAATATTGTTCCTAGTTAGTCGAGGAAGGTCTTTAAAGTAATGTTGTTCAGAGTATGGTCGACTTTGCGCACGCTGTACTTGGTACTCTTATGAGTGCGTCTCCTTTGAGCAACGTTTGTTGTGCCAAGTGACAAGTCTTTGGAATGTCTTTAGACCCAATGAGACGACCCTGTTATATCCTGTTATGAAAATAGCTTTTACTTGTACCCAACAATACAATTGCTTGTCCCAACCAAATAGCAATTAATGTAAAAGTTTAAGTGTTTTTTTCTGGTTTATATTGAAAACGAAACATAAACCGATTGTAAAAACAAAAAAACCAAAACCAATTCTTTGCAAAAACATCAACAATATCGAAACGAACACATAAAAAATCAATAACAAAACAAATTGCGACCCAAAATGTTATGAACAATTGATACGAAAATCAAAACTCGCCACTGCGTCACGCAACGTTGCAGCGCGGAATCATTCAACAACAACAACAACAATGGAAACAACGGCAACAGCAACAACAACGAGTCCATCTACCGTCCCATGAAAGTGTTTGACTATCAGAATGTGAGCAACACCGCCGCCAAGGTGATTGACTATGGCCACAAATCAGCCGATGCAGCCGGGATTCGAATGTCAACTGGATCAGGTGCTGGTGGAACTGCCGGTGGCCCGGTGGTAACATCCGACTCAGCTGCCGCTGGGATACCGGACTTTAGGCCTGTGAATACCTTTGACTATGGACATGCCTCGGCATCGGTGGGACAACAAGGAGTAGGAGCTGGAGCGCTCAATCGGAATGTCAACATGAATAGTAACAAGAAGAAAAACAAAAAGAAGAATAAGAATCGTCAGCGAATGTTGCAGCAACAGCAGCAGCAACAGCAGCAGCAACAGCTGCAACAACAGCCGAATGAACAAAAAGATGAGTCGATTGACGCTGAGGTAAGTGAATAATTGTATCATTTTATCAATGCAAATCTGTAATCAGTGTCTTCTTTAGCCCAAAGCTGGAAACGTTGTTGCCGGACAGAGCAACAAACCCGATGATCTCGAGGATATTTCCGATGGAGAAGAGTAAGTTAAATTCAAGCAACAAATTTGAAAACAAGCATTTAATGATCACCACATAGCAATCTGGTCGATGAAACTCCACCACCGCCTCCAAAATTCACCAAGCCGCCGCAACAGCAGCAGCCACAGCAGCCAACGCCGTCGACACGCAAAGCATTCCCAGCAAATCCTCAACGACGCATGCTAAGTGAGCCGCCCACAGCGCTGTTTCCCTCGACAGCGGCAGCCAATCAACAGATACCCGAACATGTGGACACAAGTCGACTGGAGATCAGTATGCCCACCAATGAGAATCGCAATACCATCTCGATCGATGAGGTTCTGCTGCCACCCGGTCGCTTAACGCGTCCCAAGCGCATCTGTATTATACTGAGAGGTCCGCCGGGCAGCGGTAAATCGTATGTGGCACGTCTGATCAAAGATAAAGAGCTGGAAATGGGCGGTGCCAGTGCGCGTATATTAAGCGTCGATGATTATTTCATAATTGAGAACGATTATGAGGAGAAGTGTCCAAAGACTGGCAAAAAGGTTAAAAGTTTAGAAGGCATATCGAAGAATTTAAAGTTATTGTTTGTTATGTTTGTAGATACCGAAGAAGGAAATACTGTATGAGTACGATGAGACCATGGAGGAGACGTATATGCAATATTTGATCAAATCGTTCAAGAAGACCCTAAGTGATAACCTATACGATTTAATAATTGTCGACTGCAACAACAACTCGCTGCGGACACTTAATGAATTCTATTGCCATGCCAAAGACTCAAATTTCGTGGTAAGCAAATGCCACTTTCCCTCTCTTTCATTCTATGATTGTCTCTGTCCATGCTGTGTATTATACGTATATGTGTGTTTTGTTTCTTTATCAGCCGTACATCATTGATTTGCACTGCGATGTGGAGACCTGCCTGAGTCGCAATATTCACAGCCGCAGCGAAAAGGATATACGCGAGGTGCTCGACAATTGGTGTACGACGCCGTTGCACTACATCAAGCTGGATGTATCGTCGCTGCTGGAGAATGTCGTTGAAATGGAAGATGTTGAGAACATGGCAACGGTAACTATGCTCTAATGCATGGCTGAGGCTCTTAGGCTGACGCTGAAGCTGTGCCACCTGCTGTCCATGCTCATGCCTATGTCCACGTCCACGCCTGTGCTTATGTCGTATGTCCGGCCATCAGTGAGTGTGTATGTCATTTTTGTGTCTTGTTGCACGATGGCTGGCTGACTGGCTGACTGGCAGTGTATTGGCAAATGACGGTGCAAAGCAAAGTCTACAGCAAGCGGGATGTGATTGATATTATTATTATTACATAATTATTACATTATATATTATTAATAATTAAATAAGCACGAGTATGCATCTAGTTGGCGAAGCCACAAAAAGATAAGAACAACAATTGCGTATTGTTGTCGTTTAGTTGTAAGTGTTTTCTCTTCGAAATTGTCTTACACTTTATGTATGTGCCGATCCAATATATACATATAGCTATGCCAAATATTATGTCCATTCTATATACATATAGGTATATACATATATATTTGCATATACACATCTGGATCTAATGTGTTCTATACTGAAATACTAAATACGAGAAACAACTCTGCTGTATAACTCTATCTATCTATTCTCGAAAATATCGCAATACTCGAATTACAATTTTTATGAATTATTCATTACATTACATTACAACTACTATATTGAACTATTTGAATTGAATTATTTATCTATGTCGATATTAAGTAAAGGCAAATGCAATGCGATGGTCAAGCGAACCTTTGTTGATTTATTGCGGCTTATTCGTTGCAGGATGATAATACCAACAGCGAGGAGGCTGCTGCCGGTGCCGCTGCCGAGGATGCGCCTGCTGCCGTTGTCATCGATGAGGACAGCAACAGTGCCGATGCTGCCAACGATGTAAGTCTAAGCTATGCACATAGCTATTTCAGCCTTCTAATGGGTATTTATTTGCCCATTAAGAGCATTGTGTTCTCTCTCTCTCTCTTTTACAATTTACTTTTCTGGGTTTGTGTCTGTGCGGCCTAATTCGCAAATTCTGTCAAATCTGTTTACTGCAATGTATTCTTTTATTTACATTTTTTTCGACATGTGTGTTGGTCGCGTTGTGTTGTATAGTGCGGCTTTCTGAAAAGCAAGTGGGAAAGTGACACCACCGAGGAGAATCTGGGTAAGTGCAATCAAAATTGAACTAACAACTTTTGTTGCATGACTACAATCGAAACCATTTACAGCTCGTCTCGACGGCACCAACCGTTTGAAACAGAATCGCAAGACGGCAAGCATGGCCGAATTCTTGCAGCTGGACGATTGGGAGCCACCGAAAAGCGGAGCTGATGGCAAGAAACGCGTAAGTTCTGTGCTTTTATCTCGATTTGCCATATAAGTCATTCAATTTATTTGCAAACGGATTTGCAGGTTCGTTGGGCGGACATCGAGGAGAAGCGTGCGCAGCAAAAGATGCGTGCAATTGGTTTTGTGGTTGGACAAACCGATTGGAAACGCATGATGGATCCAAATGCCGGCAATCGAGCGCTCAACAAAACCAAGTACATTGAGCGCGTTAACAAACGACGCTGATGATCGATCCAAATGGCACTTTGCAATTGGCAATTAACAAACACAATCACAATCCCAATCCCAATCATCACAAACACAAACACAGACGCGCACACCACAACAACCAAAACCCATTGAAGTCTAATTGTATGTGCTCGGAAATACAACTACCAAATAGCTCCTACTATTTTAATAGTTAATAACATGCACACAATCCCTGTCTGTGTTGACCATCAAAATGTTTGCATGCATTTAATGTGCGGCCATTTTGCCATTGGCGTGCAACAAAAAAAGAAAAGTTGTGTTTGTGAAAGGCAAACACAATGAGCAGCAACCCAATTATACTATATCTGTATGTATGTATGAAGTACCATACAAATTCCAACACATTTTGTGCTCAATTTCCAAAACAAAATGAACTGTATGTATGTATTATTATTATTTGTACTAATTTAATTATTACATAACATAGATAACATTTATTATTTTCTTTGTATGCATTTACAAGCAAACCAGCAGTCACATCGTTATCATATACAATTTTTTATTTTGTTTAACAAATTGAATGAATTTCATTTTAATCCACAAAAAAAAGAACAAATATCGAAATGCATTCATTCATCATGTTTGTAGAGAAAGCCGCAAATTAAAAGAATTTTTGTACACAAAACACACACACACCACTAGCAAATATTTACATAATTAAATACATATACAACAATATAATATATGAAACTGAATATGTACAAGAATCAATTACGTATTTTAATGTGGAGAACTAGCGAGTTATATTTTATAGCAAAATAAAACCTATAAAATATTATGATTTATGGTTTTCGATCAGTAATGATTTTTCAGGGGATCTTTATTAGTTTTTAGTTTACATAATGTACATTTTAGTAGTATTGAAATGGGAGGTTGAAAAGTGTGTAAAACTCAATATATTAAATGAATATTGCACTCAATTTTGAATTGAATTTTACATCTAGTTGAATGTTCATGCAACACTTATTTCAATGAAAGAAAATTATGTAACAGGTATAGGAACGCATCTCCTATTTCATAAAGTGTAAATATTGTTGATCAACAGATATATGATATAGCCATGTCTTTCTGTCTAACTATAAGAGATAGAGGATAATTTTTTTTCGACAGCATTTGTTATGTTTGCACGAGGATCAAATTTGTTTCAAATATTTCCACGCCCACTTTTGCTCCCACAAATAGATACAAATAGAAAGCTGAATTTTGCAGGTGGAGTCGTGAGTTTTTTTTTATATTTTCTGACTCCAAAAAATTTGGTTGCGATCAGATAAGAATTGTAGCAATTATTTAAAAAACGGGTGGCTTTGCTTTGGCTGGCAATCTGGTATATTTTAGTACTGGATGGTATATTTTGATTGTAGTACTATATCAATATACCAATCATAGCCTTTGGTATATTTTTTAAAGTACTTTTTCGGTATATGAATTTGGTATATTTCAAGAGTAATCCCACATTGTTCTGCTTTCATTTAAAATGGATAAAGGGTATCCCACAGTTGGGCACACCCGAGTGTAGCTATCTTATTTGTACTTCAATTTGTTATGTTATATAATGTACATTTAAGAAGAGTGCTCAAATGGGAGGTTGATAAATGAGTAAAATTATTAATCCATTAAATTTTAAATCCAATTTATTAATCAAATATATGAAATGATTTTGGATTTGAATTTAACATATAGTTTAATACAAAAGCAAGATTTATGACAATGCACTTTAACAAGTTAATTTGCAAGACATTTAAGTTATATTTTATGGTGATTTATTTTATCACAACTGCTTGTGATGTTTTGGCCGAAAATCATGTGATGTTTTGGTTGTAATGTGCTTAAAGGGTTTTCAAATATTTATTACAAATATTTTCCGCTGACATTTCGATCAAATTAAGGTCTCAAAATAATTGCGTAGGGTGTCAGTAAGTATTTAATTGAAGCGTATTGTGAGAAGGCAGCGAGAAGTTGCACAACTCGCTCTCACAACTGACACGCGATTTTGGCGAATTTAACCGGCAGGCGCCAACAGCAACAGCAACAGCAAAAGCAGAGGCAGGAGGAGCAGCAGCCAGCAGCTGTTTGCCAAGCGATTTGGCTCCACCTTGGAGCAGTCAGCCGAGCAGCCGAGCACCCAATGTTGTGCGTAGGTAAAGCGCGGCATGCGCGTGAGTGCCAAACAAAAAAAAAATAAAGTAAAAGGAGTGAGTGCAGAATGAGACTGCGGAGGACTCTAGCCTCATATTCACATATTCGCATTGGCATTCGCATGCCGAAGCTTGAAGCGACACGAGTCATAGCCAAGATAGTCGGAGCAGTCGGAACAGTCAGCAGTCGGCAGCCAACAAAACAATCGCAATCATCGGGCAGAGCTTCAGTCTTCAGTCGAGCAACGTAACTCGAACGCAACGCAACGGACGACGGTGCCGCGCAGCAGTACCACGAAAAGACTAGCAAACTAACAATAAAAACAATAATAACAACAAATTGAAGGAGAGAGCGAGAGACAAGCGTGAAATACGTCAAAAGCAGCAGCAACAATTCATAACAATTCGTAACACAGCAGGCGACACATACTGTTAGTTAAGCTTGTTGTTGTTTCCTTCCTTAATGTTCTATATATTTTTTTTTGCTGGTTTTTTTGATTGTTTGATGGACAGTTGTTTAATTGATACGAAGCAAGCATATATGTATTTTTTTTTTTTTTGGTGTTTTGCTGAATGTTGAATTCACTCGGTGACGACGTTGAAGTTACGTCAAAAGGAGCCACAAGCAGGCGACAGTAGCAGTAACAGCAACACAGCAATAGCAACAGCAACAGCAATAACAACAACAATAACAACAACAAGCGAGGCAAGGCGACGCGCCAAGCCCTGAAGCAAGTCTCAGAGCAGCCTTTGGCTTTGGCTTTGGCGCGTCGTTTTTCCGTTCTTGTCACGATTTACATTTGTTCGTTGTGCTCGTTTTGTGTCCGTTCCTGTGTTGTTGTTATTACGCGTTGTTTTTCCTTTTTGTTTCAATTGTTTTTTTTTCTCTTTTTTTTTTTTTTTGGTTACCTTTTTGCTGATTTTGCAGCCGGCATCGACGAGACGGGAACAACAACAACAACAACAAAACGTGGCTCGTGCACGGGCGAGAACGCTTATGTAAAGTGTAATATGGAAGCATGTCTTCCACATCCAGCTCCGTGCTAACGCTGTCATCGTTCAATTTATTATTTTTCACCCAAGGTAAGGCTCAACACATAAACCACATCAAATAAACTCTCAATTTATTTGCCATTTACATAATCTGCTTGCTGTTCTGTTGTTTTCAAATCGATCAAACTGATTTAGTACACAATTGTTGCTCATACGCCATGTTGGTCGACATTGTGCCACCATTGCAAATTTATAATTATTATTCAGCATTAGTTGTGCTCAGCGCCTGACCCAATTCCTTGTCCCTTTGGTGCACCACAAGACAACTCAAGCACCTTACTTGTGTCCAGCCTAAGGCGGCTTAGCCAAAGGTAAAGGTAAATAACATTCCATTTTCATGAGGCAACGGCAACAGCTCAGCACTTTTATGCAGCGAGCGTTGTCCCAACAGTTTTTCCTTCTTCTGATTACTAATTGCAATATACTATGTGTAGTTGCGGCCAGCCTAAGGCGGGCAAAGCCTCTGGCAAATGAGTTTCATTCATCATGGGACACGAGGGCAGCTACCGAAATTATCAAAATTTAATGAAGTGCCCAGTGAACATAAACATTATGTCGTAAACAAATTTACTCAATTTTGTTTGAAATATTATCTTTATTTTGATCATTTATTAAGGTCTATAAAGCACAAAACATATTTTTAAACGTGTATTAAACATTTTACCTTATTGAAAGTCAAAGAATATAAGCAATACATATAATATAAACAATTTTAAAGCAAAATTTATTTGCAAAAACCTTATCAAATAAAGGAAAAGGAACGATATTTTTAAACGTGTTTTAAGCTTTTTATCTTACTTAAGAAAAAATAAGGTGAGCAATATAATATTAGCATTTTTATTTACCTCACTAAATATAAAGTGGATGGTCTTTATTTCTTTTTAAAAACAAACACTTAAAACATAATTAATTTCAATAAAACGTTATTAAAACACACCTTATTTACAAGAATTTTAGAAAACAATGTATTTGCAAAAACCAAAAATAATAAATAAATGTAATTGATTTCTTTTTACAAATAAACACTTAATCAGGGTAACTTTAATCTTCGAATAAAATAACTATAAACAATAATTGCAACCAAAATGGAATACTTCATCGAATCCGGAGATTTCTGTAACTTCCCTCCATTTTCAAATCCTTGGGGTCATATGTTTATTGCAATTGCGGCTTCTGTTGTTCATAATTTATGAACGGTAATAATTCAAAACAAGTAAACAAAAATATTTTTATTTGAAAATGTTGCCCATCAATTCTAATTTCCCCATCGTTAGAGTAATGAGTGGCATTATTTGACCGTCCATTAGCATTCGGAAAAAAGCTTTCGTATTTTATTTGCAGCTATTGAATTGGTCAGTTTTATATAAATATAATTGCAGTTTAGATGTTTTCGTAAAATTTACATATACAGCAATATTATTGAAGTCAATTATATTAAGCCTAATTTATTTAATGTGAACACTTTAATGTACGAAATGGTTTTAATTTCTATAACATGAAGTTCTTTTTATACATATAAGCTGATATACAGCCTCAGGAACATTTCAGTATTTTTCCGTATATTCATTCGGTATACTTTATGAAGAATACTGTAATGTTTTGGATTTCTTTAAAAGGGATCGCGGGTAGCTTTCTAACTTGTTTGTAATGTGGAGATTTTATTCTTCTATGATTTAATCTAAAGTGCAGAAAAAATATTGCTCACCCAAATTTATATTCTAACATAATCAAGAACCTGCAAAGTTTTTGATGTGTGTTTGGCTACCCTGTGCTATATTCAAATATTTATGTGTGCCACTAGGGCTAAGGTAATCACGATACAAGCTGCAAATATTACGTATACGACGTGGTGTTACTTAGTTTGTAAACATTTCTGATATTATGAATTTTCTTGCCAGTATCCTTTTTTGCTAATCATTATATAAGAAGCTTGGAAAGTATTTTTTGAATATTTCGTATTCAAATAAATATTTTTATGGCTTGTAACGTCATAACAAACAGTTTTTATGTTTTGACCAAGTCACATTTATGGATATTTAACTACATACATATATATGCAAATAGTCATCTTAAGTAGCCAAATTGGATTCTTCTACCCAAAAATATTCTGCTGAGTAATCAAGTTTTCTTTTCGCAAATTTAATAGTTGCAAGAAGTTGCCTATTGATTTTTCTTAAAGTTTGTTGGCGGGTTCCAGCTCTGGCCAGCAAATGAATAATAGCATTTGTGTGCATGTTGTGCTCATTAGATTTGGGTATTTCGTTTTTATTATTTTTTATTTTTATTGTGCCATTTGATATGCATTTATTCAGACCTTATCTCAAGTTGCTTTTGCAATTTAACTTGCAGTTGATTTAACATCAATTTAGGAATATTGACAGAGCTGTTGTTGTTGTGGCTCCGTTTTGTTATTGTTGTTATTCGATAATAAATCTCAGTCGACTAGGCCAAGTTAAGCGCACGCCTCCCGTTAGTTGACGCCCCCTTTTCTCCCCCAACTATGTTTTAATGTCCGACCAACTCGATTTGCATGCAAATTGCGTATAAATCCTTGAGTCGTTTGTGTAGCCAGGTCCTTTAGAGTCCGCACTTGGTCCACGATTCGCAGCAAATGCAACGAGTCACGAATTGCGTGCTGTCAGAGCACAACGAGAAGCATGAGGAGGAGGGGGAGGGGGAGGAAAAGGAGAAGGAGGCGTGGCAGAGGAGGCAGCATTGTATTATTTTATTTCTCATCTATTCTCATCTGCTTCTTCTGCATTAAACGTGGCAGCATTCTTTTAATTTTATTGCATTTTATTCTCTCTCTGTGTGTGTGTGTGTGTGTGTGTGTGTGTTAGTTGTTTTTTCTTTTTGTTTTCGTTGGCTTAGAACTTAGTTCGCGGTCATCTAATAGCCGAAGCGTTTACTTTTAATTAAAAACTTCTTTGGCCAGCCACAGAATAATGAAATTGTGCGTCCACTCTGAATGTGCTTTCAAATTCAATTTCGCCAGTATTTTTCTCAGTTTTTTTTTCGGTGTGTTTTTGTGTTTGTCTTGCAGCTTTCCTAATTAGTGTGCAATCATCAAGTTTATTGCAATGCACGTCGGAAGTTAAATTAAGTCATTAAATAGCTGTGCATCTCTTTGTCTTATATTACTATAATTATCTGTGCATCTTTTTGCTGTTGCTCTAATCAGCATTTCTATTGGAATACGTGACATAATGAGTTGCAATTAGAAATGCGTACTAAATTTAAAGGATAATAATAAACAATCCTTTGGATATTAACCATTTCATTTCATCATCATTTGCATTCTGCAATAGTCGAGATGATTTATCAATTTTCGTCTATGAACAACTTTCAAAATATATTGGCCCGAAATTACCAAAATAATATATTACAAAATACAAAAACATACCGAATACTGTAGTACATCGGTAAGATAATATACCAAATATATCATTCGGTATATTTTTTATTTGTTATATATTAGAATAATACCGCATTGTTTTGCTTAAATGGAATATAGTCTATATATGGTATATCAGTATAGTAATATACCAATTATAACCAATTTTACTGTATTGATATATCAAATACAGCTTTCGGTATACATCCAAAATATACTATATAGTACAAAATATACCAGAACTAAGACCGAATGCAGAAGTCTTTATTTTTGGCCCTACAAAATTAGTTCTTTAATAATTTGTACAATTTTAATCTGCAATTAAATTACTAGGATTCATAAAGGCTTTAGCTTTATGAAATGTAGCGATAATAAAGTAATCGAGAATATTAGCTAGAAGCTGGTATAAATATACTAAATTAACATAAAGAGGACAGCAAGGAAGTATGATAATATGGTTACAATGATAAGATGGCTTTCATCCGTTCACCTGGAGAGCTGTGAGTTGTTTGTTCGGTAACACAAATAGTTAATTAGTATGTTCTTCCCATTGAAGTGGGCCCCCCCATCCCCCATCCATGATTTATGCATGCACATAAATTGTTGGTTTCTCTGCCTCCGGGGTTAACAATACCTATACCTACAATGTGGCACAATGGCAGCCGAGCAGGGCAAAACAATAACAAGGCACGAGTCTGAGCCAGAATCTGAGGCGGAGATGGAGGCAGAGCCTGAGCCTGAGTCTGAGTCTGAGACTGAGGCATCGCTTCGATGGCAGTCACGCCTCGGCTGATGACGACGATGATGATGAGATAGGATTGGGCATTAGAATGAACTCAACTGTCGCATGCTGAAGCTATTGTGTGGTTAACTAACTGTTGGTTGCAAGCACGGGGTAATTGTGATGCTGCCACACGTTCCCCTGTGCCCCCTCTCACACACTGAGTGCATATGAATGTGCAGTGAGTGTGTGTGTGTGTGTGTGTGTGTGTGTGTGTGTGTTTGCTAGTGAATGCGGATGCTGCCGCCTTGCCATTTGTCTAGTTAGTTGTCAATGGCTTTTGTGGCTTGACTCTGCTGTGGGTGTCGACGATGTTAGTTTGTTGTTGATGTCTTTCACACACGCTCACGCTCACAGCACACTGCTCGCTGCTCGCTGCTTGCTGCGCACTATTTTTAGGGGGCGTGCAACAAACACAAAACACAGAACACAGAACACAAACAAAACACAAAGTGCAATTAGAGCTTAACCCTCCCAGAACACAACGACGACGACGCTACTATTTTGGCCAAGTTATTTTTGTGAAAGCCACTGGAGCAAAATTTCAATGTCAAACGCAAAAGGTTAAGTGTCAAATATCAGGCATTGTTTGCTTTAACACACACACACACACACTCACACATTCACACTTTCCACATATGTATTTATATACATACATATATCCGAGTATAGAAATGGGCGCTTTGATTTTGCATTGATTTTCCATGGCGATGGCATTGAGTGGACGTAAGTCAAAGACATTTGTGTATGTGTGTTTGTGCTGTTATTTTTGCCAAGCAAAATAAAACACAACAAACTTCGTATAAATAAACAAAACCGAAAACTTCTGCCACCCAAAACACGATTCGACTTGCGCATACCGTGCAGCAAAGTTTTCATATTTGTCTTTATTAGATATGATGAAGCCATTTTGTGGCATATTTTTGCATGCAAATTGCAAACAATTTGGCGGCGAATAAACTTGCATTCGTTTTATAAATCTGTAAAAAGAGTTTCAAC
This sequence comes from Drosophila kohkoa, assembly GCA_019972355.1. Classification (NCBI taxonomy): domain Eukaryota; kingdom Metazoa; phylum Arthropoda; class Insecta; order Diptera; family Drosophilidae; genus Drosophila; species Drosophila kohkoa. Next base: position 2,848,688 of record BJEL01000077.1, read on the forward strand.
GAATTGTTGGCATGTGTCCACATTCATTGATATTGATGTGACAGTGCTTAAATATTAAAAGTATGTTGAATAAACATTTAAAGTTTACGCACATACTGTTTGATTACAGAACATTTATATTTTTTTAATTAAGCAGAAAATATATTTAACACGTAAACGTGTTTAAAGCTGGGATGAAGAAAAGTTGTACATGGATCAAACTAATATTGAAAGAATGTGAAGTGAAGTTGTAAAGTTTGTTATTTCTTCTTCTTCTTTTCTATTATAAAACAGTAAATATAGTTTTAAAAAAGTATATTTATTTTTCTATATAAAATAGAAAAATAGAAGAGTTCTACAATTCAGAAAAAAATAACCTTGTATACGATTTTTGAAGGAAAAGAGTATTTTCAAAAAATTTTAAATATACACATACATATATATTTAGTGACTTCTAAAATCAATCTTAAAAGTGCGTCAAGAACATGAAAATCTCAAATTTCCTATAAATAAAAAGAAATCTTATTACGGCAGCTCGATTAACGGATCTATGAACGAAAGCGCTATCAACTAAATAAAAACTTTATGATATAAAAGTTTTAATTGATTTAAAAAATTCAAAATTTAATATTTGCAGTTTTTTTTTGAGAATTTGGCATTTGTTAAATTATTATTTTATTGCTATACCAAATACATTTGCTTATAGCTGTCGGATTAATTCCTATAACTGCCAGATTATGTTAATGTGCTTAGTTGTAATAATGTGGTGTTATTTATTAATATTTAAATAAAACAATTTGGAAGATGCATATTGACTAAGATAAAGATGCATATCAGACCAAAAGATACTTGTAACTCTTCAGCAAACTATTGAAACAACTCGATTTTAGAAACTGACCTTTCTTGGTGTAAGAGTAACAATTTCTTGTAACTCTTCAGAAAACTCTGTTGAATAAACAAACAAGCTATGTACTATCAACTCTAAAAAAAAGGCAGTTACAACTCTTGTAACAAGCTCACGTCCTAAAATTTGATTAATATTTATGTGGTCATTTAATAAAAAGTTGCTGTCCCAAATCATTTGTCCCAGTTCCAAGTCCCAGTCCCAGTCTGACACTCACATACAAAACTTTCATTACGATACTTTGGACAAGCTAAAACTGCTAGTGTAACTAATGTGTGCAATAAACTTAAATTGTTGACATTGGCATTTGTTGAATTTGTGTAATTAAATGAGTCCACACACTCTACTACTACTACTACTACTACTGCTAGTAGTAGAAACATAATATTGCGTATACGCCACGTCTGCAGTGTATTTAACGCTCGCCGACAGCATTTGTTTTGTCAACAGCAGCGCCAAATGTGAATCGACGTACGTCTGTCCGCAGACGCCAACTCAGCGAAAACTGCGAAACTGTTTCCATTCGCAGAACGACACTTACAATGGCAGCCTTCTGACATCAACTTGCGGTGCAGGATTAGCTCTTGTCGTCGTGACCTCGTTGTTTGGAGGAGAGCAGAGGAGAGGAGAGAATTTTCCCACTGTACTGCAACTTATTATGAATTTTAATTAATTCTGGCATTTTGTTGTGACTTTGCTGTGCTTGCTGTTTCACTGACTGGGCAACGCTCGAGAGTTCCAAGCTGAGAATTGCACAGCACTTAACAGATGTTGTTTTTTGTTTTTGTTTCTGTTTCTGTTTTTTTTTTTTTTGTATTGTTATTACCATTGCAATAGCTGTTGCTGTTGCTGTTGCTGCTCCTGTTGCTATTTGGCTGGGCATTGTTGTTGTGCAACATAGTCGCTGCCTGCCACTCACTTTTCCACTTGCCATCAAGTTGTTTATGACTTTTTGAGCCCAGGTACGAGTAGTTTGGCTTTGCTTGCGCTTTGCGCTCGAGTCCTTGACGGAGAGTCGTAAATGGCTTTAGGTCGAATAGTTTTCGTAATAGTTTGCTTTAGCTCAAGTGGATTCGACTTACAGTTATGCTGTAGTTAGGCAGAAAACACAAACCATGATCACCCAGATCTCTACAGACAACAATGGCAAGTTGATAATACAGTTTTAGATTACACATTACACAATGTTTACTATGGTAAAAATGCAGGTAAAAGATTAAACATAACTACAACTTTCAAACTTTGGATTTCAGTAATAAGCAAATGGAAAAATATTTGAGATACATACATCAAATTCTGTACACTAAATATTATGCAGTTATCTGCAATATACAACTTAAATAAAGATATATGTTTGGTCTTATTGTTATTTACGGTTGAAATATATGGAGCAATTTATCATGTGAATTGAGCTTTTTATATATGTATGTATGTATAAAATAGGTAAGAAAACTACAATCGAATGTGATCGGCTTAATGATATATGCTACCCCTTGAAATGAAAGCAAAATAGTGCGTAATTATTGTTAAAATATAACAAATTAATATATCGAAATTATACTCTAAAATATTTCGCTACCTTTTTTTGATATATCTTCATATATACTATTACACTCAAAATACATCATAGAATGTCAACTAAAGCAACTACAATAAGACCCGACTGTAATATTTATCTGACAGAAATTCTATTTTTAGAAGACATAAATACTAGTCGATAAAAAAAATTCGTCGTTTAACTTTAGAGTATTGCAGTTATATGCAATGCAAACATATGAAACTAAATTTAGTTGTATTTTACTGCAATATCAACAGAACAAACTTTTGATGTCACACTTTAGTTTTTGTTTTGATTTAAGCCGCACAGCAGCGCCATCTAGCGTTTATTTTTACAGTTGTCGTCTTTTTCTATGACTATCTGTGAATAATTAAATGGAAGTGTGTTTGGTTTATGCTTGAATTGTGTTTTTGCGAGTGTCATAACAAAAGCATAAATATTTATTATTTGCCACATATAAAATGAATGTTTTATTTGACAACTCACAACACAATTGAAAAGAGACCAAGCGTAAAGCCACGAAGCAACGAAAAATGCTTTGTCAATGGCAAAACAACATTGTGGCCACCAAAATGAAACTGGACTCTGGCTTAGCAATCCACAGAATAACGAATCGATCGGAACGCGTCCGAGGGGAGTTAAACCAAAAAAAAAAAAAAATAAAATAAATAAAATACAAAAATAAAAAAGAAAACAAAGAAAAGTTTCGTTTGAGTTTTCATTTTATGGCTGGCGCACCCGAGAGTTTTCCTGGCTGCACTTTGAACAGGTATTGAGAGCTGTCAAATACCCAGCAAAAAGAAATTACTGAAAGAAATGCTGCAGCAGAATGTAGATAGCAAGTTGAGTGCATAAATAGAATAAATCATTTCTCCATTACCAGTCTGCTTTTCAACATAAATCCATTGACTGCAACACTTCACAGCAATCTCTAACTTTGACTAGTTGACTGTATTACGCTTACAACTGGCGTCTGCTTGAAAGAGCTTTTGTTTCTGTTTTGATTCCTTTATATCAAGTTTCATTTAGACTGCCTTCCAAAAAATTTGTGTAAAGCATTTCAAATGGACACTGAGCCTTTGTGGGGCCTGTTGAACGCTGAGTTCTGAGTGAGTTGCTTGAAGCATGCTGTGAATTCTTCTGAATAATTCGGACTATTTAAATGAGTTTTTCGCTTTTCGCTTTTTGCTTTTTGTTTTGCTTCTCCCGACATTTATGTGCGAAACTTTTGTTTACACTTTTGCCAAAAGTTTCATATTAAGTGGCTAGCATATTGTTTGCTTTTATTGCTTTTATTAGAACCTTGCCGTAATTCCAAACTGAGCTCATTACGATTATCATTAATACTCTTAATTGTATTGAGTAAACTTTGTGCGTTTATTTAGTACAAAAATCGAAGTTCACAATTAATGCAGATTGTTAACAAAGTCGATTTAATTCAAGTGTTTTGGTGCTAAATTGGATAACGGAATTCCACAGCAATAATTTGTACTCTTTCATATTATGCCTGAATGCGTGTGCAATGACAATATAAATGCAAATTTGCAGTGCTTTTCAACCCGCTACCCATAGGGTAGAAGGGTATTATAACTTTGTGCCGGCATGAAATGTATGTAACAGGTGGAAGGAGGCATCTCCGACCCTATAAAGTATATACATATATTCTTGATCAGCATCAACAGCCGAGACGATCTAGCCATGTCCATCTGTCCGTCTGTCTGTCCGTCTGTCCGTATGAACACCTAGATCTCAGAGGCTATAAGAGATAGAGCTATAATTTCAACAGCATTTGTTATGTTTGCACGCAGATTAAGTTTGTTAGAAATTTTCGCCACGCCCAGTTCTGCCCCGCAAATCAATAAAGTCGAATAACAAGCGTGATTTTCAAGCTACAGCTGAATAATTTGGTTCATATGATAATAACTATAGTATTTACGATTTCTGAAAATTTGATTGCGATCAGATAAAAATTGTTGAAGTTATTAAAGAAATACTTGTGTATGGACAAAACCGCCTACTTAGTTGCTTTGCTGACAATGTGGTATATTGTGCCGTCTATGGTATATTTTGAATGTGGTACTATATCGATATAACAAATATACCGTGTGGTATATTTTTAGTATACAGTAGATTCCGGTTATAACGACTTTCAAGGTACCGACCATTTTACGTCGTTCTAACCGGAGGACGCACTAACCGGAAGGAGCAAAAAAAATTTTTTTTGTTTATTTTATGGTTGCCAGTTCGTAATAGGCTTTTAAAATAAAACAAATTAATTTTTAAATAAAAAAAAATTTTTTTTGAGACATTTTGCGGGTGTAATGCACAAGTGTCGAGCTTAAACTGAATGACCACTTCATTGCACATTTTGTGCATTAACTCACATTTGGCGAAATTACGCATTCAAAAAAAAAAAAGCAGAAAAAAACTAGAAATATAACAGAATAGGCTATGTGGTCTGCACACGCACGCTGTAAACATTTGTGAGACGTCAGCATTGCACTTCGACTGTCTCTCTCTAACAGCAGCGTTGCTAAGGCGACGGCTAAGACTGACAGAAAGTAGTGAGAGTCTAAGAGCTTCGTGTCGCTGCTACGCACACAAGCAAGGGTGCCGATCACTGATATATACATACATACATTTCTAATTACGCCGTTTGATGCTTAAATTTGTTGGCAATTTTTCGCTGAATTTTTTTTTTCGTCGCTATATCCGGTTGAATTCTGAAAAATTTCGTCGGTATAAGCGGTTAGTCGCTAAAAGCGGAGACGTTCTAAGCGAAGGCGCTTTCATATAAGTTTGTATGGGGACCAACCAAGCCATCGAGTTTTCGTCGTAATAACCGGTCGGACGCTATAAGCGGAGTCGTTATAACCGGATTCTACTGTATTTGCACTTTCGGTATATTTTGAATAAAACAATACCGCAATATTTTGCTTTTATTTAAAGCGGGTAGCGGGTATCTCACAGTCAATCACACTCGACTGTAACTTTCGTACTTGTTTTTTTTTTGTTTTCTTTGTTGACATTTGAATTGGAAAAAATCAAACTTGATTTAACACTTGTTTTAGATTTTTGTTGAGTCTACTTCTGAAGGATTTTTGGTACATACATATAATGTTATTTAAGTTTTTAATGATTTCTGAAAATCAGATCAAAAATCAGATAAAGCCTTCGGTATATATTAGCATATCGATATACTAAATATAGCATTCAGGGTATTTTCGGCTATGGTATATTTTAAATATAAAAGTTTATCGATATACCAAATATAGTCTTTAGTGTATTTTCGTATTTTCGGCTATGGTATATTTTAAATGTAGTATTATATCGATATGGAAAAATATGGTACTTGGCATGTTTTAGTATTGTTTCGGTATATTAATTTTCGGTATGTAAATCAATTTCATTTATTGAAATTGGGTATCTCACAGTTGAGCACACTCGAATATAGCTTTCTCACTTGCTTAGTATTTTGTCGGCTTATTTATTTAGTATATTTTAACTATAATACAGCGTAAGCAGACTTAAGTGTAGCTTTTTTTATTTTTTTTAATGCGATTACCTAAGACCATCAGGTCATCCTCAGGTCCATTGATAATTGCGAGCAATAATTAAGGCGATTGATTAGTGATAAGTGCATTAAATTAGTTTGGCGCTCTGCCCAAGGCAAATAACTCAAAGTCAAAGTAGTCGCTGCTCGCACTCAAACTCTGCTGTATTGGCGACCTAATTAAACGCCAAACGCCAACGCCAACTGATGGACACTTGACGGGGCCACACACACACACACACACACACACACACACAGACACACACACACACATACATACTCATTTGATGGCATTCGTTTTGGGCTCGAACAGAATGTGAAACTGAAACTGGCCTCAACGGCGAGTCAAATGTATTGCAACTGGCACCCGTTGAAATCAATTAAATGACGTCAGCAAACGGGGTCGGGCCGATATTCAGTTTACGTTGCATACTCTCAAGCTGCACATGGCAAACCATTACATAATATGCATGTGTGTGTGTGTGTGTGCATCAGCATCAGCATGTGCATGTGCATGTGTGTGCGAGTGTGTGTCTTTTTGTTTTTAGCCATTTCAGCGTGGCATGCTCTGTCCTTATCTGGCTTTAAGCCCGATGCCTCCCACAACTTCAACAAAAGCTTGCCCAAAAGTTCTCTACACACACGCACACTTGCAAACTAATGCAAGTGTACCATGTGTGAGTGTGAGTGTGTGAGTGTATGCTCTTCTCTCGACCGTCTCTATTTTGGCCAGAGCATATCAAACATTCCAAAGTTGTTATTACTGTTGAGGGCAAACTCATTTGTTGTGCCGTTGTGCTCAGCTTTATCAACATGTTCGCATGCACAACTCACCGAGCGAGCGAATGCCTGACAAACTGACAAACGGACAAACTGCCTGACGCGCAACATGACAGTATGACGGACTGAAGTTCAACCGATGTAAAATGTGCTACATTGAATCATCAATCACATTGCACACCGAATCGCTTCTACTCTGTGTGTTCTCATTACTTTGAAAAGATTTCATAATTTGTATATACATATATTTAGAAGAACATTTTATGATTAATAAATGTATTTATTATCTAAATGCTAAAGTCTACAACTCATTAGATTCAGAATTATATATATATATTTTGATATTTCTTTGTTGATATGTAAATACTTGTATATATTTAAATACAAAAGATTATATTCTTTAATTTATAATAATCACAAAAAACATACAATAATCTTTATGTATATTTGATTTATTATTTATTTAATAGCAAAGGTTCCACAGTTATTCCACATTTGGCTAAATTAAAAAGATTATAAAAAATAATGTTAATAAAAACAAATAACTTACAGATTAAAATCTACTGAATTCATATATGCAAATATATTAATAACTATGATATTAATTCATTGATTTTGTACGATATTTTCCTTACGCTTCGCTATCGCAATGATAGTCACATAAATATATTGAGTTATATTAAATATATTCAGTTGAATTTAAGCTAATAAATAATCAGATAGAACAACATAAAAAATCCGTTTAAATATTTTCAAATTTAAAATTTCTTTTAGATTCAACTGAATAGCTTATGTTACACAAATGTAAAAAATATTATTAAATCCTTAGTTTTTCAAAAGAAAAAATATATTTAGTGTAGTCATAATATGAATATTCATATTGAAAAGTGTATCAAATCTGACACATAAAAGGTGCTAAAAGTTCTGTTCAATCTGTAATCCGATTGATAATGATTTGCTGTTTTGTTTTTTTTCTGCTTTTTACTTTCACATGTTTGAGCACGCGAAAGTACTCACTATGCAAATATGACATGAAAAAACAGAAGAGGAGGAAAATATTTCGCTTATGCGATTTTATTTGGCGCATTTGCGCCGTGTACCTTTTATGGGGGGAAGTCTGAACCCCGAGCTCACACATATGCACATTTGGCATATAGCATATAGCGTAGTGTATTTGTATAGTATATATAATAGTAGAGGAGAGCAGGCAGACAAGCTGTAGCTGTAGTTGAAGCTGAAGCTGTGACTGAACAGACATTTTGGTGGCAAGTCCTTTCAATTGCTTTCAGTGCTCAGGGACACACACACACATGCACAGAGCAGACATTCACTCGGAATGATGAGCATTATTTTTGACGATTGTGCTTTTGTCAAACTATCCGTATCCGTACCTTCATAAAGGCCCAAAAGTCTTTTTAGTTAAAAGGCGTTCGAGTGTATGGATATTCAAACATTGACATAAATGTTGACTTTACACAGATGTTTGCGCTCTTGCATTGGATTTAACAATTGTTGTTTTGCAATATTGTTAATTGCTTTTGACTTTTGTGACGAGTGTTGGCATTATGAAACGATAAGATAGCTTTTCATTCATATCAAATAAAAGCAAGACATATTTATTTGATTACTTAAATCTTTAATAAGACGAAAACTTCTCACTAATATTTAAATTATTCAAATATATTCTGTATAGTAAGTTATTCAAGTTAAAGCGTTTAAAGCTGAGGAAACAGAAATAGACTCAAATTGGCAGGAAATGAGTTTTATGAATAATTTGCAGAAAATTCCTTTAACGTTTTTAATTACGTTGCCAAAGTGAAGACTAGTAAAAGGCTTTTGTGGCGCCTAATTCATTAGTTCATACAAATTAAATAACATTTACAGCTTAGCTTGAAAACCAATGGAAATTTAATGCTTGCATGTTCCTAAAAACTAGATTGCGATCAGACTGAAGATTATATAAGTTATTTAAGAAAGTATTTTAAGACAAAAAAAAGTCTTAAGTTGCTTTTGTTGATAATCTGACATATGTATTTTGTACTTTATATTATATTTTGAATGTAGTACTATATCGATATACCAAATACAGAGTTCGGTATTTTTTAGTTTCTTTTTATATATAAATTTGGAATATTTTAGGTAACTGTTTTGTTTTTATTGAAACTGGGTAATGAGAATCTGTATAGTTTATTTTGAATGAATCGATATACCAAATAAAATATTTTCGGTATAGTAATTTAGTTTTGCTTTTATTGTGCATACTCACAGTTGAGCATACTCGAGTGTAGATTTCTTACTTGTTCTGAAATCAATGTTATTCTAGTCAAGCAAAGTTCGAACTATTTTGGAATAAAATGTATTTTATTCATGATAATTTATGATTTGTACAACATTTATTTCTATGTTATATTTAACATTTATCTTCGAGTTTCCTATTTTATTTTGAAATTTGTTTTGATCAAAGTAACCAAATATTTTTAGTCTTATGTTTTCCTTCTTTTTCTTGGCTTTTTCCAAATAAAATTTGGCAATGCACTAATCATTTTCACTCGCTTTTCAACGTTGAATCACTTATAAAAATAAAAAAAACCTTACAACACAATCTATATATGGATTTATCGTAAGAATGGTTGCGTGTCGCAAGCACATTTTGCGAGCAGCGATAAAAATCTGGGTAAATAATTTTCACTTCACGACCTTGGGGCAAATGTCACAACTTATAAATAACAAGATGGTTTGCCAATATATTTTCCTTGCTTTGATCGAGTGTCTACTGTCTGTCAAGAGCAATAAACTGCAAAAAAATGACCAACGATTCGACGATGAAGAGAAACATCTGCAAACGTTTGTAAAATGATTTCAAAGGCGAAACAAAAAGAGGATTATTAATGTCGTACCCCGGCCAGAGATTGCAGATTGAGATAGTAGATGCCACAGATATCGAACTGCACGGGATTCTGCATAATTTGCACAGCGAACTCGTTAGTTTGAATTCGCGTAGAGCGCATATTTAAGCCAGTTCGCATTCTTGTCTGCTGATAGGCGGCATTAAGTAGTTGCTGCAGTTGTGCCGACTGCAGCGAGAATATAAATGTTTAGATGACTGTAACTCTATTCCAAATGCTACTTACATGCTTGGCACATCGCTCTGAGGCTGCGCACAGTATCCAGATCTTCATCATGGTGGGCAGCAGCACGTAAAGTCCTTGCCACACCAACAGCCAGGTGAGATTCGAGTCCGAGATCTCCCAGAGCACAATGTAGGCATAGCAAACCATAATGAAATCGCCGATGCACAGCACATTCAACATCAGTACCGACAGGCCATAAATGCCCGATATCTGGCGACTCAGGCGCACAATGTGCGCATAAGTTGCACGCAACTCCAGGCTGCAACGTCGTCCTTCTGTCAGCTCATCCTGCAGCTGCAACAGCTGTGCATCGAGCCGCATCACGAGCATTGCGACCTGCAGGCAGCGTCCACGCACCGCTTGAGTGCTGAACAAGTAGCGAATGTTGGCGATCATTTGGCTGACCTGTAGCGAATTGAACAGACCCATGAGTAATGCGCTCGTCGTCACACTGCAGTCGACTATCAAATGTATGCGCAGCGTGGTCAACGAGATGCGTTTGCTGCTCATATCCGGCAGCTGTGACAACAGCAATCGCTCGCGATTGCGAAAGAGCAGAGCCTGCAACACCATCACCATGTGTGTGATCAGATAGGCGACATTCATCGCATCCAAGATCCTGACAAAGCCGGTGTAGTGCTGTTGTCGTCGTAGATGGAAGTCGTTCAGCTGCCAGCCTCGGTTCAAATAGTGCCACATTTGCAACATCATATCGCCCAGCGCCATGGCCAGGTAAGCACTCAGCAGTCCTTGTGTGGCACGTTTCTGGGCGCTGCAGGTGATCGCCAGCACACGGAAATAGAAAGTGAGAAAGCGTAGCGTTCCATTGGCCATAATCCACTCGACTAAACCGCGTCAAAGTTAGCTTTGACGCTGTGCGGCTGTCCTTTCAGCACCTGTATCAACTTAATTAATCATATTGCTCTGGGGTGTTGGCTGTTGGCTGTGTTGCACACAGCAAGTCAAAGAAGCCGCAAATCGATAAATTGGTGGCTATTGGAAGAGGAACTTTCGAAATAGCTTTTCATGAGAATAAAAAAGAAGTCAAATGTTGTTGTAATTAAAAGCATTGCACTTTTGACCAATAAAGTGTTGTGTCGAGGCTAAAAGATTCGCACAAACAAAAAGTAAAATTTATTCAAATTGTGTGCATTAAAGTTCTTGATAATGAGTTTTAGAATTCATTTTATTTACACCTTTATAAATCTTACATTTAATTAGCAAACTTTTTGAATAATTTCCATTTTTAATCACAATTTGTTGTACTTTTCTGTTGCAGTGCTAACGGTGCTTAGTATCACCATCAAGTACAACGAATACGCAACGGATAAAGGCGGCAATTTCAGCATACCCTGCATTGCACAGGGCAATATTATGTGGGTGAAAGAGCACGGCAACAATAACACCATTATACAGGTAAGTTCACATCGAAACAATATATTGAAAACAACGAACATAAGTAGCTGACTTGTCCACATATTCCATTTTTATATTTAAGCATAATTTATATGATACTTTGGCAATTATTTAATCGGTAGATTACGCAAACGTTTAACTTCGCATACTTCAAATTAAATAAAAGTAAATATATTAATCAAATTACGTACATATACAAGTCGATTATGGTTTTGCTAAAGAAAACACAAGTCAATTATATATTATATAATTCAAATTATACAAGTCACATAATTCATACGTCAAATTAGAAATATGTCAACTTTGGTTGTCATAATTTGAACTAAATTATGTGTGATTAAAATTACGTAAACAAACATTAGAATATAAATCAAATTACGTATACGTCGAATTGTGTATTTGATAAAATACGCATACGTAAAAGAAAAATTACGTATACGTTAAAAGTTCATATGTATATGTATGTACTTAACGTATAATTATAAATGTAACATTGAGTTAACGTCAATTGCGCTTCTGCAAGATTACGTATACGTTAAGTTACGCGTTATGTATACATTATTCAAATTACGTATACGTTGAATTGCGTATCCGATAAATTACGCAAATTATATAATACACACATACATATATAAAACTTACATAATTAACCAATCACGTATGCGCAAACTTTTGTTTACGCAAAATTACGTATACGTTCAATTACGTACATATCCAATTACGTTATTCATTATTCAAATTGCATATTTATCATATTACTTATACATTAAATTATACGTATACATTAAAATTACGTATACGTCAAGTTGCTATACGGCATATCACGTATACGCCATACTGTGCCATTAACAAATTCAGGAAATTTATTGGTTACCTTAAACGATAGCAATATAATTAGTAGCTGCAAATTTGAGCGCTTCCCATAACTAAAAGTTCAACATCTTGATCAAGACTCAAGGTATAGTTCAAGGGGCAGACAATGCTGCTTCTCCTGCTGCGTGTTTTGTTCCCTACAAAAGGCACTTAGTGGCCGTAGCCTTGTTTCCTTTGGGCACTGAGCACATTGAGCAACGCCAGCCTATAAATAACAAATTTTCTTTGGCTTTTCTGACATTAGTCCCTGAAGGCACGAGGATTTTATTTTGGCATTCCGTTGAAGCCTTGTGCCTAGATGTGGCCAGAGTTTAGCTGGGGCTTCCATGTGCTTGGGCTTGTATTAGGATGACAGGCGTTTTAGCTTAATCAATCACAAACATAAAAACCTTTCTTTAATCGATGGACAAGTTGATGCATTACCAAGAGTAATTGTTAACAAATTTCATTAATGAAATTTCGAATTTTTACAATGTCCTTTAAAATGTTTACAGTTTAATTATGTAGGTAATAAAGTGAATTGAAATATCGCTTACGCAATTATTCTTTTTCGATCATAATTCATAGTTTTAAATGCAATAGTTTGGCTTTCATATCAAAGCATTTCGATGATTGAATGTGTGGTTGACTTCATTGACATTTGGCTTTTATCTGGTTGGCTTTTGTAGACGGGTCGAGTGCTGGTGCTGCGCAATGTGAGTACCTCGGACAGTGGCATTTATGTTTGTTTTGCGACGCTGCCAGTGACAACGAGGCGGACAACAACAACAGCCATAACAACAAGTGCAACTGTGACCACAGCAATAGCAGCAACATCGAGGACGATAACAACGGCGACACCAACGACGGCGACGGCGACGACGACGACGACGCGGGCAGCAATAATCCCAGCGACAGCAGCAACTACCTCACCGCAGCAGCAGCAGCAGCAGCAGGAGAATGAAGAGAAGCAGGAAGAGCACAAGCAAAACGTGAAGATTGCTGATGATGATGAGAAAGGCCATAACAATGAGCAGGTCGAGCAGGTCAAGGAGGAGGAGGAAGAGGAGCTGGAGTATCAGGCTTTTCAGCGCATCAGGCTAACGGTGCGCACCACTCCGGGCCCCGTGACACAGCTGTACTTCAAGGCCTCGACAATACTGGGCTTTCTCATTTGGCGCTTCAATAAGACGCAATCGGGCGGCTATCCTGTACGCAGTTTCACGGCCGAATATCGCAATGTCTCGTATCGTGTGCCGCCAGCAAATGCTAGCTACGAGCATGAATGGAGTCGCATGGATCCCATTAACATAGCACCCAATGTGGTGAGTACCTCTCTCTTCATTTTTTTTTGGGACGGGGGTGCAATTGTTTGGCAAGGCAATTTAAGCAATGACGAATCATCATTTCCGCTTTTTTAATCACTTCCGGGGCCACAACGAATACACAACGAAAAAAAACAGCGTCAAATGGAAGTCTATCGCCTGGCACCGAACACCACCTACGAGTTTCGAATATGGGCCAACAATGAGCTGGGCAGCGGCGAGGTGGTCACCACCAATGTGACAACATTGCCGGAGACCAAGGAAGAGGGTAAGCTGACATAATGTTTAACTTGAGCTACTACTTGTTGTCAGGAATTGAACCGAAATAGTTGATAGCAATAGGGTAATGAATATTTACTAATCATTCGATAGTTTTCTTGCTGTCGTAACTATCGTACATACATCTATATGTGTTAGTAGTTGCTCTCTTTCATTTTGTGTGTCAACTGTACGCAACGCAGGGCTGCATTTGCATCCAGAGAGAATGCAAGAGGATGAGGAGGAGGAGGAGGAGAACGAACGAAAGCGAGAGCAATAAAGTGTCCCTGCGTTGCGTGTCCTTTTTAGCTATGTATGTATGGTAGGAGTATTAGCACTTACTATCGTATTACTCATAGAAATACTATCGATAACTATTTATGATTTATGTTGTTCAACTATTGTTTTGTTATCATTCGTTATTATTCTTCTTCTTCTGATAATGATGATGATGTATTATGTATGTATTTAAGCGAGAGTTGTTCAAGTATATTTTTTGTATCTGGTAATTTTGTTTTTGTCATCTCTCTTTTTCTTGTCTATATATCTACATATATATATCTGTGAACCTGTGAACGATAAACGATACGACACCTACGCCGCCTACGTCAACGTCAACCTCGACGTCACGTCACACAGATCTCATACGCCTTATTAAACCCGACTTAGATAATTTCGATCCTCGCATTTGGATAGTCGCCGTCAGCATAGTGCTGGGAACACTTGTGATATTAGCCATCGGACTCTGTATTGTGCTCTCTAAGGAGTGCTATCAATCAACGCAAATGGGTACAGCCAATTCGCCAACGTCAATAACAATAACCGAATCCAAATCATAATTTTGCCCAACAACAGCAAAAAAAAAAAAAAACAGACAGACAAACAATCGCTCTCTCTCTTTCTCTCTTTTGAACTACTTCCATTATGATTTGGATATATATTCGAATACATTTTGTTATTGTTGTTGTTCATGTTGCAAAACGATAGCCAAAATGAATTAATTACAATATGCAACTGCAACTGCAACTGCAACGTTTCATGCTTGCCAATCAATATTTATTGCCATTGCCAGTGTTGTGTAAATTTTCAAAAAGAAAAAAAAAACAAAAACCGAATGGATTATTATTATCTTTTTTTTTTGTCATTTTGATTTCATTATGATTTGTATTTTGTTTGCTCGCCTCAATGTTTATTATTGTTGTTGTTGTCGTTATTGTTATTGTTGCTGTTGCTATTGTTGTCGTTATTGTTGTTGTTGTTGTTGTTGTTCGGTGGTCTCACATGCTATTATTATATATTGTATTATTGTATTAAGCCCTGCGTTCCACATTTGATTTGCATTAATTAACAAAATGTGACAGCATATTAAAATCTAAGTAGTACATATTATATATACATATAACATATGTAGCATCGTATAAATATTCTCGCTCGTTTTACGCTTCCTTACCATTTCGATTAATCCACATCGAATCGATAAGTGCTCTGCATACATAAATAATTGCATTGCAATTTTTGGCATACATACTACATAATTATTATTAAGCCGTAATCTTAATGATCATTAGCTGTCGAGCACATCGTTTGTAATGATACAGATGTAATATCTTTATAGACACAGCAAGCAATCCAGTCGCAACTTCTTTTTGGGCATAACTCATATTCAACAAGCTTCCATTTTCTTAAAGTCACTGGCAAAAGTTCGAAGTATTAAAGAAATTTATATAATTTTTATATCAAGTATAACTCTTGGTAGATTTTTTGAGAATAATTTTCGCAATATTTTTTGAATTTTTGGTATATTTTAAAAATAATACCAAATAAAATCATTGGTATATTTTTGTATTATTTCGGCACACTTAAAGAATAATACCAAGTACAACCTTTGGTATATTACAGTAATTTTTCGGTATTTTTTAAGAATAATACGTTTTGCTTTTCCTCAAATGCAAAATAATTGCTTATTTCTATTTGTTATTTGACTGTTTTTATTTAGTAGGGTGAAATTCGATTCGAATTATTTAAAGCAAAAAAAAAATACTTTTGCCAGTGATTTTATATGTAAATATATGTGCATACATACATACATATGTCTGCATACTGTAAATAACTAGCTAAACAAATATATTGTTTAGCAATTTAAATAAAAGTAACTACTGAAATAAAATAACTATTTCAAAGCTAAATAATCAATAAATAAACAATGTGTCCAGTCGTTATAAACGTTTTATTTAATCCTGCTCAATTTTCAAATATATGAAATAAATTACAATTTTGAACTTTAAATATTTGCGTGAAACGACAAACGATAAAATATTTAGCACTTAAGGATTTTAGGCTATGCTTTAATGGCATTTATTAATAGCTGCAATATGAATTTTCATATTAATAATGGTTGTTCTTTAAAATTCCACAAATTGGTTTAAACATTGCTTAGCATTTTATTAAATACTTACAATTTTACACTTAGGGAATCTTCCAAATGTTTGTGATATTTTAATGAATATCAACCTCAAGAACTCTCTATCTACGCCGTCCTATTTGAAATATGGCATATGTACATAGTACCAACTACATCTCAAAAAAGAAGCCAATCACTTTAGAAATTTATTTAATTGTAGTAACAACTAAAGTTAGCTGAATTTAAAATATTTTTAATATTTGTAAACTCAATTTTATATTAGAATTCAAATAACTCAATAAAAATGTATTTAGAAGTAACTCAAAATTTATTAATTAGATAATTTAGAATACATTTTTGCTTTCATTGGATTTCTCCATATATTTATATAGTATTCGAAATTAATAAACATAGAATATAATTCACGTAGTAAATTGAAGAGAATTCGATTAGTAGATCAGAGCATTCCATAGATATATTTTCGGTTATTCTTGAGTAGAAATGTTTTCTTCCAATAGCGACCAAAGTATTAGGCACAACTGTGATAGCTAGCACTCTTAATCAAAATAAATAAACAAATAATATAATCAACTGCAGCTAAAGTGATGCACTTATTTGATGGGATTTCAACAGGAAAGAAATTGTAATATGTTACATAGCTTTAAATGCGACCAAAAAAGCCAAAAACAAAAAAGGAACAAATATACCAAAAAATACATATATACATATATGCCATGTACTTTAAATGATAATAGATACATATGTATATATAATATATGTTATATGTGTGTATGAAAGTAGCAGCTTGTGATAAGATCAGTGATATGATTTATGCTTTCCTGTGTTTGTTTTCTTGGTGTCGTGTTCTTGTTGATGTTGAAATACCCAAAAACGAAAATGTTTAGATAACGCTTTATTGATGTTGTAAACTCAATGTAATGTAAACTCGATATATATATATATATATATATATATATATCTATACATTTTAAATACTAGCTTTAGACATGTTTAAGTAGTGAACTAATTCCATTTGTTGTGTTTCCCTTAAGGCACGTTAATTTCAATGTTTTAACCTTAATGAAAGACAAATACATTCAACTATCGGAATATACTCTCGAGTACCCGAGTCTTGTTTTGAGTTATGTGCTTATTGCTAAACACTAAACACTAAACACACACGCACACACGGATACATGTAAACCACACACACACACACACCAAAACACACATTACGTATACGCACTCGCATTACGTATACGCCTTGTCTGTTCGCTGAGTGCGCTTAGCCACTTGGCCACTTGGATACAGCCGTTTACTTTTAGTAAATACTGTGAATAATTGCACACACACACACACACACTCACACTAGCTCAATTATGAACAAGTAATTAAGAGCACACACACATACACACACACACGACACAGAGACAACAACAAAGAAAACGAAACTAATAAAAACAAAACGCATAAAGGTAAAGTAATTAATGTCAAATGCCTAATTCAGTGTTTTCTCGTTTTACTCTTTCTCTCTCTCTGTTTATCTCATTCTCTCTTTTCCCTCTCCCCTCCTCCCCCGTGCGCTTTCCTTCTCTTCATTTTCTACTCTACTCTCTCTCTCTCTATCTCTCCCACATCTCTAACTCGAACTGTCCTCTCGCTCTCAATGCTTTATTCTATGCGGCGGCCATAGAACTTCAAGATGGTTGGGACAGCATTGAGCTTATACCGAATATAATACTTAATCCCGGTTTCAGTGAATCTGACGGAGCTAAGAGCGCGCCGCCGTTCACGCGCACCGTTATCTTTGGCCACAACGGACGAGCGTACGATGATGATGATGATGACGATGAGGATTACGAGGAGGAACAGGAGCCGACTATGGAGAAATTCAAGCGCAAAGTATCGGTATTCTTTACAGGTCCCACCATTAAACGTATTTGAAAGTACAAAATGCAATACTATGGCGTTGCTTTCGACTTCACAGATTCATTTAGGTTGTTGATTGTGCTACGGTTCGGAGTTCGCAATTCATATATACAACACACACATATAGTATACATTCATTTGTGTCTGTAGAGCTTATCAAAAAGAATAGATTTCGGTTCGGTTTCAGTTGCCAGAACACAGGATTGATTGATTAGTACTTACTGCAAAACGCTATTAAGGGTTCGCTTTGCTTTACGACAAACAAACGATAAACAAACAAAACCAAAAAGGAAATCTGAATAAGAAAGGAGAAATGCATTCTAAATCATTACGAATAAGTTCCGACTAACAAAAGTGAGCTTCATGAAGAACTGAAACCTTAAAAACGATGAATCGTTAAACTAATCTAAACTAATCCAGTTAATTTGGTCTCTTAGCTCGCTACAACTTGAATTATTTACAGAAAATGTTGAACATTTTGTGCTCATATTAGATTGGTCAGCAGGTTGCAGACAGACATTACTCTTATAAACACATTGTGTATTTTACATGATATAAACATAAATAATAATAATAATAAAATGACAAAAATATTGCTGTGATACAAATTCAATTGAAATGGACATTGTAAGGATTTATAAATACAAGTACTCGTAAATAGCAAAATCAAATTGAAAGACACAATCCCAAATTATGTACGAACAACTAACTAATTTAGTTTCAAGTAACAAGATAATTATTCAAGATATATTAATCGAATTGAAACATCAAACACATACATATATTACATCACAGATTTGCTGAAATTCGATAATTTAAATATTTCTAGCCAAATGAAATAGTTTTGAAAATGCTGTTAATAATTTTCTTGTTTTGTTTAGCTTTAAATTTAGAGAAAAAACAAAAAACAGATGAAAACACAACTGTGAAAGAATTTTATAATTATGCAAATATTTTGCACAGTAACGCGCACCAAAAATAAAAAATAAAGATTATATATTATACATATATGAAATGAGATTAGTTGTTACATCAACGAAATGTGCTATGATTTAAAAATCGATTGTTAAGAACAAAAAAAAGTGCATAAGAGTTTTTTAAACATTTTAAAGTGGCAATGCCGTGTGCTTTAGTTTTCCACTTAGGAGCTACGTACATAATTTACAGGAAACAATTTAAAACTTATATATATACATATGTGTATAAATTAAATGCAAATAATATTTATATAGCGTAGTTAAAGTATCTGAGATAACTGCTTCCACACAACCCACAAACCCAAAACAAAAACATCTTAAAAAAATATTGACATTTTTATGATACTCGTAATAGGAACACATTCAGTTGAATAAATAAATGCAAAATCAAAAACAAAACGCAAACAACAAGAAAAAACTAGCACAAAAACTAATATTATAATTATATATATGAATAAATTCGAAATAAATTTATATACATACATACATGTAAATTAAGAAAGACTGTAGCTAATTGTTAAGACACTTAGCCTGATTGTTTAATGATGCTTTAAATTATCAAAATCAATGTCAATACTTTACTACTTATTATAGTATTCTTTTTTGTTCACACACACACATTTATCTCGATTATTTATTATTTTTTTAGGAGAGAAACTAACTTTAGTATACTGCACACGCTTATGCCTTAAAACTACGCATAGGTTCTAGTAGTTATTGCTTCGAGTTTATCGTTCTCAATACGCTTCTCAAAACACAACACAAGATGAGGTCGGCAATGATTTAATTATGAAATTCTGTGCATATAGTATGTAATCATTGTATGTACATATACTACATATATATATACATAGCTGCTTTGACTTAAGATTCCAAGTAATACATTGAAGCTCCTAATGCTTTTTGTAAATCAACGCTGAAAATACTATTTAAAAAAAACTAAAACTGTGGAAAATGATAAAAAAATTGGTTATACTACAATAAAGTAACAACACTTCACACACATACACACACACACACACAAACACACATACAATTTGAAATAAAACAAAGTTTACATAATGCAAAAAGAAACAGAGTGTATTTTATTGAATTGATGATGAAGAATAAAACTGCAAGTTTCGCTGTTTGAATTTGTAACTTTATTGCAATAGCTTTTAAATAATCTATTATCCTTGGGGCAGGAAGTCAACATGCAATTTATCCATGACCCAAATACAAACATACAATAGATACATTCAATAATACATAGTGACATCGCGCTTGGATGTCCATGTCGATATCGATATCGGGTGTGTCTCCTGTGTCTCTCTGTCTGTCTGTATTGGCTTCTTAGTTGTAAATATATAATATATATGTATGTATGTAAAAAGCTTAGCTTAAACTTAATGCGTAAGATAGTAAGTGAAGAAGAAGCTCGCTCACAACTCGCTCGCTCTTTCGAACACTCGCAAAATTATTTAATCGAATACATAGCTAAAACTTAGCCTGATGCTCTGCTAACACACGAATCATATACATATAGTACACATATCTAGATAT
This sequence comes from Drosophila kohkoa, assembly GCA_019972355.1. NCBI lineage: Eukaryota > Metazoa > Arthropoda > Insecta > Diptera > Drosophilidae > Drosophila > Drosophila kohkoa. Next base: position 2,869,293 of record BJEL01000077.1, read on the forward strand.
ATAAACAATTATAATCTGGGGATGGGAAAGAAACGAAGGAATGCATTCCAAAATCAGAAATCAGAAACAAACGTGACCTTAAATGCAATACATATGTATATATATATATAGTAAATAATGCAAATGAGAAATGCGCGTATACATATTCATATATACATCTTCTGCACAGCAAATATGTATACTTGGATTGGTAATATTGGAATTGTATTTCAGCTTTCAGTTGGTTGTTTGGTTTTTGGTTTCGCCAGGGATGTGTTGCGTGTGTTTGTTTGTTTTCTTTTGTTTTGTTTGTGGGGCGTTTCTTTTGTGTCTTCACTACTAAACACTAATACAATTGAATTATACTTTTAAAATATTCTAGTCACATTGTGTTTTTTGTTTTTTTGTTGTTTTTAACTTTGCCCTTAGTTACCATCAAGTACAACACACAGCGGAATCGTACAGTTGGGCATATTGTCTGTCTCACATGGACATTTCGGGCATTTTGTTGTGCTTCAAATTGATCTGCACACTTTGAGAGAACATCTTGATAATGCCATAGTTCTCATTTGAGTAGACCTTCAAAAAGCTTGGCACATTCTTATTCAATAGTTCGTGACAGAATTGCGGATACTTGCGAAACGCTGGCTGTTTATCATCCCACATCGATAAGATGTCACAGTCGTCTCTGAAAATTAATTAGTTAGTGAATTAGTTGAAATACAACGTTTCCTGTCTTTGAGAGTGTCAAATCTTACCGCACTTCATTGGTGCACTCATCTAGCGATATGATCAAATATTGGATTTTCAATTGCGCACACTGATTATAAATATCCGACGACTGCTGTCGACTGTACACCGAATACACGTGCTCTGTGCGCTCACTGAGATAAGGAGAGCAATGAGAACAGTTTAAATATAAATGAAAGTGATTAAAAGCGGTAACAGCATGACTTACGCCATTTGACGCATCTCGAGATGCGCGTGGTTAACAATGGGTCGCTTTGTGGTCAGGTGCACGGTGCCGATAATCTCAACTGGACCGGCAAATACAGCATCGCGTTCCGTGTTCAATTTGATCCACTCAAGCATGCCCTCTAGATCATCTGAGGAACTCGTATAGCGAGTGGGAAAGTACTCTTCACGTATATTCTATTGGAGGATATAAAAAATAATTAATAAAGTTGCTTTAGCTTAACAAATCCATCACTTTGTAATGGAACTCATTTCATAAATTTAAACAACTTAAAAAGCTACAAACCAGTTTAAATAATTGACCTTTCACAATTATTTGGTCTACTCCAATGCTTTTCTTAAGCAACTGTGGACAGACGGAAATGGCTATAACGTATCGTTTGTTGACACTGATCAAGAATATATGTATATACTTTGTGGGGTTGGAGATCCCTCATTCTTCGTTACGCATATTTCTGGCAAGCACAAAGTTACAATATCGGTAGCGGGAATAATAATGAAATACTTTACAAACTAAAAAAGCTGAAGATATTATTAATCACTAAGCTCCAAAGAGACCCAAGGTAAATAAAAAATTATGAGTATAAACATAAAATGTTGCATTGGAATAGCCTGTTAAGCGATGAACTTATAAACAAGGTCGCATTCTATCTTCGATGTATATATTCTATAATTTCTAAAATCTAAGTTCATACAAATGAGCAGACATAAAGGAGAGAGGGAGACATCTCAATTTCTGCTACTACATGCATTTCGACAAGCTCAATAGACTGTTTTTCACTTCTTCCCTAAAGAAAATGATCTGGACAACTCAAAAGTAGAAAGAAAGGCTTATGTAGGTGTTACAGCAACAGCTTACCATCATGCCGGGATCAAACATGCTGAGCAGAATGACGGCCAGGGAGACGGACCAAAAGATATTGCGCTGGCGATGGTACCACACCTTCGAGCATATCGTCGGGGCTATTACGCATCCTTGCGTAAAGCTAAGGAAGAACAATTTGCGGACCGTGAGGCCAATCAGGGTAAACACTATCATCTGTATGAAGCTGTACAAATAGTGAAAATTGAGTATTTGAGCATTCGCTGTGGGCACATAGGAATCACGTCTTGCTGGACGACGTTTGCCATTGCTGGTATCTTTGCTCGTTGCTTTGGAAGGCATTGTTTCCGGTTCTGGTTCAGGTTCACTTGCTTGCTCAGCTTTTGGGGTTGTCGCTGCATCATCATCTATGCTCTTCTGCTCCGTTTCAAGCGTGTCTTTTTGATTGAGCTCACTCGCTTGTTCGCGCTCCTTGCGCTGTTTGTCAAAGTTGCGATGTATCTGCGCCTTTAAGCGTTTGATGTCCTGCATGAAATCATCACGCTCCGGCTGCTGTTCCTCTTGCATCTGGGATTTCTCACGCTTGTAGCGCTCATAGTCGTGATCACAGCTCTCGAGCATGGCAAAGCACTTCTGCAGCTGTTGTTCGGTTTGTTTGTTCGACATATCGCTCATGGACACATGATGCTCTTCAAGGAAATCCTCCAGCACATAGTTGCGAGCACGTTCACGTTGCTCCTGGCTGGCCGATGTGGGCACATTGCTTTTACGCCACTTGCGAAAGAACATGGCCAGCATGACGACACCGTACATGCAATATGGCTTCACAATCAGCGTCTTCACCAGCTGCCACAGCTCCGACCAAGCGATGCGAGCATAAAGCGGATTGCAGGCCGACAGATTGGTGACAAAATTCACCTTGGCCTGGAACATCCAATGGGCCCACAGATCGCTGTAGTGCATCTCCAAGTTGTCCGGCCAATCGAGTATACCCGATTTGTTCAGCAGATACATCAGTTTAGCCTGCATGCTGCAGGCAAATAGCAAGGCCAGCAATATGATCTTCAGTGAGAGGTAATCGCTCTGCTGTTGCTGATGATCGTTGGCAGCACGCTGCTTGCGCACCTTCCGCACAACTGTGATGAGAAACAGACCCAGGGATCCGCTCATTTGCCAGGTGAAGAGCAGCTGGCTGTTGCCACGTGAGACGATAAAGGCGAGGCAATTGCCCAACAAATGCGACAGCGAATAGTCCAAAGCGAATGCATTCGCCTGACTCGAGGGCATTGAGCTAAAGTTCCATGTAGTCATCACAATAAGGATTTGTGTGGCAAAGATGAAGCTGGAGAATTGCCATGAGACGAGGGCACAGGCCGTGAACAAGGACATCACCAGCACCTAATTATATGCCAATGTATGATTGAATTGGAATGCTTGTGAACAAATAAATAAACTCACCATGACAATGCGTGAGCTGTGCTTCTGTCGATGCAGCACACGACCTATGCAAATGCAAAGATAGAACATTTGTAGGAATATGAAGGGGAACGCAAAGTTCTCTCGTGCCAGCGGCCGTTCATAGATCTTCGCCGCAAAGCTGTGGAACATCAAATAGGAAAGCACACCGTAAATGCCGCCAAAGACGTTCTCGCTCAGCAGCGTGCCATAGAGATAAAGCACCAGCAACGTGATGCCGCCCATTAGCCAGACAAACTCAAAGTAGAATTGCATGGGCTGCACGCCTGGATTGAAGCCAGCTCGCACCACATGAAAGAAATAGCTGCAAAGGGCAGTAAGTGCAATTAATTAAACCTATTAGTCATGCACCCTTAGTTGTTGTTGTTTTATGTTTTTTTTTTAACACATTACCGGCAACCTTGAATTTGTGTGTTATGTACTTACGCCGTTACGATCTCGGGCAGCACATTAAAGCGCTGCAGCACGTTGACACTGTGCGGGTATTCTATATCGGTGACATTTTTTAATTGCTCATAGCCATGCCAAAAGTCGGGACCATCGGCTAGCTTTTTGTAGAATGTGTAATAGAGGGCATCTTCGCGGCGCAGCATTGACTCGCGCTCCAACTGACTGAGATGCCGCATATTGGTGCGTGTCTCAAAGATGACGCGCACATGGTGCATGTACAGAAAAAAGAAACCCGAGCCTGGAATTCGAAGTTAAGTTGTTGGGGAAGCGGCCGGCGACAATTCTAATTAAGCTGCTTACCAATTAGCGCGTGCGATAAGATGACGTATAAATTGGGCTCTCGCATATTTGTGCGTTTTGCGTTACTCTATTTAGTTGCTTACTTTAATCATTATTTCAATTGACTACTGGTTGATTTAATTAGCGAAGCCTCCCTTGATGTTGATGCAGCTTTTTTCCTAGTCGTAAACAAAGTACTTGAAACAGCTGTTTCATTCGTTGCCATCTAGAGGAAACAGCTGTGAGGTTATTTATGGACAGGTGATTGCATATCGATGGGCAAATTTATCGATAGCGCGCGTCGCTGGTACGTAAGTATCAAATGCATTTATTTATTAAAGAGCGGTTAAATATTGTATTGAAATTATAAAAAAATAAACTTAATTTACGTGTGCAAATTGTTTGCTTGTTACCCTCATATATTTTATCTACATCACCAACTTATCAATTGTTTGGTATTTTTTAGTCTCAAATTTTAGGCACACTGCTGATTTTGGATGCACTCCAAGTCGCAGTTTGTTTAGTTTACGATTTTGTTTGTTTATTTGTTTATTTACAATGGACCGATACGCGGTGAGTTCCTTGGTGGGCCAAGGCTCATTTGGCTGTGTATATAAAGCGCAGCGGCGTTGCGACGACAAAGTGGTGGCTATCAAAGTCATATCGAAGGTAAGTTGCAAAAAAAGAAGAAAAAACGGTGTATATATTAATGAATCAATTTATATGCAGCGCGGGCGATCCAATCGTGAACTTAAGAATCTGCGCAGAGAATGTGATATTCAGGCCCGTCTCAAGCATCCACATGTTATCGAAATGGTCGAATCCTTCGAGTCCAGATCCGATCTATTTGTGGTCACCGAGTTCGCTGTGATGGATCTGCATCGATATCTATCCTATAACGGCGCTATGCCCGAGGAGCATGCTCGACGTGTTGTCTGCCACTTAGTGTCGGCGCTGTACTATCTGCACTCCAATCGCATACTCCATCGCGATCTGAAGCCACAGAATGTGCTGCTTGATAAGAATATGCACGCCAAGCTCTGTGACTTTGGATTGGCTCGCAATATGACCATGGGCACCCATGTGTTGACCTCCATTAAAGGCACACCACTCTACATGGCACCGGAGCTGCTGGCCGAGCAGCCGTACGATCATCAGGCGGACTTGTGGTCCTTGGGATGCATTGCATACGAGAGCATGGCATCGCAGCCACCGTTTTCAGCAACTTCCATACTGCATTTGGTGAAGCTTATCAAGCATGAGGAGGTTAAGTATCCCAGCCATCTGAGCAGCGATTGCCAGTCGTTTTTGCAGGGTCTGCTCGAAAAGGATCCCACCATGCGCACCTCGTGGACGCAGCTGCTGTGTCATCCCTTTGTGGAGGGCAAACTTTACATACCCGAAGTGCAGGCAGCACAATATTCACCCTTCATCAATCCCCAGCTGGCCAAGGACACTAAGAGATCGCAATCGAGGTGTGTGCTGCAGCAATCAATTGATTAACATGTTGTTATTATTAATTTCTTAATTTAATTTCAGTCGAAGAGGCGCTGACCTGGGCAATGTGTTGGCTTCGCTGCATTTGAGCGATGCGGCCAATGAAAATCTAACATCATCTCGGGACAGCATCAATGCGATTGCGCCAAGTGATGTGGAGCAACTGGAGACGGATATGGAGGACAATGTGCATCGCGTGGTGGTGCCATTCGCCAATGTTTCCTACAGACAAATGCCCAGCATGTGCAACATGCCCAGCATGCCAAATTTACACAACATGGCTAACATGCCTAACATGCCCAACATGCCCAACATTCCCAACATTCCCAATATGCACAATATGAATCCAGCGGCAGCGGTTGTTGCTGCCGCTGCTGGCGGATGCGGTGGTGGCTACGTGCCGGTTATCAATTCACAGACCTGCTTTGTCAGCGGTAACTCAAACATGATACTTAACCACATGAACGACAATTTTCCAATCGAAGCGCCAATCGCAAATTCTGCCACGAGCATGAATTCAAAGATGAAACTGGCACCCAACATTAAACAGTCGCGTAGCAAGGATCTGGAGAAGCGTAAACTCAGCCAAAATTTGGACAACTTTTCGTTGCGACTCGGTCAGAGCATCGATCTTGAGGCACAGCGTCGCACAACCGAAATGTTGACACAGCAATCGCAGTTACAGCAGCAGCTACAAGAGAAGCGTTCGCAGCAGCTGAAGCAATCGCAACATTCCAACAACGAGGAGAAACTCAGCAGCGAGTAAGTTATATAATTCAAAGTTACTGACAAACAGTTTTGTTTTAATGTAAAAACACTTTCTGTAGAAATTCCCCGCCATGTTTGCTGCCTGGCTGGGATAGTTGTGATGAATCACAGAGTCCACCCATTGAGAACGATGAGTGGCTGGCGTTCTTACATCGATCCACACAGGAACTGCTCGATGGTGAACTTGATTCACTCAAACAGCACAATTTAGTCAGTATTATTGTGGCACCGTTGCGCAACTCAAAAGCCATACCCAAGGTGCTGAAGACCGTTGCTCAGCTGCTGTCGCTGCCCTTCGTGCTGGACGAACAGCACTTGGCTTTGGATGCGATCAAAAGCGTTTACATAGATGTCAAGCTGGTGCCGAATCTTATGTATGCCTGCAAACTCTTGTTGTCGCAGCGTCAACTCACAGATTCGGCGGCATCACTGCCTGGAGCAACGGGCGTTTCATTGAGTCGCACGCTGCGGAGCGTTTCTGACTTAAGTGCCGAGGAGATGAGCACCGCATGCAGTTTATATGAGCTTGTTTGCCATTTGGTGCATCATCAACAGCAGTTTCTCAATCAATTCTGCGATGCTGTTGCCATACTCGCCGTCAACGATATGTTTATCAATTTCCTAACACACGGTAAGTTTTTAGACAGAACAACATGCTGTAAGAGACTGTAATAATGTATTCACTCTACAGATTTCAAAGACAACAATGCCGTGCGTCTGGCTAGCTGCATGTTGGCATTGTTTAACTGCGTCTTGCGCGAGCTGCCCGAGAATGCCGAGCTCGTTGAGAAGATCGTGTTTAATCCGCGCCTGCGTTTGGGAATTCTGCTGCAGAGTCGCCACCAGTTGTTGCGCCAACGCGCCTGTCAAATGCTCTTACTATTGGCGCGCTTCAGTTTGCGTGGCGTGCAGTGCATTTGGAACGAGGAGCTAAAGAGCGCTCTTCAGGCATTGGCCGATCAGCATGCGTGTCAAGTGACGCGTCTCGAGGCTGCCCAGACTTTGGATGAGCTCAGTCAGTTCAGCTTCTTTAATGTCCAGGCAATAGCTTAAGTGTGTGTTGTGTTGTTTTGTTTATTAAATGTACTCCACGTAAAAAAACATTAGTATAATCGTTGTCTAGCCGAACAGATCCTGTAGATTGCCTTGAAAGTAATCGATCAGGTCGTTCAGGTAGTTGCCAAAGGTGTCGAAACCCAAGAGGTAACTTCCGTTGCAGTCCTGCTCATACATCTCGTTCAACTTGGAGACGTCTTTGTCGGAGAGGCCACGTCGCTGGCCCAACGATGCGTACGGATCCTTGTTACCAAATAAGATAATAAGATATTAAGCATTATTATTATACTCATATGTATACTACGACTACTATATACTGAAAACTGATATATACTCTTAATCAAGAGGAATAAATTCCCTCAAGACATATTCTACATGATATTATTTGCTGTGTTTATAAAATTGTCTTGATTTTTTTTTGTAGTGATAATCGTAAATAACCTCAGAGATGCAATCGCATTGTACTATAATCGAAATAAAACTTAAAGAACACTAATTTGTTATGCAAATGAATACATCTAAGTTATTTTATGTGTAACTCAATTCGGCGAAATTATACAAATAAGATTGAGATGCAACTTTGTTCCAAAGTTATTTCTTCTTACAACTTACAGTGCTTGATTATTGTTGTCTATATACAATTTGAAAATAGTTTCAAAGTTATTCACTGATTATCTGACAACATACGATGTTTGAATATTGTTGTCTATATAAAATTTGAAAGCATAAAACTTAAACAAAAATATCAACTACCAAATATCATGTGTTTATGGTCAACTGAGATATGTAATGCAATTAAAAATCCTTTCGTGGTTTAGATAATACAAATTATATGATGAGTGCCTAAAGAAAACTCTGGGGCTTATTTAAGCAACTCTAGTTGACTCGAGAGATTCGCTTGTGGGCTTACCAGTGGCTCGATGGTGGGATTGCCATTCTTGCTGAATGCCCGCGAGCTGTAGTGCATGACGCTCTGATAGTCGTACTCCACGCCAAAGTTGGTGATGTGTGTGCGCGCGTATTTGTTAAAGTTGTGCGCATGGCCATCCAAGATGTTCTCCCAGTTGATCTTCACGTACTCGTCTCGCTCCGTGGCGCTCTGCTGATGATAGAAACCCAAAGCGTGCAACAGCTCATGGACGACAACGCCATGCGTCACACATTTGGGCGTATTGAGATTGAGTATCTGTCCGCCTTGACGCCGACCGACGCTCGACCAGCAGCCGGAGTAGTTGCCCTTGATCAGCAGCCAATGTTTGTCGCCATGCTCGTAGGGTCGAAAACGGATGCAGGTGCGTTCGTGGTACTCCTTCAGTCCCTTGAGTATGACCATTGTCTGGTTGGTCGCTGTTTGGCCATGTTTTGCTTACACAATCGTACGAAAATCGAAATCAAAATATGTTTGCCTACTCACTGAAATCCTGGGGATCAATGTAGAACGGCACGGCGGCATCGGGCCACGTCTGTCGCTCGTTGAGCAGCCCGTTGCGCAGGAATTCACGGTGCAGCATAATGTCACCCTCGAAGAGGCCGCAGTGCTCCCAAATGTTGCTGTCACTGTCCTCCGTCCAGTAGTCAAAGGCGGCGCCTAAACACAGATATGAATGAATCACACTCAATGAACATAATTTTTTAGTACGCACTGTTGTGACGTCGCAGCATTTGCATGTTGGCTCCCCAGCGAGGCGCGGGCGGAACTGCCGGTTGAAAGCGTCTTCTGGCTGTCACTGTCGCCGTCGCCGTCGCCGCCGTCGTCAGTTTCGTGTCCATGTTCATGAGCAGCAGCAGAAGCAACAGCGACAGCAGGGTGAGTGTGCTGCTCAGCCGTGCTGTTGGCCAGTGTTGAATGTTAAGCACGCTTCTCGGCATTGTCTCTTGGCAAAAGAAACGCCGGGCCGAGCGTCTTGTTGCTTTTATATTTGGCCACGGCCTCTGCAGCTGCTTCCAGCTATGTATGTGGCATGAGGGAGGAGAGAGGGAATGGGGGAAGAGTAGGCGAAGGGGAAGCAAGGCAGTTGGAGTTGGAGACGCATGCTTTAGGTGGCGACAAAGCGACAATTGAAAGTATTTGAGCAGTCGCAATTGGCCGTGCCTACGACGACGACAATTCGACAGTGCGACAATCGCCCACGTTGCTGGATTTATGCATAACGGATTAATGCTGCTCTCGCGTCATTTGGGTATATCGGCTATATTGAGAGCTTATCCGACAAATATTTTCATTCGATTAAAATAGATTTTTGTTTTTCATTTAAATAGATATTTTCATATTTAAAATAAATCATTATGCGATTTGATTTGATAACTTTAATTTCGATTTTGATAACTACCAACAATTTCCTAAGGACTTAATTTGAATTATTTCAGCACGCTTAAAATTGTATTAAAATTTGAATATATAATAATTTAACTTATTTTTTTTTGGCTAATAATATCAATTAATTACTAAGGCTAACTGTTTGGAAGAAACATTCTTGACTCCTATTTTCAACTTCTTTTTTTGTGGCATAGTGTATCGCAGCTGCAGTGTGAATGTTTTATGCTATTACTCGTATTTGTTGTAGTAATTGGCTTTGTGCTCTCTCTTTCAGCGCTCGTTGCGTATTTAAATTCCCTTGTCTTTTACGGCTTTTGATTTCATATTTAACTGGGATATTGGGTTATCAGCGGCAACAGTGCGCGCATATGAAAATAGCACAGTCGCCACTCGAATGGCCCATCAGCTCCAGCTCCAGCTACAGCTCCACCTGGCGTTGTGCTATGTGTGTGTGTGTGTGTGTGTGTGCGGAGGCACCATCAGATTCAGAATAGTATCATGCATGTCGTATGGGAGATTTCGAAAGTTGCATGCAACATTTGTCGATAGTGTGTGCTTTGGGTATGCCATTTAAATAATATTTATGATTATTGCTTGTGACACTTTTTTTATTAGGCATATTTTTTGTATGATTTAATTGAAAGTAATTTTTAATATTTGTGCGATGCTTCTAATTTTTTTATAAAATACATATATTAAAATTGAATAATGTATAACATTATAAAATAGTAAATAATATAATGAAGCTTCCTACATTAATGAAAAGGGATAATATATTAATAATATATTAATTAGACTATAAAGATTATTACTGTATACAATCTGGTTTAGAAACATATTTTGAAAAATTATTATGATTCTAAAAGTATTAAGATCTCACTATAGAAGCACCCCGAAATTTTAATTTATAGATTTTATTTGGTATGCCAAATTTTTATGTTTTATTAAAGAAGTACATATTATTTTTTTTTATTAAATAAAAAATTTGAAAATCTCTGCAATTGAGCTTAAGTTGCTTTGGCCGACAATCTGGTATATTTTTTTTTACCAAATTTAGCCTTCAGTATTTTTATGCTATATAAATTCGGTATATATTAAGAATGTTGCTTTATGGTATCTTTTATTCCTTATGATATCTTTTAAATGTGGTACTATATCGCTATATCACATATAGCCTTAAGTGTTTTTGCGGTACTTAATTTGGTATATTTTAAGAGTATTTCTGTATGGTATCATTTAAATGTGGTACTATATCGCTATATCAAATCTAGGCTTCAGTATTTTTGCGGTATTTAATTTGGTATATTTTAAGAGTATTGCTTTATGGTATCATTTAAATGTGGTACTATATCGCTATATCAAATCTACCCTTTAGTATTTTTGCGGTATTTAATTTGATATATTTTAAGAGTATTGCTTTATTGTATCTTTTATTCTTTATGATATATTTTAAATGTGGTACTATATCGCTATATCAAATCTACCCTTTAGTATTTTTGCGGTATTTAATTTGGTATATTTGTAGAATATGGTTTTATTACGATGGGTGTCCGTAAGTAACTCCCAGTTTACTACAATTGCAATATACACAATATACAACAATACAACAATATGTTTTATAAAATGTATTTATACATTGCATTTTCAGTTGTACATCGCTGTGTATAAACATACAAAAGGTAGATATCGAATGTAGTAAATCGTATAATCAAGTGCAATTAAGTGCGACTAAAGAAGAGTTCAAGATCTCTTTAGATTTTCCCCCGCCATCAGGGATTGTGTGTGATTATGTTCGAACACAATCACGTCGACAGGTGACGTCTTGAAAGCCTAATCAACGATCGAGTAGCGACAGTGAATGGGCGATCAACAAAGTTCTTTGAACCTGTCTTTACCCGCAGTCCGATGTCGATTGATTGCCGCGTTCAATGGTGCAAGCGAGTCAAAGTCAGGGAGTCAGAGTCAGTCAAGGGGGAGTTGGAAGTGTGGAAGTGCTGAGCTTGATTACTGAAATGGTGTCTTCGATCATGATGATGATCGTGATGATGATGGTTTCTTGTAGTACGTTCGATTGAGCAATCAGTGCAAGAGACAGACTCGGTATCTCCAGCAAGTCCAAGTGACTGTAGCAAAAGTGAACACACTCGACACTCACCACAAACACAAACGAGTTCTCCCTTTCTCTGACCCAGACCCGCCAACATCACTCTAGAGTCTCTGAGCAGTAGGTCAGTGTAGACGATACCCAAATATGTAGGTCGCCAAAGTACGTCTACGAGTACAAGCTGGAGCTGGAGCTGGAGTTCGAGTTGGAGTTGGAGCTGAAGTTGAAGCATATGCTAACTCGAACCGATGACCGAACCCATTGCCCCAAGTTACATTACGCCCACAAGTTTGCCGCAGCGACCCCCAAAAGCGTAACGGTACATTGACCCCTAGCTGGCATTGCATTCATTCAACTACAGTTGATGTTGGAGTCGGAGTCGGAGTCAGCAATGGAGTTGGATTTGGATTTGAAACTGGCGTTGGCGTTAGCGCTAGTGTTGAAGTTCCCGCTGGCTTTTCAAGCAAGCGGTTAACTCATTTTGGGTTTTTGTGACTCCATTAAGATGTAATAAAATATGTGTGTCGAAATCATCAAATAACTCTTTACTATTTTACATAATAATAAGAATGAATAAATAATGTTTAAATAATTGTCATTATGACGTGAACATAAAAATATAGCTTTTAATTGTAATTGTAATTGTAATATTGAATGGGTTTGAAATAAGTTAATTGCTAGATAAAATACATATCTTGAAATTGTTCAGCTTGTATCCTTCTAGCACTACAATAAAAATAGTTAAATAACTATTTAAAAAGTAAATAAATGCAAATTTTTAAATATGAAGTTTAATTTGATAAATACTTATTTAAAACGTTGAATAAGAAATGATTCTAACGAAATGCTTATCAAATAAAATTAGAGCTTATAATTTTAATTAAATAACTAATGTGAATAAAATATGTAGATGAAATTATTTTATATATTTCTACAAACATTTTTAAATTTGATTGTAGCAATAGTGAAAATAAAACTACCACTATCACAGTCGTACAAATTTGTCTTTAAAGACATATTTTGATGAGGAAGGAGTCACTTAGAATGAATGTCACTAAGAATAACATATGTGTCTAAAGTACTCGCAAGCAACTAAGGTGATCTGACATATTCAAGAATAGAGATCAATGGGATGTTGGCGTTTTAGTCTGCTTTTCAAAGGAATGTACTAATATTTATTTAATTTTTTGGTATTTTTTTGCAATGTAATTGAAATTATAGTCGCTTAGAGTTTTGAGATTTAAGTATATTGAGACCTTAAGATAGCTAAGTATACATACAATAATTTGCGAATAAATATTTAGAATAACAGAAATAATTTATATGAAAAGAAAGATTCGATTCAATATTTGTATAAATCCATGCATAATATTTGTTATATTTCTTAATTCGGCATTAATCAAGAAAAAGTTTTAATTTGAATTGAACTATGAAATCATCCATAAAGGATAAATTTGCAATACAATTTTTCATTGAGATTAACCTTTGTATTAAGTTAAATGCTCTTAGTAAATGGGTTTAGTTTGGCCTACATTTGGATTGAATGGCTAATTGAATGCATCAGCATGTCGAGAGAGTGTAATTGGGATATTCATTTATGCTTAGTATAGACCTTTTCTATTTGAGTCGACTCGACTCGACTCGAGTCGTATTCAACTTGAGTTTGGCACCATTTGCGGCAAAGGGAAGTGCTTTGTAATTTATTTCTAATGCGACTGTAATTATAGTTGATCGTTCGTGCTATGTGCTTTGTGTGTGTTTGTGCCACACATTTGCTGCTTGCCAGTTGCCAGTTGGCTGATCGTTTTGTTGGCGCTGCACTTTCACTGCAATGTGCAACATGCAAGAAGCAGCAAGAAAATTGCACCAAAATCTAAGCAATAATGCTGCGGATTTTGAGAACATTTTGGTCATGGCAACTGGAATTGCCCGAGCTGCGGATGCAGCAGCAGCAGCAGCAGCAGCAACATCATGAGGCAAGTGCAGCATGACAACAACAACAACAACAATAACAACAACAGCAAGAAAACATATTTGACGTACTATCTGAGATGTACTTGATCTTTGTCGAAAACTTGACACACTTTTTTCGGTCAACGGCTGGCGGCAACGACTTCCAGCTACATCAGCAGCAACAGCAACAGCAACAACATGCCACTTGCCGCATGCCGCAGCTCCAGCTTTTAGCTTCAGTCAAGCGGCTCGCTGAGCTGCGGAAAATTCGAGGGAAATCGCTGCTGCTCGCTGCTGCCGTTGTCTTCCATCCACGCTCAAATGCAATTTTCAATTGAGAAAGTTTCGCGGCCAAAGATTGCAAATTTGAGACAAGCACCGAAGCGGGTCTTAGCTGATGTCCAACTTAATGATGACTCTTTTTCTTCTTTTTATTATTGTTATTTTTAACCGTCAATTGAGTGTCAAAAGGCGCCTAGAACTATTTAACATACTTGGTACTCATTAAACTATTTATTTAAAAAAAAAGGAAGCAACAGTTGAGTTTGCTCTCCTGTGACATACTTGCTACCTATTTTCAATAAAACCATTTTCTACAGATATACCAAAAATATACCATATTTATACAATAATATACCGAAGGCTATGTTTGGAATATTGACATATGGTACTTAACATAACATACCAGATTGTCTTCTAAAGCAGCTAAAACCCGTAGTATGTATGTACTATAAGTAGGCATTTTTTACCATCAAAATGTATTTCTTTAAATCATAAATACTTTAGCTATTATTGTATGTATCTGAATTGTTTCAACAAAACATTCCCTCTACGTACATTTTTAATCTTTTAAATATGATTGCAGTAGAGAACTCTTAGAAAAGAATTTGGAAAATACTAAAGTTAGTTAAATGGATATATTTGTAAATATATATTTGTATACTATATATGTATAAAAGTTGCAACTTATTAACTATTCGTTAGTATGGTTGCTCAGATTTCTCCACTTCCTTTTAGTGTCATCAGTTGGAAGAAGACAAACCAAAGCTAAGGCAGCAACATCGCCAATGGAAGCAATAGCAACAGCAGCAACAACAAATCTAATAATAATCGTGGCGACAACAATAAAGCTCATCGTTTGGTTGACATAAAACTGTCATCAACATATCAGAGGAAGCCTTACAGCGAATGTCAAGAGCAGCAACAACAACAACAACAACAGGCACTTGCAATGGCAGCAGCAACTGTTGCTGTTGCAGCGACGGCAATGGCAAATTTAATCGCTGGGCAACAACAACCAATTGCTCAATAAAAAGAAAAACACAAGAGTAAAAAAAAACCTAATGATATTGTTGATGGCTGTTGATGTTGCTGTTGGCAGTTGCAGCAGCAGCGGCAACTTTTTATTATTGACCAGAAATGTGTGACAACAATATGAGATGAATTTCACTCGAGCGCGCGCTTTTCCCTATTACGACACCGAAAATGCAAAGTGCAACAACAATCAACAGCAGCAGCAGCAACAGCAACAGCAACCGTAACTGTAACAACACAATTGGCTAAAATGAAATCAATACAAAAACAAAAGCACAAAATATTTTTCAAACTGGCAAACTGAAAAACCAGTTGAGTCAGTTTCCTTCCGGAATCAATTATTTTTCACTTTGCTGTGTTGTTGTTTGTTTTTGTTTTTGTTTTTGTTTTGTTTTGTTTCTTTTTTCTTCTTTATTTCACGTTCATGGTCACAAATTTGCGCGATAGTTGCTGCAAGTAAAATACACATGCAACAGTTGCCTCACTCGCCACAGTCACTGTGTCAGTAGTGGATGCAGCAACAGCAACAGCCACAGCAACAGCAACAACCGCAGCAGCAGCAACTTCGTTGTCGTCGTCCATGACTGACTGCATTTGGCGGCAATGATTTGCAATCGTCTTGTCTTGCTGTTGTTGTTGTTGCTGTTGTGTTTGTTGATTGTCGCTGTTGTTGTTGTTGTTTGTTGTTTTTGTGCGCCTTCTGCATTTTTTTCGCCGTTTGTTTATGAGCATATTTCTCTGATGCCGCATTGGGTTGCTTCCCATTTTGCTGCCCGTTTTTGCTCTTGCGACATTTGGCTGCCTCGTTGCTGCCTGTCGCGTTGCTCGTCTAACTCGGTTGGCAGGTAGACTTTTTCCAAGAAATTTCTTTAGTTTAATTGGCGAAATTCATTTATTTATTTTTATCTTTTTATTCACTCTTTTTTTTTGTGTGTTTTCGTGTGTGTTTTGTGTGTTGCACTCTACGCATTTGGCGAAAGTATGTTGACAGTCAGTGTGCCACAGCCACAGCCACAACACAACACAACAACTATAAGTGTGCCACACTTAACCCCATCGCTTGAGTTGCATTCAACAATTTCCGCAATAGGTTGATGCGATAGAATATCGGTTTTTTGTTGCAACTTTTCAATTACAATAGAAACTTTTGATGCTGAAAGTTTATCATTTATTTATCAACCTTTGACTGTAAGAATGAAAGCCTTCTGGCTTTAGTGTTTTTGTTTAAGCTTAACAAATGTAAACCTGAATTTTCTTTTCAACTTTGCAATTATAAAAGAAACTCTTTTTGCTGCATTAAGTTTAAGACTTATTTATTGCACTTAACTGTTACATTAATAATTCAACATTCAGTGTTCATGTCAGAGCCTTTGGTATATTTTAGCATTTTTTGGTATATTAATTAGGTTTTAGTCGCTCTGGCTAATCTCATTGCATTAAAATATTGTGTTCGTTATTTAAATAAAATAAGAATAATAATTTGAAGAGCAAGACAGCACTTTTTTGCTTCTATTCAAAATGACACACTGGTTATTTTTTTGTTTACAAAATACATATGAATAAATGAAAATAAATTTCATTTCATATACAATATAGCAATTTAAAATTGAATATATTATTCAATTATTCATTGTAAAATGTTAATCAATTAAATACCTATTTGTCTTTTAAATATTCTGGAAATTAATTAAGCAATGAAATAAATGTATATGTTTCTTTGCTTCTAACAGATTTCATAAAATGTAAAGTATTACAATTTTACACAACAATTAATACATAAAATTTCATTATTTACATTTTAAAATAAATTAAACATATATTTAATTTTATGTCTGTTTGTTAATAATTCAATTTTATTAATGTTTCATTTTATCATGTTTGGGAAATAGTATATGATATTTAATGTGTTAAAACATGTTTTTTGCATTTTTGCTATAAATCTATTTTATTCTTATACAAATATAAATGTTAGGTTTGCGATGTCAGAATCAATATATAATATTAATAATTCTTATATATGTAGATGTAGATGTGAAAAGTGCATCTAGAGGAGAGTGTGGAGTGTGCAGATAATGGGGTGAAAATGCATGTGTGCCATATTCTGGCGCATTTCCGGAATTTTCACTGTCGACTTGTGCGCAAATACGAAAGACTTAGGCAACGAACTTGCTAGAAAACTTGCAACAATTTGCAAGCAGAGCGAAAGTTATCTTACACTTGATTGATTACCAACTTTCTACTCCTACGGATATTATAATATCTGCAATTTAAAAATGATTCTGAGTGACACATACAGACGGCTGGCTGCAGCATGATAGAGATATAGAGAGAGAGAGAGGGAGAGAGAGTTAGAAAGAGATAGGCTTATACATGTTATTAAAGCTGTTGAAATGTTGCACGGCGAAAGCAGAACATTTGAATTTCTATGCAAAGTGAAGGCAGCAATAATAGCAGCCAACAGCCACCAGCCAGCAGCAGCAGCAACAACAACTGCAACACAAGCAACGCAAGAGCAAGAGCATCAGAGTCAGTAGCCGAAAGCAACAACTTGATGACGCCCCCTCGCGTCCATTCGCCTGCTTACCAAATGTTAATGAACTTTGCATGCATAGATTACAACGCCAACCACAACAACAGCAGCAGCAGCAGCAACTTGCAGTCGCTGCAACATCCGCCTTGCACTTGCCTTGCTGTTGTTGTTGTTGTTGCACTCTCCATTAGTTTTTTTTTGCATATGCCAAAGTTTTCTTTTACTTCATTTTTATTGCTGTTGGTAGCTGCCGTTGTCGTTGTTGTTGCTGTTGCTGTTGTTGCTGCTGTGCCAAATATCAAATGTAGGACACGAGGGGCGCTCGCTGACATTGAGGCGGATGTGGCTTTAGCTTCAGCTTCAGCTTTAGCTTCCTCCTGCCGCTTATCTAACACAAGACGCTACCGTTGACTCTGTGGCTGTGTGCCACTTTTTTTTTTTGGGCGATTCGTGTAGCGTATACGCCGCGTGCAACCCACAGAGCTGCGATCAGCTGTTTCGACGCTGAAGCGAACTCTTCTCGTCTTCTCTTTGCCAGCTCACAAGAGAGTCGCTCAGCTGCTGATGTTGAGTTTGAGTCTGAGTCTGAGCGCTTTTCGGCGTTTTTGTCTCAAACATGTTGGAGCTGGTTGCATGTTGCTGCTCTTATCATTTGCTGCTGATTCGATCGAGCGAACGCTTGGAACGCTGTTCGCTTGGCATTCGCCAGCGTGCCGTCTTCTAGTTGGGATGTGCGATGCTCAGCTGTGAGCAGCAACATTGATAAGAGCACTTGTCAAATGTATGCCAAATCATGGGCACAAGCACGCGTCTGTTGCAGTTGCAACTGTTGCTAACATAAGCGACAACATTACATTCAGTCGCTGTCGCTGTCGCTGTAGTTTCTGCTGCTATTGCTGCTGCGCTGTTGTTGCCGCTGCCGCTGCCGTCGTCGTCGCCGTCGTCGTCGTTGGCTTCTAGTCGTTTGCCGTTCGCTGTTGCCGCTGCCGCTGCTGTTGCGGTTGCGGTTGCGAGTTCAATGACATTTCACCTACTTGTATTCAAATTCGAATACAAAAAAAAAAAAAAAAAAAAAAATGTAATAAAACGAAATGTTGCTGCTGCCGTTGCTACTGCTGCTGCTGCTGCTGCTCACACACAGTCTTGCCCCATTATCATTCTATTCCATTCTACATTCTAGCACTTTTACTTTCAGAACTTGTGCTCACAATCGCGGCTAGGAAATGCATAAACGTAGAATCCTTCAAGAAAAGAAGAAACTTTCTAAATGCTTACAAGAAATGTGCTAAAAAAATGTACAATTAAAATCGAAGTTCTTGTTCATGTTGTTCACGAATATTTAATACTCTAAAATATAGTTTAATTATGATTGTTTGAAGATTAATTGTGTCTTATAATAGTCAGCCAATATTTATTTTATTTTGAATTAATATTAACAAAATGTTGTGCTTAAATTGTAAATATGTAAATAATGAATCATAATTGAAAATTCGTATAAACTTGTGGAGTATTTTATTGCCATGAATGAAAGCTGTAAGAAACTTCTTTGCTTAACTTGTTGCATGTTCAATCTCTGAATGCAAATGCCCTAGAGTTAGGGTATAAACGACTCTCACAGCTCGTAAAGCGTTTGGTGTTGCTGTTGTTGTTGCTGCTGCTGTTGCTGCGCGCAGAATCTGCAGCAGCAAAAAGAAATTTTACGGCCTATTTGAGTTGTTGCGTTGTCGTTGTTGTCGTTGTTGCTGCTGCCGTAGTTGTTGGCGTTACTCGTGTTGCTGCCGCTGCTGTTGTTGCTGCTGCTGCTGCTGTTGCTGTTGCTGCTGTTGAGGGCCCGTCTACGATTCTGGGCTGGCATTTAAAGTCAAATGATGATGATGATGGCGATGGCGATGGCGATACCGTCGAATGGTCATTTCTTAGGTTTGTTCAAGTCGCTTTTGAGGGCAATTAAAAAGTTGTCGAGCCGCGTCCATTTGTCCGTCTGTCCGTTTGTCTGTCAGTTGTTTGTTGGTCCGACGATGTCCGTTGTCTGTTTTGTTTGTTGTATTACGGTTGTTTGGCCAAATTTACCGTTGCCTTCTTGGCCAGGCCAAGCGAAGCCACAGCCACAGCCACAGCTGTTGACTCATTTGTAATTTGTAAAAGCCTATGGCGAGGGCTTTCTTTAACACCGATATGCATACCCGATAGGCACAACACTCGCACACTCTAGCACACACACACGTGTTTGGGGGCCACAACTATGTACCGCAGGTGGTGGGCGTGGCATTTGCATTTGTCAATCACTTTGCACACACACACATACACACGCACACAATTTGTCGCCATCAATTTAAATAGCGTATTTTATTTGATTTGATTTCGTAGCGCTGCGAGAAGCGAGAAAACCAAAAGAAAGAGCTGAAATAACATTTAAAATAAATATAAAAGAGGAAGTCGCACCGAATCAAGCATTCAATTTCTCTTCCTTGTGCGTTCCGCGAAAGCATGACCTACCTTCTTGGCCAGTTGCACGAAGCGTTGAACTCGTTGAACACAAGTTCAATTTATTTCATGTGCTTTTGTTAAGCAACTTATTACGATTGCATTCGAAAAATGCAATCTTATCATTTTGTAGTTATTATTATTTTCCTATTCAATTCATAAAAATACTGTTCATATTTCAGATTTCATTCAAACATTTCAATTTCAAGTTTCACTTTAATAGTTTCAAAACTCAGAAAAGTTTGAACAGTTGATAGCACATTGATGTTGTATTAATTGATTTTGGGAATTTTCCATGAGTTTCATTTGAATCATTTCAAATGCAAATTGAATGCTTGGAAACCAGAAATATCTTGTTTTATATTTATATTTATATTTATATTTATTATACACATTTTATTATTATTAATTTTTATATTGTTATTATTATTATAATTTATATTATTATACATTTTTTTTGTGTATTTGATAATAATATATATATATATATTTTTTTGTATTTAATAAAAATAAATTAATATAATGGACCAATTGTTTTTAAAATGGGATAATGAATTTAATCGTTATTATGTGGTGGGGAAAAAGCTAATTTGAAATCAATTAAACACACAGATAAGGTTAATAAATAAATAAATTAAATAAAAATAACTAACAAATGTTGATGAACAATTATTCTTTAAATTTAGTTCTTAAATGTGAATTTCGATTTCTAATTAAAAACTTTACATTTGTTATTCAATTGATTTCTCAACCAAGTATTCTACATTGTTAGAAGAAAGAAAAGTAATTATTCTTTGCAATATTTGTAGAATTCTATTGATGTTGCTGTTGTTGTATAGCGCAACAGCAAATCGCATATGGCCAAGCATATCAGCAATACAAACTGATGTCAGTTGGCTGCTGCTGTTGCTGCTGCTGTTGCTGATGATGATGGCAGAGGCACATTCATATTTTACAACTTTCGGAGATGCTTTCACTTCCATACCAACAATTTGGCAGCAGCAGCTGCTGCCTGTTGCTGTTGCTGTTGCTTATGTGGCCCATGAACTTCTTCCGTATGCAGTAGCAACAGCAACAGCAGCAACAACAGCAACAGCAGCAACAATTTGCATTTGCATGCTGCAATTGTTGTTGTTCGCTCGTTAATTTCTCACATTTGCTGCTGTGGATTGTGAATGGATCAAGAACTGATAATAAATTGCAGCAGCAGCATAAACAGCAGCAACCACTCGAAGAAAATATCGGAGGTAAGTAAGTAAAGTTTTGTCTGCTCAGTAATAAATATAAGTAGGAGCGAATGACAAAGTGATACAAATCGAATGCATAACTCTAGCTTTTGGCTCTGAATCTCAGTATCTGTATCTGTATCTCAATCTGTTAATGTATCTGTATCTCAAGCTCTTGCTGCGCCTCTGTGTGGAGTTGTGGCAATAAAACAAAATACAAGAAAACGGAGGCAAAACCGAAGCAAAAGCAAAAGCAAAAGCAACAACATCGTGAATATTATCATTAGCATAAATAATGGTGAAAAATGAAACATACACACAGCGACACAAAACCAGCGACCAACAGCTGTATGTCTTAGTGTGTGTGTGTGTGTGTGTGAGTATGTGTGTGCGGTTGTGTGTGTGTTTACAACACACATTTCAAAAGTCGGTGACTGTGGCACTGAGTTAGTAGTGCGTTAAGTCAACGAACGCTGCCGCGCAGACGTCGACTGCGGCCGCGATGGCAGCGGCAATAGCAACAGCAGCAACAGCAACGGCAACAGCAGCAGCAGCCGCAGCAATCGAGCCGATGCTAGCGCTCGCATCTCTCTCTCGCTCTCTCTACGTCACTCTCTTTCTCTCTCGCTCTCGCTGTCGCGGCTGCCACCGCTGTGGTTGCTGCTCGAAATCCGCGTTTTGGCAGCAACAGCAGCAGCAACAGCAGCAAACGGCTGCGGCCACGTTTGCATGGCATCGGCAGCGGCATCGATGGACGATGACGGCGACGTTGCTGCTGCTGCTGCTGCTGCTGCTGCCGTTGTCGATGTCATCGTAATGCAAACGTAAACGCACTTATAATTTGGCGTTTTGGTTGCTTTCACAAACGTTGCACGTTGCTTGTGTTGCCGTTGCTGCTGCTGCGACGCGACGTCGCGTTGCTGTTGCTGTTGCTGTTGGCTTTGCCGCTAAAGTTTGCTTTTGAGTTTTTGGTTTTATTTACTTTTTTTTTTTGGCAAACTGACAAGTTTATTGAACTTTTCACAGTTCTCAGCTGGTCGCTGGCTACGTCGACGTCGTCGTCATCATCATCATCGTCACCATCATCATCATGATCATCATCATCAGCAGCAGCAGCAGCAGCAGCTTGGTTGGAGTTTGGTCGAAGTCAGAGTCAGAGTTGGCGATGTCTTCCATAGAGCGACGCGACGCGATGCGACGCAGAGCGACATTCGAGGGGCAGACTCAGACTTTCTCCACAATCGTCATCAATTTATCAATTTGTTTGCCTTTGTCTTTGCCTACAATGTACTTGGCTTTGGCTGGGCCTCTTTTTATCAGCCCATCGCAGTCATAGTTTGCGTTAATTGCTTCAAACTAATCATTTGCATGCGCACAGATATCAATCTGATGGATTATTAATTGCATTCCTTAAAACTAGATCACCAAAAATACAAGTGCAAGATTTTGCGCCTAGATTATATTTCTACAACCTTAACAACCTTTCAGACTTGACTTATTTTCTTCTTATTTTGAAAATATGTAGGCAAAATTGATTATAATCATTTGGCATTTGATCGTTAACATTACTTTTGTACGTTTCTAATTTTAGTTTAAAGATCTGTCCAATTTTAAATTGATAAGCAATTCCAATTCTTTAAATGTTATTACGCTATGTTTTTGATATTTCGAATTTTGGAAAATAATATATTTGAGTCAAATAATCCCAATTACTTTTCATCCTTTTTTATCTCAAAAAGTTAATGTTTGTAGATTTATTTTATTTTAACAAATTATATTATTTTTAGCAAAATCTATTTATCTACTTTTTGATATTTTTAATCAGACGAATAATCTTAATTGCATTTTATCCGCTTTCTAAATGATATAAAAAAATATAAAAATTGCTTAGATTATAGAGATTTATTTGATATTAAGAAATTATATGTTAAACTACATTTTCATAAACTACATTTAAAAGGCTGAAAATATGTTTCAGGTAAATAATCGTAATTGTTCTCAAAAATCTAAAAATATAGAATCTTTCATCAAATAAATATTGAATTTGAAATCTGTTCTTTAAATTTCCTAATTACTTTAGATAGAATTATTTTATTTTAACGCTTTACACATATCAATTTAATGAAGAATTCCAATAAACAACATAAAATCGATTTGCAATTAAGATATATAACATTAGCCTTTACGGAAACCTAAATATTTAAGTATTTCATTGTTATTTTTATCTTTAATGTTTAATCTAAACAATTAAATTTTTATTAACAAACAATGCTTAAAATTTGTGGATTATGTTATTGAAACATAACTTTTACCATTTCATATTTACCATTTTTATTGGTTTCGCGTCCAGAATAACATTTTATCTGTCTTTAGCTATTATTGCATTTACTAACGTTGTTTGGATAAACATTTGTGAATAGTTTTGCAATTTGCTTCGCATTTTTGTGGGTATATATAAATATATCATTTTGTTTTGAAATCATCACTAAACTGTGTGTGCAGTCGTTGGTTTGTTGGTTTTGTTGGCCAGGTCCTAAGTGGTTTACACGAGACCAACAAAAGTAACGCACAACAACAACAACAACAAAAACAACAACAAGAACAACATCAATAACTGCAGGGAATGCGATTGCGATTGCGAATGTGAATCGAATGCGAAACGAAAGTCGCCCGACCGACCGATTTGCAACACGTTCGATAATAATCAAAAATTAAGCACGCAATAAATAAACAAATGTTTATAATTTCATTCGAGGGCCCAGGCGGCGGACAAAGAGGGCTTGTTGCGGTATTTAGTTTTTGTTTATTTACTGTTTTTACTCGCCTCATATTTTTGTATTTTATTTATTTAAATTGATTGTCTCTTTTTTTGTTTGTTTTCTGTTTTCTGGCGCCTGGTTTCCCTGCCCATATTTGCTGGCGAGGCGATGCTTATCATCGGCAACATCGACGCAATTTCAAGTGCGAATACCCACATATGGAGTGCAGAGTACAGACTTTGAGTACTCGAAGTCCGACTCCGACACCGACTCCGACTCCGACGAGTGCGAGTGCCCAAAAAGTTGGTCAAAAAGTTGGCTTATTTGCGCGGCCACGACAAATATTTAAACTGCGCATCGGCAAGCGAGTAATTTGATTTCAGCTGCGCTTCCTCCCCCCCTCCCCCTTTCACTCCTGGGTGCTGAATAGGAGATGTAGCTGAGCGGGGGAAATGCGGAGTCGAGAGCGAGGAGTGTTCCAGGTGTTCCACGTGATCAGATTTGATTTGATTTTTTGGTGGGAAAGCGAGGGTCTGTAGGATTTAACAGAATACGAGAACTGCAACAGCAAAACCGAATTCGAATCGGATTCAAAAACACACTCACATATATTCACGTGTGTGAGTGAGTGTTTTGGTTCTCGCCTTACTGCGTGCTTGGCACTTTGCATAGCAGAAGAAGAGTTGGGAGGGGAATAAAAAGGGGATACGTTATGCACGTTGTCGGGCACGTTACAATGGAGCTGACGGAGCGATAAGCGAATCTGGTAAACATTCAAGCAACTTCTCAACGGACACTCGCTCACTCACTCACTCACTCATTCATCCACACATTTCAGTGAATATCAATGAACATTTTGAGTCCGTTTTTAATTGGTTCATGTTTCATGTTTCACATTTATTACAAATCTATGCTGTCATACCATGATCAATGATCTGTCTAGAATAATATTTCAATTGTTATTACATTAAGGGCACCTCACTTACTATATAATCATATATCCTTGAAGATACCCTGCACTTTTGAAAATATACTAAATTATAATATAAAAATACTGAAAATATACCATTAGATGTATTTGGGGTATCGGTATACTATCACATTCAAAAATACCAAATTAACATAATATAAAATAGTAAAATAATACCGTTAGCTATATTTGGTATACCTCTATACAATTACATTCGAAATATACCATATTTACACTTCATAAAATATACCGTTAGATATATTTGGCACATCGGTCTGTTACTACTTACCAAATAGTATATATAAAATACTTTATAGGGTCGAACATCACTGTTTCTGCTTTGTACATGCTTTTGCTGTAGGCACAAAGTTATAATACCTTACTATCATACGGGTAGCGGGTATAATTATGCACACATTACTTATAATCATTATGTTCTTAATGATACTTTATACTTTTACTATTTTGAATATCACAAAAGTATGCTATACAAAAATAAAAGTTAAAATTAAATACAAATAAATATTTCAAATTTTTATTTAATCCAAATGCAAATTAGACAATTGTCGAATAAGTATAACTTTAAACAAAAAAAAAAAAAAAAAAAAAACATAAATAAATCAGTATCAGCTAAAGTTGGAATATAATTTTTGAACTTTTTTGTGCTTCAATGTTGGCACTTGAATATTTACTAATAAAAAGGAATACATATTTAATACATTTTGGCTTAAACTAAAAATAATTTGAAGTTAATTTAATGTTAATGTTTAATATTTAAATAAATATTCTCAATTCAGTTTGGAGTATAGTTTAATTGATCTTGTATTATTCAATTAAAATATGCAATACTGCGATTTGAATACGGAATACATAATAAATAAATTGATCTAAGCTTTGACTGTGTAACAAAGAAATGCTCAAAGTTGTTCAAGAAACTATTTAGTATGTACTTTATGTAAATGTATCTACATATTATATAGGCACATCATCTGGCCAATTTGAGTTGACTTCGCCTTGCGATGCGATTCGATTCGACTTGAAAATGAAATAAGTGCAAAATTGCGTAAGCGACTCTTTTGGGTTATGTGATTATATTAGAGTTGCCTGCCTCACTGACTGACTGACTGGCTGAGTGACTGACTGAGTGATTGACTGAATGACTGACTGAGTGACTGACCATCCTATTTACATAAACGTAATTCTCGAGTATTGGATTTCGGGTCTGTCGAAGTGTGCAGGGCTCATTGTTCAGAGCGATCAGAGTTCCGGCGGTGCGCCAGGTCTCAACGATGACGACGACAACGACGATGATGATGATCATAATGATTATGATGATAGGCGATCGCAATCAGCTGCTGGCTTTTGGCCCCTGCTATTATGTGACTAAGTGACTGACTGACAAAGTTTTTGGTGTCGTTACAGGTAAATAAAAAGCGCACACACATGGACAGACAGTCAGACGGACGGACGGACAGATGGACGGACGGATGGACGGACAGACGCAGCTGAGAGACAAGCCGAGTAGAAAAAAAAATTTCACCGCTTTTTAAGTTAACGAGCGCTGCACGTTCAAGGGCCTTACGTAAAATCGTTTTTATTTTATTTTTATTTTTTTTTTTATATATATTTTTGTTTCTGTCTCTGTGTGGTTGTTGTAGTTTTTGTTTGGTATAATAATACGAAACCAAAAAAAACGAAGAGAGTTTAGCCCTTTTGTGTTTGTTGTACGAAACAAAGTCATTGAATGCTCATGAATTCCATTTGATTTGATTGTCGCATATTGTTCAATACGCACCCAAAATGTATCCCCAATTCGATTCATTATAATTTACAAACCACAAAAAAAAGCGCACGCGAACGCCCCCAAAAATTGGGCCTAGAGCGTCCGTCGTTCGTCGTCTGTCGGCAACAGAGTCGCATTCATAACATAGATCAATGTCCGCGTAGCACTGTATTTAAGCAAATCGAAATTAAGTTATAGTTGTGTGATTTAAAATTCAGTATTTTCCATGTTTTGCATAATAAAAATGCCTATCAAAAGGCAAAGAAACCAACCACAAACAAAAAAAATCGGAAAAAATTAATGTAACTGGTGCTCGAATGCGGCTGCGCCTTCTGCTCACTTTTTTAAATGTTTTTTGTTTATTTTTTTTTTTGGTTTTTGTTTTATTATTATCTGCTTTTTTTGGGCAGATATTGTGACATGCTTTTAGGGTCGCCTACAGCGAAGCCACTTTGAGCAATATTTCTGCTTTGCATAAGTAGAAATTTTTTTTTTTTTTTTTTTGGATTTTGAATTTTGGATTTTGTATTGATTTTTATTTGCATTTCGTTGGCATTGCGGCCATTAAATTTATTTATTTTCATTTTTCAGTTCGAAACTGGTTGTATTCCAATGCGTTCAAGTGTTTGCTGTTGTTTGTCGTCGTTGTCTTCTTGTCTTTTGGTTTGGAGCTGTTCGATGTTCGTTGATCGTTGATCGTTCATCGCTGATCGCTGATCGCTGATCGCGCTGATCGTTGTGCTCTGTGTCAACATTCATAATTTGTCATCCAATGCGTTTGTAATTTGGATAGATTAAGCATTTTAATTTTGGGATTTCTGTTTCGGTCTTTTTTTTTTTTTTATTTTTTTTTTTTTTGTCTTTTGGTTTTGTTTTTTGATTTTTGATTTTGAGACCACATAATGTGCGTGAGTGCATGTGTGTGAGTGTTTGTGTGTGATTTTTATTGAGGGGCTTTGCACTTTCTCCAATTAAAATTAAATTAAATAATCGCCTTTTGTCTTCGATTTTCGAATGCGTAAGTATACTTATTAAGTTCATAATACACTCATGTGTACAAAGCTTACAAAGGGTCGCGTTTATATAGAGATAAGGCAAAATTTGTAAAAATATGTCACAATAGTTAAAAGAAGTTATTATAAAGTACTAATGTGGAATAAGATTATTCGATGCAGCATTCTTTTACATTATAATAAATATAAAAAATACATTATAAAAAACTTAATATTCTAAATAAAACAAGAAAAAAATACAACGAAAAAAAACGAAAGTTGCTTATAAATATGAATATATTAACTAAGTATAAATATTAATTATATAGATGTATATATTAGTGCTAACATAAAATGATTAAATAATATTTTTCTGCCAACTTCAATTTTCAGATAACAAACAATACAGAATTTAAAAAGTTAAATCTAAATCTGTATGCAAGTAAGAAAGCTACAGTCGAGTGTGCGCGAAATAAACGAAAAACAGAATAATATTATTACTTTAAATATACCAAAAAATATTAAAATATATTAGATACCATATTTGATATGTCAATATACTATTACATTCATTTTAAAGTTTGAGTGCAAATAAGGATTTAACTTCTGCAGATGTTTTATTACATTATTATTTTCTTCCAAACTAAACATTTTTATCTCATCGCAACTCAATATTTGGGTATCAACTCTCGTTATGATTGTACGTTCTGAACATTGTATAAATTACTTGTAATATTATAGTCCTAATATAGAATTATTATAAAATATTTATTATGTATAAATTCATTATATATATATAAAAGTAAAATTATCCATATTTCAATTCGATCTTCTGCTTACACTTCCTATTGCATTTTTTTTTTTGTCAGTTTAGGTATTAAATATTATTTAAATAAATAAATATATTTTCGTATATTCACGAAAAGTATTAAAGCATAATCTGTAATTGTTTTTCGCTTCTTCAAAGCATTTGACAAACAGGATGTGCAATAGTTAAGCTGATAAAATATGTGAACCCAAAAAATAATTAAGCCGAGGATCCAACTACAGAGATATCCAAAATATTTTATAAGTTTGTATGTGTCATAAATATACTATATGTGCTATATAACATAATTTTTGTTTGCAAATAGGTCAAGCGGTATTTTGATTTATGATTTCCTGAGTTACGGCAGTAAAATAATCTCGACTCTGCGCTACGCTGCGCTCTGGGATTATGCATACACGAGAAATGGAGGACGGCGACGCTTTCTAAAATCATTTTTAGGCGGCCCTAAAGGGCTGCCCAGACTGAGACTCAGACCCAGACCCAGACCCAGACTCAGAGCGGTGCCATAAAGTGAGGCCAGGGACGCGTTTTTTGTTAATTGTTGTGCGGTTGCTTGCGGTTTTTTCTCATTTCGCCTACAACTCGTAAAAGCTTCCTGGAGCAAGGTTTCTCCACAGAGAGACAACGGATTGCAACCCCCATAAATTTTGAGGCTGAGGCCCTTTCCGGACTTGAGCTTGATTGGCTAGCATCGAAGCGCAGTTGAGCTCAGGTTGGAGCAGCTTGGCGCAGCTCAGCTCAGCGCAGCGCTGGCAAGTTGAATAAACTTTGTAAAGAGTGTAGATACAATTTAAGCGCATGAATTATCGTTTTGAAGGCCATTTTTATGAAATGAGCTGCGAACGAGGCTAGGCATGCGCAATAGTGGAAACGGCTTTGCTGTGGGGTCGGTTGATCGCTTGCTTGCTTGCTCGCTCGCTTGGTTTGTTGCTTGGCTGCTTGGTTGGGGGTGATGGGGGCTGAAGCTTGAAGCTCAAAGCTAACCCAACGACAACGATAACACGACGGCGACAACGACATCGTCAGCGACAGCGACAGCGACAACGACGACGTCAGCGTTAACGCCAACGCCAACGCACGAGCGTGTGAAGTCAGCGAGGTGAGCCGAATCGAGTTGAGCTAAAGCTAAAGCTAAAGCTGAAGCTGAAGCTGTGGCTGAAACTGAGTTGAGCTGAAGCTGAAGCTGAGGCTGCGACAGAGGCTGAGACTGAGACCGAGACGGAGACGGCGACGGAGCTCAAAGTATGCAGCACAAAAGTTCAATAAACTAAAGTGTCTTTTAAAAAAACAGGTAAAAACAAGTAAGAAGTGCTCTAGTCACCAATGCATGACTGGCAGATACCCTGCACTGCAACACAAGTATGCACTGCGAAGATTATTCCATTTGTAGGGTATCTACTTGCCTTTCCTTGAACAGAAAAATAACTAAATGCATATACAATGTTGTATAGCACACATATATGTATATGGATACTTATATGACATATGCACACTGCTTGACTGCGAGGTGTAAACTAAAATGCAATTCTTGCCAAGCCAGTCGGCCAGTTAGTTAGTTAGTCAGCCAGTCAGCCAGTCAGCCATGCGATTCGAACACAACGAGAATCGGTCACCGAAGTATTTTGCATCTTAAAGCTGAATCCGGTGCATATGAGTGATTATCGAATTGCTCATAGATCGAGCATAGTTAATGCACTCTCCAAAAAGTCAAGCATTTCGTATTACTCGCTTAGCTGGTCGACACTTCCTGCATACGCAGGACATACGCTCCACCCTCCCCCTTGGCCGCCTTCTCACCATTGTTTCGCCCCCTTTCTTTCGATTTCCGAGAGTCAGACAGAAAATACTACGATACGGCGATACAGCGAACGATACGGCAATCAAATCGAATCGAAACTTTCTCGCCGGGTGAAATGGTTTATTTACAAATAGCCAACACAGTGTGGCGGCGGGCTGGGGACTCCCCCTTGCCCCTTGGGGCTATACCATACATAGATCAGCTATCAGAGCTATCGGCCATTGGCCGTTGGCCCATTGAGTCTTCAAACTATTAGAAAAGAATCTTAGATTCGTTTCGTGGCTGCTGCTGTTGCTGCTGTTGTTGTGGCTGATCGGCTAAAGGTTTTCGACCTAAGAGCTTTCGTTTTTTTGGCCAGCTGATTTTGATTCTATGCAGCAACGGCTATCTTTACATATCACACTTTTTCTGTGCCTCTGCCTCTGCCTCTGTCTATCTAAGTGTGAGAGCTGCTGCTTTCTATGTACATATATTCTGCTATTAACTAGCGCATATATAGTATGCATATTTAAGATCTGAGAAGCTAGAAGATGACATAGAATGCAAGAAATTGTGCTGAGTGGATTTTCTAATGATTGTTTTAATTATTCTACACTTTTGTAAATAGTCAAGAGAAATTCTAATATATGGTTGTCAAATAAAAATTGCTGCAGAAATGTTGCGAAATAATTCAAAAATTCTATTTTCAATCATTGTTTTTTTATGACAATTCAATTCAGAATCAAGAAAGAAAGTTTAATTGTAGAGAAAATGAGTAAATTAAAAAAGAATAAAAACAAATAAACTGAATAAAACAAATAGAAAACAATGAATAAAATAAAAAACATACATAAAATAAAAAAACATTAGATAAATTGAATAATTGTAATAAATACAAAAATGAATTTACAAAAAAAAAAACCAAAATTAAACTTTGCATAGAAAAAAAAAGAAAATATTTTATGAAATCAAAAGAAAACATCATGAAAATTATATAATAAAAGCTAAACTTAATTTATGATAAGCATAGCCAGTACTCTATTTTCTTTACTAATTGTTTTCTTTATTAATTTAATTACAATCAACTTATAAGCAAAGCAGCAAAAATGTTAAATGAATAATAGTAACAAATTATGGACGCAGAAGAAAATGTTCTATAGCAATGAAATGAAAACGGAGTGCTTGAATAGAGAAAACAGTTACTAAGAGCTAAAATTGAATCTTTTAAAATTATAAATATTTAATGGCATAGAAGAAGATTTGAGCGATGTCTTATAAGGAAGCTGAGTATGCAATTTTTTAGGTATACTCTTAACTTTAGGCCACTCTTAATTAGATAATTTTTCGGTGAAGAGTTGGCGCAGTTCAATGGCATTTGCTTTCATATTGAAGCCAGCGAAGACGACGACGACGACGACGACGACGACGACGATGAAAGACCCACTAAAAAGTGAAGAAGCGAGAGTTTGACGATGACGTTTCATTTGGCCCAGTCTACATCAATGTGTTGAGCTGGAAGGGGGGAAGTGATGAGGAGGGAGGGGTGGGGAGCGTTTTTAATTAAGATTGGCCCAGAGCAGCTGTGTGGATGGATGGTCAGCAGCTGATGCCCATTAGAAGAAGCCAAATGGTCAACATTCTCCTCGTTGTCATCGTCGTCGACTTCGACGTTGTCACAGCAGCAGCAGCAGCAGCAACACTTTTGCCAATCTGAGACAAAGTCGACGTCGACGTCAGCTTCGACGTTGCTGTTGATGACGATGGCAACGGCAACAGCAACAGCAACAGCAACAGCGAGCGCGCCAGTGTCTTGGATTTAAGCCAGCCAGCCGAGCCGAGTTCGTTGACCGGGTTGAGTTTTTGAAGTTTATTGCTGCGCTTGGTGGGTTGGTGGCTTCAGCTTCAGCTTCAACTTCAGCTTTAGCTTCGACTTCAGCTTCGACTTCGGCTTCGACAGCGACTTCGACTGCGGCTTCGACTTCAGCTTCAGCTTCAGCTTCGGCCGCTGTTTGGCCGCTTGGCCACTTGGCCGCTTGGCCGCTTTCAATATGCCAAATATGCAACCAGGAACAAGCAGAGTGTCAGTTGCCTTAGGTTTCAGATCTCGCAGATCTCTCACAGAAAAAGTGAGTTGTAAGTTGCTGTTGTTTAGCTGATCAGCTGTTCTCGACTTGCTTCCGCTTTTTATTAGACAAAAATCTCTCAATCACAAACACAAACACACAACAACAATCGTAGAGAGTCACGTTTGAAATTCATAAGCACACAAATTGGCAAATCAAGTGTGAGCTCGTTTTTTTTTTTTTTGATTGTATATATTTTTAGAGATCGTTTTTTTTGCTTTTGGTATTTTTGGCACGCTTCCGGTGCGACGTCGATGACCTTTTCCGCCCACCTCCATTCGAGTTGGCCAGGGCCAATGAAATGCCAAAATATATATGTACGTCTATATATATATTTTATTATTATTTATTTTGTTGTTTGTTTTTATTTTTTCCTTAGTTTTTATTATTATTATTTTGTTTTTGTATTTGCTGTTTAGTTTTTTGTTGCTTCACTTTGTATGCATTGTTGCTGCTGTTGTTTTTGGGGTTGACAACCTTTTGGGTCTCGCAGATCAGCTGTTTAACCTGCTGCTGTTGCCGGTTATTGCTGTGGTTGCTGTTGCTGTTGCTGTTGCTGCTGCTGCCGATGCTGCTTATTATGTAATACAGATGAGCAGCGATCACAATTTATGTGATTTTTTCGTTCAGTTCAGTTTGTTGACTGCACAGTTTGCTCAGAGGAAAGTTTGACCCTTGGCGACCGATCAACCGAACAACCGAACAACCGATCGACCGAGCAACAGCCGGCCGGCAATCCAGACAATCCCGGCAGCAATCAGCGTCCCGATCGCCTTGATCACAGACCGCCCCCGAACGTCCGCCAAACGTGAAAGTTACTCGAAATGAACAACAGCCAAATTCATTGAATACATATAAAGTTTATTGGCTTTTGATCCCAACGCATTATTGTTGGGGTGGGTAATGGTTGCGTGTTGTTGTTGCTGTTGCTGTTGCTGTTATTGCTGTGGCTGTTGTTGCTGTTTGCGCAATACAATTCATCGCTGGTGCTTTGACTGCTCATAATGCATACGTAACGGTATCGACAGGAAGTTGTTGTCTCTCCATCGATATTGCTGCTGTTGCTGTTGCTCTGGTTGCTGTTGCTGCTGCTGCTGCGACAGGAGCTGCAGCTTGGAGGAGTTCATTCGAAGCCGGGTTGGCGCCAGTTTTTCGATGGCATTTTTTTTTTTTTCGTTTTTGTTAATGTTTATGACTACTGAGGTCATCGTTGTTTACACTTTCGCGTGGATTCGGATTCGGATTCAGACTCGGCACGTGATGCGATTGCTGCTCAAAATTCTTGAGAATTTTCGAATAAATATAAATATTTTTAATTTCCTTCAATTAATTACCTCATCTACTTAAGCGTGCCGCGAACTCATTTCGCATGTCAATATTTCCATTTCCGATTAAGGAACACAACGGCTGCAATGTTAATTATTTTTTATCATTTATAAATATAATAGTGAAAATATATCAAAATATATATTATTACGAGCTTACCTCGTCTTTTTTGAGTAAAAGTATTTTTCATATTTTTGGCACACAAAATAATTTTGCAGAGTTAATCAAATTTAACAAAAATAGATAATAAAATATGTAAGAATGTTTCTTCATTTAGCTTATTAGTTTTATAATACTTTTTTATTTATGCCAATATTAAATTTTTCATATTTACGGAACTCACAATAAACTTTTACTTAAATAGTTTTTCCCTAATTCAAGCTTTTTTTAAACAAAATAAAACAAGTTTCAATACTAAACACTAATTAAAAACCTAATATTGTGTATTAAATACAATCCGAAATTAGCGCAATTCGCTACTGACAACATTTTATTAATGGAATTCGATTAATTTTATCAAGTTGTTCATATTATTGACAAAAATGTATATTAAATCATTTCAAATTGTCTGTAAGTAATTTAAATTTAAATTAGCTATTTGAAAATTTTAATTTTAATTTATGAGAATTTCAAGCGGAAAATATTATAATTTAATTTCATAATTTTATTTCCTAATTTAAGCTAAACCAATTGTCAACGAATTTTGTCTACGAAGTCCGTTTAAATTTTAAGCCAAATTATATAAGATTTTCGAGCAATTTAGATCATGTAGATGACAGAAAATGTTTGAAAATATAGAAATCAAAGCAATTTTATAAATTGGAATAATTTAACGTTTTCTGTAAGTAACTGAAATTGAATTTGAATTCAATTCGCACGATATGAACTAATTTTATTTAAGAAGTCAAATCAAAAAGGATTTTGTAAGTATTCGATTTAGAAGATGCGATTAAGATAAGAGACATCGAATCATTTGTATTCAATTAGAGCTGTAGCAATGAAACTAATTGAATTTAATTAGCTGCAATAGTTAGTTGCTGTCATTATTTGGCCTGTCGCATCAAATTCTTTTGCTTCGATGCTGCCGCTGTTGCTGTTGTTGTTGCTGCTGCTGCTACTGCTGCTGGGAGCGGTTATTGGGAATTCCGCTGTCAAGCTGTTGCTGCTGGCGTCGTTCGTTGCCAGCAACATTAAGAGCAACAGCAATGACAACAGCAACAGCAACGACAACGACAACGGCAGCTTCAAGTCTTCGCCGCTGAGTTTTATGCGTGTGTGTGAAGTTTTCTGGTTTGGCAGCTGCTTCTTGGCTCACACATACACCAACACACACATACACACACACATACACACAGGTAAGCACACACTCGCTTGCTCGGCTAACACAGACAGTGGTATACAAACGGCACGTCGTTGTATATGTAGGTCTACGTCCGATTTTACTTTCACTTTTAAAGGTTTACGAACTTTTCTGTTTACAAGTCAACGCTGCTGCCGGCAGCAGTCGCGCAGCAGCAGCAGCAGCAGAAACAGCGACAGCAACAGCAACCGCAACGTCGACGTCGCGCATTTCAAATGCTTGTCACACACTGAAAAGGCAGAAAGGCAGGCGGCAGTCAGGTTGGCCAGCCAGGCGACGCATCAGACGGAAGATTCGAAAGAGATGGAGAGAGAGAGAGAGAGAGAAAGAGAGAGGGGAAGAGGAAGAGTGAGAAAGAGAGGGAGACGAGGCTAATGGACGGACAGATAGTGAGATAAACAGATAGATAGACAGAGGGACAGACAAACAAACTACGGACAGACAGACAGACAGAGCTTTGCGCACTCGTTGCTCGCACTCAGCTGGCTTGGTCCCACAGTCGCACAGTGGTACAAGTTTGGCGCAAAACGGCGCTCAGCTGATTTTTGCTTCGATTGC